>CM043698.1:9615000-10815000 GCA_023935145.1 Bretschneidera sinensis
TTCCACTTTTTAGTATGATAATGTATTTACAAATGCAGAAATGATGTTCTTGAACAGGTTGAAAGTATTGTATTGAGTATTATATCCATGCTTTCCAGTCCTAATGACGAATCTCCTGCAAACGTTGAAGCTGCGGTAAGTTTTCATTGATTATCTCAACAACATGTATTCAAATTTTGGCACCTTTTACTTCTAGCTTGAATGGTTCATTATCCTTTTCTCATTGAGTGCACTGTTATCTAAATGTTTTTGAGATATGCATGTTCAAACTTTTGATCACCATAAATAATAGTGAAATGTTGGTGAATGGCAAGGTTGTACATTGACTGAATCTATTTATATTTAATTATCATTGAAACTTTTTGCTAAAGGCATTCAGCTTCCATCATGTCTCCTCTTTTTCTTCTCCTTACCAAATTGATGTAGTGTTGGTATTGATAGTCATGTAGGTTATATAAAACCTGGCATTATGTATTATGGAAAACTTGTATCAGATGCTTTCAGCTTTCATTATGTGGTCTGCTTTTCTTTTTATTAAACGATGGTAGTTTTGTTATTTATAGTTATATGGGCTATATAAAGCCTACAAAGGCTGAAAATAATAAAATTTTATTTTATACAAAGCCCAGAATAAAGAACAAAATTATGCTAATAATTACTAAACTAGCTTACATTAGATCTCCAACAAATTGGATTCATGATATCGTATTATTGGAAAGAAAAAAATTGAATTCATGTGGCATTTTTCTTTTTTCTTTTCCAAAACAAAATAGTTTTGGTATTTGTAGTTCTATGGGCTATATAAAGTGCAATTTATAAACCTTATAAAGGATTAAAATAATATAGTTCAATTTTAAAGTAAAGAATACAATTAAATTAATGGTAACGAACTTAAATTAGATCTCCAACAAATTGAATTTATGAGACGTATCCTAAAAAAATGAATGTGTGTGGCTTTTTTTTTTCTTTTCCCCGAAATGATGTAGCTTTGGTATTTGTTATCATATATAGGTTACATAAAGCAGAGTCTATATACCCTTTAACAACCCAAATATAGTAAAGCTTAGTCTATAGAAGGGCTAAAGTAAAGAATACAATCAAATTAAGTAGTAAACTAATCTAATTAGATCTCCCACAATTCTATAAGCCATTTCCCACAAGCTTCTAGCAAAAGTGCATTCCACCAAAAGATGAAAACCAGATTCAGCCTTCTCTTTGCACATATAGCATCTATTGACCATAATCTTTCCCCTCCTTTAAAGATTGTCTATAGTAAGAATTTTGTCCCAAGAGGCCTCCCAAAAAAAAAAAAAAACGAATTTTCGAGGGTGCCGGAAACTCGCCAAATAGCCTCCCAAGGAAAATAAGGAATCTCACTACTGAGGCTTTTATCAAAAAGACTATTGTAGAAATCTTTTACCGAGAACCCTTTATCCGGCCTTGGTTTCCATCTCATCTTACCTCATCCTCCCTACCCACCACAATCTTAGAAGAATAAAGGGCTTCCAAAAACATCACTAGCTCAGTTTTCCAAACTTGAACATTGCGAACAAAAGGTACATCCTAAGTGACTCCTTGGTTGGTCGATGAAAAACGAGTTAATCCGAGCTTCTTTATCTCTTACCAAATTAAAAATACATGGAAATCTATCCTTTAAAGGGGTATTCACCAAATGTCAAACCACAATCTAGTTTTTGCTCCATTGCCTATCGCTCAAGATAAAACCTGAAATCCTCCCAACCTTTTCTAATAAACTTCCACACTCATACTCCATAAGGACCGCGAGGCTCCTTAGACATCCAACCATCAATATCCATCCCAAATTTTGCATCCACCACTTTCCTCCACAAGTGATCTTTCTCAACAATGAACCTCCATCACCATTTACTAAGAAGAGCCTTATTGAGTACCGATAAAGGTTTGATTCCAAAACCACCTTTCTCCACCGGATGCTTAACCAGATTCCAATTCACCAAGTGGAACTTGGCCTCCTCCACCGTATTACCCAAAATGAATCTTCGTTGGATACTTTCTAATCTCTTGGCCACCGAGCTAGGGATTGGAAAAAGTGACATAAAGTAGATCGGAATACTAGATAGAGTACTTTTGGTAAGAGTGAGTCTACCCCCTTTAGAAAGGTAGTGATTCTTCCACCCTGTCAAGAGATTCTCAAACTTCTCCACAATCGGATTCCAAATGCTTTTGTCTTGAAAGTAGCCCCAAGAGGAAGACCAAGGTACGTGGTAGTAAGTGAGCCAATCTGACACCCCAATACACTAGCAAGAGACTCCCATTAACACTTACACCAAGAGGGATTAGAACGCTTTTGCCAAGATTCACCTTAAGACCTGACACCACCTCAAAACAAAAGAGGATACCCCGAAGATGCAATATTTGAGTGATATCAGCCCCAAAAAAAAAACTTTACCGTCAACAAACATGAGATGGGAAATATCAACGATATCATCAACACCTCTACTTTGACATCAGCCAGTAAACCCATTTCAACCCCTTTCACCAACATTTTGCTTAAACTCCCCCATGTAAAAATTATAGAGATATATCTTACACATTTTCTTTTTCTTCTATAATTATATGTCTCTAACAACTGTATACTTATTTGAAGCATATTTTTCTTTTTCTGTGTTTGGCTTGCACAAGAAATGGAATAGGAATAGTATCAAATTAATTCTCTAAAAATAAAGTTTGATAGTGGTTGAACATGTGTAGGCATTTTTGTTGGTAAAATATGTTGTCTTACGCGTAATTGACAGAAATAGGATTACCATCTTAGACTTCATAATCTTATTCCTTTCATTTGAAAATAAGACATTCAAAAATACTAGCACTCCTTCCACTCAATACCCCTCAAGGTTCATTTTTAGAGTATTAATATCTTTCCATTACTTGTGCAAACCAAACGGGCTATTAAAATAATTAGACTACTGCTTCATACATTCTTTAACCCTCAAGGTTCATTTTTAGAGTATTAATATCTTTCCATTACTTGTGCAAACCAAACAGGCTATTAAAATAATTAGACTACTGCTTCATACATTCTTTACCATAAATTATAACAATAATAAAATTTTTATAAAATGAGATTATTTGTATATACAAGTAATATTATTTTTTAAATTTTTTTTTCAACATTCTAACAATTGATTTCAAAACATCTAATTTTTAACACACTTTCCGAGCTTGGCACAGAGTTTACCACTAGTTACATAAGTATTAGGGGTCACTGTCATCATTGCTTCTTTCTTTCACTGAGGGCTAATAAAAGAAAGAGTGACGATTGCCATATGTTTTATATGCTCCTGATGCACACCATATGCTGTCCTTGGTATTGTAAAGTTTGGCATATAATTATGAAATCTAGGAAAGAAAGGGGCCAAAACATCAGTGGGAATTGGATGGAATCAGTGCTTGTGTAGCACAAGGGTACACGGAGAGGATTTGTCAAAGCTCAAGAACTGGTAAATTTATCAAACTAGGATATAAATTAATGCAATGAGGGTGATGGAGCAGTTTTAGATGAGCAGTTTCAGACAAATCGATTTCAACATTGTTTTTCATTCTATGAATGGCTGCCTGACTGTTTTCCATTGAAATATGAGCTTTTCCTGGATGTGACTATTTGCATTGAGTGATATAATATTTTAAATTCTCACCTTTCCAGACTAATCAATTATTTTTTAGGCCTGAATTGTTTGTTGTTTATGGCCTTGGCTTCCATCCCACCATCTATAGGTGCTCTACTGATTTAGACTTCATTGTATTTAAATGTTCCCATCTTTGGAATTCATCATACTAGCCTTGTAGAGTGTGTGCATTTTTGGTTCTGTTCTTTGTTCAAGTCATTTTTTGTTTTAACACGATAGCATCTATTGCAGAAGGAATGGAGAGATAGGAGAGACGAGTTCAAGAAAAAGGTCAGCCGCTGCGTGAGACGATCACAAGAGATGTTATGATCTGTTGCCGCATTTTCTCTCCCTTGTGTGCCTTGAATGGTGTCTTAATTTATTGTGTGGGGGAATTGGTTCACAAAGTGATGTGAATTGGTCCTTGTAGAATGCCATTTGAAGTTCACACACTCATCGCTTTTATTTGTTTTCCCTTCGGATGGTCGAGTCCCTGTAATAACTCAGAACATTGCTGTATCAAGAGCTTTGGTAAGCGTTTGGTGGCAAGTGTTCTTATCGACTCCTCTCTTGGCGTCCTTTTTGAACATGTCTTTCATTTAGATGTCATATTGGGAGTGATTTGCTGTTTCACTGTGGATATCCCTTGAACATTACTTATAATTTTACTTTTCCATCTAACCTGCCAGTCCAGTCCACAATTCTCCCATTAAGGGTCTGTTTGGTTGGTGTTCTTGGCCCTTGAGCGTATTAGGTAGGATTGAATTAAGCTAATCTGGGATAACTTTTTGTCCTACTGTTTGATTTGTTAAAGAGATCGGATTGGAATAATTCCATTTGGTCTCTCATCTCTCTCATCCCTGCAAACGAGTCCTGTAAAAAGAATGGGATACCTTTTATCTTGCTGGGATGGATCATCGATTCTTTTGTTTTTTGGATCATATTGTCTATGGAAAAAATTATGCTAAAATTTTCTTATATATATAATAGAAAAGCAGCCTTCAATTATTTTTTACCTCACACTATTGAGTAGGCATAGTTGAAGCCACTCTAGCATCAAGAGGAAGTTTTGTATTCACCTGTGATGCACACAAAAGTATCTCTTGCATCAAAGATTATAAAAATTGCATCAAAGGTTATAGTCCTGAGTTACAGAATTTAGATTAAGGTTTTGATTGACAGAGAAAAAAAAAAAGAAAATAAAAGAATCGATGTTTTTCATCATGATAAATATGATGAAAAAGTGATAATAAAAAATGAATAAAAAAAAACTTATTATAGCTTTTACTTTTCAAACAAGTTAATTTGGGAGGATTAAAATTTATGCATATGATAAAAAAAAAAAATCATTCGAATCACTTGTTTTATCTTATTTTTTTTCTACCAAGCTACTGAAAAATCTTGTTTCTTCTTTTTTTCTTACTCGTTTTTTCTCCCTACCAATCGTAATCTATACTGATGGATTTCCTTTTATTATTTTTTTGCTTTCAATTTGTTTCTTTTATTAAAGAATATTCGGTATATATAATGAGAAGTTTTTTCAACTTCTTTTTCCTCCCATTTTAATGATAGGTAATTGATTGTTGTTTTTTTAAAACTGAATCTGATTTTAAAACCCGAGCTTGAGTTTCTTTTCTTTTTGTTAATTACTAAAACAGTTGGGAGGGAAAAGATGAAATCCTTATCAATGTTGCACGTGGGTCAGATACAAATGATGTTTCATATTAAATCATCGGGTAAAACCTGTCTCACTTCACCACACTAAAAAGATTTAAATTCAAAAATCCAAACACTCCTAACAAAGAGAATGAGTCTGAATCCGCTTTTAAATATAAACTTAGTACTTTCATATCCTGTTTGAAAAATATCTCAATTAGGGATTGTCAAGAGTCGAGCTGCTCAAAACTTACTTCGTTTTAATTCAATTGAGTTCGGCTTGGTAAGATATTTAAAAAGCTAGAGTTCACTTGTAAGCTAGTTTATTATAATGAATAAATTGAGCTTGACTAAAAATATATATATATATATATATATATATATATATATATATATATATATATATATTCTCTCAAACTCGAATGCTTAGACTAATTAGAATGAAAACTTACTCAAACTTGAGAAAATAAGTACGAGCCCAACGGATTTTTACGCTTGGCTCAGATTCGAATAAATCACAAATGGCTCAAGCTAAGCTTGAGTACCCAATAACTCACTAGACTTATATTCACCTATAGATCTCATTATTTAAAAGGTAAAATACAAAGAGGTAAAAAAAATCTAAAAAATTCTATAATTTTTTTTAAAAAGTATTCATCTTCTCATTTTTTTTTTTTTTTTTTCTCGTATTCTTTTATTTTTATGATGTCCACGTATTTCATATATCTTATAAATCTTTAATCAAAATAAAACATCAGTTTGAGTGTTTTTTTTTATAAAGAAACAATGGCGAGAATGCTCTTTTTTTAAAGAAAATGGCAGAATGTTGTTGGCTACTTGCATAAAGTAGACTTTTTAAAAAATTAAATAATAAAATGTAAAGACTGACTGGAATTTAAATGGAATTTATGTATAGATGCGTTAATTAAAAGCAAAACACATGAACACACATAAACTGTATTTGATCGGAAAAAAACATCTTCATGAAAAAAGCTCAATTATTTATAAAATAATAAAAAAAACATACAAATATCTTTAGAGAAGCATGACATATTTATTGTCCACCTCAGTGAACCATTAAAAGTAAGTATTCCGTACGTAGTCGCAGACAGCATCAACGTCCGGTATCAGAAGCAAACCTCAACTGGGGCTTTCTCATGCCCGGACCGAGGATTCTGAACCGCACCGGTTAGGTCACCGGTCTCATGTTGGTGGACCGGCGTGAACGCAATCGTGGTATGCCCACCCTCTACTCTCTAGGTCTCCCCACCTATACCCCCACCCAATTCATCAACAAAAACTAACCTACTATATAGTAATAATTAACCTATAAAAAATATGAAAATTAATATTTAATTTTCTCAATCGCGCGTTCCAATGGTTTAGATTTGACAAATACCTGTGGGACTCGTCTAAGCGAGGAATATTGTAGCCAAACGCTTTTGAGAAGATAGCAGCGGATTTGGCAACGTCTTTTACGTAAACAACCCTGTAGGCAAATGTTGGTTTCAGATTAGACGCCATTGTTATCCTCCTCCAACTTCTTTCTGTGTTTGTTCTCCAGTGCCGGGCTCTTTTCGTTTATTCAGGTGCTTGGCTTGGCCATGAGTTTATGCAGTAGATTTTGTCCGGCACATATAAATAAAAAATAAACCATAGAGTTTATTTTATCTTGGAATAGTATGAGAAAAATGAGGAAAAGAAATATTTTTCTTCATCTAACGATGAAATTGATTATTGTACTATGTATCTTTTATAAACCCGAACTAAACAATAATCTTTCAAGATTATATTGGATTATTACATGTGATCTGCGATTTTCATAGTGAAAGAGAAATATTTACATGTATTGAGTGTAAAACATAATTTTGTACCGGGTAAAACTTCATTAATAATTTAAAAGAATTTCATTGACAATGTCCATACACCCGGTCCAAACAAAAATTTCACTAGTTTTGACCATGTTCGGGAATGTTTAACCATCAAGCTATGGTACTGTTATTTTTTTTTCTTCATTTAATTGGCACTCTTTTTTCCATTTAATTTTGTAAATTGTGTTATTTTTAAATCTTTTTTTTCAAGAAACAAATCGATCAAACATTACCGTAATTTGATCTAATTCGATTTTCTCATATGTAATCGGTTTGGTTTTATTAATTGATTCCAAATTTTAAAATGTTCATCGGTTTGATTTAAGCATTTAAAGAGATTTTGAAATCGAATCAAATCATATATACATATTATCAATAATATTTAATTTTATATAAATTTATATTTTTATAATCTTATTAGTGAATTTATCAATCTTATAATCAAAATGTAAATAAAAAAGCAACATATATATATATATATATATATATTTTTTATTTTAAAAAAGAGCCCCTATATACATGTCAATTATGACTTATCCACAGAAATTTCCTTTTTGTTGTTGAATTTTTTGTTTTTTTATCACTAAATGATAAAATATTGGGTGGACTAAAGTATTGCTCTATTTAAATATTATTATAAAATCGATATATCGTTTAATAAAAAATTTAAACTTGTAATTTGTGGTTGAATAAAAATTGATTTTATTGGTTTCAAGGTTGAATTTGAGACATTCATTTATTTTATTGTATATTTTTTAAAGTTCAAGATATTAAGTTTAATTTGAAAATATGTTTTAGTTTTTTTAAACCAATGAAAAAAATTCATACAGAATTAATATTGATTTTATTTTATTCTTATAGAGTTTAATCGAATCTTTTTTTGACAAAATTGTTAAATTTAATTTCAATTAGTTTTACGAATTTTATTTCTTATGAATTATTGATTTTTAATATTTTAAACACTTAAAAAGTTAAGTTTATTGATAATTAACTTTTTATTGTTAAGATGTATTTAAAAATTGAGTTATCTTAGAAACTTTGAAACGTTTTTTTTTTTTTTTTAGTGAAAGTGAGTTTTTTTTTAATAAAACATTTTATATTTTTAGCATTTTGCATTGATTTAACATTATAGTGTTAAAATTATAATAAATTTTTTTCTTAAAATGATCAAAATATTCTTAAAGTACAAAAATTTTTTTTTGAAAAATAAATGTAAATTTTAAAAAATTACTTTTAAGATAAGATTTTTTACATTAAAACAAAAAATTTAATTTGACGTCCGATTCTTATAAAAGTGAGAATTAATATTTTTCATCCGATAAAATTATCATATTTTATTCAAATTGTAATTTAAAATTATAATTTTTATGTATTTTATTAAACAAATAACTAAAATTTTATCAATTCTTAAAATTTTGTAATTTTTATATTGATTTATTGCATAAAGAATAGATTCTTAGGTTTCGTTTCCAACCGAAACCGAACCGGATCTTGCTCAGCGGCTCAGCCCCTAGAAGTTCTGTCATGCGCTTTGATACTGCAGTATACAAAGTCACTAGTCAAAGTCCGTGATTGGGCCCTTTGATGCGGTCACTCATGAACCGTTCACTGACCATCAAATCCCCTAGTAGATAGCATCCGTACACGTGTCAACTCATTCGAGGTGTCATTGGCTAAAATTGCACGTGTCGGGTCCCGCTTTTGCGCCCTCCATGCTTTTCTGCTCTCGTTTTCTCTGGGCTTTTTGATGGTGATGGTGAGACTTTTGGAACAAGGCGAAGTCACGCAACTACTAAGCTTCTCTATAATTTCCCCATAAAAGACAGGCCAATTCGCCGAAACGACCGAATTAAAAAGCGTTTAATAAGCTTTTATTACAAAAACAAATTTCCAAATCTGCAGAATTAACCGTTTGATCGAAGTAGGGATCCATATGCAGGTTTTATGAAGAATTTCAGGTTATTATTTTTTCTTTGCTTTTCGCTAGAACTTCTGGTTTTAAGATCTTTGCCTTTGTTTTTTTTTTTAAAAAAATTCTCTTAAAGTTAAAATTGATAATTATTAAAATATATTTGGATTGATTGATGACTAGATATGGTTTATGGTAAAATGAACGTAGAATGCATCAATTTGAGTGACCCTAAAAAATTATGATTTGCTGGTAAAATGATCTGGAAAGTAAGCATTACAATCAGAACTGTCTGAATTATGGTTTTCTGATGGAAAAAAAAAAATTGAAATCAAGCTGTTGCAAGTTATGTATTTTGAATAATTTTATTTTATATGCGTTATCCTTTTAATATTGCTTCTATTCTTTGATTCACAATAATTTCCTGTTTGTCAGTTGAAGGTGATTTTAAGCTTGCATTTGAACAATTTTTGTGTCTCTTCTTTGTATATAACATAGATGTTCGGGTATGCATTCATGTATGTAGAAAGCCAAAAGCTAATTCTAGTTTGTAAAGTACTTTTATAGCTCATTAAGCGAAAGTCATACCAAAAGTTTTACTAATTGCTATTGAAAAATGAAGCTTTGATGGAGATAGTCTCCGCTTTGTTTTTGCTACTAGTTGAAACTTAATGTTAATTAAAACTTCATTCAATAAAGAACGTTAACTAGAACTTAACGTAAACTCTCTCATATATCTTTAGAATAAGGGTCAAGTATAGAGTGTGCTGCTGCTCTGCATCTCAGCTTCATGTAGGGACAGTCTTACAGCTGGTTGTAGTGTAATTCATTTCTGTATACAGTGGTTAGTGCATCTCAGTCTCAGGCACGCCCATATTTGATAACTAGCAAAATGGCTCTAACATCTTTTTTTAACCTGATGAATGATTTAGCTACACTTTGAAGTGTTTTTCTCTTGTATATGCTACTTTGTAATAATTCGATGATAAGTAATTGAAGAATCCCATATTTGTAAAAATTCATCTAATTGTTTATATAGTTTAAGCTACTGCCCATTTAGTTGCTAGTGCTGAACATTGTTCTCTTTTAGTTCTCTTGTTTGCCAATTTCTTATTTTATACATGCAGTTTGATGTTTGTTCACGATCCCTTTAATTTGGTTTGAATAGCTGAAGGATTACCATCCCAGGGCATGATTTATGCAATTTCTGATATGAGATATTCATTGTCCCGTAATGATGGTCCTAGCTGCCGCAATAATTTAACTAAATATACTGGGGAACCATTATTTTCATCTCAAATGTTATTTTTATTGTACTAGTTAACTCAGAATGTGGTAGGTGCATCAAGTCATTTCTATGGGAGACCCGTTCCATGACTCTGCTATAAGGGTTTCTAAAAGAAGTTTAGTCGCGTCTGGCCCTAAAGCTTTCCCGCTGAGTACGTTTAGGCACATAACTTCACTAAGCAATGGTAGAACTGGCAGTGGTGCTGCATGTCATGTAGCAATATTTTTACTCAAACTTGCTGCTCTAGAGGCAGTACGAAGAGTTTCAAGGGTTAAGTGTCCAAACATATGGCGTGGTCTTCAGGCTTTGCAAGTTCTTTGTTATCCACCTCTTAAATGGATTCAGAGATGGGCTCCCTTCAAGGGGTTGGTTAAAGGAATGCAGGTTTGTTCTTATAAGTTCATGAAAGTTGCATTTTTTATTACGTCAAATTAATCTTCTATTAAATGCTAAACTAGCCATATACTTGTTTAATACGGTTTTACTTTAAAAGCTTCTCCTTGTGGCAATATGCTAAAGGCTTATTTGTCTTTACACTTCAAGTTTTCAATGCAAGTGTCGCATTGCACAAAATACTTCTTTTAGGCCCACTTGGTGGATGGGGCACATATCTTATCACTATCAATTCTCATTTTGAGATTAAAAGTTGTTTCTTTGTTTTATTTTCTCATTTTATATTCCAATTTAAGATAATACAAGCAGATATGTATATTTCTAAAAGTTCCTTTGAGTCTTGGAAGTTCTTTTGCTTGCTAATTTGTAAAGTGGCTTACCTGCACATGTGCATGTGGCCTGCATATTTCTGTTGTTTTGGTTGATGTGATCAGGAATATGCGTGATATTCTCTTGTTAATGATGTAGTGAAATACTTTTCCCTGTCCCCTTTATAGTTCTTAACTGTGTTATCATGCCCAACGACTAATAAGAATTGTACATTTACGCTTCCAGAAGCTGTCAAGGCCATTATTAGTCCTTTCAATTGCAACGGCTTTTTCTGATCAGTCAGAGTGCAGCAATGAAACCTCAGATGGTATTAGTGGTTCTCATGCATATTCGGAATTACATTCTGATCCACAATCCATACAGTCTCCCTTGGATGAAAGGTACATGAAATGATGAAGTGTGTGTTCAGTTCGGAAACTCACAACATGACTAGATAATTTGTTGGTTACTGACAATCATACTTGTTTTAGTTTCCGAAAAACTGTCATAATTATCTGCTTGCTTTGCGAGTGGTAGTTGCAGGATCATAATCATGTTTCCTTATTTACATAGCTGCAGTAAAAAGATCAGAATGGTAGTTACTTATTTATCCAGTTAATTTTAATTTGAAAGGAGAGGCATGTTGCATGTTGCAAGGTTAAGACGAATGATTGAGTTTCAGGGTTCTGGGTTTGGGAGCTTTTGTACTCATAGTCAGTAGATTCATCTGGCAATTAGCTCTTATAAAAATCTGTGGTTTACATGAGGTTGGAGCCAGCATGTTACATGAATTAGATTTCAGATTTAGACTCTGCCTGTACTTTGTGCAATGTGTACCTCTGTAATCAAAGATTGGAGGTAGCCAAGGTAATCCTGACCAGAGTTGCATTTGTGTATGTTTTCATTTGAAGGGCTAGGGGACTCGACTCGGTCACTGATAACTGTTTAGGGTAAGACATGAATCCATCGAACTTTGTAAGTGAGCTTTACAATTTGTTTCCAAATATTTTTAAGCATAAAACATTAATAACTAAAGATTTGGTGGTGGGTTTGGTTCTGGAATTTCAGGTTTAATTATCTGTCTGATTCAAGTCTTATAAGCTTTAAATTATGGGTGTGTTAAAGAATCTTTCAAATTTATTTTTATTCACATAGCATTGAATGTATTCAAATAATGCATATGGAATTGAATATCCAATTCTTTGGATGAATATGGGTTGGCAGCTCTTGAGTACATAAATACATACTCACTATACATACATGCATACATACTTTATATAAGGGTTTGCTAATTTACCCCACTTTATGAGTAGGTTAGCATTGTGCCATAACCTTTGTAGACTACAATACCCCTTATTATACACTAAAACAGGATTAAAATAGGAACATTTTTGTAATTTTACAAAAAAGAATCAGAAAAGTCAAAAATTCAAAATGCAGGGATGAAGCCCACTCACGGGTATTGGAGTCCGTTGGAGAGAGTGATCCACTTGGCTGTTTCCGGATGAAGTTCCTGCCAAGTTTTGCAGGTAGGTCGAAAATTGAATTTTCGTCTCGATGGTGGTGCTAATTTCTGGTAAAAATCACCAGAAATTGCTAGATCTAAAAAACATCCCCTCGGGGTAACTGGCGGCGCGTGAGGCGGCCAATTGGTCGGAAGGCGATACTTTTGGATCTCATTTTGTAGATCTCGGCGAGAGCTTTCAAATGGTACCTGGATGCGCTTTTTCGACCATTGGTTGACCCGATATCGTCAAAAAACCCTGGAGATGAAAAAAATTAAACAGGTGTATTTATTGAATTACCTTATTGCCCTTGTGTTTATGTTATGAAAATTTGAATTATTGAGGTTATCTTGGTCCACAAAGGTTGGGGTACATTGTTAGCTTTCTCTTACAATTGGGTAAATTAGCAAACCCCCTATATATATATATATATATATATATATACTTTTGTCAATGACAGTGTAGAGAAAATCTTATGATTATTGACTTTACATGTACTGTTCTCATCAGTAATTTATGTCAACTTTGGTTATGGCATCTCATGCTAGCTACTCTAATTGTCCCATCTAAGATGCAGGGCTGATGATGAAGCTCCTGAAGGTTTAGTATCTGAAGATTGGCTGATACGAGTCCGTGAAGAGCTGGAAAATCAGGGGATTAGCTTACCTGAAAGGTGATTTGATGGTTTCCATGCATAAAACATAGTGCAGTACTTTCTTGCCTTTGCATAATGATATTGTTGAAAAATCTAACCAAACTTTACGATCTATTTGGTTGCTATCATTAAGCCTTCATATATGCATATGAGGTCAGCTCAATAGAGAATTTAGCAATCAGAGCTGAACTTCTAATTCATTTAAATTCCTCAAATATTTTTATATTCCTGCAAGAGCTTCAGATGCATACTGATTGTTTATCACAGTATCAGTTTTGGATTTCACTTCATATGTTCTAAGTCGGCATATTCCTTTTTGAATTTCTTGTCTTCTCTTCATGCAGCAGACTATGACATAGCAGTTTTTATGCAGAATCAATGAGGATGAGCTTCGTAGATTTTATACTGCTGCAAATGGTGATTTTTCATGTCTTCTATCATCAATTAAAAAGACAATCCGTTGGAGGGACACTTACAGAATTCTTTCTGAAGAAGAACTTGATATGTGGTCAAATATGGTCTTCTGGCATGGGTTTGATTTAGAGCACCGGCCTTGCCTCATTGTACGCCTTGGGCTCGCTTGCTTAAACTTGCCATCTCATGAGAGACCCCGCTTTGCTCAAGCAGTCAGTATGTTTTCTCCCCTCTACTAGAATATTAGATTTCTTGATATCACTTCAAAGTTTCTATGCCATTTGAATAATAAGGATTTCTCCATATGAATCACGCAATAAACATGTTTAGATTTAACTCGCATCTCCTTTTTGAGTCTGAATTGGAATCAGAATTGCTCTGCCCTTTTGGAGAAGGTATTAAAATTCCCACTAAGGATTATCTTACTAAAACTACATAAATCAAATCTTTTGATCTTGATTGCTGCTTTTCTAGCTGTTCCCAATTTTCCTTAGATCTTAAGAACAAAGCAAGTGTTAATTTTTCGTTTTAACTATCAATCCTTTTGTACAAACTATGGTGTTCTGAGGTTGTAATGAAGGGTATGCAAATCAATCGTTAGATCTTTATATGCTGACGTAATGACAGTGTTGTTCCTTGTTTGTCAAACAATAGCTACAAGATGCTGAATTTTGGCTTTCTAATCAATTTGATAGCATGGCCCTTTAGTCCTCCACAGTCTAAAGTCACCTGAATGGACTTAAGGAATTGGACTCTTTGAGATATAATTTTTAATTCTTTGGGTTCGATGGATGGATTTATATTTTTATGGACCGAGATGATAAAATTTTGTGAAGTTTTATGGTAATTTCCCCTTGATTTTTCTTAAAACATCTGTTCACCGTATTCAAGCTGCTCTCCGCTTAAAATTCATGTTTACCCTTTAATGAATATCTGTGGTGTTCTGGGCAGCTTGCTGATGACCAGCTTCCTTCACTACCAATTGAGAACAAAATTAACTGCTAGTATGTATATACTTGAATGATTATGTTTGGTTTGCTGTCTGCAAGTTACCTGGTGTCTAAGTAATTTTCTTTTGTTGCTGGAAGTCTAATCGAGACAAAATTTCCGTCACAGTGTGGTTTAATTCTTCAAGTGATTTTTCAAACTTCTGTCTCACTCTGTTTCTCCATACTACACACGCACTGAGACACACACACCTACAAGTGATAATTGTAAAATTAATGAAGGTTGTGATTTCAGTATCTCAGGTAGAGCATGGAGTCCTGCATTATCTGGATTCAGAAAATCATGAAATTACAGTTTTGGTGGATTGTGAAGGGCTATCTCCCTTGAGAATTCCCATGCAGATGATGAGGTCTTGTTCTTCTCTTCTTCAAGATCACTTCCCCAACCTTCTTGGCTGTTTATTTGTCATACGCCTTCCTCCAGTTGTTCGAGTCATTGCTCAGACTTTATTTCAAGTAAGATTAGTAGTTTAGTTATGACTGAAAGTTTTGCCTTCTTGAAAAGTTTGTCTCAATCAACCTGTGTTACACAAATGCATGATATGCCCTTTTTTTTTCAGGTTCTGAAACCTGTCACTCGGAAAAAGTTCAAAATTGAAGGAGAAAGGTTCCGCAGGGTTCTCTCTGAGTATCTTCAGACACTCCCATCATATCTTGGTGGTGATTGCACATGCATGAAATGTTCAAGTATTAGTGACCAAGATATGGAGCAGTTGAATGGAAAGAAGACCAACAAGACTGAGCCAAACATAAATGTCAGTGATTGTGAGGATCTGCCGACACCCTATCTGACTTATCAGGATGATATTGGCATGAATGGTAACTGTGACCAGGTGTTGAGAACTGCTATAATAAGCATGCTGATGTTGTGGGTTTTTATCGCTTTTATAGCAGGAATTTATGACCCTTAAAGTGGTTCCTTTTGGCTTCCTTGAGGTCAGTGAACTAAACCTTTATATCTCGTTTGGTGCTATTTTTTCTTAAAAGTTGCCTATGTGGGCATGTTAGGCAATCTGTCCATGACAAGATATGATCTCTATTATATTTATATATTTGTTTTTTATTGTAAATATTATCTCTAGTTGAAACGTGTATCAACTTCATTTTTCATCTTTAGTTGGATATAGCTTTCTGTGAAGTAATTGGCTAATTACTTTGTCTCAGTGCCAGTTTCATCTAGCATAATATGGTTGTTGAGTTACCTCTCTATTGCTATGCCAAGATGGGTATTTTATCTACGGTAATAATAGTATAAAACCAAAGAAATAGCTCACTTGTAATGATAATGATGCTATAACTTGCTCCCAATTATTTCAGCCTGTCTTTGAGGATCATGTTTAGTTATAAGTTCTGCTATTGTACATATTTTTTTTTTGTTTGGTGTATTAGTAGTACTAATAGCAGTAAGTTGGGAGACTACATGGAGTGACGGAAACTTATGTTTAGTTACAAGAAATAGTACAAATATTGATCTGCTTCTGTGGCCAAGCAGCATACTGACGCCGGACAGAATAATGATTATTCTGCAGGCTAGTTTCAACAGATAATTCACAGGGAAAAAACACAAAAGAATCGCCCAAAAGCACAGAGAAACATCTCTGATGTTCAATTCAAAATTATGCAATCCAAAAAAAAAAATGGCCTCCAAAAATCAGCCCACAAGCCGGGCTGTATAGCTAAAAATCGTCATTATTAGAATTTTACCAAAAAATAGCAAAATCCCAATAATCATGCCAAAATGAAATACGTAATAAAAGAAGTAATCTGCCAAAAATCTGGCCCAAATCGGGTTCAGAATCACTTCCTAAACAATAACTGAAATATTACCACAAAAGGAAAAAAATAACTAAAAATGGGGATTCGGAAGGGAAAACAGTGGATTTTGACCTCGGAAAAGGTTCGCACCGAGTGGAGCTGGGTGGCCACAACGTGCACGCCGAAAAGTGCTTTCCGAATTGGGGGCATATGTGCCGTTCTGATACCCGTGGCAAAAGTTATGGCCAAAATACCGAAACGCACCCAAAACTACCCCAATTAGGAAAAGATCACGACTACCTGCCATCTTTGCGCTGATCTGCCAACTCAAGGTATCTCAATGCCAACAACGTGATATCTGACAACTCAGCATCATCTGACTCGGATCCTCCTGCATCAGTCGTCTCGGGTTGGAAAGAACTCGTCCTTGAGTTTACAATAGCTTCATCGGAATCCACAAAACAAGGACTCAGGTGTTTCACATTAAAGACATCAAAAGTCCTCAAATGACTGGGGAGGCGCAGTCTGTAGGCGTTATCATTGATCTTTTGCAGGATCTCACAGGGTCAAATCTTCCGCTCCTTAAGCTTATTATACTCTCCAACAGGAAAACGATCACGAGTTAATACTGCCCAAACAAAATCACCAACATCAAAAAGTACTTGACGACGGTGATTGTCGCCCTAAACCTCGTACTTGGCATTACTCTCGTGAATGGCCAGCTTTACCTGCTCATGGATACCTCGAAGATGTTCTACCATCTCATTTGCCTTGTGACTCGAACGACCCACACGTGGAATAAGGGCTAAGTCAAACACCCTAGATGGATTCTGACCATAGACAATCTCAAATGGGCTCATTCCTGTGGTTATGTTTTTCGACCTGCTATAGGCAAATTCTGCTTGAGGTAACGCCAAATCCCACTGCTTCGGTTTAGTTCCTGCCAAGCTCCTCAAAAGGTTCCCCAAACTCCAGTTCACCACCTCGGTCTGACCATCTATCTGGGGATGATAGGCGCTGCTAAAATTCAACTTCGTCCCCAGTTTCTCCCATAAACTCTTCCAGAAATGACTCATGAACTTGGTGTCACGATCTGAAGTAATGGATCGGGGAACACCATGTAAACGCACAATCTCCCTGAAGTAAAGATGGGCGATCCGGGCAGCATCCATTGTTTTCCTGCAAGCTACAAAATGGGCCATCTTAGAAAACCTGCCAACCACAACCAAAATAGAATCCAAGGCTCGTTGGGTACGGGGTAAGCCCAACACAAAGTTCATACTGACATCAAACCAAGGGGCTTCAGGTATAGGTAAAGATGTGTACATGCCCGCATTAGTGAGAACTCCCTTAGACCGCTGACACACATAACAACGCTCCACATAATGAGCCACATCACTGGTCAATTTGGGCCGATAATAGTTAGAAGAGATCAAAGCCAACGTCTCATCTCGCCCAAAATGACCCTCGTTATGAAGTTCACTAATAATCTGCTGCCTTAGTGAACAATCTGGAACGCACAACTATAATCCACGAAACAGATAACCATTATGCAAAATAAAATCATGTCATTGACCATCAGTTACCTCCTGAATTATCCTCCCGAAGGAAGGATCTGCAGCATATCAGAAAAAACCTAAAATCCTACAATTCTGGTGCTCATGGTGGTGAGGAGTAATGTACGACGGCTCAGTGCATCTGCGACACGGTTCAGACTCCCTGCTTAGTGCCTCAGTGCAAACGTGAACTCCTGCAAGTACGCCACCCATTTGGCATGCCGTTTACTCAGCTTGTGTTAGCCATTGATGTACTTCAGGGCCTCATGATCAGTGATAAGAATGAACTCCCTCTGCACTAGGTAGCGACGCCAATGCTTCAGGAACTGAACTATGGCATAAAACTCCATATCATAGGTGGAATAATTCTTCTTTGATCCTGATAGCTTCTCATTGAAAAAAGCTATTGGGCGCCCCTCCTGACTCAGAACACCACCAATGCCAACACCAGATGCATCACAGTTTACCTCAAACACCTTTTCAAAATCAGGAAGTGCCAAAACTGGTGCCTCTGTCATCTTCTACTTGACCAGTTGAAAACTGGTTTCCGCCTCCTCGGACCACTGGAAATCACGTCCCTTGAGGCACTCTGTGATAGGAGCAATCAGAGTGCTGAAGTTTCTGACGAATCGACGGTAGAAGGACGCCAATCCATGGAAACTTCTGACATCGTGCAAGGTCTTCGGTTTGGGACACTCCAAAACCGCATCTATCTTCGACTGATCTACATGAACACCATCAGTAGACACAACAAAACCAAGAAAAGTTACAGAAGTAGTGAAGAAAGAACATTTTTTTTGATTGACGAACAGGTGCTTCGTCCTCAACATATCAAAAACAGCACGGAGGTGAACAAAATGTGACGCTCATGTTAGGTTATAAATGAGGATGTCGTCGAAGTAAATTACAACGAATTTCTCCATGAAAGGCTGTAAAACCTGATGCATAAATCTCATAAATGTGCTGGGCGCATTGGACAGCCCAAAAGGCATGACCATCCACTCATACAACCCATGTTGCGTATTAAACGTTGTCTTCCACTCATCTCCAGGCCTTATTCTGATCTGGTAGTATCCGCTTTTAAGGTCAATTTTTGAGAAGACCTTAGAACAGGACAGCTGGTCTAAAATATCATCCAGGCGGGGAATTGGAAACCTGTATTTCACTGTAATCCTGTTGATTGCTTTGCTATCAACACACATACGCCAAGAGCCATCTTTCTTCGGCACCAGCAGGGCAGGAACTACGCATGGGCTCATACTTTCACGGATGTAGCCCCTTTCCAACAACTCTACCACCTGTCGCTGCAACTCTTCAGATTCCTTGGGACTGAGGCGATACGCCGGTCGATTAGGCAAACTGGACCCCTGAACAAGGTCGATCTGATGCTGAATATCCCTCATAGGCGGCAACACAGGAGGAAGATCCTCTGGCATCAGGTCAAAAAACTCTGCTAGCAGCTGCTACACCTCTGCTGGTAAATCTGGATTCACGTCTGCTGCACTATTCCCACAAGGCAGCAGAGCATAGACCACGTCTCCACGCTCAATCTCAACTAAAAATCTGGACATAGAAAGTAGGTTAGTATTATTAACTACCGGGGTAGGAGTGGTTCCTTCCCGTCGAGGTGCCAACACAATTTTCTTCCCTTTGATGCTAAGGGAATATGTATTTTTTTCGCCCATCATGAATAACACTGCGATCATACTGCCAAGGTCTGCTTAATAATACATGACAAGCATCCATAGACACAACATCACACCAAGCATTATCAAAATATTTCCTGCCAATCGAAAAAGACACTAAGCATCGCCTATCTACTATTACCTCACTGCTTTTATTCAGCCACGACAATTTATACGGCTTGGGGTGACGATCTGTCTTCAACTGCAATTTCTGGATAGTCTCTTCAGACACTACGTTCTCACAACTACTACTGTCAATGATCATCTTGCAGACTTTATCTGCAACTGTGCAGGTCATGTAGAAAATATTGGTTCTCAACCAATCGTCCCCTGAATCGCCCTTGGGAGTCAATAGACTCTTACGAACGACCTGAGTCCCATGGCCATCTCCATACAACACATCTCTATCTTCATCATCGTCATACACAGGCTCTTAAATCTCCTCAGTTTCGTCTACCACGTCGTCCTCAATCAGGAGATTTTTGCCCTTCTGACTAGCAGGCTTCCTGCACTCAATGTCCCTGTTTACCACATCTGAAACATCTAATATTTGAGTTAGAATTACTCTGGGGTGGCTGCTGGGCAGGACGGGATTCTTGAGGGTGAACTGGCCGACTGCTTTGATCGCTTCTGATCATTGGCCCTCCTGTTCTGCTTTTTTCCACAGCAAGTGCACGCTGGTATGCTTCAGAAACGGTCCACAGCGAGTGAAGGCTGAGGACATCCTGCAGGGGCTGTCGTAATTCCCCCAAATGCCGTGCCACCATCTGCTCTTCCGTCTCAGATAAATCATTCCGGGCTATCAATTGATAGAACTCCTCCGTGTAATCATCAACCGATCTCGTGCCTTGCCTCAACGAATGAAGTCACTGAAACAAGGTTTGAGTGTAGCTGAAAGGAAGGAAGTGACTCTTCATCTTCTTCTTCATCCTCTCCCAATCAGTGATCTTGGCCTTGCCCTGCCGGTCGCGTGAACGCCTTAACTACTCCCACCACGCAGATGCTCTGCCTTTGAGTTTGATGGCGACGAGTTTCACTTTGACACGATCTGGGACTTCCTTATACTCGAAAACATGCTCTACTTCATTCAACCAATCGATGAATCCTTCGACCTGTAACGTACCAGAAAACTCAGGCAGATCCACTCTGAAACCGAGGTCTCCATAACGATCCTCCCGACCACGGTGCTCCCAGAATCGAGCAGGATTGTGATACGGGTTTTCGAAACTGGAATCGAAATCGTGATCTTCCATCTCACGATCACCGAAATTCGACGCCGTTAGACGCTGGGTTAACTCTGCAATTTGCCTCTGTAAATCCTCAATCATCGCATCCTGAACGTTACGATCACGGTGTAGGACTTCCTCGTTCGGAACCTGCCCGCGACGACCCACAACCACGACCACCAGCCATGGAAACTGATGGAATCTCACTCAGGAAGATGCTGAAGCTCTGATACCAATTGACGTCGGACAGAATAGCGATTATTCTGCAGGCTAGTTTCAACAGATAATTCACAAGGAAAAAACACAAGAGAGTCGCCCAAAAACACAGAGAAACACCTCTGATGTTCAATTCAAAATTATTCAATCCAAAAAAAAAATACCCCCAAAAATCAGCCCACAAGCCGGGCTGTATAGCTAAAAATCATCATTATTAAAATTTTACCAAAAAATAACAAAATCCCAATAATCATGCCAGAATGAAATACGTAATAAAAGAAGTAATTTGCCAAAAATCTGGCCCAAATCGGGTTCAGAATCACTTCTTAAACAATAAATGAAATATTACCATAAAAGGAAAAAAATAACTAAAAATGGGGATTCGGAAGGGAAAACAGTGGATTTTGACCTTGGAAAAGGTGCACACCCAGCGGAGCTGGGTGGCCACGATGTGCGCGCCGAAAAGAGCTTTCCAAATTGGGGGCATATGTGCCGTTCTGATACTCGTGGCAAAAGTTATGGCCAAAATATCGAAACGCACCCAAAACTGCCCCAATTAGGAAAAGATCACGACTGCCTGTCATCTTTGCGCTGATCTGCCAACTCAAGGAATCTCAGTGCCAACAACGTGCTATCTGATAGCTCAGCATCATCTGACTCGGATCCTCCTGCATCACATACTGTGCCAGATCAGTGAAAAATATGAATAATAGTCTGATAAAATAATGGAAACCAAGTCTTCAAGGATAGCTCTGAGTAGGGGTTTGCATCGGTCGGACCATCATTACTTGGAACATAGGTCCCCCCTCTACGAACCACGATCGGGACAGCACGACCCAGATCATGGTACGTTCGCCATCCGGATCGTGATAATCAGCGATCCCATTCCCCATCAAACAAGCAATTCAGAACTTTCATATGCAACAGATCGAAAGTAAAACATATATGCTAGAGAAATCCGCCGCAGGGGAGGAGAGACGCAACTGTAGTAGGGGAGGGGAGAGAAGCCGCCGCCGCCGCCGCAGGGGAGGGAGAAAGCCACTGCCAAACGAGAAGACGGAAGTTGCCACTCGAAAGGAGAGAGGTCATTGCATCAAGAAGAGAGAAAGGTTGTCGTCGGTGACTTGTAATGACCAAAGAACTGTTGTCGCTTGTTTGGAGAAGATGAAAGAAACGCTGATATGGGGGAGAGAAAAAGTTACAGAGGAGAAATTGAAGTTGGTAACGTGGGTGTCGGGTTTTGGGAACTCTAATTGGCATATTTAATAATTCTAATTGGTTTGTTGACTGTAATTAATATTGTGTGCCGTCACTAATTAATACTATGTGTTGTCTCAAACTCATTTAAGTTTCTATATTCTAGAATATTAGTATATTACTAATACAATTTAACCCATTGTTCAATAACTATTTTTTTAAGTTTATTTATTTTTTAATTTAAGTTCTATTCTTAAACAAACAAGTACCATAAACCCTACAAATTTAGACTGTCCTTCAGATTTTCAACAGTAGAAACATACCACAATTTTTAGAAACAGTACATACGGTATTAATACATATGATCTATAATTTGATATATATATCAACCCGAATTAACATATAGTGATCCAACTAAGACTACCCTCTCGTACCGCGCATCGAACAAAGTCCCGTACTGTATACCTGTACCCATCCCGCATAGTGTACCGCGTTCTAGGTAACTTTAGATCGAACAATACCGATTGTATGATCTGTTTCGAATACAGTAAAAATCTGAGATTTCGTATTTAAAGTCAGAAAGTAGGATCGGTGGGTGGGGAAAAAAAATCCTTACCCGAACCGTCCGAATAACCGACTTTAATTTACTTAATGAATTAAATTATTAATAATTATAAATATATAAGAAAATTTTAACTCATATTACATATATTATTAATAATTGTGTATATATATTTTTAATGTTCAGTTAACTGAAACCGACCGATTTTAAGTATGTTGAAAAAAGTCGGAATATATTAGTAAATTCGGTTGGGTCAGAACAAAATATTTTATACCGAAAAAGTTTGTTAATTTTTTTAACCGACCTGTACCTACGGAACCGATCGTTTGAACACCCCTCGCTCTGAGGTAGAAATTTCCTAGAAGGGTATTCCAAAGGCAAGGTATAATACAATCATGGATGCAAAGGATGCACTCTTTATGTTGGATTGATGGGTTGAAATAAGAATTTAGTTGAATACGTGTCCAGAGACCAAACCATATTGTGTAGATTTGAATTTTTGAGTGTCAAAGTGATCGATAGTTCTAGCATAAGCATAATGTGGTGGTGATTAATAAACATATCTGCTAAGTGAATGAAATAGAAAAATATTGGGGAAACTATATTGTTGGTACTTTAACTTTGTAGGTGTGTCAATTTGGTTCTCAACTTTCTAATTGTAGCAATTGCATCCTGATGTGGGTAAAATATAACCACCCAATAGAAGAGTGACATGTGGCAACCCTTAGGGGCAACAAGGTAATTCCATGCTTGAGGAAAAGAAAGCCACCTGTCCCTTGAGGAGGTCTTGCCTCCCACACACCACTCAATGGCAAAGTGGTAAGTTCACCTTGGAGGACCCCACCACCATTTCCCATTAAGGTAAGATTCCAGGCCTATATAAAGGGCAAGATTCCAGGCCTATATAAAGGGCACATTATTCCAGTTGAACGATTCATTACACATTTTCCTACTATTCGTCTCATATTATTCCAGGTGCACCGTTCATTACACATTTCCCTAATATTCTTCTCTCCTCTTTTCTCTTAAGTCATCTACTACTTAATCATCGGAGGGCCCTCCTTGGAGAACAACACTCCGGGCGACTTCCTTTCAAGTACCTCATACGCGGCTGATGTGGATCCGACCTTAGAGGACGACTTGTATTGATACAATCAGACCTAACCTATTTTCGACATCAACAGATTGGCGTCTTCCGTGGGAACCGATAAATTTCATTGAACAATGTCTCCTAGAAATCCAACAGCTCCTCTTATTAAGAAGAACACCCTTCCCTTCTGCAGCCAGCCAACCTCAAAGACTGATCAGCATGACTCAGCCAACTTACCTCCTCCACCGACCCTTACTGACAAACATAACCCTCAGCAAGCCTGAGCCATTGTTGAATTGGTCCAAGCCCTTCTTCTGAATGAAACTCCGCTTGAGGATGCCGCGTGGTTTAAAGACCCTGACCAAAATCCAATGGCCCAGGTCAGTCGAGTTGAGCATGAAGACCTCTGTCAACGGTACGCCAATCTAGCCGCTCTAATTGCTCAACTCGTACTTGAGCCGAGTTGAGCTCAGCGCCACCGACCTCCACTCCAAGAGGATCCTTCAATGAAGTCGGTCGAGGCTAGGCTGCTTGATTTGCCGGTACACTTTGAGGAAGTAACCTCAAGTATGAAGGATGATCGACCTGACCATGGCAAAGGCCCTGAGTACCGACCTGAGAGAACGGAAACCAGTAGGCGAAGCCTTGTGCACTTCGTTCGCTACAATGAATCTATCTCCAACTTCCACCCGGAAAAGCAACAAGACCACGAGAGGTCCGATGTCAACAAACAACTAAAAGAGATGAACGTTCGAATAGGACTTGCCCAAAATGAGAAGGGGTTGGATATCAAATATGAGTTCAAACCCTACGGAAACCCTTTCACGCATGAGATAATGGTTGAAGCATCATCAATCTCAAGCTCCCAACCATAGGGACGTACTCCGGTAAAACTTGCCCTGTTGACCACTTGGAGGCATACACTTCCCTGATGCTGTTCCATGGTTATTCAAATGCTTTGATGTGTCGAGCTTTCCCTACAACTTTGCGGGAAACAATAAGGACTTGGTTCTCCCGTTTACAAGCAAGGTCAATCAAATCCTTCACTGATCTCAATGTGCAATTCAACACTCATTTCTTTAGCAGTCAAGGTTCGAAGAAGACCTTTGAAAGTCTCCTTACCATAACCCAATGCCGCGAAGAAAGTCTACGCCAATACATCCAGCGATTCACATCCTAGTTGGTATTAATTAGAGACAAGCCAAAAATTCACAGTAATGGCCTTTGTTAATGGCCTCTGTGCTTGCGATTTCTGCCATTTCCTATCCCAGAACTAGCTGCGCACCATGCCTGAGCTCCTTGCTAAGGCATACAAGTTTGTCATTGTTGAAAAAGATCAAGCTTTTCGTAAATAGGGGAAGAAGCCTTAGTGGGGAAGAAGAGGAAAGAGTTTGATAGTCCGAAGTCAAAGGATGACCATGAAAAAGGAAACTGAGGCAACGGCGGAACGAACGAAAAATTTGAAGCAGGCCTACGAGGATTTGAGAGCTACACATCTCTCAATATCTCGAGGTCGCAAGTGCTAATGGAGATAATGAACTAGGACATCATCCGATGGCCAAACAAGATCAAGTCCCTGCCAAACAAAAGAGATCGGTCCAAATTTCATCGATTCCACCGGGATCATGGTCATGACACCAACGAATGCTGGCATTTGAAAGACGAGATTGAAAGCCTAATCCAAAGAGTATATCTGATCTGGAGAAGTTCGTCCGAGGCAACACCCAAAGAAGCCTTGCTCATGAAAGAAGCCCAAAGCGCTGAGGCCGAAGCAGATCAAGGCGGAGAAACCATGAAAAAAGAGAGAGACAGAAGGTGCAGCCCTGAAGAACGGTTGGATGATGCACCGACAACGGGCGTCATCCGAACCATCTATGGGGCAGCCTCCTGGGGAGAATCCAAAACTTCTTGCAAAGCCTACACCAAATTCGTTGGGTCAGTCGAAGCATCAAACAATCTGGACATGGACCTTGAGGGAGTCCAATTTCCTCACAACAACATAGTGGTTGTAACATTGGTCGTTGCAAACTTCACCGTCAAAAGAATATTGGTTGACAATGGCTCCTTTTAAGACATCCTTTACTATGACACCTTCAAGAAAATGAAGCTGTTAGATGACAAAGGGAACAAAGCAGCTACATGGACCTGCTACTCAGCTTCCATGAAGGGTAAAGACAAATCCGATGTTCTTCAAATTGAAAACTTGAAAGATGCCGCAAAGCTATCTTTGAGTTGGGAAGTCTCGTACCACATCAAAAAGGTCAAGGCATCTTTGAGCTAGAAAAAATGGACGACACAGTTGTGCCTCGAAGATGGCATCTTTGAGCTAGAAAAAATGGACGACACAGTTTCTAATCTTTATCTACCGAGAAAAGGAGAGGCTCACATTTTCTTGAAATTAGATTGCATTTCCACTACTTTTAGCAATTAATACTCTCTCACACATAGCTAAGTTCCACTATTTTAAAACTCTTTTGTGGGAATGTTTCACCAGTTTTAAAATAAGATGGTACTAGTTGTATAGATTATATAAGTACATCAAAATGTCCTCTTGTTTCTTATCTTCTAAGAATATCCAAATGGCCTACCACCTGTCCATGCACCTAAATTTCAAGACCACTTTTTTCTCCTCCAATTACCATATTTGTATGGCACTCATGTTTTTATATATGATGACATGTAGTGGTGACCTTTCAGATTCTGAATAGATAGGCCATAGCTGACGTGGGCACCAAAAAGGAGTTTTTATAGGTTTTCACACTATGACACATTATTTTTGAAAGTTTTTATTTTGAGTTAATATCGTAAACCTCCCATGTTTTCTAGAAATATCACTGTCCTCCTCTCTAAAATTTAGGTACTGTTGTAGATCCTTAAAAAGAAGGTATTGTTGTTGAGTGTAGGAGGTTTTTAAACTTGACTAATCATGAGCAACGTTTGTTGGTGGGTTCTATGATGACTTGGTAAAAAATGAGGCATCACCACCGAATGTATTGGTTTTATCATTGAATGAGGTTTTTTACCATCTAATGCATTATTTTACCAGAAGAATATATCAGTGAGGCATCACACCTCACTTTTAAGTGAGTCAACGTAGTATGCATCATATTTGTAATATACTAGAACTAGAAACTGTACAGGGCTTGAAGTGTTACATTGATTATTTACCAAAGAAGGAAGTTGGTATTTCCATTAAACAGTGGCTTTAATGGGGTTTTTGTTTGCTTTTGCTTATTTTCAACTTAGCATATGATCAGGTGCTTTAATTGATTATGCTTTAATTTGATTTAGTGTTTGGGTAAATGAGTGCTTAAAGTGCTGCATATTGTTAAATAAGCAGAAACAAACAAAGGCCTCACGATATCTTGTTTGGTACTTGGAATGTTCCAGTGCTTGTCTGAGGCTGTAAGCAAGCTAACAGCATTAGGAATTACCCCACCACTTTATAGTGTTGTTGCCTATTTAGTAAATAGTGAAGGCCTTGATGAGGACCACATGTCCACCACATTCCTATGCATTGCCTTTCTAGTAGAACCATCGTTTGTCTTATTTGTTCCTTTGTACATTGTTTCACATCATGATCAGATTTTGTGTGTTTGAAATTTACTTGAAAGAAGATATTCCATCTGAATCTTGTTACAAATGTCAGCTAGATATGATCTTGATACTATTTCCTAAATTTACTGCAGAGATTCATTATGCCAAGGGGTGATATGAGGCATAATGGATGGAAAAAGATAGCAGAAGAGTTAAACTCTTTGCAGGTTGATCCAATTTCTCTGGTATGCTAAAACTCGATTACCCAAAAATAAAGATTATGTTGTAGGTATAACTGTATAAGTCCACCCATCTGCTGCAACTTGTGATTAGCACTAGTAGTGGTATTCATAGTGACCAATTTGATATACAAAATTATATCACACTGTTTTTTGATTGCTGGGAGTTGCATGAGAAAATGTTAAATCTTAATTAGAAAGATCGAAGAATGAAGTTAAGAAATGCACGTGGAGTTTTAGAACCCCTTTGCATGTTATGTCTTACCCTCTTCTTCAAATCAAGTCTTTTCTGGTTTATACCTGTGCTATATTAGTTTCAATCATGTGTGTGTATATCAAATAGAATAGCTATTGCTCCCCATGGTCTAGTTTTGATCTTTCTAAATTACTTTATTCAGTAAAGAGAAGAAGGGTAGTACTAGGTGGGTGACAACCAGTGTAAAAATTAGTGAAAAATGTTAAACAATACTATAAATGAGCATTTGCATAAAATAGAAAATACCTGGGTATTATGAAATAGAATGTGCAGCTAACAAAAAGACAGTACAAACTATTTTTCCAGTATCCAGGTAAGTCTGTACACTTTATACATAGGATCCCACCATGTACTGTCATAGAAGGGCTGCTTCCTAATTTTCATGAAATTAAATTCTCTTAATTTTTATTTTTATGTCATCCCAACCCCACACAAAAGTAATGGCGTGTGATTCTCTGTATGCTCGCTGCAATAAAATATTGAACGTGAGCTTGTGACCTTTGTGAGCAAAACTGCGTAAGCAAATAAATAAGGGCACTGGAATTAGAACTAAGAGATGCATTCCTTGGACTAACTTTGCGATAAAATAATGAGGTCAGGAATAGTTGAGGAGGGAGTAGCTCTGCTTTAACTAATTGGCTGCCCTACTAAATCTGAAGAGAGAATCCACCATGACCCATTTGACCCATCCTCTTTCTCAAGTAACACTAAATTATAGTTCAATAAGGACCATAAATAAGGTAAGTGGAAATCCCCATTTTTAACTTTATTGTGATCAATATGATAATTATATTATTTCCTTTACTGCCTATAGTGTTTGTTTCTTTAGATTGTGAGACAAAAAATAAAGTGTAATATTTTTTTAACATTTTGATCATATTTAATGATAAAATTCTTAGATTCGGTTTTGTAAATAATTATCACATGTGATTATTTTTATTGTGATTTGTTTTAGGGATTTAGATTTTTTCCATTTGAGAATGAAAATTGAATTAAGTTCATGGTAATACATTATCAAATAGAAAAGATTCAAATCTAAATTTATCAGGTATTCAATTTTATTATAAACTTGGCATTCATTTCAATCGAACTTACGTTTTTTTGTTGTTGTCTGGAATTAAAGAATTGAAATTGAGATATAATCATATATTTTTTTTCAACATTAAAATAATTGAAAAATATCATAATTTCACTTCAATTTTAATTTCAAATTTCAATTCCAAACAATTCAAAGTTGAGTTTTTTTTTAAAAAGAAAATATGATTGGTTAGACATTTCTTTTAATTGGTCCATTTTTCATGATTTATGTGTCACTGCCCGTCATTGAGGATTTTAATTGGTCTTATTTCGTTGTCAATCACTAATGGCTTGGAGATGGTGTTGTTCATATCGAAGTATCATTTTAATCGAGTTTCTTGTTCTAGTTTTATTTGGATTTTGGTTTTCTCTCGTAAATTTAATTTGAATTAATCTCAATCATCAAAATACAAGGTTTAAATTTTGTTAAGTCAAGCATTACCACTTAAATGCAAGATCTGAATATCTGAAAAACAAGTTAAATATTTTATTCTTCTTTTTCTTAGTTATCTTTTTTCTCTTCTCGTTACTTTCTTTGGTTTTTCTTCAATTTCTCATGATAATGACACGGTTAAAATTTTATTTCTCTAAAAATTCATTCAGATGTTTTTAGAGTGATGTTTGGATACAGTTTAAATTAAATTTTTTTAAAAAAATATATCAAAAATTTAATTAAATATTAATTAATAAATGATTTGATTTGTTGTGATTAAGATTTTGAATTTTTTTAATAAAAGCTTCAATTCAAACTTCGAAGTTCTTAAAGACTTTAACCTCAAAATCTAAAAAATCAATTAAAAATATAACTCCGCATGTATATTTTACTTGTAATCTCAAATTTAATTAAGCTAACTTGTGTTTATATTTTTATTCTCATCCGTACACTATCTCCTTTTTTTCTTTTTCATTTACTCACAGTCCAATCAATGTCGAAAATCAAAAATCAAATGGATGGGATTGAAATTAAATCTATAAGTTTTACTGAAAGAGATCTAATTGACTCTTTAACGGGGGCGTTTCACAAGTGACCATGAGAGAAAGCATAATTGCAACGATGTGGGCAACAACGTTCCTCGAGTGGCAGCACCAGTACTTTTTTACTCTGGGCAGATATTTTTTTTTAAATACTTGCAATACTTCCATGGATGGAGAGAGAGAAAAATAAATATGTAGCTAGTGTTTTGGGATACTCAAAGGGTAGTAGCATTTAAGCCGTGATATTAAGGCAAAATGTAAACCTTGTATTGTAATTTCATGGCTGAGATTAATCTAAATTAATTTTACCTTTTTTTTTCCCTACAAAGTAAGAGAAACATAATTTAATTGGTTACCTTTTAAGATTTTTCATATAAAAACTTAGATTCGATCATTCTCCTTATTAATGTTTTTTAATAAAGTTTCTTTCGAGAAGGTAAGTAGTCAAAATGAATGAGATAAAATAACATGCAGTATGAATGGAGAGTCTGTTTTGATGATGAGAAAAAATTTCTAACTTTTTGGAGTATTTACAATTTATGACATTCTTTATCTTTGAAAATTGTATAAAATATTATTTTGGATACTCATGTACAGTGTCTTCAAGATTTTTCCTATAAAAGACTTAGGTTTGATTACTTTTTTTATTAATGTTTTTTAAAAGAAAAAAGTGCCATTTTTAAAGTTTCTTTTGAAAAATCAAGTAGTCGAAATGGATGAAGTACGATAACATGTATTATGAACGGGGAGTTTGTTTTGATGATGAGAAAAAGTTCTAACTTCTTTGGATTATTTACGGTTCATAATATTTATTATCTTTAAAAATTATATAAAATATTATCTTGGATATTCGTGTTCAACGTGCTTTTAAGATTTTTCATATAAAAAATTTAGGTATGATTACTTTTTTTATTTTTTAAAAGATATAAATGTTATTTTAAAAGTTTCTTTTAAAAATTAAATAATCAAAATAAATGAAATGAAACAACATAAAATATGAATGAAGAATTTTATTTTGACGATTGAGAAAACATTTTAACTTCTTTAAAGTATTTACGGCTTGTAACATTCGTTATCTTCAAAATTTGCATAAAATATCGTCATCGATATTCACAGTTCATAACATTCATTATCTTTAAAAATTACATAAAATATCATCCTCGAAGTGTACAACGTGCATAGCATTTCTGTAACAATTATCTTTGTTGTTTTGTATACAGTCACCTCAACGACTAGCTAGCTTTATATTTTATCAATCTATATACAAACGGCGCAAATTAATAAACTCGTAACAAAAGTTAAATTGAGGGCCTTTACACTAAATTTCAAAATCCTTAAAAGATGAAGAAGCTGGTCAATATTATAAATTCATATCTCACTCCCCTCTCTTTCGGCCACAATGTTTTCTTGTCTTCTTTTTAGTAGAGCCGTATATATAGAGGGTTGGTGAATCTTCCACCCAAAAAATAAAGCAATTATATCCGGATCGATTAATCCTCCCGATAAATATGAGTCGATCCTTCAAAATAAATTTTGTGAAAGTGACAGATTTATTTTAAGAGAATTGTACACTCAATGATGAATCAAACTCAATTTATATTATGCGAGACAATTTGATTCATCCTATATGAGCTAATTTTTTTTTGGGTAAGTTACAACCAGGAAATAATGTTTGGTAACATTTTTATTTTCTTCATTTTGAAAAATAGCAACATGACCAATAGTATTTAATTTAGCTATTATTGCCCCAATTAAGTTTAGCAGCATCGTTGTAATAAAATAAATAATAATAACAAAAAAAGGTCTATTTAGATTTGACAACAAAATTTTCAATTAATATTGAAATGATGTGCTGGATAATTTCACCTAATTGAGTTATAGCCTTTATGTTTATGATATACTTTTTAGGATTCGATTTTCGTCTTTTACCCAATTTTTAAATGTCATTTCTTTTTCTTTTATTGAAAAAATTATATATAACTATTTGAAAAAATAAAAAATAAGGATTTAATTACATGCTCTAAACTATTTTTAAAACATTATGCTTACTTGTGTTTGGTACCCCAATCTTAAAGGTAATTGCAGACGATACTCCAAATTTTAAAAAGTAGCAATTTATACTATATTATTTCGAATTTATTGCAATTAGTATTTTTCAGTAAAATCAGTTGTTGAAATCATCATGTGCTAGGGACGTGATTAATTAAAATTTAAACTCATGTTTAGTCAGTATAATTAAAGAATAATTAGTAAAACTAAACAAAATGAAATGAAGATACGCGTGCAATCAAAAAAAAAAAAAAAAAACTTTTTTCTTTAAATAATTTTGGAAAACAAAATAAATTGCCAATAACTTATTTATTTTCTTCTCCATATTTAATCCCCTTATTTTAGTTACCTATATCAAAATTAATTAAACATGTGTGCAAATAATCCTAGGTCCAGTGTTGGGTGTAACAATAGATGTGGATTTGTGTATTTTCACAGTAACACAAGTAGGTTGAGTTTCACTCATATTTTTATTATGATGGTAATTCATTTTAAAATAGTTTAAAATGTGTGATTAAATCTTAATTTTTGATTTTTGAAATGATAATGTGCCATCTTTTCATTAAAAGAAAATGTGATATCCTTTGAAAAGATGGTTAAAGATGAAAATCAAATCCTACATTTTAAATAATTTTTTCATCGTTGAAGCATATATTAACTCATTTTTTGTTCGCTTCAATTATTGAACTAAATGAAATCGATTAAGGTCATCAATTCAGCATTAGAAAAAATTGTTTGAAATACCTATTTTATTAACATGAGTATTTTTAAGCCGTATGAGTTTCTCCAATTCTCTCATGATTGAGATATATTGGTCATGATTTGAGAACGAGAATTGAACTCTATAAAATCGAATCTCTCAAATTTCAATGGATACAAGCTCGTGATGAAACACGTGTTCTTGCTAGCGAAGTAATGCAATTAGTTGTGATATATACTATTTAAATAACGAAAGATCTAGTATTTAAAAATTGTATCCAGATTGCCATTGAAAAACTTAAAAAGGCTTTCATTTTCAAGTTTAACTCCTACGCAACTCACTTCTTTTAGGGTGTGAAGCTCTAGCTTGCTATTGATGCTTCCTGTTATTTTATTACTCCATGGAAAATTCCTTGGAATGTTTATTTTGCCTCTGCTTGTTAGTCCTTTTGGTAGTCACAATGTTCGCCACTTTCTGTCGACTTACCCTCTTTGGCCGTTACCTGTAAATTTAAAGCTTTTGAATATTTTCATATTGATTCACCTCCTAAATCCTAAAGAAATTTGGTTGTTTTTTAGTTCAAATGGTAGCCACCAGATTCTGGATGATTTAGACTTAATTCGATGGGTGTTCCATAGGTAAACCTCACAAAGTAGGGTCAAGCAGCATCTTAGGAGACAAACTCTGGTAAGTGGATTAGAGGTTATGCCAGAGGGATTGACATTGCTTCTAGTATTGCTACTGAATTTTGGGGTTTAAGAGATCGCCTTGAAAGGGCGGCTGATCTTTGTATATCCAATCTTCATATTGTTTTGGATGCACAAGTTGTGACTGATTTGATTGTAGGTGAATACTGTTCAACCCATCCTAATGGGGCCATTATTGATGATAGTAGGTTCTTGCTGTGTTCCTTCCACAACCACAGGATTGAGCATAATTTTAGAAAAGCTAACCATTGTGCGGATAGTCTTGCTAAAAATGAAGAGCTTTGTTAAAGTTCCTTCCTTGATGTATTAATTTGATGCTTTCGAAATTTGCTTTCCAAGAATGGGTTGTAATAACTTTGACACTATTTGAGGTTCTAGGATATTTCGTCATTTCACAAAAAAAAAATTTATTCAAACTTGCAAAATAAAAAAATATATCCGTCGGATGAGATAGCTTCATTTTGATTTTGCCATTTGAATACAATCAAATACAATTCGCAACATATAATTTGATCGAAATTATTATTTTATTGATTCCCTTATTAGACCATGATATTTAATTCGTCAAATATATCATACTCGATCAAACGTGATTTTTTCACATGTTACGGAAGATATTGTATAAAAAGCATCCATGTAACCCAAAATAACTCATGAATTATGATCTTTTTTACATCATTAGTTTTCTCGTTTTGTCGTATGACCCTCGTAACTTGTTGACGCCAACTTTCCGTACTAATGACTAAACTCATTTCATTGGACACTACAAGAATCTATTAATACTTTTGATATAATATTGTTGTTTCAAGGAAAATCTAAGCGGTTGTTTTTGTAGCCTATCATTTTCCCTCGATCCAATCGGGGGATCAAATTGATTAGGTAATATTTAATTACTTAAATTTTTTTTTTTTTAAATTATCAAGGTGTCCTCCAAAATAAGAAACCCTAAAGATGAATAATGAAGATATCTATTTAACTCCAACCCACAAAAACCATATTTTAATTTTTATCAAGGGAATATCCAAAAACATACCGAAAATTATCAATATGAAAATCTATTCATATTTAACGCTATTGGATGAAATGATAAAGATGTTGAGAAAAAAATGACTTTTTCCTTAATGAAATGAAAATTGGATTCATGAATTCAAGATGAATTTTATTTGAAAAAAAAAATATAAATTTAGAATAGAATAGACTAGATGAAATCTCAAAGAAGCCTTAAGAAGCCCTAATGATATTTATAAATTTGGTTCGTCCTAATTACTATATGAGCTAATTTTTTTGGTTCATTACAATTTTGAAGTAATGTTTTGTTTTTTCTTCATTTTAAAACATAAGAATAAGATCAATAACTTTTAATTCAATAGTTAAAATCTCAATTAAATTTAAGTATTTTGATGTTTTGAGATATGGGGTATCTAGATTAGTAACTCCATAAAAGAGAGTTGTGGTGTCCTAGGGTAGTTTAAATTCATCTTTATATATAAAATAAATGGTTAAATAGTCATTTTCATCCTTAAAGTTTACCCTTTTTAATATTTTTGTCCTTGGCATTTCAACTTATACAATGTTGAGATTAAAATTTCAATCCATTAACAATAAAATCCTTACCATCAAACTTTTTGTTAATTTGGACGGAAAAAATTGACTCAACACAACGCGAGCAGATGACATGACACAGGAAGACATTGAAATTTAGGAAGGGAAAAAATAACCACATGCCAATAATGCATTGACTCCTGTAAATATAAATTATAAAAAAGCTTATAATATTTTAAAAGTTAAGTAAATAACTATAAAAATATTTTTTAAAAATATATAAAATTACCAACAAAAATCATTCTCTCTCAATTTTCATGCAATCTAAACAACACCATATCTTTTTGTTGTTGTTCATATTCCGTTAAGTTTTTAACGGAATACTTGTCAATAAAGACTTGATTGTTAACAGATTGAAACCTTAATTCTGACATTGCATAGGTTAAAGCAAAATATTAAAATGGATAAATCTTTCGTACAAAAATACCTATTTAGCTTAAAATAAATAATAGCAACGAGAGAAGAAAAAAAAAACACATTTAGACTGATAACAAAATTTTCAAAATTCTGTAAGGAATACAAAAAAAATAGATTTAAAATTTAAAACAACGGGTCAATATAAAGAAAAGTTCTTACTTAACATATGTCCATAAAAGATACATTACACGAGGACTTATCTTACCATTAAATGGTACGAAAAAATATATATATTTTTTTATTCAATAATAAAATAAATTCTTATATCATGTATCTTTCATGGATCGAACTATACAAGATTTTTTCAATATAAGTGATTGGTGTTAAACCAATGCATACCTAACACATACATGACTCCAGAAAGCTTTTTCCTTCTTTCTCGCATGACCATTATACATGTTTCTTTTTTCTGCTTTCAACATTTTTAAATAAGCAAAAGCCGCAACAAAACAATACCCACCTTAAATTAAGACAAAAACTCCATTAATAGGTCATATATAAATCGGCTGCTTATAAGGCATAAAGCTGACCCATTTTTCTTCCTATCTGATTCACTAGACACCAAATCGATAGGAGTAGTAAACTACACTACACTCAAAAATGGGAAAGTCATTATATAACTACACGAGGATCCGACAGAAACTTCCACGTGCCTCACAAATTCCCACTATTTGGATTCTTCCTTCCTCTCTCAGTCTCACTCTCTATAAAATCACTCAACTCACACAAAACCCACGCACACGCCCACGCCCACGCACACGCACACGCACACGCACACGCACCATCTCAAACAGTATATACATCTCTCGCAAACCTTTTTGCTTTGCCACGAATTAACACAAAGATAGCAATGGCGATAACCACACCGAACCATCCGATGATCACCGAGCGAGCCCGAGCCATGTGGCTCACCGGCGTGGCCTCTGCGTTCAGGACCGCCTTGGCCTGCGCCATAGTGGGTTGCACCACCCTGTAAGGTCCAGCCTCCCTCCAACGTCAGGTGGCCTTCCCCGCTTTCTCCTACGTGGCCGTGATCCTCGTCGTCACGAACTCCACGCTAGGCGACACGTTGCATGGCTGTTGGCTCGCATTCTACTCCACGTGTCAGAGCACAGGCCCAGCAATCTTGATCCTGTGGCTTATCGGGCCAGCCCGGTTTACGAATGCAACCACGGCCTTCTCGGTGGCGCTTTCTGGGTTCGTGGTGGTGCTGCCCAATGGGTGGACTCATTTGATAGCTAAGCGTATCGCTTTGGGACAAATCGTTATAGTGTATGTGATTGGTTTTATCAATGGTGTTCACACTGAGGCCGTTATGCATCCTGTGCATGTTGCGGCTAGTACTGCTGTTGGGGTCTTAGCTTCTGTTTTGGCTTTGTTGTTGCCATATCCAAGGCTGGCTTGCAGCGAGGTAATTACTCATCTTAATCATTAATCCTTTTTTTTTTTTAACTAGAAAAAGCAAACAATATATTCTTTTTTTTCTAATAACGTTGATTTTTGGAGGTTAACAATATACAGAACGAAATCTAATATGAATACCAAATAACTCTCCTTCCCAATAAGAAATTTGTTTTAACTCGAATAGACACCCAGCAAGCCAAACACCGTTGGTTATGTGTGGAAACTTTTGGTTTTAGATTAACTTTCTTTTTTTTGTCACTCAAAAGGTTAAACCCAAATTAATTATTAGTACTAACTCACAAGACTCGTACTACTATTATTATATAAAGAAATTATTCTATGGACACCATGCCAATGCCAATGATAATTATAGATTGATTTGAAAATATTTTATATCCACCGTAATTTAGCCTTTATTAGAACAAAATGTTTTAGTTTGATATTTTTTCAAAAGAAATGTATGACTTTTAATTAAGTTATATTTGAATGTTGTTTCTCTTTTCAGTTTTCGCGTCATATAAGAATTTCAAATTTTATACATATTCGTATAAAACATAAAACATGCATATATAACTTGTGAGTTAATTCAATGTCGCTTTTCTTTTCGATTGTCACGCGATATATGAATTTTACATACACATAAATTCAAAACGTACAAATACAAATTGTGAGTTAGTTCAATGTTGGTTTTCTTTTGGATTGCCATGTAGTATAAGAATTTTCAACACCATGCATACACATACACAACTTTTGAGTTGTTAAATATTTTGTTATGTATTGTTGGCGTTCTAATTTTGTACTTTTTGGTACACTCTAATTTCGGGTTAGGACAATCCAAATAATTGTGATTCCTCCACAAGTTAGACATATGAATCCAAAATTCATTCACATGGTTCCTGTATATATATTTAGAGGGGATTGTTTTCTTGTTGCAGTTGAAACAGAGCTGCAATCAGCTTGCTGAGAACACTTCAGAGAGGTTAAAGCTCTATGTGAAGGCATTCTGTGCAGAAGATAAACAAATCAGCACTTGCATCCATCTCACGAGCTAAGTTATTAACTATTGCTGGAACCAAACTTCACCAAAGCATTAAACGCTACCAAGTAAGCTTAATTATTTAAAGAAATTAATTATATATATATTCCACTTTCTCTATTCTTTGAAATAAGCACAATTAATGTATGCCTAGTTAGTGCTGATTAGTAATTAACTTGATATTTATACTCCATTTCCTCTTTTTAATTTGATGGTTAATTAACAGGGAAGCATGAAATGGGAGAGACTTCCATTCAAATTCTTGAGACCTTATTACATGAATTCTGGGGAGAAACTGCAAGATGTGGAGATAATCTTAAGAAGAATCGAAATGGCTTTAACCGGCAGCAATAGTACTTCATTTCCTGTAAGAATACTTGATGGAGAGATCAAAGAAGGTCTACTTAGATCAGAAGAGCACATTAGCCTGATCATAAAACAAGCAAATAAGAGCAATTTGCCTTGTGATAATTCATTAAATGTGCCTCAATCAAATGCAGATAATGCAGTGAAGTTCCTCCAAACACTTCAAACAATCCCAACAACCCATCAAGATTTACCCTCTTTCTTCTTCCTATTTTGCATCAATCTCCTTCAAACCAAATCAATGCCAAAACCAACTCCTTCTGTAGAAGACAATTCAGTTTCAAAGCATGAAGGATCATCAACTACCAATTCGTGCAAACAAAATAGTCTCTCCTTAAAAGGGATCATTTGGAGTAATAATTGGGCAATGAAAGAAAGAAGCAAAAAGCTTATCCCAGCAATCAAATGCTCACTTTCCTTAGGTCTTGCAGTTCTGTTTGGCTTGATATATAGCAAGAAAAATGGGCATTGGTCAGGACTCCCAGTTGCCATTGTAGGATTTTGTGGCTCAATCTCTTTGCAGCCATTGTTGACTCAATCACTTTGCAGCAGTCATTGTTGACTCTCTCTCTCCAGCAGCCATTATCTCTTAGCAGCCATTGTTGAGTTCAATCCACCTTTCGGTGGAAAAGAAATGAGTCCATGTGATGGGCTTTTGTTTTTTTCCTCTCTATGATTCCTCTTGTTTATGTATAAATAGGGAGAGCAGCTGAGTTATCAAAGACACAAAAGAGAGCATAGAGAGTGAGGTGTAGAGTGAGGTGTAGTTTGCTTTCTAGTGTGAGCATTCTCTTTGTAATTTCATTCTCTTTGTAATTCCTCCTCAAAATACAAAATCAACTGTCTCTGCCCGGGGATGTAGGCAAATTGCCGAACCTCGTAAATTATTGTGTTTGTGTGTGTTTGGTGTGTGTTAGATTACTCATGGGCATAACAAAAATGGTATCAGAGCTCAGGTCCATAATCTAACCAGATCTGAACACCTCAAATTTTTAATTGTAGAGCTCGTCGATACGAGTTCAACGGTATCTTACGCGTCGAAATCGGAGCTAAAACGAGGCCGTAGCAGCCGTTTAAAGCTTTCGTTTCTATGTTTTTTGCCAAACGCGGCCTTAACTCTGAAATTCAGAATTTTTGCAGAGAAGATGAACAGTAGCTGAGTCGACTCGGTGACTCAGTAAACCAACTCGACCCATTTTGCTCAGACCAGCCCATTTTTTTCAGCCCAGTTGCAGAGGCCCAGCCCAACATCAGAAAGCCTAGTTAAGACTTGACTTGGCCCAGTCCAGAAGCCACAAGCCCAGCCCAAGTCCATTGGTCAAGCCCAGAGTTGACCAACCCAGATCACTTTATTAAGCCCAGCTCATTTAAAACGGTCCAGCTCGTGGTCGATTGGACCAACCCGATCCAGATCCGACCCGACCCACATTTGGACTTGCTGACCGGACTTTGACCGGCGTTGACCATTGACCGATGTTGACTGGCGTTGACCAGATTCATTTTTGCTGTTTTCGGTCCGATTTTGGCCCCTTTTTTGCCAGTTCAAACTGGTTCCCACCATTTTCGGCCGTTCTGGACACAACCATGGTCTCCGTTTCTGGTAATTTTGCTCCTAAGTTGCTGTTCTACCTTAGTAGAGCCTTTGTAGAAATTTTTTGAAAGCGGGAAATTGTTAGCATGGCAGAAGAAAGACATAATACATATACCACCACACCGAGCAGCTCTACAACGAGCAGCTCATCGCGAAAGAATACGGCATCCAACGCGAAGTTTGAGGTGGAAAAGTTTGATGGTACGAACAACTTCGGCATGTGGCAGTGCGAAGTGAGGGATGTCTTGTTCCAGCAAGACTTGGAGATTGCCCTGGAAGAGAATAAGCCCGAGGATATGACGGATGCAGACTGGGAAAAGGTGAATCGCCAGGCCTGCAGCACAATCCGACTTTGTCTCATGAAGGACCAGAAGTACTTCGTGATGAAGGAGGCAAATGCGAAGGTACTCTGGAAGAAATTGGAGGACAAGTACATGACGAATAGCATAGAGAGCCGCCTCTACTTGAAAAAAAGGCTCTTCAGGTTCCAGTTTCGTGAAGGTATATCTATGGCCGAACATTTAAATAATTATAATAAAATGTTAGCTGATTTGCAAAACTTGGATGTCGAAATTCAAGATGAAGATAAAGCTCTGCTTTTGTTAAATTCTTTGCCCGACACATATGAACACTTAATTACCACAATGTTGTACGGAAAAGAAAAGATTAAATTTGACGAAGTATCTAGTGCACTTCAGAACAATGAGTGTCGTAGGATAGACAAGCAGATACACAAAGATACTTTCGATGGAGCCTTTACAGCTAGAGGCATATCAGAAATGAAACAACCTGCAAGCAAGGGGAATAGGAGAAATTCTCGATCAAGGCCTCATAGCAGATCTCGTGGTCCATCAAACAGACGAAGACCTGCCAAAGATGAGTGTTCCTACTGTCGCAATAAGGGACACTGGAAGAAGGATTGCCCACAGTTAAAAGGGCAGCAGAAAGATAAACCCTCCACAGCCAACACAGCTAGTGATGAAGAGGATTTTGCTTTCACTGGATCTTCACTCATGTCCCAATATGACAAGTGGATCTTAGATTCCGGATGCACCTATCACATGTGTCCCAATCGGGAATGGTTTGCTGAATTCACGGAGATTGAGGGTGGATCAGTACTTATGGGCAACGACTTTGCCTGTAAGACGAAGGGGATAGGCACCATCCATTTGAAATTGCATGATGGAACTATCAAGCCATTGATAGAAGTTCGGTATGTACCGGACTTGAGGAAGAACCTCATCTCACTCGGAGCCCTGGACTCGAAAGGGTTCAGAATCAGCATTGAAGCCAGAGTTCTCAAGGTGGTAATGGGAGCTCTAGTGGTCATGAAGGAATGAAGCATGGCAACCTGTACTTCCTACAAGGGAGTACCATTGGAGGTGGAGCTTCCACAGTTTGTGAGAAGCTAGACGAGACTGATGCAGACACGACCAGACTTTGGCACATGTGTCTGGGTCATCCCAGGGAGAAGTCCATGCAGATTCTAGCAAGGCAGGGTTTGCTCAAAGGTGCCAAGACTTGTAAGTTATCTTTTTGCGAGCATTGTGTTATGGGAAAACAAATCAGGATCAAGTTTGGCACTGCAATTCATCGAACGAAAGGAATTCTTGATTATGTGCATACCGACATTTGGGGACCATCTCGAACAGCATCGATTGGCGGTAGACACTGGTTTATTACTTTTGTTGATGATTACTCTCGTCGTGTGTGGGTGTACACGATGAAACGAAAAAACAAAGTATTGGAGATCTTCCAAAATTGGAAGAAATTGATGGAAACCCAAACTGGCAGAAAGATTAAGCGGCTCAGATCAGACAATGGAGGATAATACACAGAGGATCTATTCTTTGACTTATGCCAAAAAGAATGTATTGTCAGACACTTCACCGTGCGGAAGACACCGCACCAGAATGGGGTGCAGAACGAATGAACCAAACTTTGGTGGATAAGATCCGGTGTATGCTTTTGAGTGCCGGACTTGGGAAACATTTTTGTGCTGAAGCTTTGGTTTATACTAGCCATCTGATCAACCGATTGCCCACAGCTGCAAATGACGGAAAAACACCAATGGAAATGTGGAAAGGTACTCCAGCTACTGATTATGATTCTTTTCATATATTTGGTTGTCCTGCCTATTATCATGTTCAGGAAGACAAGCTCGACCCTAGAGCCAAGAAAGCAAATTTCTTGGGCTTTAGCACAGGCGTGAAGGGGTACAGACTCTGGTGCATCAAGTCAAAGAAAATCGTTGTCAGCAGAGATGTAAAATTCAACGAGTCTGAAATGCTTTATCCACAGAAGCATGAAGGCTTCAGTGACATCAGCAGCAGTAGCAGCGAATCAGCCAAGAATTCGCAGAAGGTGGAGCTTGAGGCTCCAATATATGTAGATGATTCAGCCGTAAATGAGGAGGAGGAGGATGATCAAAATACTGATAATGATAGCCCAACCACTGCATCTCCACCACAGCTTGAATCTATTGCAGTCAACAGACTAAGGAGACAGCTAGTTAAACCAGCTCGTCTACAAGATTACGTCACATATGCACTACCAACAGTTGGGGATGATATCCCCACCACTTACAGAGCAGCTGCACAGTCCACTGAATGGGCTGACTGGAAGATAGCTATGGATGAGGAGATGCAGTCTCTTCACAAGAATCAGACTTGGGAGCTTGTGCCGCTTCCAAAGAAATAAAAGGTAATTGGCTGTAAGTGGGTGTTTACCAAGAAGGAGGATCCAACCAGCAGAGATGGAGTACGCTACAAAGCTAGACTGGTAGCCAAGTGCTATGCTCAGACGGAGGGAATCGACTACAGTGAAGTGTTCTCTCCGGTTGTCAAACACTCTTCGATTCGCATTTTGCTAGCTTTGGTGGCCCAGTTTAACCTCTAGTTGGCACAATTTGATGTGAAGATAGCATTTCTCCATGGTGACCTGGAAGAGGATATTTATATGTCTCAACCATATGGGTTCAAAGAAGTTGGTAAGGAAAAGCTAGTCTGTAGTCTGAAGAAGTCTTTGTATGGATTGAAGCAATCCCTCCGACAGTGGTACAAGCGGTTCGATAGCTTCATGTTAGATCTAAATTATACACGCAGTCAGTTCGATCACTGCGTATATTTCAGGAAACTTACAGATTGTTTCTTCATCTATTTGCTCTTATATGTCGATGATATGTTAGTGACATCAAAGAGCAAGGTGGAGATAGATCGTTTGAAGGCTAAGTTGAGCCAAGAATTCGAGATGAAGGACCTGGGAGAAGCACGAAAAATTCTGGGCATGGAGATTACCAGAGACAAGGCGAAGGGCACAATTCACCTGACTCAAAAGCAGTACCTGAGGCGAGTTCTGCAGCGTTTCGGCTTTGACAAGAACTCGAAACCAGTTAGCACTCCGTTGGCCCTGCACTTTAAGCTCAATGCAGCGCAGTCTCCCAACAGTGATTCGAATAAGGATTACATGGCAAAATTCCCTTATGCAAATTTGGTTGGTAGCCTGATATATGCGATGGTGTGCACGAGACCTAATATCTCCTAGACCGTCAGCATGGTGAGCAGATACATGCACAATCCAGGAAAGGCACACAGGCATGCGGCCAAATGGATTCTACAGTACATTCAGGGGACTGTGGACCATGGTCTGAAGTTCAAGAGAAGTGATGCAGTCGATCATCTGGTAATCGATTATGTTGATTCCGATTATGCAGGTGATCTCGACAAACGTCGTTCCATTATTGGTTATGTGTTCACTATGGCAGGAGGACCAGTAAGTTGGAGTTCTACATTGCAGTCCACAATTGCGCTATCCACTACGGAAGCTAAGTACATGGCTGTGACAGAAGCCATCAAAGAAGCCATTTGGTTACATGGATTGGTAGCAGACCTTGGCATTGAGCAGAAACTGGTTACCGTCTATTGTGACAGTCAGAGCGCAATCCACTTGGTGAAGAATCAGGTGCATCACGTTCGCACTAAACATATTGATGTTCGTTTCCACTTTGTTCGCGAGATTTTGGAAGAAGGGGACATAGAACTTCAAAAAATTGGTACAGTAGATAATCCAGCGGACATGTTAACGAAGATCGTTACTGGGGTCAAGTTCCAACACTGTTTGGACTTGATCCACATCTCGCAGTATTGAACATCTTGGGTGTATAGCGTCTTAGGACGCCTTGGCAGGAAGTTGATTTGTGTAGGCGATGAGATTTTCGCCAAGGTGGAGATTTGTAGGATTTTGTGGCTCAATCTCTTTGCAGCCATTGTTGACTCAATCACTTTGCAGCCATTGTTGACTCAATCACTTTGCAGCAGCCGTTGTTGACTCTCTCTCTCCAGTAGCCATTATCTCTTAGCAGCCATTGTTGAGTTCAATCCACCTTTCGGTGGAAATGAAATGAGCCCATGTGATGGGCTCCTGTTTTTTTCCTCTCTATGATTCCTTTTGTTTATGTATAAATAGGGAGAGCAGCTGAGTTATCAAAGACACAAAAGAGAGCATAGAGAGTGAGGTGTAGTTTGCTTTCTAGTGTGAGCATTCTCTTTGTAATTCCATTCTCTTTATAATTCCTCATCAAAATACAAAATCAACTGTCTCTGCCCGGGGATGTAGGCAAATTGCCGAACCTTGTAAATTATTGTGTTTGTGTGTGTTTGGTGTGTGTTAGATAACTCATGGGCATAACAGCCATCAGCTTCGCTGCGGCAAGAGAGGCAACATTTAAAGTTGCAAATGTTAAAGCACAAGGGACAGTCTTAGGAACTGTATATGGTGTATTGGGTTGCTTTCTTTTTAAAAAGTTCTTGCCCTTAAGGTTCCTTTCTCTAATTCCTTGGTTCATTTTCACCTGTTTTCTAAGCCGAAGCCGGATGTATGGTCAAGCTGTTGGAGTTTCTGCTGTGATTGGTGCAGCACTAATACTGGGGAGGAAGAATTTTGGTCCACCAAGTGAATTTGCTATTGCAAGAATTGTGGAGACCTTCATTGGATTATATTGTTCAATCATGGTAGAGCTTCTCTTCCAATATACAAGAGCTTCAACTCTTGCTAAAAGTTACCTCTCAAAATCTTTTGGGGCATTGCATAATTGCATCAGCTCAGTCAATCTTCAAGCCAGCAAAGCCTGCTTGCTAGATAACCAAAGGAAGCTGAAAACCAATGTCACTGAGCTAGGGAAATTCATTGAACAAGCTGAGGTGGAGCCCAACTTCTGGTTTTTGCCTTTTAATATTGCTTGCTACGGTAAGCTATTTGGATCTTTGTCAAAGATGGTGGATCTATTGCTTTTTTGGGCTTATGCAATGGGATTTCTTGAACAAGAATCACAAAAACTTGAGGCTATTTGGAAGGAGACTGTAAAGAAGCTAGATGATGACCTTGAACTTTTCAAAGAATTGGTTGGCTCTCTAAAAAAATGCTTTGAGGAGATCAGTACAATTAAATCTCTCATGGTACTCGAAAAGAATAACATCTCTTATGATCTTGAGATGAGAAAATCATCGAGCCCGAATTTCTTCCGGGTTTTTGGTTATGATCATGAATGATTTGAAGAAGATTTTAAGTACATATCTACAACATTCGAAAGAAGTTATCGATAAAATTAATAACTCTGAAGGTGAAAAAGAGTTCAAGAAAGAATTGATTTTGAGCCTGAATGCACTGGGGTATTGCATGAGAAGTTTGATGAGAGAAACAAGAGAGATTCAAGATGGAATAAAGGAACTTCTTCAATGGGAGAATCCTTCTAGCCTCATAAATTTGCATGAAATCTCTTGTAAAATACCTGCTTCGAAAAAAGTTGTATTATAAGAGAAATTAAGTTATTGCAAGCACATTAACAAAAAAAAAGTACATATGCTAGAAATAATAGATTTTACAAATTCAGAAACCTGTGTTAATTATATAAATTTTTTATGCAGCAGGAGAAGCTAAAACCCTTAAAAAAAAGAAATGCAAATTTCAATGTCTTTTCTTAAAGCTGGTTTTCTGCGTAATTATATGTCATATTGGGGCTAACAAGTGTTTTTATTGATTATGATTAGGAAAATTGCACTCATGGTCCTCAAACTTTTGATTGATGGCAATTAACTCTTTATCTTTAAACTTTTGCGTCAGCAATACTTAAGTATAATATTTTAATTTTAAATAATTAAAAATAATTTGTAAAGGTATAAAACTAATTTTTAAGCCATTAAAATTCGATTTTTGCTTATTAAAATGAACCACAAATGTTCATGTGTATAGGGCAGTAAAAGACCCAAGTCGAGTCGAACGGTTCCATGTTTAAGCTCGACTTAAAATATTTAAATACGATCTCAGGCATAAATCGAGCTATAAAAATGTTGTTCCCGCTTGGCTCACAAGTTTTTCAACTTAAAATATTTTTTTATGTACGTTTTTCTCGTAAAATAAAGCTTATTTTTATTTTTTATATTGTAGAACTTGTATGATAAGTTATATATATCAATATATAAATATATTAATATATTGATTTAAGTCGAACTGAGTCGAAAGTGCTCGGCTTAAAAATTACTGGGTTTAAAATGCTCGAGTTTTATTGAGTTGAGCCACACTATACTTAAAGTCGACTAAAAACTTTTACGAAGCAAAAATATTGCTCGAGATTGGCTCATGAAGCATTATAATTAAATGAGTTTGAGCGATCAAAGATTGAATCGAGCTCGAGCTGCGAGTTTATTTACAGCCCTATTCATGTGCATAAAAGAACGAGGATGAGATATGAAAATGATGAATTAATTTTAGCTCCAGTACCTGCAATACTTCTCCCTTTTTTGGTAATAATTAAGGACATTTTTAATTTCTTTTAACTTTTTTAGCAACAAAGAAAAGATTTTTGAACAATGGTTAAGGTACGTAAAAATTCATTCATATGTCTCCGTTAAATTATTTTCAATGTGTATTAGTAATTAGCATATAATTCAATTACAAATGCAGCTTTATTTTTTTAGAATGTCCTCTACTTTTGAGATGACATTAAATATATTTGATATTATATTTACTAAGTATAATCATTTTTGTGATATTATTTACTTATCGATTATGTTATTATTTATTATACGGAATGTATTGTTATTAATTATATCTTGTTATTTACTATATTATTTCATCCTTGCAGCATTTGTTATGGCGCCCTCGTCGAAAAGATACCACCCAGTCTCCATTTCCATATTTTCATACTCAAACTTATAATCACTGAATAGTATTTTTATGCATAAAAAAATATTTTTTATATCATAGTGATATTGTTTTGGTTGTTAAAATTTTTATTTAAACAGTTAAAGGGAAAATTAATATCTATTTTGTTTTTCTTTTGGTTAAATTTTTATATTTTTTGTTGGGTTACGATGTCCCTAAATTTTAAAAACTAACATGATTAACATAAAAGCATATTTTTTATCTATGATATTTCAATCAAACAATATTTATTTCATTCAAAAAGATTATGTGATGAGTGATTATAGGTCTATGTATAGAGATGCATCAGTTATTGAAGAACGAAAAAGAATATATCAAGCCTCACTTAAAAAATAAATGAAAAATATAATGTTATTAAAAATAAAAATAAAAAAGGATCTACATTGAATGGAGAAAAGATAATTTTGATGATCATGTAGCATCAAGATTTTTAATGCGATTTTTATATTTAAGCTTATAAATACATTTCAAAAATGCCTTTAGAAAATTAAAAAGGATCTACATTGAATGGAGAAAAGAGAATTTTGGTTTCACTTTGAACAAATTTTTTAAAATATATAATATTTATAAAAAATAGTCTTACAATCAATCATGCTTATGAAAACTTAAAATTGTGTTTCTAAAATTACAATAAAAGCTTTTACAGAGTTTTAAAATATGTCTATATTTTATCAACTTACCTTTTGAATTAGGTATTAAGTTTAATACAGTATGCTATCAAGTTAAGAAGTTAAGATTAAAATATGTTCACATTATCAAGTTGCTGTAAACCACATGATGATTGGAAATCATGAATACTTCACCTGATGATTGAAATCTTGTGGGGTTACAAATTAATATGGGTCAATTTCAAATTTAACGCCCATAACTCTAGTGGGATAATTTTATATGGAGTGTGACTCTCTTCATTTGAGAATTAAAAATGGAGATCAAATTTATAGTAAAATTGAATGTCATTATGATAAATTTGGATTTAAATATTTTATATTTGATGATATGACATTTAATCTTACCGTGAACTTCACTCTATTTTCATTCTCAAATAGAGAAGGTCTCAAACCTATTTTATACATTTATAGTTGATTTTTAGGATTATTTACTGCAGACAAATCATCAAGATTTTTTTTACAGGCAAAGAAACCTTTTTATATATGGAAAGTCTGATAATTTTAGTTTTTAAGTCGTGGACATTTAATGCCTATAATTCTAATAATATCATCTCATATATAGACAGTTGATTTTTAAGACTATTTACGTTGACAAATTGGAGGCAAAAAAAACCCTACTAGAATAATTTTTTTTTGGTAATTATTGTTTTTGAGTTATAGACACTGTTAAAAAAAAGTTTTGGAGGAAAGATTAAGATTAGATTTTAATATTATAATTAGGTTTCAACTTTAATAAATATATGAGTTATTTATTTGATTTATACATCAATTATTTTTATTACTTTAAGTAAGTAATATTATCATATTGTGAGTTTTTATATCGATTATGTAATTATATTGGAGATTTATACTGTGATAAAATTAATCATACATAACTTAAAAAAAATAATATCGGAATATCTATACTATCGAAATTAAAGGGTTAGCTGGGTTGGTCTCCACTGACATAACTCAGTTGACAAAATTACACAAAGACCATTGCAAATTATAAAGAAATCCATAAAATAGGAATAATTGCAAATTTCACTGCTCCTGCCACGTCTGCTCTGCCCCAGAGATCTACGTCTCTTTCTCTCTACTCACACTCTATTTTCAACTACTAGTTTCTGTTTGCTTAATTAGTAGCAGTTACTCCTAGCCTTTTTCTCTCATCCCATAAAGTCAGTAACTTTCTCGCCTTCATCCCATAATTATGTGCAATGAGTTTTTTACCCAGAGGTTTTAAAAATCTTAATTATTAAAATGAATTGTTTAAATCATATTTACTTAAAGTCACGTTTTAGTGATGTTATTAGGTTTCTCTTAAATTGTTGAAATGTTTTTTTTATCTATCTTTCGATCGAAAAGTTATTGTCTGATATTTTGGTGCATGGCACAATAATTCATCTAATCGTTTAAATAGTATGAAAAAAGTGATATTTTATTTTCATTTATGTGAGATGAAACTAAGTAAAAAAATTTCTTTTTGATCAAGTCACTATCTTCATTAATCTGTAACTCTCAGCCAATGCAAAAGTGCAGCACCTAATTGTTGAGAATTGAGCAACTAATCAGCATCATCTAATATTTATTGGGGTAAATAGTGTGATAAAAGAACTAAGAACTAAAAGATAGCATTTGTTCCATGCAAATTCTTTTGCATTAGCTCCCCTGCTCATATGTAAAAAATTAGTTTTGTTGATGAAAGGAGCATTTGAAGAGGTTGTAGATTACATGATAATTTGTGTTGACATTTTTCAATTTGCAGATGAGGTTGATGCGCTGTGTGTAGTTTGTAAGGTTGGGTTTGCATGTCATTCTATCAAACTTAGCAATGATTTTTATTTTAATATTAGTATCCAAGTGTTTGTGAGAAGTTCACAATGGTGGTACTTCGTAAACTTCTTATATTATGTACTCTACAACTTGTTTTGATAAATTTCTTTTCACAATGTATTTCTCTCTTTATAAGAGAATAAAAATTCTATGATTTTTTTTGAAAAATTAAAAGGAGCTTTATTAATTTTAAGTCAACAAAATACAAAACTACAGGAGGCATCAGAAAAACCCACCAATTATTTGCTCTAGGTCACTCAGGCAATAACACAAACACCTGAGGTGCAAGAACTGGAGATTGAAATCTCTGCACACGCCGAATCGGATAAAAATTATATGATTCAAACTCAACTTACTAGCTTCCTATTGGGAAAAAAAATCCTTACTAGCTTGACATAGCCTTGTTAAATTGATTAGCAACATCAATGGAGATGAAAGACATAAGAAAAAGAATAACACCCAAAGTTTTTTGCATCAGACATAAGAATTTATGGGGAGCTGATATAATTGTTTTTGCATGGAACAATGGTTATCTTTTTAATTTCTAGTTCAATGAATTAATTGGTTATTTAAGCTATTAAAATGTTTCATTTTCTTTTTCAAGCAATCAACCATGAGCTTCAATATATGGTTCAACATTGTTTGTTTTTTTTTTCATAAATGTATTTTAATCATAAAATTTTATGTTATTTTTTATTTTTGATATACAATTTTTTTATTTACGAGCAAATTTTTATTTTTATTTTTAATTGTTATTTTGACTTTGGCATCTATCGTAGGAAGGAATAGGAGGAGACTAATCAAGAGGACAAGAACTTCCCTTCCACCACAAAACTTAATAATAGATGATATATTAGCAATAGCATATCTAAACACAATTTAATTCTCTCTAATCCCAAATTACGATAATTTTTACTATTTCCTACTCTTCATTACGTCACTACCTCAGCGGAAAGAAAAAAAATCCTAATCTCGTTCTCTTCTTGACCCTCCCAACCCCCATTTGTTAGACCCGCAGATTTTCACTCAGGTAACTAAGATTAAAAAGTCAATACTATTATCAAAATTTAACTTTTAATTCAGTGACTATATTATAAAGTTTGGTACGATCTGTGTTTTTAGTGTTGTTATCAATGAGCTATCATCGAAGGCATTCACTTTTCGTAAAATTGAAGGATCTAATTTTTTAGTTTTTCTTTTAATTCATTGTTTGGTGGAAGAAGTTTCTGTTTTTGGAGTCTCTTTTTTTTTTGGGATTATAAATATGAGCCCCTGATCTCTGATTTTTTGAGAGTTCAGAAGAGTGATTAGGGTTTTTGGCTATTATCCTCTGCGACTTGCGATCAGGTCTTTTTCGTCCTCACATAATCCTTGATTCAAAATTTATTTCATTTTGGTGAATCTGACATAATCTCCTTGATTCAAAATTTAATTCATTTTGCTGAATCTGCACAGAAAAGGCTGATCTTTTGCACGTATCCGCCTCTCTTTGCTCTCTTTAGATTTGAAGTCAGATTTTTTTAATTGTATGTTAGCGTTTAAATAATGCTTGTTTTTGTATATATACGTATATATATGCTGATTGGGAGATTGCGATAGGCGTTAAATTTAGGAGCAGATCTAAGCAATGGCGAAGAATTCATCCAACGGAGAACAACAAGCAATCACAAAGCCACCACCATTGCCGTCTCCATTGCGTAATTCTAAGTTTTTTCAGGTAACTCGTTTGGGTGATTTCAATGTTATATTGTTCATACTGATCATATTTATACCCTTTTACGTGCTGTGTACTTTGTGATCGTGATGTTTTTGCCTCCTTGTTGTATATAATTGTTAATTACCACTTGTTAACTAAAATCTGTATAGGAGGTTGGATTTTAGTTCAATATGACCTTAGCTTGATTTATTTTTAATCTTTTGTTTCGTTTAAGAAACTTATTTTATAGAGTCCTACTCATATAAGTGGGGTCTCATGGTAAATACAACCTGGTGCTCAAAATCAGTTGAATCCCATTAATCTAGTTGTCTATATTCCAACCTGGTTGCAAATCTATGAAGCTGTTGCTATCTTTGTAAGCTGTGAAAAAAATATGGATTGGGTTGCTGAAAATGCGTTTGGCAGTCTATCTTAAAAAATTGTTTCCAAATAATTTTTGAATGACCCATTTAAGTGATTTGTTGATATGCAACTTTCTGCATTCTCGAAATTAAATGTTAGATTAAAAAATGAGTTTGTAGAAATAAATTTTCGGATTTCGAAGGCATCATCATTTCCTTAACCAAACAGGTACTTTTCAGCTAACAGAAAGTAATTAATGTAGAGAGAACTCTAGGAATTGGATATCATCTGTTCTGGTTAAATCTGCCGCTGCGATGCAGTAAGAGATATTGTTTATATTATTAAACTCTTGCTCTTGGTGGGTTCAGACTTCTCTCTTTCTTTGTTTCAGAAACTATAGTGGTTACACATTTTTGTAGATACACATTTGTTACTATATGCTCTAAGTCAAAATTCTGCACATCACTCTGCATTTTAGAAGTTTTGTATGGAATAGTTGTCTTACCGCCATCATGCCCATTCCGTTGTCATTTTATCATGTACTTGATTGATACGCACTAAAAGAAATTTTTTACTGTTTTTGTAGTCCAATATGAGAATTTTGGTTACTGGAGGAGCTGGATTCATCGGTTCTCACCTAGTTGACAGTCTGATGGAAAATGAAAAGAATGAGGTTTTTATTTTATTTTTTGATATCTTTGTGTATGTTATTGAAGAAATAAGATGACTATGTTCCAAAGCAATGTATTTGTCTAAAACTTCTACATTCAGGTAATCGTTGCTGATAACTACTTCACTGGATCAAAGGACAATCTTAGAAAGTGGATTGGTCATCCAAGATTCGAGCTTATTCGTCATGGTATGTTCTTTGAGTTCTAGTTTGTAACTTTTGGACATAGTCCAAGGTTGCTGCCTAGAGCCCTGGACAAGATCTGGATATCTAACTTCTGCCTTTCCTTGCTGATAAGATGCATGGAGGGTGTATATTACTATATATATTATATTTTATTTGTAACTTTTTTTATTCTTAATTTTCAGTCCCACTATTGCCTACTATGTTCTTTGCATCATGGTGTGGTCAAGTTTCTCACCTTAACTTAAACCATTTTGGCTATTGAATCTATTGTTGCTTCGGATCTTGATGCTATAGGTTTTCACTTAATAGGGGAATTTTGATGTAATTGCATTTTAGATTAATATAAGAGCAGGCAAAACAAATATAATTTCAGAAGTTAATAATGATGAAAAGTTGGCATTTAGGTGAAAGATCTTAAACATGACTTCATTGTACATTTTGATCTAATATGGCTTAGGTGGAAAGCGATAAGTCATGCATGAAAATTATCAGAAAAGGATAATAGTCATGCATGAAACCTATGAAAAATGATAATAGTCATGCATGAAACCTATGAAAAATGATAATAGTCATGCATGAAACCTATGAAAAATGATAATAGTCATGCATGAATAGCTTTGCATTGGGAACTCCAGTGCTAGTGAGTTATCATTTCTGCATTTTTGAGATGTGGAATATAACATTATAACTACCATCAGCATAATTCCAACCAATATGATGTGTGCTATCAAGATTTCAATGGACCTAGTTCCTCTTTCCTAAATTTTGTGTAGAACTTTGTAGTTTTTTTTAAGAGAGAAATAGAGTAGAATTTTGTAGTGTTGATTGAAATGAACATATTTTATATATCTCCTCAATTTTGGCTTTACAGATGTTACAGAGCCATTGTTGGTCGAGGTTGATCAGATTTACCATCTTGCATGCCCTGCTTCTCCTATTTTCTACAAGTACAATCCTGTAAAGGTGTGTCATGTGTGTATATGTTTAATATTCAGCGGTGTATTATCAGTTCTTGTACATACTAGTGTTTATCATCTTGCTGTTAAATGTGTACTGAATGGTTTAGTTGTCATTCCTTGCTCTACGCTATTGGAAAATCAATAAAATTCTCTTTTGCCACAATAGGATCTTAGGATTATGTATCTCCTATGGACTGCCCTATTTGTTGTCTTCTACTTTTCAATAAATATGTATCTTGGTTCTTGTCACAGTTGCAGTAGGTTAAAAGTCAGAAATCCCAATTCATGTGTTTACAATCTTTAACTCAGAATCTGATGATCAGAAATTTGGCACCATCTATCTTGTCAATCTGGAGACTGTATTGACAGTTCATTATGGATTAATTTATTGTCATTTATTTGAAAATGCAAATCTCATTTTGCATCAATATATAAGCCTACTTTTAAGTCACTAGGAAATAGCGACCTTTAGTATGAGAACATTAAATGGCAACAACTAGGGCCATTAGTTTTGAGAACGTAAAAAGTAGATGGACATCATCTGACTTTTAGGCATATGTTATGTTTCAACAGACAATAAAGACAAATGTGATTGGCACGCTGAACATGCTAGGACTTGCCAAGCGAGTTGGAGCAAGGTTGGGGAATAGGGTTTTGAATTCATTACTTTTAGTTCTGGCATATGCTGTTTTAACTCAATTATAATATTGTTGAACAGGATATTGCTTACATCAACTTCAGAGGTATATGGAGATCCTCTTGTGCATCCCCAACCTGAGAGCTACTGGGGTAATGTTAACCCAATTGGTAAGTTCAATTCTACATCTTTAATTGATAATAGCATCACACGCATTCATTGCAGTTGTAGTTGTATCAGTTTTAGGTTCAAGAAAGCAACTTTGAATTGCTCTTTTCGCATAAATTTCTATTTCCCTTGTTGTGGGAAAGAGTTTGAATTGTATTTCTGAGCAACCAAGAACTGTTTATTGTCAACTTTGAACGTATTGTTTTTGTATTGATCACCTAGCTGAGGTGTCTTCACTCATAATATCACTTAACAATTCCCTTTAGACTTTTATACTAAGCATTCTGTGTGTAGTACCTGCCCACTTTGTCGTTAAGTTTGTGATAGTTGTTGGTGTGTATTATTGATAGGTTTAAGCAAATTTATGACTCTGTAACCTTAGCACCAAATGCCTCCTTTTCTTATTATAGGGGTTCGGAGTTGCTATGATGAGGGGAAGCGTGTGGCTGAGACTTTGATGTTCGACTACCACAGGCAGCATGGAATAGGTAATTGTGTGGCGCTGTCTACCCTGAACAATTTGTCCTTATTAGTATCTTTTTGACACACATATTTCTTCTTATCTCCGTTATAGAGATACGCATTGCTAGAATCTTCAACACATATGGACCTCGCATGAATATTGATGATGGGCGTGTTGTCAGCAATTTCATAGCTCAAGCACTTCGGTGAGTCCTTAAGCTGCTTATTCGCTTTAATGAAAAACTTTGTTATACTTTATCTAGTTGTTGCGAAAATGATGGGAAAAATAAAAGGAAAGCCTTTATTGAGCCCAGACTCACGATTTCATCCATTCACAAGACACTCTAGTTACACTGGCATTGTCTGCAACATCAGTACAGTTGTAAAATGAGGCATTGTAAAAGCCTTTTCTTTGGTTCTGTATAAGACAAATGACGAAAGATAGATCCACAAGCCGAAAAGTTCAAAGTTCAATTTCTTTTTTTTCCCCTTTTCTTTAAGTCGGTTGTTAGTAATGTAGCCATCATTTTTCACTCTATTTTGCACTTTGTAGGGGTGAAAATTTGACTGTCCAGAAACCTGGGACACAAACTCGCAGTTTCTGTTATGTTTCTGACATGGTATGCAAAGTTTATAATTCCATTTGACTTTAATGCCTTCGTGTGTTCCGGTGTAGGAGATTTAAACTATAATTATTTGTCAAAAATGTTTTAGGTTGATGGTCTCATTCGTCTCATGGAAGGAGAGCACACTGGCCCTATCAACATTGGAAACCCAGGTATAGTGAAACGTCAACTTGCATTTGTATAAATATTGTGGTGTTTGGATTCTATCATTGGGTCCTATTATTAATGTAGCTTTCATGTGATTACTGAGATATTCTCTTGTGCACTTCCAGGTGAATTTACTATGCTTGAACTCGCCGAGACGGTGAAGGAGGTTAGTTTTGATTTACTGATGTTTTCCTTTTTCCTTGCACTCGCAGATATAGTACATGGTAATTCACATTAATATATTGAATGTCATTGTAAGTATGAAGTGTTTACTTGTCAAAGCAGCACCCCCCGAGTCCTCTTCAGAGAAATGATTCTTGAAAGTTTTCTGGCTTGAGAGAGGGAGGAGAAAGAGAGAATGGGTTTAAAATGAGCCATTCCTTTACTGTGAAAACACGTGTTTGTGGGGGCACACAAACTCATCTATGTGCTTGCGTGTGTATTACTTGTGTATTATTCATATATTTTAGACCCAAGAAGCATTTTCAATTTGCTGTGTAGTATTCAGTTCCATTGTAGTTCAAATGTTAGGGTCATTGATACAATTAATGTTTGCTGTTGTTGCTCTGCACAGCTTATTAGTCCTGATGTGGAGATAAAGATAGTGGAGAACACTCCAGATGATCCACGACAGAGGAAACCTGACATCACGAAGGCAAAAGAACTGTTGGGATGGGAGCCAAAGGTCAAGCTGCGGGATGGCCTTCCCCTTATGGAGGAAGATTTCCGATTGAGACTTGGAGTTGAGAAAAAGAATTGAAAGGAAGTGAATGACTATCACTGGAATTAAAGAGCATGGCGGGAATTTCAGTGACAGATTTCCACTGAGGCAGGAATGCTTCAGTGAGGCATAGTATCGTTGCTTTTTGTTATGCGTGCTTTACATTGTGTCTTTTTAATGGTCATACAATAGAAAATAAGTCGTGAAGTTATGGATTCCGAGAAACTGTGGATCCTTACTTAGTTTTGGCATTTAACACTCTTATATAGTGAATATGGTCAATGCTGCCCCTTCATATTGCCTCTATTTTTGTTGCCACATTGATCAATAAAATTTTGTACCCCTGGGGTTTTCTATGCATTATGTTTTACTTTGCCTGGCCTTCACTATTGGCTGTCTTTAGCTATGATAAATCGCTAGTTCGCATTAATACAGATACTCTACCCTTTGTTTTGGTGAGGAAAATGAGAGGATAAGGTGTTGATGTTGCATCTTCCCCTCCATTTGGTGGTTTTTCTCAAAAGAAATGATTAGATTTGAAGTCTACTTTTATCTTTCCAAATCCTCTCAAAAGTTGTCTTTCTATTTCTTTTAGATAGGAAGAATTTTTATTATGTTTTGAGTTTGCACAAAAGAAAAGGAGAAAAAAAAAATGGATGAATTTTTCTCTCCTTTGTCCCTCAATCCAAAAATAGTTTATTTCTAAGAAAGACATGGTTCCACACTCTACCTTACACGGAGAAAAGCAAATGAAATGCCAGTTAACTCTTCGTGATCTTATTATTTTGGTCAGTCCGAATGATACCTTTAGGACATATCTTGCCTGGGATGAAGGGTACAAAAGAGCTGTTTACAAGCTTGATTCACTTGTAGTCTTGCATCTGATTCATTTAGGAGAGGTGGATTCAGATCCCCTCGTCAGCCTTGATTGAGGATTGTAGGATGCTGTTAAATGGAGATTGAAATTTCTGTTCGCGAGTCTCTGAATTTTAAAGAGTTGCCTCAGTGTAAATGCAGCAGCTTATGCGTTTGGTGTAGGTTTCCCATATTAGCAAGGTTTTGCTTTGTTTTATCTATACATTTGTTTTTTTAAGAAACACCTCCTTGTAGTGGAGGAGTTTGGCAAAACCTCTGCTCATTTATTAAAAATAAAACAGAAATACAAAGAAATAGAGGGATAAAAACACAAAAGGGCATCATGCCTGAGAGAGTTAAAAACTTTACCTCAGAAGGTCCTAGGCTTTACCCTCTAAAATACATTACAACCTTTTGTACAAGGCCAGGCTCTTATATTCGTTTCTAAAGGCTGATTTACCGGGAAAATCTCTATAAGCCCAATATTGCTCATTAGACTTGCGTGTCCATATTTTGCTAAATTATCCATCAGTGGATTACCTTCTCTGAACGTGTGGGTAATAGAGACATTTGGAAGCAGCAGATCTCTTATTTCCCTGGTGCAGTAAGTTAAATCCCACAGCACAGCAGTGATGTTATTCAAAATCTGAACCAAAACTTTTGAATCACTCTCAATACAGTGTATAGAAATATCAAGATCTCTGGTAAGTTTAAGACCAGTGAGCGACACACGACCCTCAGCCTGCATATTTGAACCCAACCCGAAAAATGCAAATATGCAAGTAAAACAGATGAAGAACTAGTGCAGAAAATGCCACCACCCGAACCTCCTGTGCTAATCGAAGAACCATCACAATTCAATTTGATCTTGCCGCTTATAGGAGGATACCAGCGAGCCCACTTCCCACGCTGAACTCGTGGTTTGAGGACAGTTATAGACAATGAACGAAGGCACAGTAGGTCTTGAAAACTTAGAGAATTCTTTGGCGCAAATAGCCGGGTAGCATCTGTAAGAGAGCACAACAGCTTCGCAATGACCGTTTTATCTATTCCACCATACCCAAAAATAAAAAGTTCAGAATCCAGTTATCATAAGCTTGTTTTTACTCAAGCTTTTATTAAATATTCGAAGGCATCAAGGGTTCTTTAACCAATTATATTCTAGTCCATTTAAACAGCACAATCAGCCAATCGGGTGAATCTCTGATTATGTCAGAGAAAAAAGTGATACAAAAAGAAAATTTAACCAACATAAAACATCCTTCTTACATCTTCTAACTAAAGTTTCCCAGGTAATGGTGTGTGCCAAGACATACTATTACTCCACATTAAAATTTTCTCATTGGATGCTACATCCTAACCAACAAACACAGTCCATATGGATAGAGGAATAGGTACTAAAAATGAGATCATACCATCACTAATCTACTATAAACCATGAGCCCCAGGGTCTTCTACCCTTGGTTGCCAAGCTCGATAAACTTAAACCACAATAAACAAACACTGCAATTTGTTAAATGATTTAGCTCGTGAAAAATTAAATATCAAACTGCTCGTGTAGTTTCAAGATGATCGATTCAAACACACAAGATAAACTGCCAAGCAATAAGGTGTCTTACAATATTCAAGTAAAAAAAACACTGTTTAAAAATTGGAAAAAGAGCGTCTGGAGCATCCCTCTTCTGTTATTAAAGATCATGGAAACAAAAGCAAGCAAGCCTCCTCCCACAGTGCATTGCTGATGACTTGCCTTCCAGAAATCACCTGCAACAATACGAAGCACAAAGCAAAGTTATAAATCAAATAGTTGTGAAATTTAGAAGCATGTCAGTGCCATCACTCATTACTGTTGAACTTGTAATCCTCACAACACTTCCATGATTTGAAGTTGTTGGACCGACAAATTTAACTTGCCAATAAAAATGAAACCTAATTGATCAACGCAACAAGATAGAAATGTAGTTAACCTCCAGGGGGAAAAAGAAAGAAAAATATGATTTCATTTACCCCAAGAGTATTATCTTCACTAACATTCCAAAGAACCTCTATTACATCTAAAACTGTGCAGCATTACTCACAACTCCTAATTTCAGATGATGGTTGCACAATCATAGAAGTGCTCATGTACTTAATAAAGCACAGCATAATAATCAATAACACAAACACATGTAAACACAGACAAAACCTCCTTTTTTGGGTGGAGGTGGGGGTGGGGTGCGGTGGGTGGGTAAGGGTTGGGGAAGCTTCCCATGGTTATCATTAACAACGTTTAAACTCCAAAAAGTGCATACCGGAAATAAGACTAAACTAGTAAAACCCAAAGCAATCCCAGTATTTGCCATCAAATGGATGTATACTAGTTCCTATTACACTACTCCATATAATATACTGACCTATTAATATATCAAAGAAAAACGCATATGATACTAAACCATATAACGCAGACATTCCGATTACAACCAGGCATGACACTCACCGACTAAATAAATTAAGAAACGAAAGAAAAAAATCACCCACAAGATAAGATAGAGACAGAAAGAAGACAACTGAATGACATAATTTGATGAAAGGAAGCAGCACAATTCACATATGACAGGTTACTGGTATTATCATTGTATCCATCTCTTCCTCTTCTTCAGCCCCAAGAACCCCATCAACACAACACTAAACAATTTCCAACATAAAAGCATCATAATGCACAACGCACACATCTCTTCCTCTTGTTCAGCCTCATTAACACAACACTAGTGACTAGAAAACAAAACCAGTAAATATATCACAAGTTTCAAATATTCAAAGCCAAATCCTCAAACACACAATAAAATATACAATATATGAAAGATATCAACCGCAATATAATTGAAAAATATTGTCACAACATCAAAAAGGGAAATAAATCAAATCAAATCCATGAGATAAAAATCAACAGGAATTTAATCAGACAAGTGAAGTAGAAAATCAAATAGTATTACCGAATTATGAAGAACTTAATTTGATTTTATCAAATTCCCACACTAAATGTACAATATAAATTTTATCCCTACATTTAATATCAGAAAGTAAAAAAAAAGAACGTTTGGCCAGGCATGGATTGCAAACATGCTTGGCTCCAAATCACCATCATATTACACATCTTTTTTATCCAATTCTACTCATCACACAAAAAATCTATAAGCATGTATCCCTTATAGGCCATGTTTAGACCCTCATTTAAGCCAACTTACCTTAAATGAGGGACCAAACATAGCCATAGTCATGTGGTCAGAAGACAAAAGTTAAACACACTAGTAAAACGTCCAAAATTGCACTAGCTTAACTCAAGTCACAACGAACCAACATTTCCGTTTTGCCAAGTTTTAATTTGGCTAAAAATATGGATTCATGAAATAGAAGTTGGAGAAAAAAAATCACAAGTATTCCGCTACCATAGTGCATCAAGAGGCACTCTCATACTTGAGTATGAGTATGCATTTTGCAAGCGAAGTGCAAATCGCATGACCATTTTCTGTTGGACATTTAAAAAATAATAAAATTCACAAAATGAAAAAGAAAATAGCTTAAATTTTCAAAAACAATATGTTTTGATCGACTAAAAAGGATCAATTCCCGTTTCCCATTCTCAATGGAGAAAAAAATTGCAAAAATCTTAGTTGATGATAGTTGCTTTAACATCATTCAGGGCAATCATGACAAATAACAGAAATTCGATATCTAGAAATTACGAACTAGTGAGGTACCTCTTGTGCCTCTGAACGAAAGCTGAGTTCTTGGCATCTTCCTCTGCAGATCATTAATAGGGAGTATTAAAAATAATTATTTAGGGTAAATGATTAGGGTTTTGAAATCACCACAAAACACACACACACACACATAATCCCTAACATATGAATAAAAAAATCCACATAGACATATACATATATGCAAAGAAATTGAAAGAGATGCAGAGATCGAGGGATGATTTGGTACCAGTGAGGCCAAGAGATAACTTGGTGATAATGGCTCCGGTGACGGCGAAGCCGACCAGGAATGGCCAGTTACGGCTCCACTCTCTTCTGAAGAAAACGGGCCATGGATCGAGCTTTCTCATCTTTTTGCTTCTACAGGTTTTCTCTCTGTTTGTCTCTCTTCTGCAAGTTGTTTCGATTCGATGCGGTGACTATTAAGCAGAGTGGCTAGTGATTTTTGCGCTGTTATTTGTAGCCGATGGATTCCGTTTCGTGCGTAGATTCTGAATTGACTACGATGTCAGATGATCCAAGAGCAGATCAGACGGCTCCGGGGAGAACTTGGATGTAATTGGATCAACTTTTCTCAAATCGGGTTTGAAGTTTTGGGCTTTCTTATCAGGCCTTCCAGAATTGGATTAACAAGGGCCTGCTATTCGAAAATTAGTGTTAGTAGTTTTTTGCCCTTTTCTTTTTTAAAATTCGATTTTTTTTAATTAAAATTGAGGGAAAGGGACCCATCAAAATTTGTGGTTGTTTCTTTCGTTTAATCTGTCGCTATTTTTTTTTAGTAAAATAAGCTGAGAAATAATTATTTTTCAATTTTTTTTGGTGTTATGTAATAATAATTGAATCTGTCAATTAAATTAATTGACATTTTCTGTGACTTTTGATATATACAGTTTACAATAAATTTATTAAATTTTAATATTGAATTAATAAAATGTATTCAAATAATTTAAATATACTTATGAATTATGATAGAGTTTACAAGTTCTCAAAAAAAAATTAAATTAAAAATCCTATCAAAAAACATTTTCGTTTATAAATTTAAATCAATAAAATATTTATAAAAAATTAAATTTAAATTACTTTGAAAAGAATAAAAAGGATATATAACAATGTTTATAACTGATTAATATTTAAATCAATAAACTTAAACCAATAAAAATTATTTAAATTTATAAATTCAAATTTGTTTAAATAAGTTCTCTTCTCAAATATAACAGTAAACATTTGACTTTATAACACAATGATTTCGTGATGGTTTTTATAGATATGGTTAAATATTGACACCTGTACAGCCTCTTAACCTAGATCTCCAGCAAATTATAATCAACCGCCACTGCCATGCCACGTGTCAAATTACCTGCCCTTTCAGCTAATGAATTGAGGATACCACCTACCGTCCAACACCACCTCGATTTTAGTAGAAAGGCAGAGAAGAAATACTGGAATCTTCCACTTTAAGAGACTTACATCTGTTAGCCGTATTGTGATATTTTTCTTCCGTATTTGCCACTTTCCGGTATGGGATTGTCGAGCGACGAAGACGACGTCGTTTTGATCCAGAAGGGAAACAAGCCAGGAGAGCCTCACGTCATCACCGTTAATTGTCCTGACAAAACCGGTCTTGGATGCGATATTTGCAGAATAATTCTTGAATTTGGGCTTTACATCACCAAAGGAGGTATATTACCTCGTCAACGTTAGCGTTTTTATTTTTTTTCCCTTCAGTTATGCGTTTATCTTCTTATTTTCATTGCAATGGAAAGATTTTGCCGACTTTTAAATCATAGGATTTTCATTTTGGTTGTATAGCATTGCTTAGCTTTGAGTTTCTATTGGTTTTCGAGGCTTTCGTTTGCAATTGTGTGCTTCAGGTATATTTGTTTTGCTGGTTGAAATAACTGAATTTGGAAATGCTCATCATCAATCGTCTTCTAAATTTTTTACCAACTAGTTTTTCTCAGGGGCGTTGACAAAATTTGAAGTTGAGGGGCCGAGCGGTACACTGTCTTATGACAGAATTGAGTTAAATTCATTAATAATCATTTTGTACAAAAAAAATTTAGAAATTTATTTAAGGCATAATTTTAAAAAAAAAATACTTGTGCTTTACCCCTTTCATTAGCCAGGGACGACAAACCTCCGTCACTGACTGCCCTTTTGCTATCGCAGCAAAGCACAAGGTTTGTATTGTCACGAGATAAACCACCTGCGTAAAATGAAAAGCGAGTAAAACATAAGGTATTTTTTTAAAATTAAGCCTTATTTTTTAATATAAATACTAAGTTATGTACAAGAAGGTCATCATTTGTTTTTTTTTTTTCCTTTTTAAAAGTCTTTACATCAATCTTATACTACCAGTATTGGGCAAAGAGTTTGATTGACAGCCTTAGTCATTTACCTTGAGTCTTGATAGGAATAACATACAAGTTAAATTAGAACTACATTTTACTTATAAAAATTTAGAACTAGGTCTTGAATTTAAAACTTGTAAATATATGAGATGTTTTAACTTAGTGATGTAGATTTACTACTAGCTAGAGTTATAGATGCTAACCCAGGTATATTAGTAAGGGTCATTTTGCCCACGAAGTTGAGTGGACATTAAGCCTGGAAAATAGAAGGGAAAAGAAAGGGGAGAAAATTAAGGAGTATATGTACCTCTTGTTTGATGTTTAAAAATAAAGAAAAGAAATAAAAGGATTTAATACATTTTACTATTTTGTCCTTCATTAATATCAGAAACATCATTAAAAGTTATAGGGATATAATGGTGAGTATATTAAAAAATTATAAAGGAGGTTTACTCTCCATCCAAATTCTTTCAATTTATGGAAATTAAAAAAATGAGGATTTGAAGAGAAATGAAGGGGTACATCATACATGTACCCCATTCCTTTCCCTTCCTCTTATTAACAGAACTTCCCAAACAAGTGGTACTCATATCCCTTCCTTTCTTTTCCCTCCATTCCCCACAATGTTTATTCCACTTTACCATTGCATTCACAAGAGTTGTGGTAGGTTTAGGCTTCCAACATGAAATAGACACATGATGGAACCAATAAATGAAAATCTAACAAAGAAACAATTAAGCAAGACTACAAGAGTAATATTTAGATATATAGAATCTTTAAATAATATAATTATCATTAATTAATATTTAATTTTTTTATAAGTAAATTTTTTATTAAAAAGTACTAAGAAGGTGAACCAAAAGTCAAAGGTTAAATACAAAGCAAGAAATCTTTAAATAATATAATTATCATTTATCTTTTTTTTAAATTAAAAATTAATTATATTTAATTTTTAAAAGAAAAGATAAATGAGAGAGAACTAGAAAACGAAAAAAACATATTGTGACAGTACTCACTAGGCAACTCAACAAAATCAAAAACTGAGACATTAATTTTAAAAAGGAATTAACCAATTACAGGACTTCAAGAAAGAATGAGGGAACGTAAATCAGTTGGGGCAGGACACTTGGGGAGGACAACCTTTATTTGGGGGCCAATATTGCAAGATTTTCTGGGATCCTATATAACCAAGAAAAAAAGGTTGAATTTTTTTTTTGTGGGGTGGGGGCATGGCCCCCAATCCTTCAACTTAGGTCTGCCCCTGGTTGTTCCATATTTCCACTTCATTGAATTTCTTCTTCTTTTTTTGGAATTTACATGTAGCTTTTTGTGGATTTTTTTGTTTATGTTTTAATATTGGCTTTCCTCTCTTGGTCAATAACTGGTTATCAAAATTGATTATTGTGATACTTAAAGCTTGTGCTTCCTTTGGATATCATGGTAATGTAAAAGAAAACTCTTGAATTCTAAAAGAGGTCTCCATTAAAGTAACTACCTTCAAAGGAGTAAAAGCAGGCATTAGTTATCTAATTGCCACTCATTTGTTGGAGGAAGGTCTTTTAAGGAATGTGGTGATGGATTGATTAACATTTTCAGAGTTCAATCTTGTTAATTGTCAGGTTCAGGTTGTAGGATATATATCGAATTCTATGTTATTGCTGGTGAGCTGATTTTCTCCTATTTGGTATGGTTTTGATCGTAGATGTTTCAACTGATGGGATATGGTGTTACATAGTCTTATGGGTGGTTCCTCATTCTAGCTCGGTTGTCGTGAGATGGCCAAATTTGAAGAATCGCCTTTTATCTGTATGTCCGTCATGTTCAGTGTCACTTTTGTTCATCTCACAATCTCCACGATCCATGTCTTCACCAATATACTTACTGAAGTTCTTTTGCCTTGACCGGAAGGGACTGTTACATGGTAATAGTAATATCTGTACTTCGTGTTATTTAATTGTTTTGCATGAGCTTGCTCGTGGTTTTCTGCATCTGGTTCTAATGCAGTTCTAAATTTTGTTTAGATGTTACTCGAGTTCTTTGTGAGCTCGAGCTTACAATTCAAAGGGTGAAAGTAATGACAACACCAGATGGAAGAGCCATGGACCTCTTCTTCATAATAGATAACATGTGAGATTTTATGTTTGGATTAATTTTTATATTATGTGTGAAAATATGTGAAATTCTGTAGTTCTATTTTGATTATATTTGAGATATTGTCATTTGGTTTGACGGTCTCGTATATATTGCAATGTTCTATACATAAATTACTTGATTAGGAATTTAGGACCACCTAAGAAGTGATTCACTTTTAGCTAAAATGAAATAGGTGTCATCTAGTTTGTATGTCATTTTTTTTGTAAGCTATATGGTTTGTATGTCATTTGTTGCTTGTATTGATTTGCCTCGATTCTGTGAAGTTATTTTCCTTATGCTCTCATTTTTGCTTCTCTTCATATTAATAGTTTCTTGAAGAGCTTACCAATATTTTTCTTTAAAATTACTCTCTTGCTCCCCTTCCTTTCACTTAGTGGGTGGGAGGTGGCCGGTCAGATTCATTTAATTGAACTAAATCTAATTTGTCATATACTTAGATAGCAAACAAGCAAAAGAAATTTAATGTAGTGGTGGTTACTTCATTATCTATGGATGTATCCTCCATTTTCTTTTCTTTCCTTCTCCATGCTCATTTTTTATGTCGGAATTGTTACCTTGTACTTTTCAAAAAGGAGAAGAAAAAAAAGGTGCTCACCAGGTAAATTTCTCCATGAACAATTGAAAAGAAGAACATGGTTCAAGATGTTGATTGAGCTGTTAAATTAAGATAGATATCAGTGGTAGGTTGAGGATGGACCATGGTGTGCTGAAGCCTGTTTACTTTCTTTTATCTCATTATCATATTTCTTTAGCATTCATGTAATTTTGTCAAGTGCAACTAGCTAATCAAATAGTCAAGGGGTCTTAAATGCGCTGGTTATTAATCTCAATTGTATGCAACTATCTTGTTTCAGGGAGCTTCTACACACACAAGAACGACAAGACAATACGTGTGAACAGTTGCATGCTGCGTTGGGTGAATCATGTAACAGTTGTGAACTTCAGTTAGCAGGTCCTGAGTATGAATATCATCAAGGTATCTCTTCTCTTTCTCCTGTGGTAGCTGAAGAATTATTTAGGTCTGAGCTATCAGATAAAGAAGTCCATTCACAAGCTCTTAGCCCAGATATGACAATTTTGAAGAAAGCTGATGTCACAATAGACAATTCATTGAGCCCAGCTCATACATTGCTTCAAATACATTGCGTCAATCACAAGGGTCTCATCTATGACATAGTGAGAACTTTGAAAGACTGCAACATTAAGGTATGGAGTTGCATATTCGAACATTGTTATAATCATGTTTTTATCATTGTCAAACAACTTTTAAAGTTAAATGTTATGCCCCATTTCCAGAAGAAAACAAAAAGGCATATTCTAATGTGTCAGCTTGATCGTCCGATATTGAAATTTAGCTTTCCTCTTCCGGAATTGGTCTTCTTAATGAGTTTTATTATCTCTTGCAAGTGATGTGGTTGGATTTGTTGTGGATCAGCTTATTTGAATCTTGATTTTCATTTAGGTACTTCTGTCCCACCCCCAAGGGTACGTCTCACTCTTCTCTGAAGGAAGTAATCTGATAATAAAACTTTAGGCCACCTACCAACCTAAACTGGTTAGTCCAACTATGAATATTAGTATTACTCCATCTTAAATCAGGATTGGATTCACGGGCAGCAAATAAAGGTTGGCTATCAAAGTTTTGTATTGCATGTGGAGTTAGTAAACCATGGGCCAACCTCGATGTTTCCCAATTACTTTTCTTTTGAGCAGTGGACTCTCCCTTTTGCCCCTAGATTTCACCATTTGGACTCCCACGTCGCATTTCGTAGGGAAAGCGAAAAAAAAAAGACAATGCTTATGTGCTGAAAGGTTTCCAACAAGATGATCTTCACTTGGATGGTTGGGGTCTTTTAGATGTTCTCTTTTTTGCATGTTTCCTCATCCGATCATAATTTGATTACATTATTTTGTGCCAAAAGATATTATGGTTCCTGTTTGCAGACACAATTTGTTCATTTTTTCTTCCTGTACAGATATCTTATGGTCGATTCTCACCTTATTCCAAAGGTTATCGTGATTTAGACCTCTTTATTCAGCTGAAGGATGGGAAAAAGATTGTGGATCCTGATAAGCAAAGTGCCTTATGTTCCCGTTTGAAGGTGGAAATGCTTCACCCATTGCGTGTCATCATTACCAACCGAGGACCAGACACCGAACTTTTGGTTGCTAATCCAGTTGAACTATCTGGAGAGGGAAGACCAAGAGTTTTCTATGATGTTACACTCGCACTAAAAGAACTTGGAATCTGTGTATTCTCGGTAAGAAATCATTGCATCACAAAGGAAAAGTTATTTAAGAAACCATCCGCATCTTGCAATGTGTGCTTAGCATAAGATGAAGATTGAGTTAAATTTGTCTAGTAGCACTGAAATACTTTTCATATATCACCAATACTTTTGCCTTCCATGTCGTGGCATGGATGGCTGCTATTAACCTAACAATGCCATATTAAAAAATCAGTCACCGAATGCTGATGGGCTTCCTGAATAACTTTTTATGGCAAATTACCTAATAAAAGATATGAATTACTTGTAACAAACTACTGTCTTGCTTTGTAGGCTGAAATAGGAAGATATTCAACATCTGACCGTGAATGGGAAGTCTACAGATTTCTTTTGGATGAGAATTGCAGATTCCAATTATTGAGTATGGTAGCTAGAAATCAGATTGTTGATAAAGTGAGAAGAACATTGATGGGCTGGTGAGTTGCTTTTATTTCGGTTGCACCACCTTCAAATGCTCTTCCTCCTGTACTGCATTACGGTCGTAACAATCCTCGCTTATTTGTACGGTGCACTAATTCCCAGTTATATATAGGCGTAGTTTGGAGGTTAAATCACTTTTTTAAATCTGATTGCTTTTTTAAATCTGATTAAGGCGGAAACTGATTTAAGCTTGTTTAAATTTGAGACCAAACAACGCTATAAATGCACACGGCTTGTATTCTCAAATCACCATTGATTTAATAATCTGTGTGTGTGATTGCCCTTTATGCATTGTAGTCTAAGCTGTAAGATAATCTTCTACCTTAAAACCCTAGCGACTAGTCTGTTGTAAACCAAGTTGGATTAGTTAGTCTCCCTTTTGTCAAACGAGGGGCCATATGGTCCGTGGCGCCAGTTTTATAGTTTACTGCAAGATAGGTTACTAGTACAGTTGTTTAGTCACGTTATTAAAGTTCATGTATTCTGTTGGAAATGTATATGAAGATCTGATTTTAATGATGAAGAGAGCCATGAAACCTTAAATGCTTGCACGCCATTACTAGAATTTGTATCCACGATCCATCCGCTTCCATGGTTTTGCCACATCAATGAAATCATGTCTTTTGAATAAAGACTAAAGTTATGTATATATATTTTTTTTAAATAATTTTTCTTACAAAATTTAAATTATTGATGAAATATAAGTTAAATCATATATTAAAGTGATAATTTTTCGTTGAGATTTTGTGTAAATGATTTATTACTGAGTTTTATTGAATAAAAATATTTGATCTAAAATATTTTGAAAGATATTATTTTTAAAAGCAACTTCACGTATAAAAAATTGTCTAAGTTTTTTTTAAAAAAATAAAAATACTAACATTGAACAGTTATAATTACATTGCTCCAAACAAATTAAGAATTTAACAGCTAATCAAATCTATGGTTTTAATAAAGCCAAAACTCTCATTTGGTGTCCATTTATTAAAATGTTTCATTAACTTTTACTTAAATATATGAATTAAATATTTAAATAAGGTTATATATGTAATTCAATTGATTTCAATTCTCTGTATATTTATCTCATGTTTTCTCTTTCACTACCCCCACTCAGAAAACTTCTTCATTTTCTTTATCTCTGTTATCTTTAACCCATGATTTTCTATCTCTCTTATCTTCAACACATGATTTTCTTTCTTACTATCTTACTCATCTACATTCTCATTATTATATGAAAGAGTGTGTTGAGATACTAATAGATAATTAATTATGAAATAAATATGATTATATAATTATATAAAAATTTCTAATGTTTCCTTTTTTTTTATTAAAGATATATTTTTTTTGCAAGAAAATTGAATATCTACACAAACATTTTCGTTCTTCAACATCGAATCTTTCTCATCGAAAAAATCTCATCAAGTGGAAATCAAAAGATTTGTACAGATTAAAAATTTAATTGATAATTTTTAAAAATTTATAAATAATATAAATATATTTAATTAATATTATTAATAAACTTCCTAAAAATGGCCGTTTGAATTTCTCCAACTCATCCCTACGAACCCAAGAAATACCTTTTGTGTTACACCTGGCCCAACAAGCTTCCACTGGTGACCATACTTTCTCCTCTCCAAGTCATTCAATCAACTTTCGGATTTTATCCAAAACTCAGGCAAAATTCAACAAACACGTGTTAAACGTCAAATGATACACCACTGCCGATCTGCCGATGACACAGCAGAGCACCACGCCATTTCATCACTTCTTTTCCAAGAAGAGTTCTTCTCTCTCCACGACATTGCTTCTCTGCTACGTCAGATCAACCGTACATTCGTTCAAAGTTCCTTGATTATTTTATTACTACTAAAATAACTCTAAAATCAATTAATTGCCATTACTTATTTTATTGGTAAAAGGTCAAAATTCGAAAACAGACTGTAAATTTGGTTACGTCTGGTCTTTTTCTCTCGGAACAAAATTAATTAAGGTTAGGGTTTTCTGGGGGATTTTTGTTTGGGTCCCCTATCAAATGCAATATTGATTGAGGTTTCAACAGAATGCCGAAAGCTTCAACAACGTCTCGGAGCTCTGCTTATTTCAACGCTCTCACACAAGAAATCGAGAAGAAGCTTCGACGGGTTCGTTCCGTAGAACTCTTGCTCGAAATTCACTCTTGATTTTCCGTTTGGTTGATTAGAAAATGCAGGAAATTGGAAGAATTTGAAATTTAAGACTGTACTTTAGCTTTTTTTTGTTTTGTTTGATATATGCAAGAATTGTGACCTGACATGGATAAATATTGCTTAGCAAAAGACGATCAGGTTAGGGTAGCAATTTATATTAGAATTTTCATAAAATTTCGTGGTTTTAATTTAACTTCTTCATTCGTTTACCATATTTGGTACGGCAACTAAACTGAGTGTTGAGTTTCGTGATTTGGAGATTGGTGAATTGAATTAGCTGGCTATTGATTAGCGCTTTTTGATGTACTTTTTCCTGTTTTTAAGAGTTTATAACGACGAAATGTTTTACTTTCTGAAGCAAGGAGAATGCTTCCAAAATTGCTTACTAAATAATTCTTAAATTTGACCGAAAAGATAAAATGTGTATGTCTTTTTGTGTTGAATTTGTTGCAGGCACTAGCTTCTCAAACGCAGAGGCGCAATCTGTTGCAAGAGTTATTCGCTGACATTGCTTTGGAAGTCGATGACCGAGCCAGAGGTAAGTTTAATGCTGCAAAAAGTTTAAATTTCTTATTCGATGCTCAATTGCATGCAAAATCTAGATGAACATGAGCACCTAAATCAGTAACTAAGAAAACTTTCCAGTTTCCCTTTCTGGGGATTGGTCTTGCCCGCTGATCAATATGATTTCAGAACTATGACTGAATTTTTACCTGTTTCTCAAATTATAAATGTCTTTCTTCTTGGTAAAGCTAGGAGAATATATCAATTTGGCTTTTCTAATGGCATTTATGGAAGCATAAGAGCTAATGTGAAATGAAGATCATGTTTTAAGGTATTGGCTAAAATATGGTGGTTGAAGCATAAGGAATTAACTTTAAATTGTGAAGAAGTCCTAAGAATATGGAAAATTCAGGTATATAGGATCATTATATAAACATACTAGGGATAATATTGCTTAATGAGCAGTCATTATTCTACTGCATCATCTACATGCATGTGAATTTGTAAACTTGATATGGGATGAAAATATTGTTATTGTAGTAGGTCTTGTAGCTCATGGCATTTTGATTCATCGTAAGGATCGAATATTGTAATTTATTGGCGGTTCAGATTGAATTTGCCAGTTCCAGGTTGGGTGATGATGGTGACTATTATGTTTATACCACTTCAATAGTGTTCTCATTCTTTTGCATTGAAATTGAAAACAGATATAATTCTCAATAGGGAAGAAGATGCAATTTCTCCCGCAGAGGATGGCACTGATGGTCCATTATGTTTCTATGATGTCCTCGCTGATTATTATGTTTGGGTGCCTGAGAGTGGAAAAGTGATCCTTGATTTAATTATTCAACTTTGGAGCCAGTCATTTGCATCACATATTTTCTCACTCTTGTTCCACAAATGGGTATGCAGTCTTGCATTTAGTGTATTTTGATGTAACCTTTTAATTATAGAAGCTCTCCTTTTGTCCTTGTAGCATCACTTGTGGTTATAATAATCTGTTGAAAGACTTTTTATTCCCCTCCTCTGTTTACCCCAAAGACGGAATTGTATTCGAGTGGCATATCAGTTTTCACGTGATGCATTTGAAAAATCATGATAAAGCCAAATGTGAGAAGGCTAGTTTTTAGTTTCTGACCTAAGTTCTCACTGAATAGGATTTAAAGCTGGCCAGGCCACTACTTTGCTTCTGTATTCATGTTCTACTTAGGAGCTTGTATGAAGGGATTGATTTTTGCATGTATGTTGTTCTTTTATTGAAATGTACTTTCTATGAGCTTTCATCTGAAGAAACAGTTGGAAGTTGTGGCAGGTGGTAATTTGAGTGGCCATTTTTATATGTTCATATTTACTTCATATAGCAAATGCACATAGTTAAACGGTACAATTTGTACCACAAATTGACACCCATACTTTATCAAAAAGTGTGGTATGTACATTTTTTAGTATAATATTGAATGAGAGAATTAAGTTTCGAACTTTCTATTACATATTCGTTTAGACCAGTATTTGGGTGTTTTTGTTTGAGCTGCACGAGATGAAATGCCAACATTTTTGTGCGTGGATATAATTGCATGCATGTGTAGTAGGCCACCATGTGTTTTTGGTATTCAAGTGTAGTTATGTGCAAATACCATTTTTTTCCCTCAGTTTTGACTGTTCCAAACTGGACAGAAATCAAAAGAAGAGCAGCTGTGACAATTTCCGAAATACATTATTCATAACTAGGCAATGAAGAAAAATATTTATTTGGGGGAATGGGGTTATAGAGGCTAACCTATGAGGAGAATGATCTGCCCACGTGGATGCTTCTTTTTCAAACATACTTGTCTCCATGTGCTTGACATGCATGGATTCTCCATGTGCATGTGACATCATTGAGCAACTAGTTTCATCCTAAGGTCAACAGAAAAGTTGGTTAAGATACGAAAAGGTGATATTTATCTGATGTATTGAGGTGTTCTTTCTACTGGGACATCTTGTGGAAAATTTTGATAGACTGACTGCTGCCTGACACTTCATACCATAGAGTGGAAAAGTTAGGATTTCTGCTTTTGGTTTCTTCACAAATTGATCCTTTTTAAACTAGCCTTGAATGGGTTGTTTGGTAGATAGTAATAATAATAGGCTTAAGTATGAGGATCGGCTTGTTAAGAGGGGAGAGAAGTAGAAAAAAACAGCAAGTTCTTTTGGAGAAATAGCATTGCGTTAGCTGAAAAATGATAATCACCACATCTGGATCAAGAAAAATGATTGTCTCAGCACCCTCTATGCTGTTGCTTTTGGAAATGTTCCTTCCATTACTGAGGAGGAATAGACTACTGACCAAGAATATGTGTTAGTTTAGCTACTGTCCAGGATGGTGACAATTATCAGAGAACACCATAACCCCCAGAATTACCATGTAATGCATTGGGAATAAATATTTTCGAACCTATATGTAGCTAGCCCTAGGCGCTAGGCCGTTGTTTAGTTTTGTGGTGAGGTGTGAAGTTTTAGAATTTATAGAATTTTTGAGTTGTAATAGCTTTGTTATGGGTTAATACACCCTTGGTGCCCTTATAGTTTAATTTTACTTATAAAAAAAGGAAAAAGTAATTAAAGAAAGGCATAATTGTAAAGTTAAAATTAAAAATTGCATATATTAGCATTGTTTGGTATTGAATTTAAGTTGACTTAAAACAGAAAACTTAAAGTGGCTAAAAGGCAAAACAAAATGGTATTGCATTTAAGCTTTCTGCTTAAGTCGACTTAAATCCATTGCCAAACAACGCCATTATGTTATTGTACTGCTCCAATAGAATTTCCATTTCTTTCCCTGCCTTAAATGTTTTCTAATTGGGAATAAAATTGATGCACCAATGCAATTGGAAAAAGAGGAAATATGTGGAGTATTTGTCTTTCGAGGTATTACAAAGTTGAAATCTTAGAAGCTACTTTATCCTATAATCCTTATAACTTGTCTTATAATAAATCCCAGTTTTCTGGGTTCTGGTTTAGTTTGGAAGTGTTAATCTAATTAGAAACCGTTATGTTAGGGATGACTTGATACACTGATCTTCATCTTTCATTGGATTTCATCTCTAAAGTTCCATGCTCAGTATCAGTTAAGAGCCGTTTAATGCATGAGGCTTGATATTTATGCGTGATTACAGCATCTTGTTATGTTTGAAACCTAGCGACTCTTCTTTAATAGCGAAGTGGCAAACAGTAATTGCTAATGATGATATCTTTCTATATTAAAAATCCAACAAATCTTATTTTTACTTGAATGAAGGATTTTAGCAGTCTTTATTCTTTTGCATGATGTTCTTTAATGTTGAGTTAAGCACATATTTATATCTCTTCTGCAGCTATTTGAGGTTCAACTAAAGAATTCAGATGTACTCCTTCGTTACTCATCTGCTCTTGTTCAAGGTGCAACAAATGTTTTTTGGTAAGACACTAGGAACTAGTGCATTTAATGGTTAATATTATATCACTCAGCATTATGTTTTAGTGTTTGGGGTCGGGCTGCTTTGAATATTTATATATGCACACACACACACAGAGCAACCTGCAATTAGACCTAGGATTACAAAGGGATATGGTGGTAAAGGAGAGTCATAAAAAATTGCTTTAATACCCTTTGTACTAATTTTGCGCTTGATAGTCTTCATGCAGTTAGAGACATTATGCGTTATAGTTATTCTTCATCATAGGTTTGAAAACTTAATAATAATTTGTTGTTTATTTTCTTTCCTCCTATTTAATCTGGATTGACCATATAGTGCTATTATTTATGCTTGAAGACAATTTTTCATACATTCCTTTCCCAAATTCCGGAACAAATAGCATTTGGTAATAATCTATGTGCTTCTGTATTCATGCGTTAAAGGAGTTACTTGATCCTCTCTCATTTTTTTGGATTGTTTGGAATGAAAAAAACCGGGGGGATTTTGATGGGGAGGAAAATCCACTTGCTTTGCTCAAAAAGATAGTTTGATTAAAGCGTCATGTTTGTTAATGATGAAGAGTTATAGGATTCATAGAGTTTTTGTCATGTAAGTAGTTTTGTACATGGGGTTGCACCCCTTTGGTGCCTTTATAATGAATTCCTTCACTTATCAAATACACTTTTATATGCAGGATCGATATCCAGACAAACACGAGGCGCTTCCAGACATTCTTTTGGGTAAGAGTCCTTTCAGGGATATAATGTTATCCTTCCTACTACTGGTATATTGGTTGGAATATGTCTAGCTTATTGCTTTTTTCTCCCCTTCATTTTCTGCTTTTTGCATATCCTTTGCATTGAATTCAGTATCTTCTTGAGAAAGTTGCATTGGAGCCCACTCAGATAAGTAAAATTCCTGTTCAGGTCTTTGTTCTGCCCTTTCAATTTCATATCCTTGTATTTACCTAATCTGACTGCACATCAGAAGAATGATTTTGCTGGAGAACTGACTTGCCAGTTCTTTATTTCAGGCTCAGCGAGATCTGTACCTTTTACTTTCAAGGTTCATTTTCTTTTACAATGCAGGTACTCTTTATTGTTTGTGCAATTTATTCTTCAATAAAAAATTGTGTCCCCTTCTGTGATGAGTTGTTCTATGCAGTTGACAAACTTGAAAACTTCTTGAAGCAATTTCCTGTTTTACCGAATGCTTTCTTAGTTGGTGGGCCAGCAGATTTCTTCGTTATTGAACTTACAGATCAAGTAAATTTGAAAATCCATATTTAGAGCATATATGTTTGGTTTAGATTATTTATTGTTGGCACTAAAAAAAGTATGCATATATTGGTTTATGGTGCTGGGATTGTTTTATTGATCAGCTTCAAAAGTTAAAGGTGGAACCAGCGCTACTGCATTACCTTTCTCACATGAAAGTTCTCCAAGGTATATCCTTCTTAACTGATTGATGAGTGCTAAGATGTTCCACCGCTGCTCTGGTCTGGTAGTGTTTAGCCAAGTTAATCCGAGTATGATTAATTTCTGCAGGTATGGAACTGAGAATGACCACAAGTACGAGGTTAAAGGCATGCTTGTACAGCTTTACTTCTCCTGGAGGTCCAATGTACCCCACAAGAGTTGTTCGTCATGCAGCCTGGGAAGCTTTGGATTTACTTTTTCCAGTGAGTATTTCTTTCACTAATATCTCCGTTAGCCCTCTTCCTCTCGATTGGTATATATGTGTCTGAGTAATCAGTAAGTTTCAATATGGTAAATAAGATTTATAATAATGATTCTTGTATTTTTGTACTATGTGTCATCTTCTTCTTTTGGAGTCTTGCATATATGCATGAAGTCTCATTTCTAGTTTAATAAAAGCTTTCAGAATCATAGTATGGACATGTGTTAATTTAGTGACTTAACTATGGTGTACAAGTGTATGATGTTTTGTGCTAAGCCATGTACACTAAAACAGTTATTTATTAGAAAATAGGCTGATATTATGTCGAGCTATTTCAGTTAGATGCCTGTTACTTGAAATCATGTCTTGAAATGGTCATATGAGCAGTAGTTATTAGAGGCCTATATGGTCTCAAACTCTCAATAATGTATTATGTAGACAGATTGTGAACCTCATTCTAGTTGCAAGTATGACTATATTTTGGTCTGTATTTCATATGCCCAAAAAGGTTGATATTATGAATTTCACTGATAATGATACTACAAGATAACATGAATGATGTGGTGCAGGTTGGCCGTTATCCTCGGCATCTCATAAGTTTGTTTTTCCGATTGCTATATCCATGGTATTGGCCCTCCTCATGTTGGAACTTTATAATATCTTGCATAAGGGCAGTGTTATATTCGCTGTTGAGGATGATGTTTTCCAGTTGGGAGAAGATAAGGGAGCGAAAGAGGTATTGAACTACAATGCCAAATTTTCAAAGATCAGGTCTCCTATAAATATGAAATCCTTCGGGTGCTGTGCATTCCAGATTGTATGGTGTATTGTTCTCATCTTTGCCCTCATGTTGTTTGGTCTTGGGGATTTGTCAGATTGTAGTGACGCCCTTCATATAAAGAGTCCTGGCTTTACAAGTTGAAATTGCCCGTGAAGTGATATGTTTGAAGTTCCCGCATTTGTGGTTGTGATCATTTATCAACCAAATCTGAATCAGGTTACCCAAGAATACATGAAAGATAAAATCTTGGTTTAGTTTTTTTTTTTTTTCCTTTCCTTACCTTTCCTTGAGTTCCACGCTAAGGTGAAAGTTCACAAATTTTGCCCAAAGTGGTTTGCACTTATAATAGTGCATTTTTTTCTAGTGCTTTCCTTCCAAAGTTAGAAAGTGATGCATTACTTGTTCTGTGCAGCTACAACGATTATCGGGTAAACCCCCTTCCCAAAAGAAAAGAATGAATTATCAAAAATCGAGGTTACCAAAAGAAGATAAAAGAATCGTTGATAGTAGAGTTGTACGTTTATAATTTGGCACTTTCAGCACTAGATTGCCAATGACAAATATAGCTTAAATCATCAATTAGACATAGCCATACAAGCCTGAAACATTCACGTGTAAGTATACAATTCTCTTTTTCTAGCATTGATGGAAAGAATGATCAAAGTCAAGTCGCCTAAATGATCTAAAAATAACCTTCTAAGCCAAAAGGCTGCAATCATGTGTAGCATACAACTCAAATATATCATAATATTCTTGATTTTTTTTACTTCATGGAATTGCCTCTTGGTATCAAGTTATTCAAAATCTAACCCCCAGCTGTAGTACCAAAAACAGGAACACAAAATAATCCTTTTTGTTATAGTGTTTAATACGTTACGAAATCATTGCCTAAAGTTGCTACTGGCTCATTTAGAACACAAACTATAATTCTTATCAACCTGTCTATTCCCCTCGGTAAGCTTTTCCAGGTGAATCACTGTCTGATGAGAAGCAGACCATACACAGGTTTACATGTAGACATCAAACAGCAGTGAAATCATGCTTTTCTCTAACAGATGACCATTTCGGGACAACTGACGTCCCCTTTAAATGAGAAAATGTTTCCTCCAAAAAGATGAGCATTCAATAATTACACCAATGTCGTAAAAATGAGATATGACAAAATTGCAGCAATCAAAAGTGGGTTAAAATATGACCAACCTCAACGCCTAAGCGTCGCTGTAATCCAAAAACTCAACAGCAATCACAGGGATAGTGAAGTTAGCACCACCATTATACCACAACAGCAAAAGGAGATGCTTTTTTTGCTCCAAAGAGACCAAAACAGAGGTCGCTGTTCTATTGCCCCAACACAATACTTAAACAGTGGATCTTCTTTATGCTTGACATGAGGCAGCACAAACAGTTCCTTCAGGAGATTAGCACCTCACGTGTGCTGCCCCAACATAAAAGTCGGTTAAATTGAAAGATGAGAAGCCATACTATCCTCACAGAAACAATTCACCGCATCACCTCACCTTAATAAGCTAGCCTACAAGTGAGACAACCTACATCACGCCACTAGGGTCACTTAAAGAGTTACAATATTTACCCAGTTTACAATTCCTCCCAATTCATGCAGGTACTCTTAGTAGGAGAAAAGTTTCAGAAAATCAATGCTCTGTTTTCTGTTTCTTTCCCTTTTTCTAAATATTCTACCCCCAGAAAAACGAAATCAACGACTTCAATACCTCAATAAACAAAGCTTAACAGATGGGCCAATGCATCTCCACACCTGACTTACAGTCATTGAAACCCTGAACCAAAGCAGGCATATTTTGAAGTTCCTGCCGCTGAATAAGATGCCTGAAGAAAGCGCAATCATCTGAACACTGTTCTTGACTGACTACTAAAAATCTCCACTCAGAAGAAAAACCTCCAAATTGAATTCTCCTACTTCAGGCTTGTAATTATCTTCATCAGTGTTTTCCACAGACAAGTCAACAGGTGAACTGAAGCATAGAGATTCTTCACTAACTACAATGCGCATGACATAATCAGTCGAATAAAGGTTTCCTATAAAAGAATATCTGAGAGATAAGGGAACTGAAGCAGCTAAAAAGCTAACCAGCAAATCAACTGCATGATGCATCATTAATGATATGGAAGACAAAACTCTTAAACAGCTAAATTAAGTCGGCAGATGAAAGAAAAACATAAGAAAATAATCTACCTGAATTTCAGTGTTCCCGGTTTCAAAAGGCAGAAGCAACCCAGATACACCGAAGCTCAGGGTGAATTCAGTAAGACCCAATCCTCCCACAGCTTGCAGCCAGTATGTTCTTTACTTACAAAAAAGACGAGGTCCCGCTCCCATACCCAACTAATGGTATGAACCAGATTCCAGAAAGGATTAAAGATTCCAATGAAACCAAATGCATAAGTGCAGATTACATACTGACAGCCGTCCACTAACCCAAATTCTTTATAGACCCAAGTCAAAGGAACAACCAAACAATAAAAGCCCAAAACAAAGATTCAAACAGTCCTCTCTATGAGTATTTCCTCTTTTCTCTAAAGAGTAGAACTTTGATAATGATACACAGAACTGACGGGGTTGTTGCATCACCATCACAAAATCTCACAGGAGAAGCAACAAAATACAGGAAATGCCTTCAATTTATCTGCATTGATTCTGAATGATATTTCTCCAAATCAGCATCAAGATCTTCTGCAGATACCTGTTCTCCACGACCCTTTCCTCGCCCACGGCCTCTTCCACTCCGACCACCACCGCGTTGCCTTCTGAATGCACCACCCCTACCTTGTCCACTGCAAAACAAAAAATAATAATAACAATAACACATTAACCAGAAATATCATACACATTTGACCAGGAAGCCAATCAAAAAAGAAAAACTATTAATTAAGCCATAGTTCTATAAACACACAGCAGGATTAGAAGACTTTACATCACAAACATATGAAACTATGAGAGGTTGATGTCAATCTGTTATCCCGAAATTCTACCATGTTTAACAGCATAGAGTCCTACATGAATGAATCAGCACATTTCACTTAACTGGTAACAATGGCTGCATTGATTCTATTTATTTACTTATTGTAAAATTCCTTTTTCAACATAGTTTAGATATTAACACCATTTGAGTTGCATGATAGGGTGCTAAGACATTAACGACACACCCCCATCTTATACCAAGGGAAAGGGTAACAAGGAAAACAATAAATGTCAAACAATCATGTTACCAAACTGAAACATATACAGAACAAACAATTACACACAGTGGCGGAGTTTAATAGAGACAAGGGGGGCCATGGGCCCCACAAAGTTTTGAATTTTTTAAGTATTAATTTTCAAGATAATAAGATATTAGCACCATTTGAGTTGTATGAATGGGTGCTAAAACATTAACGACCCACCCCCATCTTATATCAAGGGAATAGGTAACAAGGAAAACAACACTTCAAACAAACACGTTACCAAACTGAAACATATACAGAACAAACAATTACACACAGTGGCGGAGCTTAATAGAGACAAGGGGGGCCATGGGCCCCACAAAGTTTTGAATTTTTTAATAGCATTAAATTTTAAGATAATAAAAATAAATATAAAATATTATGACATAATGGCCCTCAAATCCCCCATTGGTCCCAAACCTAAGAGGAAATATCCTCTTGCAGTCTTGCTTAGTCTCATTTTCTATAAACATATTGTAAAAGTTAGACATCTATGACTTTATTTTGGACTTGGTTAAATATGGAATATCTTTTAGACTTACAAAATCATATTTTTATAATATATAAAAAAAAAAAAAAGGATACGTATGTACAAATATATGTGCCTTAAGTTCAGCCCCCAGAATATTCTTCTCAAGATCTGCCACCCACCAATTACACATACCCCACAAAAAAAAAAACAAGACAATTCCAGAAACTAAATGTAACGTTAAAACATGTTCAGAGACGTTTACACAAGAATTGAGCATACCTTCTTGGGACTCCATTAGAATTTCCAAATGTGCCAATAGCAGGTGGAGGAACAGCAGCAGGAGTTGCAATATTTGTTCCCACAATCTCAATTTTCATTGGTTTCCCATCAAGCTGAACATTGTTGTATCTCTTGACAGCAGCCATGGCATCTGTGCGTCTTGAGAAGACTACTTCTGCTGTTCCCTGAGAAAAAGAGTTTTTTTTTTCTAAACTACAGAAGGACACAAAGAATTATCGGAAGGACCAGTTTATGCTAAACATGATTAGATACCTTCGATCTCCCACTCCTATCATAATGGATCGCATACCGTTTCAGGTCACCAACTTCAGAAAACAGTTCCTGCACATAAATAACCCAATATTAGAATCATCAACAAGTTTCTTTTATTCAGATGCATACTCTGGAGTTGAAGATACAGAGTTAAGCCTCAAAATCAAAAAAATTTCCAACATCAAACACCCCCCCCCAAAAAAAAAAAACACACACACGTAACAAAAGCAGACAAATAGCGTCACTTGCCGCAACTTTGAACCAACTACCATGCCCAGAAACAAATCGGAGATTAAGAATACTCACAACCACTATTCTTTTACACATCAAACCCCATCACACAAAAAAATATACACAGTGCAAATAGTTAAAAAAGATACTTTAGAACCACTACTCTTCTACACATAAAAAACAATTACCAAAAATATATGCACCGTGCAAAAAATAAAAAAGAGATACTTTTGCGTCTTAAAACCTCAGTTCACAATCCCAATATCTTCTTAGCTCCCAAAAACCATAGCAAATTTTCACGTGATAAAAAACATCAAATTAGGACTACTGTAAACACTTCAAGTACAGAATGAGATAGAGTTCATTGAAATTAAAAAAACAAAAACAAAAACAAAACACAGAGCTCAAAACCTATCAGCAAGGAAAAAATCAAAGCATATTTGACAACTAATACAGCAAAATTAAAAAGAATAGTACAAAATGAAATAGCAACACGTACCTTGATGTCTTCGTTTGAGACCCCATAATCTAAATTAGATACGTAGAGCTTCGTTCCGGTTTCTATAGCAGATGCCCGACCCGCTTGCTCCAGGAACCCCATCCCCTGACCCGAATACATATCGTGCTGCCACGTCATGTCCGGCGCCTGTAACCAAGAAAAAACGTTCAATTAACAACAAATCGAAGCTAAACACTTAACTAGGACACGGATCTAGTAAAAAAATATATCAAACATGAGCTAATCGATTTACCTTGGCAGTGGTATAGGGTGCCGTACGATTAGTCCCGCGATTGGGGATGCGGCGAGCAGGCCCGGGTCCAGATCCACGGGCGCGACCCCTGGAGTTACTGGATCTTGATTTTCTGCTCTTCTCTATCATATCTTCAAGAGACATATCTAAACCAGTAGCCATTTTTATTTCAATAAAAACTCAACAAAAAACAAATTTGGAGTGAGAGAGGGTTTCCTCGAGAGGAATGAGAAGATTTGGGGAGAAAGGAAAAAAATTATCGATAGGGTACGAGAAAAGAGTGGCGTATATCTCACGCGGTTTGGAATTATTTGTTGCCTATGTTATAAATATAATGTATCTTATGACGGTTGTTAACGCAAAGGTGTCGTGGTGTAGTTGGTTATCACGTCAGTCTAACACACTGAAGGTCTTCGGTTCGAACCCGGGCGACGCCAACAATCTTTCACTTTTTTGGCACGACTATTTGCTGCCAGCGAGTGTTGTTGCATCACCATGTGCTATTTGATCAACTTTCACAACAGGTTTTCGTTGACAACAGTATTTGGAGGGTGGTTCTTTAACAAGATTATACCCTAAAAACTTAAAGAATGGTGATCACCAGAACTTTAATGGATTGGGGGTCTATTTTCTATTGGAACAACTAAAATACAGACAGACTATTTCGCTCAGGTATACATAATTTTTAGCTTGAGATTCACATGGAGTGGCTGGCTACGAAGCAAGAAGAGTGGGGGAATAGGACGGAAAAAACACCAAACTGACAAAGAGGAGTAGGGAAATAGGAAGGAAAAATAATTAAAAAAGTGAGGGCCCAACCGGGTTCGAACCGGTGACCTCTTGATCTGCAGTCAAATGCTCTACCACTGAGCTATGGACCCCATTGGTGATTGTAAAGCACCATATGGTGAACTAATATTAGTTGTTTTCACATAACCAAACCATAAAGCATGTTAGGCTCCACTTATAAACTGATCAGACCAGCTTATAAGAAGCAAAAATGTTTGGGATAGCTTAAGGTCAATTATTTTGAGCTGGTTAAGCAGATTAAAGTGGTGTTTTGAGAAGCAAGAGTACCCAACATCTAAAATGTAAAATTGTAAGTGGTAAAATTATAAGGAAAAATTACATTCGGATCATTAAGGTTTAGTAAAATTTAAATTTGCGTCACTATATTTTTAAAACCTATAAATACCCTGTTTATTTTGTACATAGTTTGATTTTTTTTTTTTTTGGTACAAAAACACCAATGTCGTTAATATTTCGTCAGCTAACCGTTATATTTTTTTTATCAAAAAACGTGATAGCTCATCAATTAACTTTTTAAAACTCAAAAATACTCCAAAGTAAAAAAAAAACCCTTAATTATAGTTAAACCTTACTCCTCAACCTAAGCTAACATTTACCCCAGCTAACCCTCATCCCTCTCGATATCTCTCTCAATCTGCCCAACTTATTCAAAATTTTAAACAAGATTATCCAAACACTAAATAATTTATTTTTTAAAAATAATTTAATCACTAAATTATAATCTAATTTTATAAGTGCTAAGTTGGTTTTTTTTTTCAGCAATCCCAAACTAGGCTCTAAAGTAGCAACAGTTTTTTTTTTGTTTTGAGCTTATTAAGTTGAAAATTGAAATGGAAAAACAATGGGAAGTGACACCATAAAAAAATATTCAATAAATAAATATGATTGTTTCACTACGATGACAAAGAGTAAGGTATTTTCAGGTATTTTATCAGATTAAGCGAATATGGATACTAGATAAACTGGCTTAGACAAGTATATTTATTAATTTTTAATACCCGATGGATATGGGATGGGTATAAGTAGGGTATGGATAGTACCCCTCAAATACCTGTCAAACCTAATTATATATATTATGTATAAAAAATATTTTGAATATAATCTTTATAAAAGAAATATATTGTTGCAAAGGTTTGAAACCATAATCAAAATGTCAATGATGTAGTATATATCTTGATTTTTTTTTATTATAAATCATTATTGGCAATTTACTATTTAGATTGTATTGTCATTGTGAATTTTTTTTTAGAATATGAGAAAAATAATTATTGAGTCAGAATCGGGCAGGGTATCCGCTTAGCATTCGTACACATATCTCTTAAATCTGATGAGTACAAGTAATAACGAGTAATGAAAAGTTTAACAGAAACATATATAGATAATGAAAGTAAAAAATAAACGGTTAATTAGTAAAGGCATGAGTAATGTTTTATTGAACGAGTATGAACATATAAAATAAAATTCGCAACTACCATGTCCGTTCCTATCACTTGATTGAGATTAACTTCTAAACCTTCTTCATGGCAATGATGTTTTTGGTCATTGGTGGCATTATGGTTCGAATTCAATAATCATTCAGATTGACACTTAAGACTGCTAAGAACCAGAGGAAATAAAAGGCAAAATCATACATCTAACTCTTATGCATATATGTAATGATTAACACCTCTTCATCCTCCCTCAAAGGCCAAAAAAAGATCGAATAACACAAGCAGAACCAGTCACAAGAAGCACTGTAAAAACCGTAGGCACAAAGAAATCCAAGTTGGACCTCCTCACCATGTGAACCGGCAAGCACACGTACGCTCTCCCCAGGAAACTCCAAAGGAACCCTCAGCTCAATACGACGACAGCGATAGAGATATCGTTGAGGGAAGGCAATCACAGGGGCAAATGATGCCACGGCAACTGTTAACATTAACAGAATTGTCCATAAAACAGCGAGCAGTAATAGAGGCCAACGAGCCGTGACTAATTACCTAAAATTTGAGTGGAGAAGGGAAAGACGAGGAAATTAATTGAATTATGAATAAGGGTTTTGGTGATAATTGTGTTAGTGTGGTACTGTGGTGCGACTTGTTAGAACTTACAACCGCATATTCCAAATATATTAGTCTTTGTTTATTCCTCAGTTGAGTAGCCAATTCTCCACGTAGTGAAAGGCACAACACTACCTTTAAAGATTGGTAGACACATAAGGGAGATGGAGCTTGGGGACAAGAAATATGCTCGTTGACATGATCGAACACTGTTATGAAAGGTAAGCAATTATATAAACAGTATGAAAAGCAAAGAGAGAGAAAGCAATTAAATACACGAATTTAACATGATTCGATAGCATGATTACGTCCACGAAAACAAACAATTGCTAAATTTCATTAAGTTAAAATAAGATTACATCATATGTATTTATATTAACCTTAACTGTATAAAAATATTAAAAAATTCTTCAAATATCACTGTACCGTACCACTCAATACACTCCGCTCCTCTCGCTCCACTCCACTTCACTCCGATATTAACCTACTTTCTCTGTACATGTGTACCACTCAATATGAGCCACACACTAAAACAAACACTTTTTAGTAATGTGGTTTTAGACAATGCACACATAAACAGCCCAGTGGACTGTCTACAACAAATTATTTCTGAAAAAATTATTTATTTCGATCTGGAATTGTAAATTGCTCATATCCTTCAGATGAACCACCATAATTTTGGGGGAGTTATTTGTTCCAGCACCCCTCTCCATATGGTTGGAAACAATATGCCATATTTTGAAAGTACCCACCTAGCCATACATGGTCAAAACCTCAAGGCTTATTTATTCTGTGAACATATCTTACGGATGAGGAGATTCACTCCATGTTCAGGCTCTAAAAGCAAACCAAACTGAGGGGAGTGACAGTAGCTGGGAGAGATTGTGAGGTCAAAATTGGAAAGGATCATAGCAAACAAGACCTTCAATTCTGTCAGAGCTAAGCTCTGGCCAGGACAAACACGAGCCCCAACACCGAATGGTACATATGCATGCAGAACCTTACAGGCCCCAGAAACTCCATTAGCAAACCTCGCAGGATTGAACTTGTCTGCATCAGGTCCCCAAAGTTCAGGATCAAGATGGAGTGCAAAGCATCCATATCCAAATATTAAGACCTTTTGGAACCCAAATATGACCAAGCTTCACATCTTGTAAAGCTTCCCTCGACACAAATACCACACCTGGGTATAGACGCAACACTTCCAAAATCACCATCCTCATCTGCAACATGTCACCAAATATGGGTTAAGACATTAAGTTTAATTTCAGGGCAATCCACTTTAGATTTGGTTGGGTGGTTTCAAGCCGATGTTTATTTTTTAAAAAATTTAATCAAATTAAATCAAACCTAATTAAATAATAATTAAAACATCAACTAATAAATGGTTTGATTAATTTGACTAATATTTTTATCAATTTTTTTAAAAACAAACAAGTTTATTAACAGATCCTTTATTTTTTACCAATTTGATTTGGTTTGATTTAACAGATCCTTTATTTTTAAATAGATCAAAATAGCATACCACTTTCATCTTGCTAAACTTATTGGCATCTGGAGGACAGCCCTGACAAATTTCTTGGACTTCAACGCAAGCACGAGTTTGCCATTCAGGATGCGAAGCCAACAGAATCAGACCCCATATTGCAGCGATAGCAGTCACTTCAATGGCAGCAAGGTAGATATCCTTGCAGTTATCAACTATAAACTGATCTGCAGTGGATTCCCCAAGCTCTGTTTTTTCTAGTCAGATGATACCTGTGAGTCATGAGCAAGACAATCAATCTGAGCATGCAAATACAGATCTCTACACAAAACAGCCACCTTCAAGTGTGTGCATATATGTGGGTGAGGAAGAACAAACCTTAAGAAGGGAACCCACTAAGAATTGTTGGTGTGCCCATTGCCTTAATAAAGGCTTGACACTATAAATCCACTCCTTTTTGGTATTCGTTTCCAAACATCAATTTTGAGATTGCATAAGAGGTGAAGCTTCTCACATAGCCGTCCACTTTGATGTCAGCAATCCCATCATTAGTCTCAATTATCCTCTCCCATAATTTCACCAGTTCCATACCACACTCCACTGATAGCTTCAACTGGTCCTATATACAAGCAAAAGATTTTCATACATTAATCTCTATGATAAATATAATATAATTAATAAAATAAAAAATTTACCCTTATAACCAGCCACCATGAATATTACATGAACTTATCGATTCAGAAATGTACCTTAACCTTATCCATGTAGAGTAGATGCCCTATGGTCTTCCTCTGGTGATACCAAACGCCACCATTTGTTGTTATAAGGCCCTTGCCCAACAAAGTTCCCTGATCCTTCTGCAGGTAAGCAAAATAAGTCCAATGATGTGAAGGCATTTATTACTCTCACCAAATCAGGATCAGCCACGTACATCAATTGAGTCCTCCCAAGAGCAAACAAGAATGTCTGACCTGTCATACATAATTCAAGAACACATCTTCTAATCAAAGTACGATGGGTCAAATTATATCAACAACATTAATAATAATAAGTGCGCAACAAAAACGGTTAATAAATTTAACTAATATGAGATGAATCAATGAAAAAATATCATGACGTAAATAAAATGATGTTTTCATTTTTTTACTCGAATTGACCGTTGCTACTCGAGCTTTTCATAATACAATTCTAGTACCATGTTGTCAAAGTGTGTTGTATGTTGTACACCTATCACTACTATAAAAAAGAATTAAGTGCAAAGCAAGATTGTCTCAAGAGAAGTGCTTTCAAAGAATAATTTAGCACCCAAAAACCACCTTGAAAGCGCTTTAGCACATATTTTTTTTAAAGCAAAGAAGCTAAAATATTATTAATGGCATCAAAAGATGCAGATATACAAAGCAATATAACACCCAGAAAAGATCATCAACATCAGAGATTACAGGCAAGACAACAACTATGAATGCAAGAACAAGCCTAGATCCCACCAACAAAGAAAAATCCAGCTGCTAAACAACTTAGACTAAAACAGCTACTAGAATTGCAGCAATACACGAGCCAAAAAAAACCACACGCCTAGCACCACAAAATTACCTCAGCCACCAAAAAAATAATCTCATGAAATCTAAAAGAATCCACTCCTTCAAACAAAAACCAAGAGATAACTGCTGCAGAATGTTAATGAAATTTAAAGACACCATCCTTAATTCCCCTATTACCAGGTGTGTGCAGATTTGATCCTAAATCTCTTGTGCAACGACAAGTGACTTTACCAACTAAGCTAGTTGACGCCACTAGTGTTTCTCCATTTAAGTCAAACGCTTATGATGGCAAGTGGGCTGTATAGAGTGAGTAGAATGGTTTATACAGAACTTCTTTAGTCACTGCAAAACCAGAGGAGAATAAGAGATACCATTACATCAAAAGTACAAATTATCTATATTCATACTGGCATCAAAGCCACCCTAATTATGACTTGGTTAATAAAAATAAAAGGATAAGTGGTATCAAGTTGAATAATTGTCAAGGAAATACAAATCATTATTTCCAGTCACAGAAAACTTACCATGAAATACAGGACTCATCTCATCATTGTAATACTAGCAAATTTAAATGGAACTCTTGCTGAAACTGCAAGCATCAGTATTGACTTCACAATTATTTAAATACTTCACCCCACATAATGTCAGAGAAGATCAACCTGGTGCGCAGTTTTAAAAAAATATATATTGTTGAGATAGTCTCAGTGTTCAAATTCATGTCATTGAGTGGTGTTGTAGTGTAAGGTATCATATCAGACCATTGTTTGAATTCAGGAAAGAAGGAAAAATAGCAGGGTGGGGTTGGGGAAGGCAGTGATAAAATACCATATCGATTTGTGCAGTGCTTGAAATATGGAAAACGATCTACACAACAGTGGAGTAGCAATTATACACTTGGGAGGACCGAGAGTATCTGCTTCCTTTCAGGAATGTTACCTAATACAAAAGAAGGTGAGAGACCTCGAATCCATTGCCCTTGAAGATTTAGGCGACAATTTCCAGCCTTCCTCAAGAGAACATAGAGACAGATTACGCTCGATATTAGGAAAATAAAAAGCAATGCACATATTGAAGAGAGGCATCTCATCTATTCTGCTGCCAATTAATGCTAAGCTTAGGACATGTATATACAATACGTTCTGGTCCTCCTGGAAGGTACATCAAGTCAGTAAGAACAATGTTGCATCCACTCCCAATAACCCAATTCGGCAATATTAATAATAAACGGGTAAGAACCCATGCAGCAATATCTCCAATTCTATTAAATGGTCTGCTTAGATGCTGCATGGAAGGGAACTCCAATTGGGCAGACAGCCAACTCCCAAATTTAGATGCATTACACCCATTACATGCAACTACTACTTCATACTCTTGGGAGTTGGGTGACTGGCCAACCAAAAAAGTCTGGATGCATCAACCCTATTTCACTCAACTAGGATTGGCCCCCTCATAAGTTTGGTCAAAACTAAAACTACTATATATTGAGTATATTAAGTATCATTTTGTATTTAAGTTTTATATTTCCTTACCTATAAATTATTTTCAATTAACAATCCAACTTCTTTATTGCCCATCAAAAACAACCCAACTGAAACTATAGAATATTCATATTTTGAAACTTACTAAAATATAATAATAATCATATTTTGAACTCAAATAACCAGTTGTGTATTATTATATTTTTATTGCAAATAAATAATAATAAAAAGTGAATTTTATCTCAACACGAATATTTTTTGCAACACAATATTGACAGTACGAGAGTTTTTTTGTGAATAAGTATTAACATATAAGCAGGCCTGTCAATGGGTTGCACCCCACTTGGTGCCTTTGATACAATTTTTAATTACCAAACAAAAAGTAGGCATGTCAATGGATCAGGTTATGATTATCTAGCATGCGTAGGGGTTTTGATACGTTAATTTGATATTGATCCGAATCAACTAATCTTTTTAAAAAACAAATCAAATTTCGATTTGTCTTGATATGCTTCGATCATAACCCGATTCGATTTTAATATTATATAAATATATAATAACTATATTCTTTGTATTATGTATATATCTGTTAAAAGTTTGTACTCTTCAAGTCTGCTATATGAATTTTGAAAGACATGTATTTGATAAAAAAATTTAAGCATTTAAAAGACATTAAATTTCTTGATTTATATTGATATAATTTTTTAAGGGAAAAAAATTAAATTGTCTTTTAATAAAACCTATGGCCTTATAATTATGGTAATCTAACAATTTGATCCATGTCTTGATATGGATTTAGATAAAAAAATATTCAAATATACGTTTACAGGATAGTTAATATGTACATGGTTGGCACCCCTTTGGCACCCTTTGGTTTTTTTATATAGAATACTTTTACTTATTAAAAAAAATCCATGTCGAGTTTTATACGTTCATAGGTCTACATATAAGTTCAATATATGACTAGTCTTTCACATATATAAATAAATTTGTAACATTCATGTGAGTGTGTGTGACTGTGTGAGTGTCTGTGAGACAGAGAGAGAGAGAGAGAGAGAGAGAGAGAGAGAATTCATTATACTTTAAAATATATAAAAAAACTAAATTTATTAATTAACAAATATACACAAATTTTAGAGATTAGTAAGAAGTCATTCCATTCGCATGGGAACCAAGACTTCTACCAATTGACCCATCAATGGCCCCTAAAATTTTAGATATTATTAAGTTATTAAATACTCCACTAATTATTAGGCCCTATTTCACTAGTCCTGAAGTTCAAACTCTTCCGCATTTGCCAACGTACCATTAGACCTCACAACATTAGGTAAAGTGATACATAGATATGTGTATCAGCATGCAATGATAAACTATTTTGCAGCATATCTGACACCAACTTTTAGGTATCCACCCAATTGCTATGTTAGAAGCATCACCTATTCAACTAATAGGTATTCCAGATGCGCTAACAGAACTATAGTAGCCAGTAAGGTATTCACACTAATAGTTCACTATACCAAACAATTAGTTCAGGTGAAGCAAGAAACGGAACAAAAACGATAAAACAGTTTTGTATCATATCTGATAGCAACTGCATCTCATAGACATCCAGCCAACTCACAATCTAGACGTTACTTCTACACAACATGCAACTTATTAGTTCATACTCTAGCTTCACTAACCACAAAAGTTTAAGATGAGTTCAAAATGGCATTTGCCAATCTCCTACTTTTAGGTAAAGTGCATGGTTGCAAGGCACCTATGATTTCACATGCTTTGAAATCAAACCAAACCGGCTAAAAACCAAACTTTGAACAGCATTGTTCTATAGAATAAATCGGACAGACAGCTAACAAACCTCTTAACTGCACTTCTCAGCGATGAGCTTCCACATCCAGGAATATACATCTGAAATGACCTGCCACAGGTCATGACATGAATAGACAGATAGTTTTGAGTTCATCTTGGCAATTGCATTGGCTAAATTACACAACGATCAAAAGAATATTCAATTCTTCACCACTACCATTTTCAAAATCACAGATTCACTAAGACAATGACATTTTCAAGATATGCTTGCAAATTGGATTAGTATTTTAAATATGATGTATAAGATAGCAAGTAATGGTCCATGTAATAATTTTATGATATAAGACATTGCTAACAAGGCTTTTCTCATATACATTTATATATGATATAAAGACTACCATTTTCCTTTAATACATGAAAACATGAATACAAACAGTGACTTTTCACATGACATAGCAAAGACCCTAAGATGAGTCATAAGGTATGATCTTTACATTCATAGATCTAAATTTATATCAAGAACCTCAACAATGATTTTGCAGAGCCAATTTATCAAAATATGGGCCTGAATTTTAATTACATATATATATGTTCACGTCAAATTAAATAAAAAGGCAAGCCTAAATGACCATTAGAAGAACAACTGCTTCTGCTTGTTTTATACAAGTACAGAGTAATAAATTTATTACAAGACTGAAAACCTTACTGCCCAACTTTTTGCAGACACTACTTTGCATTCAACAAAAACTTGTCCAAAATTGTTTTCTCAAACAGAGGATGAAGCATGTTAACAACGAAAAAAACCGGTCACAAAATTAACATAACTGATATTTCCAATGCATCGTCATTAAGAGAAGTGAATATAGTATTTACCGGGCATTCATGTAAATCCATTTTTACCCTTGTAAGAAAGGATAAACAGCTGCAAACACGCCATTTAATGATCAAATAGACAAGGTAAAGCTCAAATCAATAATATGAATCGTACTCAATAAGATAGATAAGTAAAAGAATAATTAAAATCAATACGGTGATGCGGAAATTATATTAGAAAGCTAAGTAGTTATAACAAAAAGCAATGACAAAGACAAGCCATCTTATAGAAAGAAAATGGAAACCACATAGAGCATAAAAAAAGAAATATAAGCTTGGAGAAGTGCACAGTGAATTCGTTAATCATAATATTCTTCAAAAAAAAACTTTCGTGTATTACAAAGCATTCTTCATAGCCAGTTAACAGAGAATCTGCATAATTGCAAACAGTGGGTATTTACAGAACAGCATACTACAAAACGTTACATAAATAAACAGCCACAGCAAACATAACTGCTATTTTCAAGGATAATTGTATTCTTAAGAAAAAAAAAGGACTGCCTCATCTATGTTTTTCTTGGCCACGATTAATAAGAGTTCATCAAGATTAACTAACCCATGTGCTGGAAGTATTAAGTAAAATAGAAACAAACAACTCTATTTTACAAACTAAATTCAATCCAAAGGCTATGACCTCTACTTTTTAGCCCCTTCTTTTTTGCATTCCCAAGCGGAAGATGAAGGTTTTACATAAGCAAAGAATGAAAGCAACATATAAGGCGCCTCAAAGCAACATAGCTCCACAAAATAATAATCCTCATTCAACTTTGAATCGACTTAAACCATCTCACTTATACCAAAAACACAAATGCTGGTATAATACCCCCAAGAAAAACAAGATGAGCAGATAAGAGATACCCACGATTCACTTTCATCACAATCAGAAGAATTACATTGTTCAAAGCTGAAATCATTCTCAAATGACACGTGATAACCACCAAGTTGAAGTAATTAAAAGAACATAAGAAAATTTAAAGACTCCACAACTCAACAGTTGCTTTTCCATTAACAGTTGGATTATCGAATTAACTAATCCAAATGAAAACTATAAAAAAAATCAGATAAAAAATAAAACGAAAGCAATTGGGAAAATAAGATATAGCATCGCCAATTCAACCATAAGAAAGAAATATTGGTACATGACACTTACAAACCATACACTAATAACAACAAAAAATAAGAAAAATTAATCTAGACATTACCATATAAAACGAACACAAAACCCTAACCCACCCCAATTCTTCACAAACCCTAACCACCCCATCCATCCAAAAAGCCTAACCCTAAATTCAAGAGCTAGTAAATTTAGTCACGGCCTTAGTACCCTCAGAGACGGCGTGCTTAGCCAGCTCACCGGGAAGTACAAGCCTCACGGCGGTCTGGATCTCCCGAGAAGTAATCGTGGGCTTCTTGTTGTACCTGGCCAGCTTGGAAGATTCCTGGGCAAGCTTCTCGAAGATGTCGTTGATGAAGCTATTCATAATCCCCATGGCCTTGCTTGAGATCCCAATATCTGGATGCACCTGCTTCAGAACCTTGAAGATATAGATCTTGTAGGTCTCTGTACTCTTCTTAGTCCTCTTCTTCTTCTTGTCACCGCCAGCACCAGCTTCTTTAGGGAGCTTCTTGCCGGCCTTCGGCTTCTTTTCTGCCGGAGTTTTCTCAGCCACGGTCTTCTTCTCCTCCGTTTGCTTATCGGAGGCTGGCTTTTTCTCCGCTGGTTTCTTCTCTGCCTTTGGCGCCATGGAAATTTCTCCTCTTTTCACGGTAGACAAACAAAATCCGATTTAGGTTACAAGAAAGTTAAATAAAATATTGAGATACTGAGCACGAAAGGTTTGTTAGGGAGTTTGGTATTTATAGAGTGAGGAGGTGGGATTTGATTAGACGATGGGGAGAACACGGATCGGTGATATGGCAATAAGGAACCGTTGGATTTTATGGACTGAGAATCGAGATCGACGGCTTGAGAGGAAGCATGGAAGGTTGGTCCGTGAGAAACTGAGCTTACACGTAGTGAGATGTTATTGGAGACTTTTTACTATCTGGATCGATGACCTGGCGAATAGCGCGGGCTCAATGAAGTTTAGTGCTTTTTGGTACACGAAAATGCCCGCCAAGTGAAAATATCTTTCCCCCACAAACCCAGAATTAAATTTTGAGAATGACATGTAGATCCCCAATTCCCCATGAGGCCATGATGGACATTTTTGACGTCACAACAACACAAATTCAAGTGCTACTGCCAAAATGAAAAGTAACTCTACTCCATTGAGGTGTCAAAAAAAATTACCATTTGAGGTGTCAAAATTGATCTCCGACTTGGCGTGAGCAACGTAATCAATTAGACTATCGCACTGATATAAAAGTTTATTTGAATTGAGTTTTTTTAGATACCGATCAAAATTTGATTTTAAAAAAAATATTAAATTTTATCCACTCTTTTAAAAGGGTTTCTCAAGTTATCAACTAATCAATAACTTTATTATCATATTAAAAATCAATTTTATAAGAGTATGACATGAAAATTAGGTTAAAGCCTCAATTGCACGTTAGATAAGAGTTTTGATGATATTAGCATAAGTTAAATTGTCCTCAAATGTTAGAAAAACTCATAGAAAATCAAATTCCAACCTCTCTTTCCTCTAAATCCTCTATTAATTGAACATTTGCGACAGTAGAGAGTTCTATGAAGTAGAAGGTCATTATCATGATGTTGCAAGGTCTGCAACATGATCTCCACAATAACCTGCCAAAGACCTTGGATTTTCGAGCTACAATCTACTTTGGTACACATACTAATATTAGCTCCGAATTTAAGGTTCTTGATGAAGTTATCGATTATAAATTGTTTTTCATTATTTTGATCACAATAATAATGAAAGTGCACCATTGCCAATGATTATGAGTAGTTGGGGTGGTACAACCCCTTTCCGTCCATACTTCACGATTTTCGCACCTTTTCATTCATATTCCATGGTGATTTTGAGTTTAATATTCAAATTTATTCCTTTTGAATAATAATGAATAAGTGAATATGCGAATCGAAATGGGTTAGTATATAGAAACGTTAATGTTGATTAGGTCTACACAATATTTTTATGAGTGGTAAAGAGACCTTCATTATAGGTACATTTTAAAGTGTTACACTAGCAACGCTTCACTGTTATATGGATTAGACCTTATCGATGGATATTTTCCAATTGACATATCATTCAATTTTAAAGTAAGGGTGATGGGTAAATTTGAGTAATCATTTGACTTTAAAAGGGTCAAAACCCCTTTATCATTAGTCTTTGAGATTCTCGCACAATAGATTGGAGGAGGGAATAATGATTTAAGGTTTCTTCTTTCGTTTAGGTCGAACCCTAATCTTCATGTTCTAAGGAAATATAGTTAATAATTAACTTTCGATTAAATTTGTTACACACTAAACAAAATATGCATACTCAATCATATTTATATCAATCAATTTGTATCCGACAATTATATCACTCAAATAATAAATTACCAATCATGTATGGAGATGATGAAATAGTGAAAGTACGTCATTTAAAAGCATAAAATAACTTAATTCACTTGGTAATAAAATAAAACACGTTAATCCAGAGAAGAATAAACAATAAAAATCAAAAGGGGAACCAAAAACACAAAATTGAGGAAATTGGTATGGCTTAGGGCTCAAGGCTAACCAACCTTAGTGAGGAGCTGATCAGGGCTCAGGACCAATCAGCCCTAGTGAATAGCCTGCCAGTTCCTCTATAGTTGGTTCTGGTACTTTGGGTTTTTTAATTTTAGTAAAATCCCTCGTATTTGATTAATTTTGAATGCAATTTTAACAATGAAAATCCATTCAAAAGCCTAATCTATATGACATACAGATATTCTAAAATATTGTTTCTACGTGTGTTATGTGATTTAATTAATTTTTTAGATGCAAGCAATCTAACCTATGTGATGTACAAAAATTTGATGCAAACTTAAGCATATTCTTACATGACATACGAAAATAAAATAAAATTTCAAAACATGCATCAGCTAATTATTTCATGGAGGTTCATAATAAACAATCATCTACTTCAATTAAAATTCTAAGATACTAACCTCTCTTAAACCCAAACTTAAGCATATTCTTTCAATTTCAGAATGAAGCTCTCTCGATCTCAACGACCTCTCTTAAACCCAAATTTCCACTCACAGCACAGAAACTTCCGTGCCTCCAACAAACTCACCATCCAAGATAATGACGATAAAGAAGACTCCCATTTCGCAGCGACACTTAAACGCATCGTAGGAGGCAAACAGAGCTGGAAAATCGCCTTCAACGATACTTTCGTTTCAAGCAAATTAAAGCATCACCACGTGGAACAAGTCTTGATCCAAACCCTAGACGATTCCAGGTTAGCTTTGAGATTCTTCAATTTCCTTGGATTGCACAGGAATTTCAACCACTCAACAGCGTCGTTTTGCATCTTAATTAATGCTCTGGTTCAGTCTAATCACTTCTGGCCTGCCTCTTCGCTCTTGCAAACTCTCCTTCTTCGTGGGCTGAACACAAGCGAGGTTTTTGATGCATTTTTTAGTTCCTATGAGAAATGCAAGTTTTCTTCGAGCATAGCTTTTGATTTGTTGATTCAAAGTTACGTGCAAAATAAAAGAGTTTTCGATGGTGTTTTGGTATTTAGGCTCATGAGGAAGTACGGTTTGTTGCCTGAAGTGAGGACTTTGAGTGCGCTTTTAAATGGGTTGGTGCGAATTAGGCAATTTGGTGTGGTTTTAGAATTGTGTGATGAGATTGTGAATGCGGGTATTCGCCCTGATGTTTATATATACACGGGGTGATTCGTAGTTTATGTGAACTGAAGGATTTTGTTAGAGCAAAGAAACTTTTTCGTTGGGTGGAGTCCAATGGGTGTGATTTAAGTGTCGTACCATATAACGTGTTGATTCATGGACTTTGCAAGAACCAAAGAGCTTGGGAGGCCGTCGACGTAAAGAATAGTTTGATTGGAAAAGGATTGAAAGGAGACGTTGTCACTTATTGTACGTTAGTACTCGGGTTAATGAACGAAATGATGGGTTTAGGATTTGTTCCAAGTGAAGCTGCGGTATTGGGTCTTGTTGAGGGGTTGAGAAGGAAGGGGAAGATTGAAGAGGCTCAATTTGGTGAATAAAGTGGGGGGACTTGGAGTGGCCCCTAATTTGTTTGTCTACAATTCGTTGCTTGATGCGTTCTACAAAGATGGGAAATTCAATGAAGCAGAGTTGCTTTTTAATGAAATGGGAGGAAAGGGTTTGTGTCCAAATCATGTCACTTATTCGATTTTGATTGATTGATTTTGTAGAAGGGGGAAAATGGATACTGCAGTTTGTTTTCTTGGTAAAATGACTGACGCAGGCATAAAAGTGACTGTCTATCCCTACAATTCTTTGATCACAGGGTACTGCAAGTTGGGAGCAGCGCAGTCTTTCCTCGATGAGATGATTGATAAAGGATTGACGCCAACTGAGGTAACTTACACATCATTGATTAGTGGATACTGCAGTGAAAGGGAACCCCATAAGGCTTTTAAGCTCTACCATGAGAGATGACTGGGAAAGGCATAGCACCGAACACTTCACCTTCACTACACTTATTTCTGGTCTTTGTCAAGCAAATAAGATGGCTGAGGCTATTAGAATGTTCGATGAAATGGTGGAATGGGTCATTATGCCAAATGAAGTGATTTATAATGTTATGATTGACGGGTACCGTAGGGAAGGCAACAAGGTAAAAGCCTTTGAATTGCTTGATGAAATGGTAGAGAAGGGTCTTGCACCTGATATTTATACCTAAAGGCCTTTAATAAGCAGTCTTTGTTCTACCGGTAGAGTGTCTGAAGCCAAAGAGTTTATGGATGACCTTCACAGTGAGCATTGTAAGTTGAACAAGATGTGTTGTAGTGCACTACTATATGGTTATTTCCAGGAAGGAAGATTAAAGGATGCATTGAGTGCTTGTCGTGAGATGGTGGAAAGAGGTGTAGACTTGGATCTCGTGTGTTTTGCTGTACTTGTAGATGGAACTCTAAGACAGCATGATACAAAAGTATTATATCGTCTTTTGAAGGAGATGCATGATTAAGGATTGAGGCCTGATAATGTGATATACATGGGAATGATAGATGCAAACAGCAAAGCAGGAAATCTTGAGAAGGTGTTTGGTGAAGGGTGCATTCCAAATGTCGTGACATACACTGCCCTGATAAATGGCTTATGTAAGGCAGGATTCATGGATAAAGCTGAGCTTCTTTGTAAGGAAATGCTGGTTACCAATTCACCTCCAAATCAGATCACATATGGTTGCTTTGTTGACCATCTTACTAAGGAAGGAAATATGGAGAAAGCTGTAGGGCTTCACAATGCAATGCTTAAGGGACTTTTAGCCAATACGGTCACATATAATATCCTTATCCAGGGCTTTTGCAAACTGGGTAAACTTCAGGAGGCTTCTGAGCTCTTAGCTGTAATGACTGACAATGGTGTTTTCCCAGATTGTATTACTTATTCAACAATAATCTATCAATACTGTAGAAGGGGTGATTTACAGGAAGCTATTAAATTGTGGGACTCTATGCTAAATAAAGGTCTAAAGCCTGATACACTAGCATATAACTTTTTGATATATGGTTGTTGCATTACTGGAGAACTCGCCAAGGCTTTTGAATTGCGTGATGCCATGATGAGAAGGGGTATGAAGCCAAATCGGGTTACATATAACCCTCTAATTCACGGAACTTGTTCAAAGAGTTCATTTTTGACTGATGCTAGATAGTTGTGCTTGAAAAGCTGTTTGTCATATATGAAACCAGACAGAACCCTGATTGTTCAGAGTTATCTTGGGCTAAGGCTAAATTTCTGTGCTTCCAAGGTACTATAAATTTTTCCTGTATATTAGTTGAACCTTGTAAAATAGAAGTAGATACTGGAGGACTGTATCATAAAATTGATTGATTGATTGATTGTAGGATGACAGACATGAAGCTTAGAGAAACCGTTACCATGTTCTTATGGATCATGTAATAAGCCCCAGGGCTACTAATTGACCTATATAGATTTGTTGTAACAAAATGCTTGATCTGAAAATTTATAATGACATTTTTTTCGCAAATAAAATGGATTTCATTTGTTTTGCTGGCCACTTTTAACAGCTGGTAGGTGGTAGATCTTTTTTATTTATGTCGGTAACCGATAGCCCATGCAATCTTACACTAAAGTAGCCCTTTGGCATACAGAGTTGAGTGTAGATGACATTTCTTTCATTTTCACACCTTAATAGACCACAAGACCATTCCACAGTATTGTCTCAGACGTCGAGGTCAGGACGGTTCACTGGTTCTGGTTGAATCTCTAAGTGTAAAGCCACGCAGATGAAATTTGGTATCAACTTGGAAAAGGAGAGCGATTACCAGCTGCAGCATTGATGAATTGCGTATATGTTAGATCTTTCGTCAGAATTCGGAATGAATGATTATTGAAGTACTAGAGATTTATAAAATATTTGTATTTCTTATATACAAACAAAAGTTAGGACAAACTCTCCTAAAAAACAGTTTATGAAAAAAGATTAAAAGCTGAAAAATAGTTTATAAAATGAATTTGCATAAAAATTGTTTTCACTGCTTTTTAACCAAACATTATAACAGCTTCTAGGGCTATTGTTGTTTTACCAAACGGTGCTTAAGATGATAATCACTACAACTATGGTTGCAGTATCAGTTTGATCAGAATGGCTCAGACAAAGGCTCCAAAATTTATCGTCATACTTGAGTTCATGAATCCAGATAGAATTCAAGGATGCATTCAAAGAAACAAAATACATGACTTTTTACGCCTCCACTCCTTGATACCAAAAGACAAATATTTTCATTTGGATAACTAGGAGTGAAAAAGGCCTAAAAACACTAGCCCAAACAAGACACCAAGCCCAGCAGACATGTTTTGGCCCAAATGAGCTCCAGACCCAGCAAGTATATTCCAACCCAAATGAGCTCCCGACCTGGCTAAAACCTACGGCCCAAATAAGTTTGGGCCCCGGCAGGATAATCCAACCCAACTGGCCCGATAAACTTCTCCGGCCCGGAAAAGCAGTCAGTATGTTCTCTGACCCAGCAAAAAATCCCCAAACCTGCGAGGAATGACCCAGCAGGCCTACACCTAGATCTCCCCTACCGCCACCAGCCACCCTACAAAAGCTAGCCACTTTGCAACCCCTAGCTCTGCAGCCATCCTACAGCCACCAGCCGTCCTATAGCCGTCAGCTACCCTACAGCGCCGGCTACCCTGCAACCCCTATCCCTGCAGCCACACTACGGCCTCCCTACGACGCCTCCTCTCCTGAGCTTGTAATCATGCTCCCCCTTCTGGCAGACGACTATAAATGGACCAAGGTATGGACTTCACCAGGATTATTATTCAGATTGAGATAAGCACACACACATTTCACTTGATTTTCTAAGAGCCCTCGGTTCCTCTCTTGAACCCGCGGCTCCTCCCCTTAATATTTGCTGACTTAATCATCGGAGCGCCTTCGGAGATCTCCCCCTCCCCTCATTCCGAGGGCCTTCAGTCCATTCTTGTCACTTGTGCAGGGCCCAAGCCTAGTCTTCTCTCAGGCCAAGTCCTCACCCAGGCCACGTCGGCGCGCAAAGCCCAGCCTGCACCAGCTCCCAGGCCACGCCAATACCGACAGCAAACGGCATCAACAAGGAGTATGTTTAGTAAGAGAAAAAAATAAAAGAAAATTAAAATGATAAGTGTTTTATTTCATGTATTTAGTAGATATGATAAAAAACTAAGAGGAAATTAAATATTTTTTTCCTATCCTTGTTTATTAGAACGAAAAAAGAGACAAAAGAAAATATAATAATATTATTTTTATCATTACATCCTTATAATATTAATAGAAGAGATTAGATGAAAATTTATTGTTAAATTGATCATCACTTCTCTTTTCTCTTTTACTTTTTATTTTCTAATCCTCACAATTTAAAAAAATTATGATTTTAACATAGTTAAAAAAATATCTACCATATTAATTTTCTTTCCTCACATTTTTCTTCCAAAACAAAAGAAAAACTTATTACTTACTTTTCTCCCCTGCCATATACACTCTAAATGAATAGCCGATATGCTCATCTCAAGAAGTTTTAATTGCTTATAATTCCACTTTTGCTCGCACTAAATTCACCATTCTTTTTTTGTTAATAGAACACCATACCTAAATTTCTTTTCCTTGAGGATAAAGATCAAAACCCAAATCTCTAATATAAAAGTCATCATTACGTCAAAAGACCGGTCCACCATACCTAAATTTCAAATGAGTGTAAATGCTCTTGGAAGCTATGTACTAGTAACGGCATGCATGTACGAACAGATACGAAATACAAAGTAGCCAAACAATATTTCACGCTTCCAACACAAAAGTTGGCAGGCTTACTTAACAAACATAGTTTCAGCTTATCAGAAATTAATCTGGTCATGCTCTCATGCAAGACAACAACTTGGCAAGGGAAAGTAAGACGCAAGGGCTAGTTTCAGATCCATTTCATACCACAACATTCAAAGAAGGGGAAAACAGAGAAAAATACAAGCACTGTAGTTTGTATAACAACTTGCCTTCTTAAGCAAGGCTCAAGATAATCAAGCATCTGTTTCTGCAGCTGTGAAAAACAAACCCTAAAGAGTGTTTCTTACTCCCTTCAGGTGGTACACTTCCATTGCGAACATAACAGCAAGGGGACATCCATTTCATTACTTTCACACATAACGAAAACCACCGAATTTGTTCTAGATGAAGACAAGACTGTAAGGTAAAACTTGAACAACCAATAACATAATCTGGTCAGGTTCATACCGCCAGCCCAAACTATTAACATTTCACTCAAAGTAAAACATAGCATAAGAAAAATCTCCGATGCTGAGACTAGGAGATGTATATTTTAGTTTGCACGGCTTTTAATAACATCAAGACCCATCTCAGTTGGATCGGTTGCCTGAAGCTCAACTTGAATACCATCTAACTCTCTCTTAAACCTGTCCTTAGAGCTTGCATAGATCATCTTGCTTCTGACCCTTGATGTATCAGGAGACCTTCACAAACAGCAAACATAGATAGCAATGGTTAAAAGAGAAGCTTAAAGGAAAGAAATACATAAATAACTAGCTTTTAGCATACAATATTACCATGCAATGAAAAAAATCCTGCTTTTTTGGCAATTCTCTTCAGTTACAAAGTCAAAGTCATAAACAGCATATCGGCACTCATCAGCAGGAAGGCTTGCAGTAAAATCTTCATAGCTTTGAGTTGGTTCACCAACTTTTTCCACAACAACCTGCTTTAGTACCTCCTCAATCTTGAATACTATGAAGCGGTAAGTTCTTTTTGCCTTCAACTCTAAAAACTTTAGCTTGCACTCATCATGCACAGCCATTCCTGACGCTGCATTAGCCTGTATGTAAAATGAGAACACAAGTATATAATATTACCATGAAGAGCTAGTAACACTAACAGAAATCCATGTATCATAGGCAAACTATAAACCAGCCTTCCCAAAGATTCCTACAACATTGGCCCCTTCAAAGTATGTTAAGCATGGCCCGTTACATAATAATAGTTTTACATCATAGATCACCCATTTGGGGCACATAACATTTTAAGCTAGACCATTTTGTCAACCCTCTATGTGTATGTGTCTGCATGTTTGTGTGTGTATAGAGAGAGAGAGACTAAACAACCATGGCCGCAGAATACAAAACCTCAAAAACAAGAAACTGGGCGTTTACATCTATAAGACATGGAGACCCTTAGATTTGTGCCAAAGTCCATTAACCAACAACACTACCAATCATATTTAAGAAGACAGAGGTGATGCATATCCTTTTGTTAACAAAACCAAGTTAAAAAGAGAGACCATTTTGTTACAGGATATATATTGGCATATAGCAAAATAAAATCAGACAATACCACACAGGCTAAGTAATGGTGGAATAACAATCACCAAAGAAACAAGGGTAAATTACAAATTAGTATCTTGTGGCTAGCGTTATAAGTCCTTGTGTTGTGGAATTAAATAATTTAAGTATCACGTGGTTGACTGCATTAGCACATAAAGCTCAAGGTGTCAAAAAAAGTTTTCTGACACTTATTTACCCCAATTTCATCTTTCGGATTTCATTCTCTCAATATAACAATGTTAAAGCTCCATCTATTTGATAAAATCAACATTTTATCATCAATCCAAGTTAGTATAATCCTAAGACAGAGAAATCAAATCAAACCTTTTAAAACACATGGACCTAAGTTAGTGTAACACTAACCATGTGGTACTAATCTGTAATTTGCCCACGAAACAATAATGCATCGTGATAAGATTCATCTTTTTTGATAATTTTATATAATATGTATCAAACATAAATTTCTACATGTATCAGTGGCGGACTAGCGGATGGGTGCGGCTTCAGATTTAGCATTCTCCAAATACTGTTCTTTCACTTAATAGCGATCTAAATCAACTCGGATTTGAAGAACCATCTGCTAACCAATTATATGGGATGTCTCTAAGTCAATTAAAACCAAAACAAAAGACAAGACAGAGAGAAAGAAAAGGGTAAAGTTGATGGTAGATTTTACTTCGTCTAATAATGTTGACAGAATTATCAAAAAGAAAATTGTGGACAAAGAATTTCAAACATAAACGAATGACACCAGAAATATACACTTAGTTGGTAAGAAGTTCAAAGGAAAACAAAAAACAAAACTTAAGCCCATCATAGACGAAGTTAAATACTAACATAAGTTACATTACAAGTTTACTACCACGAGACGTCCACATAATCAAAACACAAAAGGGCTGACCTAAATAACAAAAAAGGATCCAAAGCCGGACACAATCACCAGCAGTGACAAATTAAACGGATATACACACACGTTTAAAACGATCAAGCAAGTACAATCAAATGCCACCGCGAATTTAACTAAAGCATCTCGTCTTGTTTAGACAACCATGCACCACAACAAACCAAATCATGTGAACGCAAGAAACTCTAAAAATGATACTCCACTATAGAAAGTAACTATCATGAGAAACACAATTCTGATTTTTGAATTTATCCAAGAAAAAAAAATTAATCAGATGCCACTTTTCCTCCATCTCGTCAACAAAACAGATGATTAAAATACTAACTTAAAACCCATCAATCAAAGACCAGATTATTCTACATAAACTTTTTTTTAAATTTCTAGTCATAAATAGTCCAGATGTCTTATTAACACGAAACTTCAAAAAGATCTAAACCAAGTTAAACGCTAATTTAGATCTACCTAAACTGAACAATGAAAAGGGTATGTCTAAAGTGTATTAGAAATCATAGATCAAAAACCACAGTAATGAGACAATATAGGAACAGAAAGCACTACCCAAATTGAAACGATCAAGAAAACTCACCATGGTTGAGAAGAACTGGCAAAGAGAAAATCAAGGGCAAACAAAACTTGAAGAATTTACCAAAAAGAGAAAAAAAGAAATTGAACTCTTCACAGAGACTTTGATGATGGACTCTTTTCTTTCTTCTTCCCGTTTTTTCAAAAAAAAAAATGAAAATTTTTAGATTTCGGAATTTGGTGGCTCCACTCTCCGCTAAATATCATTTATGGCGGCCATGCGCGACAACGGAGAGAAAGTCAGGTCTGTCTAATGAGAAAGTGACGCGTGGTGCAATGTTAAAATGTCAGTTACGCCCCGCAGTGACGTTGCTTTCTCGGTCGGTATTCGACTGGGATTTGAGACGAACTCGGTAAAGTAAAATAGACTCCCGCACGGAATCTTAACCCCTACCCATTGTTTGAGTTTACCAAATTATAGACAGAAATGGCCCATGGGCTGAAGAAAGGACTCGGGATTGATTGAGACAAGTTGAGCTGGTATTTGTAGCCTTGTAGGACGCATAATTTAGTTCTTCAAAACAATTGAATAACCGATGGTCAACAGACGTAGCAAAATTTGATGTGATTCGAAAATAAATTAAAATAATATAATTTGAATTTGATTTGATTTTAATTTGGGTTATTTAAAATTTGAGATGATCTGGATTTAAAATTGTTTGAAACGATTTAACTTAAAATAACTTGAAAATATGTTTTTTTATAAAAAAATTTGCTTTCTAAAACTGAAATAATAATTAATTTACTAGTTGTCAAATAAAATTAATTATATAACAATTAATTAATTATTGATTTGCATAGTTCAACATTCTATTAATATGAGTAATCTCATTAATTTCAAATAAAAAATCGAGAAGAATAGTAAATTTTTCATTGTTCTTCAAGTCACAATAATTTTTTTTTAATTATTCTAAAAAATACAGTGGAATGAAGTGATTATATGAAATTTAATCTCTAAAATTTGGTACAAGATGTTACTAGTAAAAATAACTTTATAGACCAATTGTCTGAGATTAATTAATACTGAAATTTGAGACTAATAATCATAATGTTGCATATTGCATTAAAAAAATTAAGTACTGATTTATTATTAATTAATTTTCAAGTATTTAACAATGTAACTCTTTTAGTCATATTATATGCAAATAAAATATTTTTTTAATTAAGCATAAATATCTATTTTGTTGATCCGACCCAACTCGAGACCTGATACGACCTCGAGTTTGAAATGACTTGAACCCGATCCGATCCGATATAACCTGAGACCCGATACGACCCGATATTGATATGACCTGGACCCGATTAATCCGACCCGACTCGACTTGTTTGCCACTCTACTAATGGATAAGCCCGTGCTATCATCGACCTTAGGACAATGATTAAGGATAGGTTCTTCTATAATATCGCAGGACCGTTAACCTAGTATACAGTTTTGACGGATTTGGATTAAAAATCTGAGTAGTGGATTGGATTTATGTAAAAAATTATATTCGGCTTAGAAAATGGGTCAGTTTTGGAAAATTAAAAATCAAGTTGGATCGATCGGTTAAATATATTATAATCGTTTATATTTTTGATAATATATATTTCATGTAACGTGATATGTTAGTGTTAAGATTTTCTAAAAATGTAAAACTTAAAGTGTGTATATATTTTTTTTTTTGCATGAAATATTGTATTTTGGACTACAACCTAATTTAATGACATAACAAAAGTACCCTTATTCAAAGCAGCTCCATCCCAGTCGTGCAATCGACTATTGTTGGGCAAGACTAGTGGGCCTTCCCTCGATTTATTTTACTGTAATTGCTTTCTTTTTTGCCTACACCTCATATCATATGATTTGATGCAAATGTAATATCTCACGTAGAGAATCGGAATACTTTTTGTTTAGTCTAAGCAAATATTTCAAAGAAAGGGGAAAGCCCGAAAGTGAAAACATTGCACCAGGCCACGAACAAACTCAACATGCACAGATGACAACACTTGTGGAGTTGGGTAAAGGCCCAGACAAAGACAAGGAAGCAGCCCATCGAGCACACGCATGAAGTATGGTGCGTTTTAGACACGGAAGTCAATTGTCACACAAATGATCCAAATATCCAAGGAAGAAAACAAGTAATTACAAGAATGGCCAGAAAAAGTACAAAAAGGAAAAAGCAGATCGATAGCTTTCTCTGTATTTAACCTTTGCCAAAGATTAGGCAAAAAGTTGAATCCTCCCTAAATCTAGTGATGCATTCACGGGAAGGAAAGGACGTTTGATTAGAGACAACTGAACTTTCTGGGCAGTAAGAAAATCAAGAAAAATAATTTTATTTTTAAAAATAAACAGTACCTAATAGTAATGGATCAATTATGAGCACTTTATTGTTATGTTTCACAAGTGTTTAACATGGTATAAAACAAATGAAGAAGAAGAAGATAACTGATAATAATAAATATAAAAATTACAAATGTTCACTTGCTTCTTGTAGAGCTATGAATGACCTGCGACCGCTGCAAAACATGAAATAACAAATACAACAGAATTCACCTCCCTTCGTTCAATCAAACGATACTTTAAGATAACGACGAACTTTTGTTAAAACATGTAATAGCATTTGCAAACAGCGTCAATGCACGTGGTTCTCCGTTTAAAATATTTTATACTTTCGAGTGGCTTGCAATAGCATTTGCAAAGGCTTTCTTCTATTCCCTTTTTTCTTTACCTACAATTATGCTTCATTATATTGTTAAAATGAATGCTTACTCCGCATTCGTGAGTGCGTATGTGTATTGACACCTGTAGTTTTTGTTTAATGTTTGGTGTCGTGGATTACACCACTATAAAGTAATAAAAAAATATTGAAAATTGAGTCTTTGAAAGTCTGGGACCATAAAGAATCAGATTCTATTCTCATTACAGTAGGTGTTACTCGTTCAATTTGTATATTAATTATTTTTTATATTGTAAATAAATTATGTTAATATTATAAATTTTATATTGATTAGGGATAACATTATTACATTTAGAATTGGGTTTATTACCTTAGATGTAAAAAAAATTACAAGTTGATATTTCTGATATTTTAAAAAATGTTTGTTTTTAATAAATTAATTAAGGATCACCCACATGTACTAATCCAATTTGTTTAACTTTTATGATTGTTTTATATGAGGTGTCATATTAGAGTCGTTGGTTCAACTTTATTTTAATAGTAATTTTTAAATATCACATTTTTATTTACTAATCCAATTTCTTTAAACGTTATAATTGTTTTATATGAGGTGTGAGAGGAGAGTTGAAACGTTTTCATTTTTCCATGCAAGTCCAGCTTTTTAATTGGTGACAGCTGCGATGAACATGTAGTTGTCAATTACCTACTTAGCACGCAAAATTTCTTTGGATCTTGTCTCACTGTTCTGTGGCAGATTTTTTTTTTTTAATCAACATTGGTGTGGTTTTCCGGGGAAGTTTTTCTGCTTGAAAAATACATACAATATGGATTTATTTTATTATTGAATGATGTAAAAAAATATTTTATTTTTATTTAATTATAAAATAAATTTTTATATTATATATTTTTATTAATTCGAATTAAATAATAATTTTTCGGTTTTCAAAATGTTTCTATTACTTTAGATTTATACTTTATGTCCTGATTTAAGGAAATTACAAACCAATTGTTGGAAAAATCTGCTTTAAAAGTTGATTTTAATTACCATTACTCAGGTGCATTCTATAAAACTCAAATTGAAGAATTAATGAGTATTTATTTTGGTTCAAAATAAATTTTAATATGCAAATTTAAAATGAAATTAAAATAATTGTTTAAAAATTTAAAATATCTTTATCTCACGTTGACAAAAATAAAATAAAATAAAATATTTTATAAATATTTATTTGAGACCATCAATCTCTCTCTTTCGGTACCTTTGTATTCAAAATTTATTTGGATCAATACCTATACATATATTATTCATTGGATTGCTACATGCTTCAATGAACCTTTGATATTAATTAATCTTTTAAAATGAATAATATATATTCCACTTGCTATTGTTTTTAAGGTGTTTCAATTTAATATACAAAATGAAAAAAATATTTTAAAGAAAAAGATTAAAAAAAATACAATAATAAAGAGTTGGCGCCCCGGGGAATCGGATCTCTAAGTTGGATACAAGACTTGACTAGTAATTTAGGGTCTGTTTGGCTCAATTTTTGATATTATTATTGTAAGGATTCAAAAGTGGTTTTAAAACAGTTTTAAATGTGTATTAAAAAAATAGTTTTAAATAGAAATGTTAATGAGTTAAAAATTATTTAATATTTAATAAAAATTAAGTTAAAAATATTGTCAAACTAATTGATGTGCTTAGCATAACTTAATGCCATGATGCATAAAAGAAAAAATTATAGAAAAAATATGAAAATAAAATATAAGGTTTGATTAACAGGATTTGTATTATTTTTAAAAAAAAATTGAAATGAAATCGTGTTAATAATCAAATTAAAAAAATATTTAAAACTTTTCCATACCTATATATGTGACAACCAAGCTAAAAACAGTTTCATTGCTGATTCTTTAGATTGAGATAATCTGTGTAGAGAAATAGGTTTAGTAAAGATGGACCGTGATAGTATTTTATTGTTGAAAAAAAAAATAAATCCATTGTAGTAACATTCAATCCTATTATTATTTTGACCTCTAATTAAAAGCTGAAGTTGTTAAGGCAGGCAGCCTAACACTTGAGTTACCTAAATTGCCCTTAACACACCCATTTATTAGTGAAATTTCAATATTGCTCAACTCAATTCGATCTCGAAAATTAGCCACTCCATTTTCAAAGCTTATTCTCTCTCTCTCCACCCTCTAAAACGTCTCAAGCTTTGGCTACCTCACCCATTTTTTACTGTATTATTTTTTCCATTTTCTTTTTCTCTTTTCTATTCTCTTCTTCTCCAAAACTCCCTCTCTCTATTTCTATCTCAAACAGAAATGGTTGCATTTATTTATTTATTTTGTAAATCAATGAAAAATCAAGATCTATACTGTTCAGGCTCTTAGTTAAAAAAGAACTGTTCATGATCTGCTCATTTCTTTTTTGTTTTCCAATTGAGAAAATTGAGATTTTTATTTGAGAAATAGAGTTTTTTAAGTTAAACAGGATATTGAAGATACGAGGGAGAGAACAACGGATGTAGGGTTCATTTCATTTATAAAGAAAATTATTTATTTTTTTAATTATTGAATGTTTACGATGTTATGCAATGTTATCATTTGTTTATTAGTAATCTAAAAAGTTTTAGTGATAATCAATGTTTATTATCATTCAAGTTTTTTAAAATTATCATAATTTTTTTTTAAATTGCCTATTGATAAGATGATAATACTGCATAAAATAAAAATAAAAAAACACCCAATAAATTTTCGTTTGTGATGATTGATTGTCAAGAGAGAGGGGGGAGGGAAATGAATCCATGAATAGAGTAAGACACAATTTATGGCATGAGAAGGTTTAGTCAAATGACTCGAGCATCATGAAATCACAGCAGAATAAATGGAGGGTAAATTCGTCCTTCTATTAGTGTTACATTTATGAGGAGGTGGTCACAATTATTTTGGCTATGGCAAATTAGCTTCACCTCTGTTTTAATTTTTAAATAAAATAAATTTAAATCTTAATCAACAGTGATTCATAATTGTTAAATAAGATAATTATATTATAATTAATATAAAATTTGACTTCAAATTATAAATGTACTTTAATTTATTATTTATATGTACACTCATATATAAATAATATATTTTAAATACTATTTATATTTGTATTTAAAATCTTAATATATTATTTTTGACATTAATTACTTATTAACAAGTATCACCAATCTACTTAAAACTTTATACTATTATATAGCGCGTAACAACCTTTTTCTTGACTCCATTTTTTCTCCTATGTTTAGAATTAACGAGGATAGCATAACAACCTCTTCCTTGGACTCTTCTTTATTTTCTTTTCCCTTTTTTAATAAAATTGATTTTTTTATAATCTTAACTAAATCCAAACTTCGTGGTCAAAAGTTGGCAGTATGATTTTTGTTTCCTTTTCTTTGTTTTGCCTGATAATTTTCTATTTATCTAATAATTAATTGATTGAAAAAAATGATCATGTACGTTTGAACCTATAGCAACAATTCATTTCAAAACTATAAGTACTAATCAAATTTTGATTAGAGACAACAAAAGACTTCGCTTTCGCTAAAGTTTTGGTATTTTTCAACATGTTGAGGGTATAAATATAATTTTATTCCCGTAAAAGCAAATGTGAAGATTTTTAAAACTCTTCGCCTGGAACAAGGATGGGAACAAAATGGACAATCTTCGACCTGAAAAATCCTCTTACCCGTTCTTTATGTACATTAGGTTTTTATGTTAATGATAGTTATCCAATTACCCTTAGCTATATAAATAGGTATTTAAGGTATGACATATTTGGTTAAGTGTAACTTATTTTATGATATAATTTTAATTTGATAACATGTAATTGAATTTGTGGTGTAGAAAAAATATATAGTGTTTGTGCATTGTATTTAACATTTATTTTGTATTTTGATTTCGTTTAATGATGTTGTGTTTTATCTTTTATCGAGTGTTATCGGAGAGTAAATATTTTTTTAAGATAGTGTAATTGAGTTTTTTTAATTAAAAAATTACGTTAACGGGGAATCCTCGATTAAATTTCCTTAATGAAAAATCCTCGTCCCTATTTATAAACGGGGATACAAAGGAAACGAGGATAAAGATTAAAGTTTTTGAAAATTTTTGTTGAGGGTGATGACGAATGACAAAATAAAATGTTTGATGGAGACAGAACGAATAGTATTTTTGTAAATAAGAACGAAAATGATACTCTTCATTTCAAACAAGTCCCATTATAATCCCTAATTTTGAACCCCGCAACATGTGAAGGATTCTCTCTATTCCATTTTTTTCATATTTAAAACATTAAAATTAAGAGGATAAAACTAATAACTACATTAGATATGAAGTTTTTTTATAAATATATTATACTATGGGTTTGTATAGACTTATGTTACTTTAAGCTGATGCTTATTTTTTAAGTTTTAAAAAAGCTTAGTCAAATTAAATCAAATCCCGTTAAATCGTATTAGATAATAATTAATATATGATTTAATTTAATTTAATTTTTTATAAAATTTTAAAAATATACACCAGTTTAAAATCAAATTTTAATCAGATTTGATTAAAAATTCGATGCATTGGGAGGACTACTTTCAGTATTATTGTTTCTTTATTGCAAAATGAATTTGCTTATTTCAAAAATAAAGAAATGAAATGAATTTGCGTAGAAACAAAAAGAAATTTACACAATATACAACCATGCCCCAACTAGTCAAGGCTGGCGGCATAGTATTATAAAATTTCCCAACGACATGCGACAATCATGTGAAAAAATTATTGTCAATGAGAAAAGAAAACGAATTTGCGTGGAAACACAAAGAAAAAAATATATATACACACACAACATGGCCCAACTTAGTCAAGGCTGGCTGAGTATTATAAAATTGCCCAACCCCATGTGACAATCAGGTGAAAAAACCTTTGGTTAATAAGAAAAGCCAACTTTTAGTTCAATGCTAAAAGCTAAAAAGACCAACGGTAAGACTCCAGACTTTAGTTATTCTCTTTATTTAAATATTTAAAATGAAATAAGTTTATAATGAAATTGAATATTATTAAAATAGATTTGAATTTAAATATTTTTTATTTGGTGATGTAGCATTCAATCTAATAAAAAACTTGACACAGTTTCAATCCTAATTCAAAAGTTATCTCACTTATTACTGTATTTTTTTACAAATGGCAAATTACACTGCATTACATCTAAATTTGCTGAAATGACGCTAACATATCAAATTTTTTTAAAACCCATTATTTATCATAAAACATCAATTTTCACTATCAAGCAGTCTCATAATGAATTTCTTTGAAAAAACAAAATTTTAATTGGATATTACTTTTCATGATGATCAAATTACCTTTAATGTTAAAATATCTCTAACTGATTGTAATAAGTATAATAATTATATTTATCAATTATTTATCTCAAAATTGTTTATAACATGAATTTTTAGGTTATATGAATTCATATTTTTCTAAAAAAAATAAAAACATGCAGTATCAATTTACTTTCTAAAATAGAAAGGTTTGTCTTTGATTTTTATTTTACGATGGTTTTTTATATTAATTTATTTGAAATGTTAGGCCATTTAATTTTATAAAAAATATATCTACAAACTTTTCATTTAAAATATTTTTTATGATAGTTTTTTATTTTCATTTATTTGAGGATGCGATAAGCAATGATATTATGATATTTTTTTAAATATAAAATGTATGAAGTAAAATTTGTTTTATACCATATAATAGAATATAAATCTATTTAAAATATACTTTTAAAATTTTTGAAAAAGAACGATGGTAATTTTCTTTAAAAAAAAACCATAAAAATTCATTGTTAAATATATTTCATCCTTAATACTTATATATTTTTTTTTATAAAAAGTAATATTTATGACACCTAAGGGTACTTTGGTTATCATGAAAAAGTAATATCTAGTTAAAAATTTGATTCTTCAAAGAAATTCATTTTTAGGTTGCTTGATAGTGAAAATTTGTGTTTTGGGGTCAATTGTGAGTTTAAAATTGTTTGGTATGTTAATGTCATTTCAACAAATTTGGAGGTAGTGCATTGTAATTTGTCATTTTACTTATTAAAATGATTTTCAAGGGTCAAATTATTAATTATTAGTTAAATTTTATTATGTGGTGCAAAATCAAATGTTAAATTTATGTGACTATTTTGGGAGTTGAAATATCATTCCCTTCTCTCCAATCATGTATTCCACACATTATCGAGATTAAGAATGAGCATCGGTCCGTTCGTCATAGAAATTCAACCTAACCTAATTATACTTAATTGAAAAAATCTTAACCCAACCCAACCTATGAACCTATCTAACCTTAACTCAATCAAACCCATTTAAATCGGTTTGGGTCATCAATTTAATATTTTTTCACTTAAAAATTAATACGAACATATTATATAAGAAAAAATGTTTTACTAAAATTATTCAACATTCATTAGATTCAAAATCAAATCCATACAAGAAGTTATTAAATACTACAAACCATCATTTACAAATTAAGTATCTTAAATCACGGCACGCAAACTTCAAACAACTATAGTTTAATAAAAACCATACAAAAGTAAATAAACATTAGATTTTAAAAGTGGTTGATTAATCAAATTCCTCGAGACTTCAACACTAGTATGCACTTGATCTTACAATCTCTATAATCAAGTTTCATCGTACACAAAATATAAAGTAATTGAACATATGATAAGCAAAACAATTCAATAAACTTTTGGAAAATGTATTGAAATTTCGAAAGAAATACTTTCATAAGAATAAACAACTTTTTTTTAACTAAATAGTATTAAAAAGAAACATGTTCGTCACATATTTAAATTCTAATTTACCTTTATGGAAGTTAACATTTTTTGTTGAAAGGTTCGTAAGAAGAAAAAAAATGAAATGTGTGCATATATATTTCTTGTGTTTATATATATATGAGAATCCAAATTAATTTATCAAAATATAAATGTAACTAATCAAATATACACACAAAATATACATATTGCAATCCAAATTAACTTACTAAGATATGAATGTAGTTCATCAATTATTAAAAAAATATATTTAAATATACATATATATAAATAATATAATTATATAATAACTGAGTTACTGATTTGGGTCGGATTGAAATTTTTTAAACCCGTAACCCAATCCAACTCACTTGGTTAAAAAAATTTTCAACCTAAACCCAACCCAACTTTTGAAAACCTCGACCTAATCCAATCCATTATATTAGTTTAGGTTGGATTCGTGGGTCTCTTAGTTTTCATGTCCACCCTTAATCGAGATAAGGTGATTGGTAAAATGTTTTAGTAAAAAAACACAAATCAATTTGTTTTACTTATAAATTTGGTGATAAAATACATATTTTTTTTTCATAGAATTTATATTACATATTATTATAGTAATTTTTTATTTTTTTATTTTTTAACATCAGAGTGTAAATTTACCAAAAGAATATGTGCTTTTGCTACAAAATGAATAGATAATACTACAAATTACCCTGTTTTTGACTGAGGTAATATGAAAGCGCACGTGGTTCGTTGATCAACAACTGTAGTCATCACACGGAGTTATACATATTTTTTTAATTCATTAGTTAAATCTAAAGTGCCCAACGTTCTCACCACTATAACAGCCTTTCTTTACTTGCATGAATATATATATCCCCAAAATCTCGATCTTTGGAAAATAAATCACTAACACCATTTCTCTTGACAGTTGATAATATTTCTTTAAATCTCTCTCTACTAATTTCAAACAAACAGAGAAAAAAGACGAGAGAGAGAGAGACTCTTTTTCAAGAGTTCTTAGAGCAAAGCGAAAACAAAAAGAGGCTTTCAAAACACAGAGAGGGACGTTGAGCTTCGTTTCGGTTCTGTTATTCAGGAAACCCAACTAAGTAAGCACTTTCTTACCGTTTGTTTGGTTTCTTAGAAACCCAGAAGAGATTTATTAACAACTTATGTATCTTTATCATAACCTTTTAAGCATAAATCCAAGCAAAATAGTTTTTGAAAACTTAGAATGATCAGTTTGAGATTTTTATATGTGTAATATTGTTTAACTCTTAGCTGATTCCAAACAAAGTGTTAATATTTCTTTAATTTTAATTTTATCATCTGGGTATGTTGTAGAATCGAGTGCAGAACAAGAGACAAAGGACAAAATGGACGGTACAGAAAAAGTGACAACGCGATCAGGGAGGCACAGCTTGAGTCATAGCATAAGCAGGAGCATAAGCAGAAGCGTGAGCAGGGCTACTAGTAATTGGAACATGGGAGACGTAGCGTTTGCAACAAGCTCAAGGAGGAGCAGCCACGTGGATGAAGATGAAGAAGCTCTTAAATGGGCTGCAATTGAAAAATTACCAACCTATAATCGGTTAAGAACAAGTATCATGACTTCTTTTGTGGATCATGAGATCCTTGGAAACAAAGCTGTGCATAAGGAAGTTGATGTGGCTAAGATGGATATAAGTGAACGCCAAAAATTCATCGATACGCTCCTTCAGGTTGCAGAGGAAGACAACGCCAAGTTCTTGAACAAGTTTAGAAACAGGATTGATAAGTAATGACTTCTATCCCTCTTTTATCGATTAATTTCTTTTTTTTTTTTTTTTTTCGATATAACTTAGTTGATAAAGTTATTTAAGCTTGAGTTCGGTTAAAATTTAATTTAGAAACAGAATTGATAAGTAATGACTTCTATTCCTCTTTTATCGATTAATTTCTCTTTTTTTTTTTTTCCGATATAACTTAGTTAGTAAAGTTATTTAAGCTTGAGTTTGGTTTAGTTTTTACAGGTTTGAATCAAGCTAGAATTTATTAATGAATAATATTTATTTTATCTTATTGAGTCGAATTCGAATATCTGATTTTACATGTTACGAAGTTTGTAAATCCATTCTATTAGTTTAAGTGTTTTTTAAATTTATTATAATATTATATATTTTTTATTAATTAAAATTATAAAAATATATTTTTGTACAAGTTGGTTTAGATTCGTTAAGTTTAAAGTTTTTTAAGACTCGTGAACTCGAGTTCGTTTAAGTTCGATCTAGATTCAGATGAGTTCGTTAATTATTAGGTTTGAACTTTGTAAATTTTGATATAGTTCGAACTATAACTCTATTTTTGAGTTCAACTTGAATTTAAATCTGAGCTTGAACCCCTTAATTTAGATTGATTAGAGTTTGAATTCTTTCTATCATATAAACAACTTATTATTATTCTAAAAAATGTATCACTCGTAAGGGCCAAAGAAAGTTTTTTTTCTTGATTTTATTGGATTTTTTAGAGCTCAAATTTAACTTATCATAATTTGTTTGTTTTGGCTACATATCATTTGATCGCGTTTAATAATAAATATTGACAGCCATGTTGTTCTAAAACTAATTATTGTTCACTTTTAATTAAAAAGTATAAATGGCCAAGTTGTCTTGGATTTCTTGAGCTTTCCCTTCAAGTGGAAGATAGTTAAATGGAAGAATCTGGATTTTTTTTTTTAAATTTGGGATTAAATACCATGCAAAGTTTGTTGGATTTTTTTTAAAACTATTCTATTTGTTTTGATTATGTCATACTTTTGTCTTTTGACAGCTGATTGCCACTCAGTTTTTCACTAAATAAATGAAAGAATCTTTTATTGGTATATAACTATGGGTGCGTAACGACGGGTTATTATATTATTAATATTAATTAATTTTTAATTAATTAAATAATTAAAATAATTTAAAAAATAATTATCAACCGATTAATTTAATATACTATTTAATTAATTAATTTAGTACTGATTTAGTCCATTAATTGAATTGTTTTATTTAAACGATTTGAATCGATTTAATTAATTAATGAATACCTAAGAACAATTTTCACATAGCTATCTTAAATGCTAATTAATGATTTTGATTGCAATCTCAAATTATTTTCGTGAATTCTTTTTTTTTTTTTAAATAAAAACCTGAATTTATCTCTATGAATTCATGTTTGGTCTAAAACAGTTAAAATTACAATTATCACATCCACTCTTTTTAATTTTCACTAAATTTTCATTATAACTTAAAGTTAATTATTAACGTGTGATATGCCAAAATTATATTTTGTCTCAACAGATTTTACTAATTAAATAATATTATTAATTCATTATTTTTGGATAAATAATTAAACAATGGTTATCGAATCTACAATTAAATGATAAATACTAAAAGTATTTTGGTACTCGATTGAAGTATAATTTTTATCTTGAAATTATTTGAGTCAACAATTTATGTAATAATTATTCGTTAAATCTTAAGAATTATTTGGCTTTGTTGTAATTGCAGGGTTGGAATTGAACTCCCAACGGTAGAAGTTCGGTACGAGCATTTAACCATTGAAGCCGATTCATATGTTGGGTCGAGAGCTATTCCTACACTTGCAAATGCTATGAGGAATTTCGCAGAATCAGCTATTGCTTTGCTTGGCATTAAATTAACCAAGAGGACCAAGCTCACTATCCTTAAAAATGCCTCTGGGATTTTGAAACCATCAAGGTAATTAAAATTAACTGAAGTATGTCAATACTTAAAGCGGTAATTTTTTTTTGGTAGAGGTGAAGTATGGAATTCACTACTTGATCAGTGCAGTCTGTATGAGTACAGATTAATTTGATTTATGAATTCCTTTTATCAATTAATTATTGTTTTTGCTAGTTTATTTTGACATGAGTACAACTGTTTTGTTACAGAATAACCCTTTTGCTAGGCCCACCATCTTCTGGGAAGACAACCCTTTTGCTGGCATTGGCAGGAAAATTAGATCCAAGTTTAAAGGTAAACTAGAAAATCTTTAAAGAAACGTGTTTTCTTTCGTTGGTGTTTATTTGATTTTGTGGAACCTAATTTTGTTCATTTGATTTTTTTTTTTTTTGGTTACGTGGCTCTTAGGACTATTTATCTGTTTATTTAACTCTTAATTTTGTTGAAATTAATAGAAATAATAAACGAATTTTGATAGAAATTATCCAATTGAACGAAATTAAGTTTCATAGAGTTAAATCTACAAAAATTAAAGCATGTGTAAAACATCGTTATTCTATTTCTTTTTTGCCCAAATCTTCATGGAGTAATTATCATGTAGACTTGAGGCAATTCTCTCACTAATATTATAGCATTGAACAGGTTACTGGGGAAATAACTTACAACGGGTATAAGCTCAATGAATTTGTACCACGAAAGACTTCTGCATATATTAGTCAAAATGATGTTCATGTCGGAGAAATGACTGTGAAAGAGACTTTAGATTTCGCAGCAAGATGTTTTGGAGTCGGGAGCCGATATGGTATAATTATATCAAAATTATATTACTACTTTTGCTATTTTATAGGTGATTGATGATTAATTAATGAAATTGAATTAAATTATTTGTGAGTCAGACCTCCTACGTGAGCTTGCAAAAAGAGAGAAGGATGCTGGGATATTCCCAGAGGCAGAAGTAGACCTTTACATGAAGGTAAATACAATAAAAACACACACATACATAATATTATTAGAGTAGCCAATTTTTTTTTTTTTTTTTTTTTATGAAAGATAAGTCTGTTTGCACGATAAACTTTTTGTAAAAAAAAAACTCTAGTTTTCTTTTATGTTAAGCAATACCGTGGAAATATGCTTATCACCCGTGAAAAAAAATCTTCCTGTTATTTATATTTATTAATTTTTAAAATATCATATATTTTTTTTATTCTTATGTTAAATGTTTACAAACTTCAGGCAACTGCAGTGAAAGGAGTTGAGAGCAGCCTCATCACTGATTACACTCTCAAAGTAAGCTGAAGATTGTCCATATAACTTCTATTTTTTGCAGAATAAATGTTAATTAACAAAGAAAATTACGCCTTAATTACATACCAAAAATGATAGTTGTATAATTCAATTCCTCTTTTGACATTTTGGAAAATCAGATTCAAACACAACCTAAGATTTCCATGCAAAATTATAATGTTATCGACTTGTTTCATGTTGATCAATGGAACAGATATTAGGGCTTGATATATGCAAAGACACCATCGTTGGAGATGAGATGCAAAGAGGAATATCAGGTGGTCAAAAGAAGAGAGTAACAACAGGAGAGATGATTGTTGGACCTACCAAGACTTTGTTCATGGATGAGATATCAACCGGTCTAGATAGCTCCACAACATTTCAAATAGTGAAATGCTTACAACAAGTTGTACATCTTACTGAGGCCACAATCTTGATATCCCTACTCCAACCAGCTCCTGAGACGTTCGATCTCTTTGATGATATCATACTCTTATCGGAGAGTCAGATCGTGTATCAAGGCCCACGTGAGCACATCGTTGAGTTCTTCGCGAGCTGCGGGTTCAAGTGCCCTGAGAGAAAAGGAACAGCTGATTTCTTGCAAGAGGTTACCTCAAAAAAGGATCAAGAGCAATACTGGGCAGACAAAAGCAAACCATACAGATACATTTCAGTCACTGAATTTGCAAACAGGTTCAAGAGCTTCCATCAAGGTATGCAGCAAGAGAACGAGTTGTCGGTCGCGTACGATAAGTCTCGAGGACATCAAGCAGCACTAGTGTTCAAGAAATATACGGTCGCGAAAATGGAACTGCTCAGGGCATGTTGTGACAAAGAATGGTTATTGATCAAGAGAAATTCGTTCCTTTACGTGTTTAAGACAGTGCAAATTATAATCATGGCAGCCATCGCTGCCACAGTGTTTCTAAGGAGTAAAATGCATAATAGGAATGAGAATGATGGAGCATTATATATTGGTGCACTCTCATTTTCAATGCTCATGAACATGTTCAATGGTTACGCTGAGCTATCACTCATGATCAGTAGGCTTCCAGTATTTTACAAACAGAGAGACCTTCTGTTTCATCCACCTTGGACTTTCACTGCACCAACTTTCCTACTCAGAGTACCAATTTCAGTTATGGAATCTGTTGCTTGGATGATTGTCACATATTATACCATTGGATTTGCACCTGAAGCTACCAGGTAAACTTAATCATACTCAAATTTCAACTTTCTTTATACCATAGTGTTAAGAAAGGGTAGTTCAATTACTAATTATTCCAAAAGTTTAAACTCAAGTGCAAGAAATCTCAAATACCCTAAGATTTGAAGCTCTGGATGCGTCTTTTCATTTAATATTCACCTTATTCTTTGCCTTTTGATATTTCAATTTTTTTATACTTTTGTTTTACATGCAAAATCCTTAATTTTTCGATCGGTTTGCACACGAGGAAGTGTGTTAAAGTATAAAGAAATAATTGAATTATTTCCATCAACTTAAGCTTTTGAGTAATTGGAAACTCAATTATTTTTAATACATAGTATTAACTTACAATTGTGAAAATGAAACTTACTCCAACTATTTGCAGGTTCTTCAAGCAATTTCTATTGGTGTTTCTGATCCAACAAATGGCTGCGGGGCTCTTTCGGCTCATTGCTGGAGTCTGCAAAACCATGACAATTGCTAACACTGGTGGTACTTTAACTCTCCTCCTAGTGTTTTTACTAGGAGGTTTCATCCTTCCTCGAGGTATATATATGTATAACAACAATCCTCCATTTTTCTAATTTTTGTTCAATCAATTCAAAATGAATTAACATAGAGTTTGTTTCGTTGCTGACAGATAAAATTCCAAGTTGGTGGAAGTGGGGTTACTGGGTGTCGCCTTTGTCATATGCTTACAATGCTCTTACAGTAAATGAAATGTATGCTCCAAGATGGACCGACAAATTGGTATGTTAAAAAAAAACTCAGATTATCTATCAGAAAAAAAGTACGTAAAATTGTCTTTCGTACAATATAAAAAACTTCTTATTTGAATTTACTTGTGTTGTAGGGTTCAGACAATGTTACCAGATTGGGAGAGGCGGTTCTCAAGAATTTCGACATTTATACTAATGAAAACTGGTTTTGGATTGGTGCTGCAGCAATTCTTGGGTTCACTGTCCTCTTCAATGTCCTCTTCACCTTTGCTCTCATGTACTTTAGTCGTAAGTTTCAACGTTCACATCAAGCCGAAATCTGACTTCTCATTTTCACTTTTGTTCCCTCATTGAGATAACTGAAAACTTTCTATATTCTTGCTTGATATAATAGCTTTTGGAAAGAAACAAGCCACTATTTCTGAAAAAGAAGCAGAAGAGATGGAGGGTAACCAAGGAGAATCTAAAGAAGAAGCAAGTAAGAAACAGAACAATATAGACAATATTTTAATCTTACCTAAACTACCAGTAAATATGTTATAATGTTTCTTACATAAACTTCAAAAATTTTCAGGAGAAATGGAAAGTCGATCTAATCCGAATGCAATGATTAAAAATGCAGACTCAGAACTCGAAGTAGCAAATAGTGTTTCTCCCAAGAGAGGAATGGTTCTTCCCTTCACTCCTCTTGCAATGTCCTTTGACAGTTTGAAATATTATGTGGACATGCCTTCTGTAAGAATCCCTTGGATCTCCTCTATCACTTAATTAGTTATTCTTAGACAATATTGCTTTCGCATCAGTCACCATGAAACTCCAATTAAACACCCACATTGCTCAATTTATACGTTCTAACAGGAAATGAAGGAACAAGGAGTAGCAGAGGACAGGCTCCAATTACTACGGGAAGTAACAGGCACATTTAGGCCTGGAGTTTTGACTGCACTAATGGGAGTTAGTGGAGCTGGGAAGACTACACTGATGGATGTTTTAGCAGGAAGGAAGACTGGTGGATACATCGAGGGTGATGTCAGAATCTCTGGTTTCCCCAAGAAACAAGAGACCTTTGCAAGAATTTCGGGATACTGTGAACAAAATGATATTCATTCACCCCAAGTCACCGTTAGAGAATCGTTGATCTACTCAGCTTTCCTTCGGCTCCCTAAAGAAGTTAGCAACGAGGAAAAGATGGTAAGAATCATGGCTTGTCTATTAGCATCTCTTAAAGTTTCTTCAGCCAGAAAAAAAATGCAATTACTAAATCAATATTGTCATTTGTTATATTGTTATCAGATTTTTGTGGATGAAGTGATGGAATTGGTTGAGCTAGTGAGTCTTAAAGATGCTATAGTGGGGCTCCCAGGAGTTACAGGGCTGTCAACAGAACAAAGAAAGAGGTTGACGATTGCAGTGGAGCTTGTTGCTAATCCTTCAATCATTTTCATGGATGAGCCAACATCAGGCCTTGATGCAAGGGCAGCTGCAATTGTTATGAGGACTGTGAGGAACACTGTAGACACAGGCAGAACTGTTGTGTGCACAATTCATCAGCCTAGCATCGATATCTTTGAAGCCTTCGATGAACTGCTACTGATGAAGAGAGGAGGACAAGTGATATACGCAGGACCACTGGGTCGGAATTCTCATAAGATCGTTGAATATTTTGAGGTGCTCTGACATCCTTAAAATTTTCCTTATCTGACTATTGAGATTAAAAGCTGAAAGCATTATCTGATTCCAAAATTCTGCATAATTGCAGGCAATTCCTGGAGTCCCCAAAATTAAGGAAAAATACAATCCAGCAACATGGATGCTAGAAGTGAGCTCAGTTGCAGCTGAAATCCGACTTGGAATGGACTTTGCTGAGCACTACCAGTCATCATCCTTGCATCAGTAAGTCAAATAACTTAATATATAAACCAGAAAAAAGCTAATTGTTCAGCACTAGTAAATATCTTTTGGTTCTGAAGCTAATATATATGGCTATGAGCAGGCGAAACAAGGCTTTAGTAAAAGAGTTGAGCACACCTCCAGCAGGAGCAAATGACCTCTATTTCGCCACTCAGTATTCGCAATCCACATGGGGGCAGTTCAAATCTTGCCTCTGGAAACAGTGGTGGACTTATTGGAGAAGTCCTGACTATAACATTGTGAGATTCTTCTTCACTCTTGCTGCTGCCCTCATGGTCGGTACAATATTCTGGAAGGTGGGAGAAAAAAGGTTTGTGTCTACTTCCTACTTCCGAGGCTCACTTATCCTATCACCAATATAAACTCAATGTTCTACGATATATCAACTAAATAGTACTTAATATTTCTACGTACCATGATTTTCAGGGACAACGCGGCTGATCTTACCATAATAATTGGGGCTATGTATTCTGCTGTCTTCTTTGTCGGAATGAATAACTGCTCAACCGTACAACCAGTAGTATCCATAGAAAGGACAGTCTTTTATCGAGAAAGAGCAGCCGGGATGTACTCTGCATTACCTTATGCCCTTGCACAGGTGAAGGAAACTAAGGGCTTCTCCATAGCTTCACTTTCCTTCAACAAAAATGATATATTTTATTCACTCCTAATTCTATGTCATGCAGGTGATTGTCGAGATACCATATGTGCTCATTGAAACTACATATTATGCACTTATTGTGTATGCCATGGTGAGCTTTCAATGGACAGCAGAAAAGTTCTTCTGGTTCTTCTTTATCAATTTCTTATCCTTCCTTTACTTCACGTACTACGGAATGATGACTGTTTCCATCACACCAAACCACCAAGTAGCAGCTATCTTCGCCGCAGCATTCTATGCCCTCTTCAATCTTTTCTCTGGCTTCTTTATCCCCAGACCGGTATGTTAACTTATTTTACAAGCAAATATATTTCAACGCATAACCTACTCAAGGATTTTAACATTAACTCTACTCTGTTTAAAATTTTCAGAAAATTCCTAAATGGTGGGTTTGGTATTACTGGATTTGCCCAATAGCATGGACGGTTTATGGATTGATTGTGTCACAGTACGGTGATATAGAAGACACCATTAAAGTTCCTGGGATGGCACAAGACCCCACTGTTAAGTGGTATATCGAAGACCATTACGGGTTCAAGCCGACCTTCATGGGGCCAGTTTCTGCTGTCTTGATTGGTTTCACAGTCTTCTTTGCATTCATGTATGCCTACTGCATAAGGACATTGAACTTCCAATCCAGGTAAATGGAAGTTCTAATTGTGGCGCCATGTAGATGCAAAAAAGAAGCCAAACAACATCAAAACATGGTGGTAGTTGTATAAAAGCTTGAAATTTTTGTTAAATGTTGTTTTGTATTTGATGACAAGCAAAATTTTTATTACTACAAAATGGATGATGATGATATGTTGTTTCGTGATGTGTTTTGTGGTTGGTATTTTGTAAATGTAAAAGTTGTTTGATTATATATCCTTGAAGGAGGGAACTTATTTCTATGTTCATTTCATTTAAAAATCTCTCCCATCTTTTTTCTCTGTTTCAAGAGTCTTTGATCAAATGGCTTAGCATACAGAGAAATTCTCCAATATCTAAGACCAACAAGGTTCCAAGATGTTAAAAGGAGAGGACCAAACCAAAAAAAATCAAGAAATCAAAAAACTGAATCTCCATATGACTACTGGATACTTTTGTCATCATAGCACTAAGATGAGTCCGTTTTATTGAAGTTTATTAGTGGCTATTGAAGTTTCCGAATTTCTTCAAGAGCCTCGTACTTTTTCAACAGATTATTTTTTGGAATAGCAAGGGACCATAGATATGGTGTCAGGTTTACAAAATCTAGAAAACAATATAACATCGACAGTGTAGTGTCACTTGCATCATGTAGTAAATAAAAGACCCATCTGGTAATTGAATATATTTTTGTAAAATTTTAACAGATCAATTGATGAATACCCATCATTGAGATGTAAATCGTCTTTTTTTTTATTTTTTAAATATGCTCCCTTGCCAATTTTATTTTTTGATCTCCAACTTTCCCCTTCATTCTTTAATTTTCTTTCAAGAAAAATAAAATCCCAATTCCATTGGATTCTATTGAAACTAAATAACAAAAATAAAACAGAGCAATAAGAAAATTTAGAAGTGAAAAAAAAGAATATGATTCCACCCAAAAAGGGACCAAGCAAATCCATATCACAATCAAATAATCGCAAGTAGCGTATGAACGATTCGAGACCTATCAATCACACGAATTATAAAAAAAAAAAAGACACAATATACCCAGGTTCACCCAATAATAGGGTTATATCCTGCCAGAAGTTCCACTATTATCAACCTCACAAATCTCTCGTTACAATGTGTGTTCAGTACATAGGGAGTATTTATAAGTAACTTAAGACGCTCTAATTAGGGTTTCAACCCTACGCTATTCATGGGCTCAAGCCCGAACCGTCAAGCAAAAAACCAAACCCAAAACATGTACAGGGCCTAAATTTTTCGGGGGTGTTGCCCCTTTACCCCCGCCCGCCCCTCACCGGGGATTGGGACTTATGGTCATCAGGGGTTCTACAGATTTGGACCCGTGAAGTATGCACCAACTCTAACAGCATAGACATACCTGCTAAAACTATCAGAAATTTATCATCTACTTCTTTCACGGAATTGGGATCTAATATCATATTTTGTATCTTTGATATTCCAATCTAAACCAATCCCAATTACACTCTCAAATCCTAAATTCGTTGAATTTCAATCCCACATCCAGAATGTACGACGATGAGTGAGTATATCCTTATTTCTATGATGCACAGTTTAAGTTTGGGTATTCCACATCGGTTAAAGAAGATGTGATTGAACTGTTTACAAGTAATTGTTACCTCAAATCGGATAATATGGTGACAAGTGGGAAGTCATATTGTTATAACGTTGAAGAGATTGAAATAGAAATTTAGAGTTTATATATTCTGACACTGCTTCATATTGCAGTATTAGAAACTCGTATTTATAGGGTGTTTACAGAAGAATGTTCTAATAGGACTAAGGTATATCAGAGTGTTCTAATAGGACTAAGATTTCTTATTTACAATAGACTAGAAATTCCTAATATTATTTACATTAGGAGTATATACATTTACACGCCCCCACAATCCGAATGAGGTGAAACCACATAAAGATTGCTTTTATGTTGAAGAAACCGAGTTGATGATAATCCTTTTGTGAAGATATCTGCAAGTTGGGCATCAATAGGAATATACTAGATCTGGACATCTCCTTGGGCTACTTTTTTACGAACAAAGTGAAAATCTATCTCAATATGCTTGGTACGAGCATGGAACAATGAATTAGAAGCAAAATAGGTGGCACCATTGTTATCATAATACACTCAAACTAGACGAATTAAGAACACATGTAAGTCATATAGAAGCTGGTGAATCTAGTAGGTCTCGACTACAACATAGGCAAGGGATCGATATTCAGATTCAGATCTGGAACGAGACATATAGGGTTGTTTCTTTGTTTTCCAAGAAATAATATTTGGTCCAAGGAAGACAGCATAACCTGTCATCCAGTCAACATTTGCATATCATGAAAGAGAAAAATCATTTGCAGAAGCAAAAAGTAACCCATGATTAGTAGTACCATATAAATAGCGAAAAATACGTTTAACAAGCTGAAAATGACCCATGCAGGAAGCATGCAAAAATTGACTAGCTAGATTAACAGTGTAGCTCGAGGTTTCAACCCAAGAGGGGGGGTGAATTGGGTTTTTAAAAACTTTTGCGGAATTTATACAAGTTTATAAAAACTGATAAGCAACAAATAATTAATACAAGTAAAAAGCTGTAAATAAAGAGTTTAAGGAAAGAGGATGCAAACACAGTTATAGTGGTTCGGCAATATCGGATTCGTTCCGACCCTACGTCCACTCTCTTCAAGGAACTCCTTGAAGTAATCCACTAAGAAAACTTAGTCGCACAACTTAGCCGGGTGTTGCACAAACCGTACACAAGCAATTTACAAGAATTGCTTAAACCGAAAAATCCCCTTCCTTTTGGAAGTTTCCCCTTCCTCTCGGAAGTAATCCCTTTACAAAGATGGTGTAAAGTAAAAGGTAGAGAGACAACAAATGAAAGCTTATTACAACATAAATGTCTCTCTTTCAAAGTAAAGCTTGAAGAAATGGCTCAATAAGATTATTTCAAAGCTTTTTGTGTTTCAAGAGTATAAAAACTTGATTATATGAGATCAACTCTTTTTGAATATATGCTTCTTGTTTTTGAATGCTTTTCTGAATGGGTTTATATAGCAATCAATTAATATGGCCGTTTTGGACTTTAATTTGAAAAAGATTTGCTTTAAAACGTTCAGATTTGGAGTCCAACGGTCATATTTTTGAACTACCAGTCGACTGGGTCGAGAGCCCAGTCGACTGGGTTCACTTGAAAAATACACGTTTTCAGACCTTCTGGGTATCCAGTCGACTGGTATATATCATCCAGTCGACTGGGGATATTACTGGTCAATGTACCAGTCGACTGGGTTAATTCATCCAGTCGACTAGATACCTTCTGACCCATATACCAGTCGACTGGTATATGTACCCAGTCGACTGGGTTGTCTTCCAACCCAGTTTTTCTTCTGTTTTTTATTAAAAACATTTAAAATTAATGGTTTTAGAAAAACCTTTTGTGATTGAGCCATTTAACAAGCTAATACAATGTATGAGTGAGACTTACATTGGTTCTAAACCTTAAGACCTATACTAGATCTTCAGTCTTCACTTGATACTTGATTTGGTTCGAGTTTTTGCACTTTGTTCCTTGGTTGAATGTGTTTGATCCTTAATACAACTTAGTTTAAACATGTTAGTTAAATAACAGTTGTGCTTTGCCATCATTAAAATACGGGTGAGGGTCAACAATCTCCCCCTTTTTGATGATGACAAAACTAATAAAGTAAAAACAGTTTTAAAAACTAAGTGTTAAGATTTTACAAAAATTTGGACAGAGTCTCCTCTGTTTTTCGAGTAAAACCACCCTGTAAACAAGCAAACACAGTTTATATTTCTTTCAACCAATCTAGAATTAAACTAAACCAATCAATAAACATTTTTACACAGATATGGAGCAATGCTCCCCCTAAATCTATGCATTGGTTGCGTTTTACTTAGATTTTCTCGTTTTTCTCATTTTTCTCCCCCGTTTTGACAATAGCAACCAAAGGGAGCATAACATAAAAAATAAGCTACTTAGCCAATACCTTCAAATAGGTTATAAGAATACAAAGATGTACGCAAAGATTTGGCTTCAATTGAATTTCAGAAGCCTTCCCGGGAAGAACCGGAAGTTTTTTTTAAGCATATAAGCAGTTTATATCAGATTTAGTGACTAAACAGATATTTAAAACAGTTCTAACATATCACAAATAGCGTAAATAAATGCAAGAAATATGGCTAATAGTATTACATCATCATAGAGAAAAAGTCAATACAAGTAGGGCCTCATAGAGCCATAGCTAAGAAAAACAAACATGAGATGTCCGTGCTATGTGACAAAAACTGGAAAAGTGCTAAGAGCTGATAAAAAAAAGAGACTCATGGTGCGGGAGAGTCCGAGCTGTCACGAAGAAGTTCCCTAATCTCAGCTAGGGAACCCTCGGTGTGCTCTCGATGTAACTCGAAGTCATCCCGTAGGTGGTCTATGGAGGAGCTCAGCCTCTGATAATCGGACTGCATGGACTGAAAACCGGACTCCATCGTCATCTGAAGACTCGTGATAGCTCGTAGGATGTCACCATATCCAGTCTGACCAGTACTCGAGCCACCAATGGGAGGTGCTCGGGTATCTGTCTCCATCTCAGCAGCCATATCAGCATCCTCATCACTGTCACTTGCATCTTCTCGAATCCTTAGGCGCTTTCCGGCCTTTGGATAGAGAAACCCTTCACGAACAGTACATCCCATCTTCTTCAGATATGAGATGTTGATGATATCCGTCAATCCGATATCCTGAGCCTCAGAGGCAGGCAAAGGTACCCGGAAGTGCTGGAGGATGAGTGTAATGAGCATCCCATAAGGAAGACACCCGAAGTCGTTTGCTTCACCGTTTATCATATTGGTGAGCAACAGAGGATATATATTGAAGTGGTGCCCAGATTTTAGGCACCAAATCAATACCGTATCTATTTTAGATAGATACCCTCGACTTCCGAGTCTCGGGTGGATGGTCCAACTGACAATCAATTGAAACATTTTTGAGTCGAGGGGCAAGTCACTACATGTGTGAAATGTAGTGGGTCTGTACACATAGTTAGGGTCGCCCCTGACTATCCGACAGGCCTCCTCAACTTCAAAGTTGTCTGGCCATCCATCCAGACTCCATTGAACCCCCCTTATAGGGATTCTCAGAATGCTCATTAAGAGGTCAGTGTTGACCTCAAACTCCACACCGCTAACTCTGGTTCTGAATCTCAGAGCCAGAGGACTGGGTTTCACCAAGTTCGCATAGAACTGGTGAATCAGTCGCGGGTAATATTTATCATGAATTCTGACCAGTGGGGTCAGATTTATTGCCTCAAAGGCTGGTAGAATATCGAAATTACCATGACAAATGGAGTCAAAATCAACGACTCTACCCGTCATGATTTTCTTGTGACGGATTATAGAGTTATACCTCTTATGAGCCGCTGGGCTGAAAAACAGAGCCTGCTCCAACTCTGTTCTGGGCTCATTGCTGGATGACCCTGCTACTCCCTTCCCTTTCGACTCCGAAGCCGAAGGTTTTGAAGACCTTGGCTTTTTGGGCGCATTAGGTCCACTTGTTGTGAGTTTTATACGGATTTTGTCACTCATTTTCAAGAAATTTGAAGTTTTTGGAAAAAGAAAATTTGGTAAAAATGAGAGATTTTAACCGTAGAAAGTTAAAAATCTTTTTAGGAATGAGTAGATCGGTGTGTTTAGAAGGGATTTGGATGGTTTTCAGATCAAAAAGATGAATTTTTCTAGAGAGAGAAAGCTTGGGCTCTTTGAAAAAGGCGTAAAAATGGTGAAAATGAACAGTCCCTTTTATAGAATCGCGATACCAGTCGACTGGGGTCGATATACCAGTCGACTGGGTCCCTTTGAAAAGATGAACAGTTTCTTTACCAGTCGACTGGGTAAACGTACCAGTCGACTGGGTAAACTGGCAGTGAGTTACCAGTCGACTGGGCTATCTTTACCAGTCGACTGGAGGACACGGATTTTTCAAAAATATTGGCTCCAAGCAGGATTTGATCTTATAGACGACTGGAGAAGACTTAACAGTCGTCTGGAAGTTTTGACAGAGAGTTACCAGTCGACTGGGTCAAAATTACCAGTCGACTGGAAGATCAGGCAGAGACTTACCAGTCGACTGGAGAACATTTACCAGTCGACTGGATCCTGAGTAAAATTTCCAGTCCTGAATTTTTAGCACGATTTTGTTTATCTATAACATTTTTGAGTGAAGGGAATAATTAAACATGGATTAATACTCTATCACTCAATGTCAAACCATGCAAATGATGAAATGAGATGCAATCAAACATTCAATTTATCAAAATCAAGCAATCCCATCAACTTTCTAATCTTACAAAAACTAGCTTCACTTAAGGGTTTTGTAAGAATATCAGCTATTTGATCTTCTGAAGGTATAAATTATAATCTTATATCACCTTTTTGAGCATGGTCTCTTAAGAAATGATGTCTAATCTCTTTATGCTTGGTTCTAGAGTGCTGAATAGGATTTTTGGTTAGGTTGATGGCACTAGTATTATCACAAAATATAGGAATATTTTTGAGACTCATGCCATAGTCTTCTAGTTGTTGTTTCATCCATAGTACTTGGGCACAACAACTGCCAGCTGCTACATATTCCGCCTCAGCGGTTGATAGCGCAACTGAATTTTGCTTCTTGGAAAACCAAGAAGTTAACATAGCACCTAAGAATTGGCATGTTCCACTTGTGCTTTTTCTATCTAACCTACATCCAGCAAAATCAGCATCCGAATATCCTACTAGCTCAAAAGATGATTCTCTAGAGTACCATAATCCTATGGTCTGGGTCCCTTGTAGATATCTAAGGATTCTTTTTACTGCAACTACATGTGATTCCTTAGGATTAGATTGAAATCTAGCGCACATGCATACACTGAACATTATATCAGGTCTACTTGCAGTCAAGTACAGTAAAGCACCTATCATGCTTCTATAATATTTAGAATCTACAGTTTTACCTCCTTCATCAAGATCAAGTTTGGTGGTTGTGCTCATAGGCGTTCCAATTGGCTTTGAGCTTTCCATCCCAAACCTCTTTAGTAGATCTTTGATGTACTTTTGTTGATTGATGAAGATACCTCCTTTTAGTTGCTTGATTTGCAGTCCAAGGAAGTAGGTAAGTTCTCCCATCATACTCATTTCAAATTCACCTTGCATGCACTTTGCAAACTCTTGACACATAGATTCATTAGTAGCACCAAATATAATATCATCAACATATATTTGAACTATCAAAGTGTCATTTTTGTGAGTTTTTGTGAAGAGAGTTGTATCTATTCTACCTCTTACAAAATCATTATCAATCAAAAATTTGCTTAGTCTTTCGTACCATGCCCTTGGAGCTTGCTTCAACCCATATAAAGCCTTAGAAAGCTTGTAGACATGATTTGGAAGACTAGGATTTTCAAATCCAAGAGGTTGTTCAACATAAACCTCTTCTTCTATAAAGCCATTTAAAAAGGCACTTTTCACATCCATTTGAAATAGTTTAAATTTATTAAAGCATGCAAAGGCTAATAACATTCGAATAGCCTCTAATCTAGCTACGGGAGCATAGGTTTCATCAAAATCTATTCCTTCCTCTTGGTTATATCCTTTAGCAACTAGTCTAGCCTTATTTCTAGTTACTATACCATTTTCATCCATTTTATTTCTATATACCCATTTAGTTCCAATAATTGAATGATCTTTAGGTCTTAGTTCCTAAATATTGTTTCTTTCAAATTGATTTATCTCTTCCTGCATTGCAATTATCCAATTATTATCTTTTTCAGCTTCTATAAATGTCTTAGGTTCTTCTTGAGACAAATAAGCTACAAAATTGCAAATATTTCTAATGGAAGAGCGAGTTCTTACCCCTTGTGAGGGATCACCAATTACTTGATCAATTGGATGATGATTTACATACCTCCAATCCTTGGGTAGATTTTCCTCTTGTTGACTTGAGGATTGTTGGTCCAAATTTGGAGTTGTCATCCCTTCATTTGTTTGAGTAGAACTCTCTTTTAGGTCAACAATGGGAGTAGGAGTTTCCATTCTTGGAATAAAATCTGCATCATCTTTAAAGGAAACTTCTCCACTACTCATTGGGTTAGATTCATCAATAGTTACATGCACAGATTCTTCTACTACTAGAGTTCTCTTATTGAAAACTCTATAAGCCTTACTAGTAGTAGAATATCCTAAAAATATCCCTTCATCGGTCTTGGAATCAAATTTACCCAAGTTAGTTTTATTGTTATTTAAGATGAAGCACTTACTACCAAAGGCACGAAAATAGGAAATATTGGGTTTTCTCCCTTTCCATAGTTCATAAGATGTTTTATCAAGCAGGGGCCTTATCAAAATTCTATTTAAAATATAGCAAGAAGTATTCACGGCTTCAGCCCAAAAATATTTTGGTAAATTATTTTCACAAAGCATTGTTCTTGAAAATTCTTCTAGAACTCTATTTTTCCTCTCAACAACTCCATTTTGTTGAGGAGTTCTAGGAGCTGAAAAGTTGTGATTAATTCCATTTTCATCACAAAATTTTGAAAAGCTTTGATTTTCAAATTCTTTGCCATGATCACTTCTTATGCTTGAAATACAAATACCTTTTTCATTTTGTACCTTTTTGCAAAACTTTTCAAATCTTTTGAAAGCTTCATCCTTATAAGCAATAAAAATAACAAAGGTATATCTTGAATAGTCATCAACAATAACAAGAGCATATTGATGGCCACCTAGACTAATGGTACTAATTGGACCAAATAAGTCCATATGCAAAAGTTCCAAAGGTCTAGTAGTTGAGACAACATTTTTTGCTTTGAAAGATATCCTAGATTATTTTCCCATTTGACAAGCATTGCAAATTTTGTTTCTCTCAAAATTGATTTTAGGAAGACCAATAACTAAATCTTTTCTTGAAACAATTTTTAGCAAGTTCATGTTTACATGACCAAGCCTTCTATGCCATAGCCATTGATTTTCACTAAAAGCAGGAAAACATTTTTCATTATTGGAATGTAAGGATTTCAAATCAACTATATAGACATTTTCATGTCTATGGCCAATGAATTTGATCTTGTTGCTCTTGATGTCTATAACTAGACAATGAGAGGTCTCAAATGTGACTTTATATCCTTTGTCACATAATTGACTAATGCTAAGTAAATTTGGCTTTAAGCCTTGTACTAGCAATACATTATCTAAAGTTGAGAAATCATTACCGACTTTTCCATGCCCGATGATCTTTATTTTAGTATTGTCTCCAATGGTCACAAGTCCACCATCTCTTAGAGTTAGCTCCTTGAATACGCTTTTATCACCGGTCATATGCTTCAAGCAATCGCTATCAAGGTACCAACAGTTACCTTTCTCTTTGGTGTGAAGGCAAATCTACATCACACAAGGATATACGATAGCATTTTTAGGTACCCAAAATTTCTTGGGTCCTTTGGGGTTAGTCCTTGAAAATACGGTTCCTTTTGGGACCCATACTTTCTTAACAATATATGGTGCTATATGAACATGTTGATGATGCACAATCCTAGCATTAAAGTCATAGAAATTTCTAGGAAATTTTACATGTGCATTCCTATAATCCTTAGGATGATAGTTCCTAGGATACATGATTCTATGGTAAGGGGTATGAAAATGCATGTCATTTCCAGAAAATGAACGATGATGCATTCTAGGATACATGCTAGCATATGTATGCAAGTTATTTCTAGAATAGCCATGATGGTGATTCCTAGGATGAGCATGAGCAGAATGCATTCTTTGATTATACACATTGTTCTTAGAATGAGCATGATGATTATTTCTAGGGTGTGTATAAGCATTTCTAGAATGAGCATACAAATAAGCATGAGTATTTTTAGGATGCTTCAATTTAGTATGATTATTTAAGTTTCTAGACTTCCTCGGATTTATCAAGGGTGTGCTTTTAACAAGGTTAGGAGCTTTTGAAGTAGAAGCTCCATCTACACAAGAGGCTTTCATGAATAAGCTCTCTTTTGTTTTTTGTTTTCCCAATGGAGAATATCCTACACCAGATTTTCCTCCACTTAATCTTTGGGAAGAAAGCACTTCATCAAGTTTTTCTTTACCAAGCATAAGTCTAGATACAGTGCTGTTTAATTCAGAAATTTTATTTTTCAAATTCTCATTTTCATCTTTAAGAAAATCTTGAGACGAATTATACAGTAAAGATGATAATTTTTCTTTTTCTTCTCTAAGAACTATCATTTCTTTAGAAAGAGATGATACTTCTTTCTTAAGAACAGAATTTCTAGAATCAAATTTCTTTAATTCTTCATGCATTTCATTTATGACTTCTAGAAGTTCTTCACTACTAGTAACAATATTATTTTTTGAAGAGGGAGAAGAAGTTACCTTACTTTCATCATCGATTGCCATCAAACAAAGGTTGGCAATTTCTTCGTATCCGATTTCTTTGTCTGATGACTCATCTTCTTCGTCATCGCTCAAGGTAGTTGCTACCATAGCTTTCTTCTTGAAGCCCTTGTATGGTTTGCTTGAAACCGGACAGTCAGCTTTTATATGTCCTGGCTTCTTGCAGCCATAGCACATAAGTGGTTCCCTTTTTGAGGTGGAATCCTTTGAGTAAGGTTTCTTGCTTTTCTTCAAGAACCTATGGAATCTTCTGGTGATTAAAGCCATTTCACCATCCTCTTCACTGCTCTCTGCTTCTTGTTCTAATTCCTTTTCTTTGTTGCTCGTAGAAGCTTTGAGAGCAATTTGCTTTTTCTTCTTCTCATCATCATTGACGATGGGAGTCATTTCTTCCATCTCGTATGTCAATAATGACCCAAGCAGCGTCTCAACATCAAGCTTGTCAAGATTTTTGGCCTCTTGAATGGCTGTCCTCTTTGGTTTCCATTCTGGTGGCAGAGATCTCAAGATTTTTCTGGTTAGTTCAACTTCCTCAATATTCTTGCCAAGCAATTTTAAACCATTTATAATAGTAGTAAATCGTGAGTGCATTTCAGAAATGGTTTCGTTAGGAGACATCTTAAAAGACTCATATTCAGAAACTAGCATGTAAATTTTAGACTTTTTTACTTCACTTGTTCCTTCATATGTGACTTGCAGTTTGTCCCATATTTCTTTAGCAGAAACGCATGCAGAAATTTTGTTATATTCAGAAATATCTAATGCACAATGTAGCATGCTTGTTGCTCTGCTATTGAGAGACATCGTTCTACAATCCTCGTCAGTAAACTCAGTTTTGAGTTTAGGCATTGTATGAAGAGTCTATCCAATAACTATTTCTTTTGAGGGAATTTTAGGTCCCTCTTCTATAATTCTCCATAGATTGTAATCTTGTCCTTCGACGAAGATTTTCATTCTATTTTTCCAATAATTATAATTTGAGCCATTGAACAATGGTGGTCTAGTATAAGAGTGTCATTCAGAGTAGCTATTTGCTGCCATTGGATCAACTCTAGGAATTTAAGCCTTATAAAGAGAACGAGGCTCTGATACCAATTGTAGCTCGAGGTTTCAACCCAAGAGGGGGGGTGAATTGGGTTTTTAAAAACTTTTGCGGAATTTATACAAGTTTATAAAAACTGATAAGCAACAAATAATTAATACAAGTAAAAAGCTGTAAATAAAGAGTTTAAGGAAAGAGGATGCAAACACAGTTATAGTGGTTCGACAATATCGGATTCGTTCCGACCCTACGTCCACTCTCTTCAAGGAACTCCTTGAAGTAATCCACTAAGAAAACTTAGTCGCACAACTTAGTCGGGTGTTGCACAAACCGTACACAAGCAATTTACAGGAATTGCTTAAACCGAAAAATCCCCTTCATTTCGGAAGTTTCCCCTTCCTCTCGGAAGTAATCCCTTTACAAAGAGGGTGTAAAGTAAAAGGTAGAGAGACAACAAATGAAAGCTTATTACAACATAAATGTCTCTCTTTCAAAGTAAAGCTTGAAGAAATGGCTCAATAAGATTATTTCAAAGCTTTTTGTGTTTCAAGAGTATAAAAACTTGATTATATGAGATCAACTCTTTTTGAATATATGCTTCTTGTTTTTGAATGCTTTTCTGAATGGGTTTATATAGCAATCAATTAATATGGCCGTTTTGGACTTTAATTTGAAAAAGATTTGCTTTAAAACGTTCAGATTTGGAGTCCAACGGTCATATTTTTGAACTACCAGTCGACTGGGTCGAGAGCCCAGTCGACTGGGTTCACTTGAAAAATACACGTTTTCAGACCTTCTGGGTATCCAGTCGACTGGTATATATCATCCAGTCGACTGGGGACTTTCTGTCCATTTTACCAGTCGACTGGGTTGAATCATCCAGTCGACTGGGATATTACTGGTCAATGTACCAGTCGACTGGGTTAATTCATCCAGTCGACTGGATACCTAATGACCCATATACCAGTCGACTGGTATATGTACCCAGTCGACTGTGTTGTCTTCCAACCCAGTTTTTCTTCTGTTTTTTATTAAAAACATTTAAAATTAATGGTTTTAGAAAAACCTTTTGTGATTGAGCCATTTAACAAGCTAATACAATGTATGAGTGAGACTTACATTGGTTCTAAACCTTAAGACCTATACTAGATCTTCAGTCTTCACTTGATAATTGATTTGGTTCGAGTTTTTGCACTTTGTTCCTTGGTTGAATGTGTTTGATCCTTAATACAACTTAGTTTAAACATGTTAGTTAAATAACAGTTGTGTTTTGCCATCATTAAAATACGGGCGAGGGTCAACAAACAGCATATACAATATCAGGTCGGGTCATGGTTAAGTACTGAAGACCTCCAACCATACTCCTAAATTCTGAAGGATCTGCCAGTAGGTCACCCTCGTGTAGTGAAGGTGCGGTTTGGGAAGGTAGAAGAGTTTTAACTACTTTGGCTAAAGACATAGAAAATTTAAGTAGAAGGTCGTTGGTGTATTTAGTTTGAGAGAGAAACAAACCAATGGGATAACGAACAACTTCAATGCCAAGGAATAATAAAGATCACCAAGATCCTTCATAGCAAATTGATTAGATAAAGTATGAATAAAACGAAAAAGAATACTAGAATTATTATCGGTGAGAATAATGTCATCAATATACATACAGTAGTAAGATAAGAAGACCATGGGATGACGCAAGAACAAACATTGAAGTGTCTGCCCGACTACAAGAAAAACCAAGAGTAAAAAGGAAAGAACTGAAGCGATGAAACCAAGCCCGAGGAGCCTGTTTCATACCATAAATGGCTTTGTGTAATTTATAGACATAAGTGGGATGAAGTGTATCAACAAAACCAGGAGGTTGTTTCATGTACACCACTTTATTAAGATAACCATGAAGAAATGCATTCTTAACATCATGTTGTCGAATCACCCACGAATAAGAAATTGCCAAGGATAAAATAGTGTGTATAGTAGTAGTTTTAATAACAGGACTAGAAGTTTCATGATAGTGAATACCTGGTTGTTGATGGAATCCTTGAGCGATCAACCTCGCTTTGTAGCGCTCCACAGACCCATTAGCCTGATATTTAATTTTGTAAATCCACTTACACCCAAATAAAATTTTCATTCGATCATATGGAACCAGATCCCAAGTGTGGTTAGTTAAAAGTGCATTAAATTCGTTAGACATAGCTGATCACCACTCATGATCTTTATTTGTCTGAGAAAAACAATGTGGTTCAGTTTGCTGGGTAATAGTGCAAAGAGAGAGTAATTTTTTGGGTTTGAGAATTCCAGTTTTAGAACGAGTGATAATGGGGTGATAAGGGGCAGGGTTGGATGGTGGTGGAAAAGTTGAGGTAGAATGAGCGGTTGGTTCAAAAGATGGAATGATAATGGGAGTGGAAGAAGTTGAGGTTGGGGCTGAGGAGACGGATAAAAGAGATGGTAAGGGGAAAGACATTGGTAGGGTGGGTTGAGTGACAGAAGACAAAATTAGAGGTCTAAGTAGAGACTGAAGGTGGACGCACCGAGGTAATGGGAGTTGGTGGTGGAGAATGAAGACTAGGAACAAAGAGACTAGGAACGGGAGTTATTGGAGACATAGGGGGAGGGAGAAGATTGATGCAGGGTTCCATAGTAAGAACAAGTGGAGGAATGGATGAGTGGTTAGATGTAGGGGATGGGACATGTGCAGTGAGAGTAGGATAGGGAAAACATAATTCATGGAAGACAACATGATGACTGGTATAGACACGACTAGTAGTGTGATCTAGACACCTATATCCTTTGAAATTTTGAGCATAACCTAAGAAGACACATTTTTTGGATCAAGGTGCAAGCTTGTGGGGTGCATTGGCAATGAGGTTAGGATAACAGGCACACCTGAAGATATGAAAAAAGGAGTAATAAGGAATTTTAGACAACAATTTTGTATAAGGAGCTTGATTTTGCAAAACAGGAGTAGGGAGACGATTGATGATGTAAAGTGCAATGCATGTAGCATCAACCCAAAATGAATCAGAAAGAGATGAGTGAATTAAGATGGTGCGTGCCATTTTACTAATGCGTCTATGCTTACGTTCAGTGACACCATTTTGTTGAGGAGTGTCCGGGTAAGACATGTGAAAAGTAATACCATAGTGAGCAAAAAATTGTTTGAAAGACGTTTGATCAAATTTTTTACCACCATCACTTTTAAAAGTTTTTATTTTTGTAGAAAATCGGTTTTTAATAAGAGCTTTAAAGGTATAAAAGTGTTGAAAGACTTCAGATTTTTTTACACATAGGAAAAATCTAAGAATAACGAGAAAAATCATCCACAAAAATAATATAATATCGATAACCCAAATTTGATAAAATAAGAGATTGTCAAACATCATCATGTATTAAAGCCAATGATTGGTCAGTACAATGCTGAACAGAATCAAAAGATAAATGTTTAGACTTGCCTAAATGACACTTCGAACAAAAACCAGAATATTTAGAAGACAATGAAATATTCTTGCAAGTTTGTAAAAGACAAAATACACGGAGACTTAAATGACCAAGTCGACGATTCCTAACATTACCAGAGACTTAATGAGAGACTAGTGACAGAGAAAAGAGAATGACTGAGCTGGGTGGAAGAGGGTAAAGGTCACTATTACTGGAGGATTTGAGAAAAGTTCTCCCCATACTCTTGTCCTTAATAACAACATGAGATGCATCAAAGGTAATGGAACAGTTGTTATCAGAACATAAACGTTCAACAGAAAGTAAATTGTGGGACATGCATGACATTTTTAAAGTGAAATGGTTTGGTGGAGGTACGTAAGAAGTAGAACTAACATTATTAATATCAAGCAATTGTCCATTACCAACCAAAATTTTGGTTTTTTCAAAATAAGGTGTAAGGTTAGTAAGTACACCTGACCGAGGAGTCATGTGAGCGGAGGCAGCCGTATCAGGGTACCACTGAGCGATATTAGACTCACCAAGTGACATGGTAGCAAAAGATTTTGACAAGTCATGAGAGACAACAACATGATTGAACCGATGAGGACAAGTTAAGGCAAGGTGACCGGTAGTGTGACAAATTTGACATGACGTGGAGAATGTGCCAGGATGTGGTCCCAATAAACCTTCATGACTGTAAGGGAAAATACCAACAGATCGATTAAATATAGAAGAAAAGTGAGAGGACTGATTAATACCTGAACCATGCTGGGAGGAGGCACCATGACCAGTATTGCGGCCACGTCTCCGGCCATGATCCCGATAACCAGAACACCCCCTGTCACGACCACTAGAAATACCAGAGCTGGTGGTGGCGATAAAAGGCTATAGGAGGGTCAGAAAGCTGAGAAGGGAGCTGAAGAGGCTTCAAGTGTTATTCCTAGATGAGCAACTTAGTGTGCAGATTGTCAAAGGTAAGACCAATATTGGTGTTAGTAACCGTGGTGATGAAGCTTTCATTCTCGGTAGGAAGACTTGCTAAGGCATAGAAGATGAGGTATTTGTTGGAGAGAGGTGAATTGATGGCAATAAGAGCATCAACCATGGCTTTGAGGTCCCGAAGATATTGTTTCATAGATTTGCCAGCTTTAGTTTGCTGATGAAGCTTCAAGCGAAGGTCAAACTCATTTACATTAGACTAATCAAGGTAATGTTATTCCAAGGCCAGCCAGACATCCTGAGAAGTACGAAAATCATGGACGTCTTGGAGTATGTCTGAAGTAAGGGTTGCGTTAATCCAAGAGCGAAGGCATTGGTCCGTACAGAGCCAGGGTGAGAAAGTAGGGTTAAGGGTTGTGGTGCCATCAGTAGAATAATAATACTGGGTGGGAATAGGGAAAGTACCATTAACGTAACCGATCAGGTTGTAACTTATAAGGACTGGGAGAAATTGAGAGCGCCAAATAATATAATTAGAATTATCGAGTTTAATATTAACTAGGTGGGTGATACTAAAAGTGGAGAACAAAGGGAGATTAGGAAAAAGTTGATGAGTTGGGGAATTAATGAGGAAGAGTGAGGAACCAAGTGAATGACCGGTGAAGGGAGAGGTAATTGGAGCAGTGTTCCGTGATTTTGGATTTAGAAGGAGAAAAACAAGTGTTTAGAGTTTTTGGATTTTACTGTTATGATACCATGAAGAGATTGAAATAGAAATTTAGGATTTGTATATTCTAACTATTTAATATTGTAGTATTAGAAACTCATATATATAGAGTGTGTTAATAGGATTAAATTATATCAGAATGTTCTAATAAAACTAAAGTTTCTTATTTACACTAGATTATAAATTATTAATATTATTTATATTTATAAATAGTATCAAAAATCGAGGATCTTAACCAATGAGTTATCAGATATGGACTACACGTCACAACGAGCTGAAAAGACAAGAGATTGTTTCGATTTATCTTAATGCATCTAAGGATTAAAAGTGAGTCACGGCACCGTGCCTTGGTCAGCACCATAGCAGGACTAGAAAGTAAGGTTTTTTTTTTACGCTGATTAAAGGTAAGTTCTATCAATAAAATTTTGCGCACAACTCAAAGAAAGATACAGTAAAATTTAGAAAACCCATCTTAAAACAATTCCAACCACCTATGTTTTTATTTATGTTACATTTAGTATTCTAGAATTAAAATTTGAAATTAAAAATAAAATAGAATTATATTTTTTGTCAATATGAAAATAATTAAAAAAAAATTATGATTCTATCTGAAGTTAAAAAAAATATAATTTTAATTAAATTTCAATATTTAACTAAGTGTAGAGTTAATGCTTTTTTAAAAGGATATTATAATTTTCGATGGTTTGGCTTTGGCTATTTTATAATTACCAAACATCAAAATAACTTGAACCTTGCAAACAAACACTGGCAAATATTCCACAATTTATACTTGGGCACAAAAAGGGAGCCAGTGAAATTTTAAGCGGGAAAGTGAAAATATTTGGAAAAATGCCGCCCAAAGCCCAAGGGAAAAACTCAAAAAATTATAAGCTCGCTTTTCATTGGTGTACTTTAAATGACACGGATGGCATCCCAAATGATCATACGCCGTCGATAAGCCTCAATCCAACGGTTTCTGGTTCTACACAACACAATGCCACGCAGCTCAACTCTTATATACTGCTCTATAAAACCATGCCAACGCCACACTTCTTACCACCTCAAAGAAAAACAAATAATCTCCGATCTCTCGTACATTTTGTCTTAGAAATTCGACGAGGGTGGGCCGGTGTTTGGTTCAAGATGGATACTGCAGGGAAAGCAAAGAAGGGTGCAGGAGGGAGGAAAGGAGGGGGTCCAAAGAAGAAGGCGGTCTCCAGGTCGGTTAAGGCGGGGCTCCAGTTCCCCGTTGGGAGAATTGGGCGTTACTTGAAAAAGGGAAGGTATTCGGCGAGGGTCGGCACTGGAGCTCCGGTTTACCTGGCTGCTGTGCTTGAGTATCTAGCTGCTGAAGTAACCTTTCTCTCTTTACCCCTAGATTTTTATTTTTTAATCTGTGCTTGAGTATCTAACTTCTGATGCGTTGCCTTGATCGAGTACGAGAAATCATATTTTCCCTGCCAATTAAAAGAATTTTTTCTTTTTTCCCCTGCTTTTAATGCTTAATTTGATGGGTTGTTGATTTTTGTAGGTTCTTGAACTTGCTGGGAATGCAGCAAGAGACAACAAGAAGACCAGGATCATCCCAAGGCATGTGTTGCTTGCCGTGAGGAACGATGAAGAGCTTGGAAAACTGCTTGCTGGTGTTACAATTGCTCATGGTGGTGTGCTCCCCAATATCAACCCTATTCTCTTGCCAAAGAAGACTGATAAGCCCACCAAGGAACCCAAGTCTCCTTCTAAGGCAGGCAAGTCGCCAAAGAAGGCTTAGTTGAATCATCCAAAGTCAGAATTAACCTTTTTTTACTAGTCTAGTTGTATGTAATTTTGGCACTAGGACTTGAATTTGTTGTTGATATGTAAGGTAAGTAACAAAATTAAGCTTATTGCAACTTCCTTTTTGGTCTTGATGTAATAGTAATGGTTAGGATTGTTATTGTGATTCTGTGTGTTGTCTTTTTATCTCCTTTTAGCATGTAATTTGGTGCATGCTCCTTGTTTCTTCCTCTTGTTTGCAAAATTTTTATAGACCATCATTCAGTAAATCATATGTCAGCCTTTTAAGTAACATTTTTTATGTTCTGGTAACTAATCAAATTCTATGCCATGTGATGTTGCAGTTAATTTTCTTGCTCTTGAGATTAATAAACTTGGGATCTTCTGATTTACAATCAGGGTATGTTACTTTTTCTCTCCGATAAATATTAAGAAGATTATTTATCCAAGAACATTACAAAAGCAGGAGTTCTGCTACACAATCGGTAGAAATTGGAACCAAACGATGGGAAACAGTATATAAACCCCAACTTCTAGGTACATCTGTCCTAACATCAGCAATCATATTCCCAAAGATTTGTATACAGTGTGACAAAAACAGGCTGACGAATTATGATGTTCCTTTCGTGGTGGAGATGGTCCTGTTGCAGAAAACCTCACTGAAATGCACCCAGTTATCTGTCTGATAAGTAAAAAGTATATATAAAAGAAAGCATCAAGGGGCAACCCATTTACAAATGAATTATCTACATGATAGTATGTCTATGAACTCAAAGAGCTCTTCCTTGTATACAAAGAATTTCCTCTTAAACCAAAAAGCAATAACAGAAGGTATCTAACCAGGTATCAGTAGAACTCTTTACACCCTCAAAAGCCCTACATAATATTGCACGGAGCGCTTTGGATTGCAACAAAATCATCTGATCTAGCAGCTGGCCACTTACATCCACCGTCAGCAATAACAACAGTTACTTTAGCTTGCATTCCAGTAGTTGAATCAAAGACAATACTGCCACTTTAGTGATCAAGTACAGCACCAGCTGAATGCCAGTGATCAATGCTATTCCTCGCTTTCCACAAATTTTGCTGCTTATAAAAACAAGAAGTTTCTACAGTTTTTGCTAAGTCCAAGTAGTTTCTGAAGGGGTAGTGATAGAACTGTTTCCAAACTTCGTTGATACCTATAATAGAGGCAAGGTTTGCATCGGTGGAAATCATCCGCAAATTAAAGATGGGTGAGACCAATCTTCTGACAATTAGGATGGTAATTAAATACCTTACAAGCAGCTGCTTTTTTAAGAAATCTTGAAAGCATTTCTATTGCAATTACAAAAAAGATGAGGGGACATTTGGTACCTTGTCTAACACCTTTCCCTCCTGACCAGAGACCCTTAAAATACTATCATTTGATGACGTGATTCAGGTCTGAATCCAATTGATAACTTTTTGTGGAAAACCCAAGGCCTGCAGAGCAGTGAGGATAATCAAATTAGAGAGATGTGGATTCATTCATTGGAGAAAACCTCCATGAGCTCTTTGACTAAAGCGCCTGAATCTTATGTTTGCACCATGCGAGTGGAGCAACTTCTCACTCAAATTGTTAATGTAGTTTAAATTTCTCATTTGTTGTCTTGACTCTCTAAAACTTGTTTAGAAAACGTCTTTTTGGGAGCTCAGAGACTTATTTTACCTGAACTTTTGGTTCTGATTGCCAATGTTTATTTGTCTATGGAGTTATGCTTGGTGTATTGGAAGAAATTGGTTACTTTTAGTGTTAACACCGGCGACCAAGTAATTCATCAAATTTTCTCATATCAAAAGAGCTTTTCTACAGAGAATGGAAGACTAGTTATCATAAAGTATCCTTGTACTCATGCTTTGAAGTTTCCTGTTCTTGATACAATTAATTTAGGCCAAGTTATTAATGTAACTTGAAGTTTTTCGCAGGGCTTTCTTATGATACCAATGAAACTGTTTGGAAGGATACTTTTGGACAGCATGGGGAAATTGTTGAAGGTAATGTTTGCAGGATTCTGATTTTCTTGAAGACATTTAAGGATCTATCCAAACCTGAAGTTGTATGAGGTTTTCACTTTGACATTTTTGGCCGTTAAAGTTATATGTGATTATGTGAAAGGAAAATCAGAAGGGTATGAGTTTGTGCGGTTCACTTGTGAAGCTGCAGCCCATAGAGCTCTGAAAGAGATGGACGGTCAGGTATGGTTGATATTTGTATTAAGCTCCTGTCTAAGATGAAGAGTAGTATTATTAATTGAAATATTGTATTACGGTCATTTTCAGTTGCTGGATGGCAGAAATATTCGCGTACATTATGCACACAATGAGTAATCATTAAAGTCAGGATTTATTATTTAGGGAGATTTATTCTTTTATTTAGTTAGTTAACCTATAGAGACATAGATGACTTGATGTTAGGATTCTAACATATACATTTAGTAGGGCTCTCTGATGTGTTTACTTAGGGGTCACACCATCCCACCAACATTTCCTGGTGTGGAAGCATACCTCCTCCTCTTCTTCTTCCTCGTCTTTTTTACTTGTCAACATTATTGTGTATTCTTTTAATTCACCGTCCATTTGCTACTCAGCAGTCAGAACATAAAATTTCATTTCAAAGCGCAGGCTTCAACATTGTGGGTAAGGTTGTAAGTGGTGTAAGCTGTGTGACAGTTAACCAAGTCATCAATGAAATTATTATGAAAGGTTTTGGGTAGGGTTTAGCCGTTTAGGGCTTTAGGCTGCAATTAGCAGATATAATATGCCTAAAATCTACCTTGGGAGATAGGATCTTGCTTCTACTGAAAATTAGTCTATGCTTGTTAGATAGGAGTCTTGAAGTAAATTAATTGGTGCTTATAATAACATGCTTCCTTTCACCTTATTTAGGTACTGGACTTGTGCAAAACACTTGTTGCATCTCCAAAGCTTAATTTTTCAGCTTAAATGTTGACGCTGTGTTTAAAACTTAAGAAACTGGGTCTCGTACAAAGTTGCTTTATATATATGCATTTGTAAGGGTGATTGGTGGAAATTTATGCTGCTTTGATGGGCTCAAAGGCAGGGATAGTGTAGTGTAAGCATGAAGAAATATGCAGATCCCTCAACGCTATTTGCCACCATTCTACCTGAGTAAACTTTGTAGTCTGTCGGTTCTACCGCTGTCAGTTTCATTATCATGAAATAGAAATTTGATATTGGCAAATTTGTAAGATAGACGGAGATTATGTGCAATCTATAACCATTTCTTGCCATGGTTTTTCATTTTTCAGGCACAACACTGGTGGATCAAACACCAATCGATTTCTCCAAATATTCAAGAAATACAGTAAAAGGGCAAAATCTATGTTACTAGTGGACTTGAACCTTTTCGGTGGTTCATTTTGCTGATCCATACTCACGGTGCCAATAGCACAGCTCTAAAAACATTGCTTTTCTTTTCGATCACATCCATGTCAATTAATCTTATTACCATTAATGAACGTGAACTTAATTGTATCATTCCCCAAGAGATTGATAAAATTAGTTGACAAAACCAACTAATTAAAAAAACCAATTCAAAATGAGATCGACCACATGCATGCTACCATTTCAAAAAGTTACAATTTTTTTCAGAAAGTCATTTGACACTAAATTTCAAAAAAGAAAATTCAAAACATAGATCCCTCTTTGGTACAATAATAAGTTCTTTATTTTCAGGAGCTACCATCCTCTCCAGGGTTTTTGCTTTTGGCAACTTCAACGAAGATTAGCCTTCCACCAACTATCTGCGAAAGGTACAAAGAACAATTTAGACAAGTTGGACTGCTTATGCCTCAAAAAATGCGTTCGAAAGGAATTAAGTAAACTTCCCAAATGAGCAGAAACTTTAACTCATGCACATCTTATATTGGAACTTGGAAGAAGGGTAATTTTCCAATTTGTTGCCAGGCAGACGGCCAGATGGGTATTAGAATAAACTTTCCTTCCGTTAAAAAAAAACAGAATAAGCTTCCCCTTCATTTTGCTTCAAAGAACTAGCACATTTGGTGCAAGAAATTTGGTAAGTCAGACCAACAAACACCAAAAAGACAAAAATAGAAGGAGGAAAACTGCATGCAGCCCAAAAACTTGATTGGGCATTCAATAGGCTAAATACCCATTTTGGTGAGCAAACTAAGGGTGTGCATGGTGCAGTTAACCGAACCGAACCAAACCAAAAATTTTTGGTTGAAAGAAATCTGAACCTAAACCAAACCGAATCTATCAGTTAACCAACAATTCAGTTCGGTTATCCGATCCAAACCAATTATGTTACAAAAACAAAACAGAAGACTGAAATGGCATCGTTTATTTAATAGTTAAGCATTTACGATTTTTTTTTCTTTATAATCTTATGTTATAATCCTTCTTGCACTCTAATCATTCTCAGTACCCTCTCAGGACACTATATAATCCAAAAAGCAGAGGAAGATAACGAGAATTTACAGGGGCTGGACAGTAACAATATCTAGCGAAATGCAAGCATGATAAAAGTATCTTCTTTAATCAACAAATACAGAACTTGGAGGCCGATAATGTCTTGGCTTACCGGTCAAAGTTAAACCTCTAGGACTACAAGGTCTCAGGTTCGATTCCAACGGTATTTATGTATCGGTTTTTTCTCACTTGAAGTGAGTTATGGACTTAAAAGGAGTATTTTCAGCTTTTCTCACTTGAAGTGAGTTATGGACTTAAAAGGAGTATTGTCAGCTTTTGTATCTGCAGGGTGACGCTTATTATGCACTTTCTGCTAATTAATAAGAAATCAGAACCAATGAAAAATAGAAGGTTAAAAAAAATGGAATTCCATGTGACAAGCTCTCTATTTTAGCAAAACCAGAAAAGTAAAGCTAGATATAAAGGACCAAGGAATAAAAACAAAGAGAACATTCTTCAAGCACCTGGCCTGCACCCAAGAATACCAACCAAAATTGGTAACAATGATAGCGGAGTGGCCAATGAAATCTAAAGTAGCATAAGCATCTCAACAAGCAAAGAGCCCCACAAAAAAATAGGAAAAACCAAGGTACGGAGAATTATGATATATAAGTTAGAAATTCAGAAAGGAGCCCAGGTACGAAGAATTATGATGGTAGCTCTGCAAGAAAAGGAGTGTTTCCACGCATATCACATGAAAAATGAAGAATGCAAAACAAATTTTACCTTCATATAACAAACATAACTATTGCTCGATCAAACTAAGAAGAATTTATACAACGAATGCCAGTTATGAGAGTTGGGGCTTAAACCAGGTTTACCCATACTGATGGATTTAATGATATAAATAACAGGAGACAGCATATCCATCATTTTATTTAATAAATCAATACCAATTCCCCCAAAACCCACCCCGAACTAGACAAATGATAAAACTCAATATCATCGCAGTGGAAGTTGTTAAAAAATAACTGAATATAATCTACTTGGAAAAAGCTACGCACTAAAGATGCTTGAGCAATGTTGTGTTTATTATTTAGAAACAGGACCGAAATGTTGTAGCATTATTATCATTTTCAAGGTCCAAGCATTTCTCTACCTAGCCTGTTACTCAGTAATCATAATAAGCTAAAATGGACCATCTGAAACCCAAACAAAGGGCCCCAACAGAACGTCCTGCACTCATTCCCCAATATGGTACAATTCACACTGCTGGACACAATGGAGAAAGTTGAGTACTAGAGATATCTCTGTCAAGTTATTGGATTTAAATGCAAACTCAATTCTATAAATTTTTTAATGTTATGATTCACGTAAGCAACACAGTTGGGAAACACACTTCCTAATAAGTTGAAGATAGAAGCATATAGAGTATCGCGCTCTTTTGCTCTTACCTTGAGTTGCCAATGAAGTCAGTGAGAAGTGCATGCTTTCTTGGGGACCATACTCTGGATTAAACTAACCTATGTGTAAGCAACATTACTACTAATGTAAATTGTTTCCAGTTCCCAATACTTAAAACATGTATATATAAGTTCTTGCACACAACTCAGATTCAAATGAAGTGACAGCAGCAAGAAACCAGCCATAGCAAAAAGAAAAGTGAATTATATAGGTACCGCACTCAATCAAAAATCTCAACTCAAATTTCTATCATAACCAAGGCAGACATGATTGTCTCTAACAAGTAAACCTCAATTTCTACAAATTGGCCCACTTAGCATCCATTTAATGCTTAGTCAAGACATTACTGCCATGGTCTAGGCCTTTCACTATGGTAATTAAGCTTCCAATCTTCTTCTTTTTTCCTGAAGTTCTTGAGGAACCATAATCTACTAAAATAGTAAGTTGACAGATAAAGTATCCGCTAAAACAAAGCCACACAGCCCATGAAAATCGAATTAAATTATTCAAAAGGTCGCTCAGCAACAAACCATAAAAGTTGCTTTTGATTCATATGTTATCCAATCTTTCCACTGAAAAAAATAAAACGCAAGAATAGATAAATGACCCCCCCCCCCCCCAAAAGAGAGTATTTTATAATGCATAAATAATTAATATGAAGTGCAATGGCATGAATAATTACCCTGCCATTCATGGCTTTCAGTGCCTTCTGTGCATCAATCTCTGATTCAAATGTGATAAAACCAAACCCTTTAGGCCTTTGGGTCTTTGGGTCTTTAATTAGTCTAGCTGCAGAGAGAAAGACAATTTAAACAACTGCAAAACAGTGGCCATTTAGTTATAATTTCCGAAAGCATTAGAATCACATGAAAGTTTATTATAAATTATGCTAAAATAACCTTCTGTAACAACACCGAATGGTGAAAACAACTTCTTCAGTTCTTGATAAGTTGTATACGATGACAACCCTGCACAAAAAAAAAATAACAGCGAAAACAACAATTTAAAAGCAAGAAGATGAAGAATAAGGAGGAGGAGAGATAGAGAGATAGAGAGATTACTGCTGACGAAGAGCTGCGAGCCAAGTCTTTTGGCCATTTCAAGTGTTAACTGATGAAAAGTAGCCAGGTAAAATGAGCCAAACATTAAACACGACCAAAGAGGAAGGCTAAAAGCCTAAAAGTCATGCCACAGCTCGCGACACCATTTTAGATTAAATGCGTTCTCAACAAAGCCCCTTTCTCTATCCTTTTGGCTAAGCCAACCAGTAGGGGTGGAGCCAGGATTTCCTTTAGTTAGGGCCAAAACAATACTTAGACTTTCATTCAAAATTACAAGTCAATTTTAGAACTTATTAGATACTTCTGTTAAATACACAATACCTTCTAATTAAACTGAACAATATATATTTTGCTGATAAAACTAGACTGAACAATTTATGACCTTCATCACCCATGAAGGAGGGGTGCAAACATAAATAACATTCATATAGTCAGATAATATTTTGATTATAAATTTATAATGTATATTTATATTGAAAGCAAATAATTTGATGAAAAAATCAAAGTGTTTTTTTTTCTTTTGAGCAAGCTGGCTTCAATATGACAGAATGCAAGTGTTTTGATGGTATTGTAAAAGCAGGCAATAGATAATGCTGCTACAAAGTATATGCGAAATGAGATATCGAATTAAAGTTAGGCCCATGCCTAAATCACAAATGGGTCATTGACTACAAATGCAATTCAATATCAAAGTTAAAATTAAATCATATTTTAGCATAAGGAATTGATAGAATGTCTAAAAGACATGGCTGTCATAAAGTAGCTCAATATCAAAGCAACTATGTGATTTTACATTAATTTCTACAACCACATAATTCCTTAACTGGTTGGACTTTTTGCAGCATTTGACTTGCATCTCAATCAAAGGTCATGCACCATGCTCAAGAAGTTTCTTGCAGTTTTGTAACTTAACTGACAGCCATGTCTTTAAAACTTCCTACTTTGCTACTCACCATGACCCATTGACTCTATATACAAAACCTTCAATTACATTCTAAACAACATAAATAGCATCAAGCTCAACAACACTTTAGGATACCTAAGTCTGCTGAAATTTAAGCCTTAGGGAGCATGAAATTAAACAACACGTAAGCATTAGAATCTCCTAAAAGCAGTAGTACCAGTTATCAGATCTTTGCAATAAATGGAAGGTAATGAAAATTTTCATTTACCTAAACTGATATATAATTTTTGAAAGAAAATTGATGAGTTGCCTTGGTGCTGTCATTTCTACTTGTATACACAGAAATCTAATTTAATTCATTTAGAAATTGGTAAAAGAGGCACTAGAGATGTGATTCAAATATGAAACACTCCAATAATATTTATAGCATAAAGAAACCAGAATTCCCTATTCCCTACCACAAAAATACATTCTCATAATATCATTTTATATACTGATAACAACTGAATAGATGACATTTGGGAAGTAAAATTATCAGTTTAACTACGGCAAACTACCAAAATAAACAGTTTCAAGAAGTCATAATATAAAGGAGCAGACTTACGCATTGCTTTTAAAAATAAAAACCCTTCTTTTTGGTCCTGATATGGTGATAAGGTGATAGCTAGTTTTAATTGCACTTACTGATAAAAGATAGAGAGAAAGATTAACAATTGAACAGGGATAGCTTCTCCGGAGAATTGAAACCAAGCCGATAGCCGTGGAGAGAGTCAGAGCCTCCGCCGCCCGCCGGTGTTGCTGGAAGGAAGGGAGAAAAAGGTGAGCTGCTGGTGAGGGAGAGGAAAGAGGAAAGAACCGAGAAGAGAAAGAACCCGCTTGAGAGACATTCATAATGAGACTGGGCTGGTTGTGTTGGGCTTTCTATTGACTAGGACTATACTTCTTACTGATTCTTTTTTTAAAGAACTTGAGCTTGGGCCCTGATAGGCCAGCCCATAAGGTAGGTCCGACCCTGAGTTGTTAGTGTATAGCCACCTCAGTGGCCTGTCTTAGGGGTAGGTGTGTCAGTGTTACTCATGATGTTGATTAAATTGTTGGAAAAATAAATTCAAAATAAAAATTATTTACATTTATTGATTTAAGCAGATTCCCATCATATCATATAGTAAGAATCTTTATTAGTGCCAGAACAACTTGTTGGCAGTAATAGCTGCTGCTAGATATTAGATCAATATCATGACTATCAGAAATTTATCTGAACTTAAGCCCACCATTCTTAAATACAAAATTATTGAATTCTGCAACATTTTGTTGGTACCATGTTGAAGCAACAGCTAGAGATAGCAAAAACTTTTAACAGAGAAAGATACAAGAAATTCATGCGAGCCAAATTCAACCGATAAAAAGGGAACGGTATAATCCCCCTGAATTCTTTGGGGATTAAAGACTGCTATTTCCTCGTACACTACAAATGCTAAGCTACAAGACCACAAATAAATCAGGCACAAAAAGGGAAACTACTGCCCCAACTCTAATTTAGCCGATTAAGAATCCGATTAGACATGGTAAAACGGAAGAAACAAATAGCTCAACACCTACAAACAAATCCGCCGTCTAACAAGTAAATTGCAAATACAAAACTTCTCCATCGTTAAAATCTTACCCACAACTCGACCTTTTGTTTAAAAGGACCTACAACCTTTCACCACACAAATTACCCACAATTCCACCTACCAACCGCATTCACCACACCAAAGAACAACCATATTTCTCCTCAACGTCAAATTAAACTAAAAAATGAAAGACCCAACCATCAATGACAACGCTTGGAACAGCAATATGCACGACGCAGAAGCAACTATTCGCCTCCAACCATCAATGCCTCCAAATGAAATTAAACACAAAACCAAACAATCAAACATCATTTTATGGAAGAGAAACTATTTGCAAAAAATCGATTTGTCCACCGAACCAAGATATTCCAAAAAAAAAAGAGGAAATTTTCTTTCATTTCGTTTTAATTTTTCTACCATAAACACGTGGATCGATCAAATCCAAATCAACATACTACATACCAAACCCTAAAAACACAAATCACAGACAAAAAGACTAAAGATACATATTGAAACCCCTACTCTTAACAACAAAGCACCAGCAATAGCACCACCGCCACAAATTTACATTTCAAGAACTGGTAAACTTGGTCACGGCCTTGGTCCCCTCGGAGACAGCATGCTTGGCGAGCTCCCCAGGAAGTACAAGCCTCACAGCGGTCTGGATCTCCCGAGAAGTGATCGTCGGCTTCTTGTTGTACCTTGCCAGCTTGGATGACTCCTGGGCAAGCTTCTCGAAGATGTCGTTGATGAAGCTATTCATGATCCCCATGGCCTTGCTCGAGATCCCAATATCTGGATGCACCTGCTTCAGGACCTTGAAGATGTAGATCTTGTAGGTCTCTACGCTCTTCTTAGTCCTCTTCTTCTTCTTGTCACCGCCAGCACCGGCTTCTTTGGGAAGCTTCTTGCCTGCTTTCGGCTTCTTCTCCGCCGGAGCTTTCTCGGCCACGGTCTTCTTCTCCTCCGCGGGCTTCTTCTCTGCCGGCTTCTTCTCTGCCTTTGGTGCCATATCTAGTATACAAATTTGTGTAAGGAGAAAGTTAGGCTTCGCGAGAAAAGGGCAACGGATTAGATATTTTGCTGACAAATGAGTTTATGAGGATGATGATAGGGTGAGGAAGGATTATATAGAGATCAGATGCGGAGTGTGATTGGTTTAGTTAGGGTTCGCGCGGATCAGTGACGTGGTAAGTTTTCGAATCGTTGGATTGCTTTTGCAGAGTGAGCGAATGGACGGTGGAGATAGTTTGGAGATTGTGGTTTTGTTAGTTTTGATGGGGTTGTACAGTTTGCACGGATCTGTGAGTTGGCGATTGTATGAGCCGTCCATTGTTTTTCGTGGGGCGGATGGAATTGAATGTGGAGATGGTTTTAAGAATCAGGTGACACGGATCCGTGACATGTCTGAGAGATGAAGGTCGATGGCATCAGCTCTGCGCGGGAGAGGGAACCCCATATTTTGATTTTAATACAAATTTCATTCCCTCCCACTCAAAATTTTGCAAATTTCATCGAAAGGTTCGCTCAAAGCTTCAAAGTTGAAAAACACAATTCAATTCTTTATATCAAATTATACTTAGCAACTTAAACACGCGCATACCCGCAACATAAATTGTATTTTTATAATTTCAAAATTATTTTTGATTAAAAGGATAAATTTTTTTTATCAAGATATAACAATTTTTTTACTAAAATCAAAGTTAAAAATGAGTTATATCAAGAGATATCATGAGTAAAATGTGAACATGTTCGATGTGTTACATGTAAGATGTATGTAAGTAGAGTTATACTCCTTTTTTTGGCTAATCAATGCTATGATAGAACTCTCCACCACACAAACTTAATAATATATGTTCATTAGTGTAATAGTCCATTCTAAAGAAAATTATTATCTAAACCTGAGCTACAGAATTTTCCTAAAGCAAGGTATTCTCTATTGTCAGATGGAGGAAGAAAAAGTTCTCATATTTTTCTTTTTATTTAACGGTGAAAAATTATCTTTAGTATAGGAAAATATCATGAATTAGGTCTTAGTAAAAATCTTTCCCGTTACAAACATTCAAAGTTTGATCAAACGTCTTATAAAGATCATAGCTCATTCATTTTAATTTTCATCCCATAACAGATTTGACATAGAAAATAATAAGCAAACAAAATATAACAATGCTCACTCAAGTGCTTTAAATGTCCATTAGTAATCCGTCTAATGTTTTGACATCTCGACCTCGTATAGTCATGTTTCTCGTCTAGATCATCAATAGTATGGTTATATTCTTGCATTGGCAAAGACTAAATTGTTTCATGAATCCTAACAATGAGTTTGTAGTGAAAACAGGAAGGAAGCTTATAACTGACGAATTAGACATTATCATCTATGTATTTTGATGTGAATAATGTGTGGACTTCTATTTTTAGCGTGAAAGATGTTGCATTACAAACATCCATAATTTGACTAAACATTTCATGAACATTAGAGCTCATTCATTTTAACTCTCATCTCATAATAAACCCGACAATGTCTAAAATAATAACAAAGTAAAACACATAATACTCACTCAAATGCTTCAAATGTCAATTAGTAAATCCCTTTAATGCTTCACCATCTCCACCTCAAACTAATTCTTCAATTAGTCAAGTTATTTGTCTGGATCATTGATAACCTGGTTATATGTTTGCATTGGATAAGTTTAGCTTGTTCCATGAATCCTAATAATGATTTCCACTTTGGGCTCAACAAATGTTCAATGTTATTCCAGTCACGTAACAATAACTTGTTATTACCATTTAAACCTTACAACTAGTTTTTTTGTTAGAAAAAATGTCGGGTTCTCATGAGTAGTGACTAATATAGGATTTCAACTCGTTTTGGTAAATTTAACTTATACCAATTATCTTGACTGTCATTATTTAGTGGATTTATCAAATTACTACTTGATCATGAGTGATTGCTACAATTTCATAAACTATTTAATTTTCTAAAATAATTATGTCTTCAACTTATAAGTCTATACTTACCATTAATATAAACTTTCTATGTGCTTTATACATAATTTTTTTCAGAGTCATAGTGTAAAGAAATATATGACACCCGTTGTGGCCACTACTCTATCTCTAATAGCAATTTTCTCATACATTTTTCTTCCTTGACTGCAATTGCAAATGTTGTAAATTTGAATTTTATGGTTAAGTATGATATGCATATCTATTTCTTAGAGGCTCAACTATTGTTCTACTTCAAAGCCTAAAAATCCACCTATACGTCGACTTTATTAACAATTGTACATACTTCTGATTCAAGTAGCATTAGTGACTCCTTCAAGTACAACCAAATAAGCAAAATAAAATTGTCTTAATTGAATAGTTATCTTGATATCTCCAAGAACTCTATTTATTGGTTTGTACTATGCTTATCAGTATACCTTGAAAATCTGCATTCTACAAATGCATATTTGGCTCACTTATTCGTAACATACTTTAAATTTTCAATAGCAACAACTTATTCAAATTGTGCCTTTGCTCTGTCAGAATTCTCAGTTAGTTTAATATTGGAATCACGAGGGATTATTTGTTTATTCATTCCAAGATTTTAGAACTTCTCTAATAGTTTATCAAGTAATGAGATTAATTTAAAACATATCCCTCGTTTTTTTTCTTTTCACTTTTATGCTTAAGATAGCATCTAATTCATTAAGATCATCCATCTTAAATGTAGTAATCAAATACTTTATAGTTTTAGATATTGCTTGTAAATTTGTCACAATGACAAAACACATCATCTACATAAATACAAATTATCACACCATTACTCTTACTAAGCTTCAAGTCAATGCACCTATCAACATTGTTATGTGTGAAACCATTAGACAAAAATATTGCATAACACTCTTCATGCTATTTTTTGGTGCATGCTCATACCATATAATATATTGACCAATTTACAAGCCTTCTATGCATTTTCTTGTGCAACTAACCCTTGTGGTTGTTTCATAAAGACCCCTCCATCGAGATCACCATTTACAAAAAATATATATTTTAACATTCATTTTTTACGCATAATGCAGAGACTTCAAAATTTACTGTGATAATTCATCTTGCCACAATGAATAAGAATAAAGGAGACTAGCAAAACATTATTAATATTTTCAAGATCAATCTTAAACATATCGTAACAAGAAGACTTTTCCAATAGATATATTATTATTGTTATTGGACAAAATTAACCTATCATGCTCTAAAACGATTATAAAGACTTTATTTTGAACTTTGAGAATGTTCTCGTTCTTCTTAAATCCGTTTCACTTATATGATTTTAAAACTAAGATACATGCCTACACTTTTTCTATTTTCTTTTTTTAATCCTCAGATACTTTTGTATCTAATCTACATTAATCTTCTACCACATACGGAATTCGTTCCTATGATCATTTTGCGTAGAAGGAAGATTTGTAATAATTGCCTCCACATGAAATGACTCAAGTACTATAATTTTTAAACCGCAAATTTTATTAACAATAACTATTCATATATTTGGTCCATAATTTTTTATGATGTCACCCATAACAATAAATTTAGTGTGTGCGAGTGTGTATATATATATACACACTCGCACACACAACTGTAAATTCAAAATACTCCATAATCTATAAGTTATGCTTACCTTGTTTTCAATATTAGAATTATTTTCAAGTGCTGGCTGAATATATCTAGTAAACTTTGGAGAAACTTATAGACCATATATACGCACGATTTTAGAGTGTGTTTAGAATTAGATATCCACAATCAAAACCATCATCTTCTTGTTTCTTTATGAACTTCAATATTTTTCCACCACTACGACTATCACCTTAAAATTGAAGGGAATCTGTGTGTTAAAGTAACATAAAATATATATTTAAATATAATAAAAAAAAGATTGTAACAAGAAAAATAATAAAAAAATAACAAAGTGGTTTAAAGCTTTGATACTCATAAATCACTTTCTCTAAGGTGATAGTTATCCTCACTCCAAAGAGTTTGCTAATAGGTTCTTAGCGAATTCACCTCCAGGATACAATAAAGCCTCATGGAATTATACATACAACAATTCTAAATAGATTCCAACGAACTATATAGGAAATTGTTTAAAAACTGTATTTCTAATGACATACGTTGTGTAGAGTAAGAACACGGTATAATGAAAAATGAGTAAAAAGTCAAGGATATTATCATGTGAAATATCCTCTTCTATTTACAGACCTGAAATAGTGTTTAGACACCATTCTAAAAGATCACAATCATCTAGACACATAAGTAGTTAATTCATCTTTTCCCTTCTTTTAAGTAACAACTACTTGAATCATGTCGAAAGGTTACTATAAAATAACACATCCTTACAATATTATTCTTATCCTTAATTTTAATATTACAATCTAAATATAAAATTTCAACATTTTTCTCAATTGTTGAGGCAAGATTGACAAATTAATAATGAAATTGGTGCTTCATTATCGCTCATTGTATCCCATGCAAAAGAAAATCAACAAACAATTCAAACAAGACATATTAATATAACAAAAGGTTTAAACAACTTTTTCATGATAGTGAAGCATAAAGAAATATAGGAGTGAAACAACACACATGACCAAATCCTCAAAAAATGCTCTATCAAACAAAGTGTTAGGGTAGCTAACACCTTTAAGGTTTACCTCTAAATATAATATAGTCGTAACTTTTTTCAACAGTATATCCACTCATTGTGTCTATTATAATGTACTTTAAAGCTATAATTGGTAAAAAGATAAATGAGATGAAGGAAAAATGATAGGAATGAAAAATAAGTGAAAAACACATTTCTATTGTTTAGTAAAAAAGAAAATGAGATGATTGATGTTTATTCTAAGATGTATAAGTCACAAATCTCTCAAATTAATATGATTATAAGTGGAAGTTAAAACAAATTATTTTTTGTCATTCTTTTTCTTTCGTGTCACTTTTTCATTTATAAATGCACGATAGAAAACATCAATTTCATCATCTTCTTATCTTTGCTCCCACTTGTTCTTTTCCACCATTCAAAGCTTAAGTGTAACATTTTAAAAAACAAAGATTTATATTAATTACGGTCAAATCACAATGTACTTTATTAACATTTGTCCTAAAGTTTTTAACACTAATAGACTTGAGTACTAATGGAAGTGAACATGTGACGAGAAATGCAACCTTTTAAAATAGGGCAAAACTCATGAAGTTTTTTACACAGAGTTCATGAAGTTCTTTTTAAAATTTATACTTTTAAAATAGGGGCCAAACTTAAACAAAGTTTCTTATATAAAGTTCGTGAAGTTACATTAAAAAATAATTTTCAAAGACCTTACAGCTCAATACAACTCATGTAATAGATCAATTACACAAAATTTCAACAAAAAAAATCACTTAAGTGTATGATTTATCCAATATTTCATTAACAGTTTAAAATTTATCAAACTTTGTAGAAAACTAGAGCTTAAATCATAGGTTAAAAGTTATCAAAACATGCTGATATTTTGTAAATGTAAAATTCTCAAAAATATATTTTAGATAACAGGTTACGATCATTCATTTTAATTGAAACTTCACAAACTTCATATAAGTTTTTTTTTTTTGTCCCAAAAGTTAAAACATTATAATCTTATTCAATCCAAATTAAAATTCTTAATATCATTCAATTTACATTCAAATGCTTCAAAATATGTTATTAACTTTCAAATGAAAAATAAAAATAACAAAAACATTTAACAATCAAATACACAACCAATCTCTTATCTTCAAGTTTTTTTTTCACAATCATCAATGTGATTGAAGGTCCATTGTTTTTTTTTTTTGCACCATTCAATAAATTATTGCCATGTATACATATAGCGTTAATAATAATTATTTTTATGTATATATATAATTTCGGTTTAATTCAATTAAGTCGTTAACTTTAATAATTTAAAATCAATAGATATAGCAAAAAAAATTTAAAATTTCAATTATAAATCAAATATTTTCTTTGGGTGACCATGCCTTTTTTGTTATTTGCCCAATGCTAATTTCCAGACACTTTGGCTTTCTAATTATTTAAAAAAAAATTAAGCAAACATTGTTGGACGCTATTAGACCCAGTTTTTGCTCTAAACCCAGCTTTGTTATTCCTGCCCAACGGCTCAGAAGAGAAGCGTGAATAGTAAGTGGGCCTTGTTAGTCAGTGGATTTTAGTTAGCCGGGACCAGCGACCAACTCTAACAAGTAGACCCAAAGGGCATTTTCGTAAAACTATCAAAATCCAACCTAAGCCCTAAAGTCATATGACCCATAAACACCAAAACCCTAGTTCTCTCCCTCTTAGTTCTCTGGCCTTGTGACTCCTCTCAAGCTAACAGACTTTGCTGCAGCTGCCTTTTCCGCCCTCAGGTAAAAACCAGTCACGTCCCAACTCTCCAATCAATCTAAAATTTCCTTTCTACCTCTATCTCTATCTATCTCTGTGTACACTACTTATCCATTTGGAGATCATAATATGAGTTTAGCAGCTTAAGATTGATCGTTTATAATTTGACTAGTTATTATATTTGTACGAGTGATTGTTGGGTTTGATTTCTTTTGTCAATACAAGCATGTTTGCATCGTTGATTTAGAAGTGGCGCTATATAATCTAGCTCTTAAAAGGAATTTGGGGTTGATCTGGGCCTGTTTCAATAAAAACATGGAACGCATACTACAGTGAATCTGATGGCTTTGTTTTTTGCTAGAAACACATTAGTATTTGCCAGTATATAATGATAGAATTTGAACTTTGTGTGTGTATGTGTCTGGTCATGCGTCTATATGTTAGCCCGCGTGTTCTGTTTCTGTTATTGTTTGATCAAGTAAAGCAGTTTTTTCAAATGTATGGTCATTGGATTTTAAGTCAGTATATAGTACTGGAATTTGATTTTTTCGTTGATTGGTTTCCATTTTTGGTGTGATGTAATTTGTTTGGTTATCTGTACAATATACGCACACACACTTGTTGCAGCATTGAAGTATGTTATTGTTTCCTACAACAGAAAATACACGAGGCAATTATGCCAGCATTTGAACAATCCTCAGTGTCACATAAGAAGTGAAAGAGAGACCACTAGCATACCCTCCGTAATGCAAATTGACATTGTTTATTATATGGAAATTTCTTCATCATACTTGACTTGGTATGCGTGATATATTTCCTTGTTAACAAACTTGATGTTCTATGTAAAATTATCAGCAGTTTGCATTTTGGAGAATGGTGAGGGTTAGTGTCTTGAATGATGCTCTTAAGAGCATGTACAATGCAGAGAAGAGAGGCAAGCGACAGGTCATGATCAGGCCATCCTCAAAAGTGATCATCAAATTTCTTTTGGTCATGCAGAAGCATGGTTCGATCATATTACATTCTCTTAGTTTTTCGCTTTTCTATTAAAATTTGAATTACTCAATATGTAAATTCATGTTCCCTTTTTGTTTTTTTTTAATTGCTATTGCAGGTTACATTGGAGAGTTTGAATATGTTGATGATCACAGATCTGGAAAGATCGTTGTTGAACTGAATGGAAGACTGAACAAGTGTGGGGTGATTAGTCCTCGTTTTGATGTTGGGGTCAAAGAGATTGAAGGTTGGACTGCTAGGCTGCTTCCTTCAAGACAGGTTAGCCTCGTAGACTTTCTCTTACTTTTCTTTTCACTTCTTTATGATGGAAAGAATATTATGGGGAATTATCTTCTATGTAAGGGGTTTATAAGGGGCATATTAAAATAAGAAATGAGTGAAGAAATTTTAGGCATCTTTTGATTCCCAAATCATGTTGAATTATTTAAGTTTTTTGGAGATGCTTGCTTAGATGATGATAATTTTGCAGATCCGTGAGTTCCATGTTATATAATTTGCATATTTGCATGATTTAGCTTAACCGTAAATACTTATATCAGCCCCAAAGCCAAACCCAAACACGTAGTTGTCAGCTGTATGAATTTTTTTCCTGAGCTGCTAGTGGTCTAGGGCCATACCTTTTGGTTAAAAGATGTGTCTGCAGTAGATTGTAGGTACATTCATGTGCCCTATCATTCTAGGAATGAAGGTGCGTGGTTGGATATGCTTGCACGCAAGGATTTGCATGATTGTTTACTTTTCTGTAATCAATGATCGTTATCTTAGTGTTGTGGACCATGTGGTTATTTGCATAGCTGACTAGATTGTCATTTATTTTAGCTTTCTAGAAGTTTCATCTAATTGTATGTGTTCATGACGAATGGAATAACAATGTGCAGTTTGGGTATATTGTGCTGACCACATCTGCGGGCATCATGGATCATGAAGAAGCTAGGAGAAAGAATGTTGGTGGCAAAGTACTTGGGTTCTTTTATTAAAGCAGATTTCTGAGAATCCTTTTTTTTTCCTTTTGAAATTTTGGCTTTACTGCTGGGCAGTTTTCCCTTGCCAATGTTGGTACTGGTGCTATTTTGTTTCTCGGGATAATTTTCATATTTTAAGTATGGTTTGACATTTATGTTTGCAAGTTTGAGATATTTAATTTATGAGTCATCCATTTAGGTTTATTTGATGGTTCAAGTTAGTAATTTTTTCAACTTGAATTATGTTTTGTATAATTTATTTAACATATTTCTGCTGTCTCATTGGTGTTAGAGATCTAAAGGCGAGGTCCCTTGTTAAACATAAAACCTAATTGCTTCTTCATGCTCCTGAGATTTCAAATTGATTAACTGAAATACAGTCTTGCAGAAGTGATTGGTTGTTCTTATATCCCTCATGTCAAAGTCTCTTGTAGTTGGGCCTGCGTTCCCTAAAGGCTTTGCTTTCCATTTTGTGTGTGCAGTGTTTCCATTTTCTAGTCCTGCACTATGAGCTTCCTGTTAATGCTCCACACAAAGTTGTCTGTCGTGTTTGGTGGGTGCCTTTTAGCTGTTAGCTGATGTTGAAATTTTAACTGACCTGAAGTTGGTTCTGCTATGATTACCGATATGATACGCCCCACTTTTTAGCACTAAACATAACTACAGAGGTGCTAGAAAGTTTCTTGACTATGCATACTCATGCTTTGTAGCTTAAGCAACTCTTTAAGTGTTCCTTCTTCAAGTGAGAAACTCTCTTTGACATAAGAAATATCTGAAAGCCCGAGTTAATTTGGCGGTTAAAAGCAAGATTCAAATCTTGCTTTTATGCGGATTTGAGGGGTTATGGGAGGGGGGAGATCTACCATTTGATCGAAAAAGACAGTATTGAAGAATTGTATAGTTTAGGCTTGGAAACTTGGGTCTGAATATAGGTTCAGGGCACAGAGGGAGCTTGTCATCTGTTACAGACTTAAAGAACGCTAATCAGTAAAAATTTATACAGAACTCTATCATGTAATTCATGCCTGAAATGAGTTTTATTGAACCGATTAAATCGATGCTTCTGTGTTATTTATATCTGGGATTTATTAATCTCTTTTATCCGTCTGTAATTAGTTATCGGTGAAATTTTGATTGGCAATTGCAGTTCCTACAGAGTAATAATAATTTCTAAGGTGACCGAGGTTGTATTTTCTTTTTTTAATTTACTACACCCTCCTCCAAACAAACAGGGGGAAAAAGGATATAAAAAGAAGAAATTGAAAACACAACATCGTTTTGACTTGTGATTGTTACGGCCATGATTCGTCCCCATTTTTTGAGCCCTTTCGCAAAGAATTCAATGTTCAATGGATATACAAAAATTAAAAAGTAAAAGGCAGTTTATTTTCATGAGCCATGAAGAGATACTTTTAAGACAAATAACAGAACATAAACATGAAAGACATAAGAGCCAAAATGAAGGATTACTTTAGCTTCAACAATGTTTCATTCAAGTTCAAACTTACAGAAAAGAAGACAAAAACTTTTCTTTGCTACAAGAAAAGCTTAACTGCTGATTTGCTTGGGTCTCATTCTAGATGCACTGCCAAAGGGTCCTTAGTTGCCCAATTGATCAAACTTTCAGCGTGACAGATTTATATGATGATCATCATCATCACCTTCGATCTCGTCGCCGCTACGAGCAGAGGATGCCATTAGTGTATCATGTGGAGTTGCAGTTGACGCCTATATGGAGGTCATGGATGGTTTCTGAAAGAGGAGTGAAAGAGAGGCCTTTTATAGAGCTTTAAAGGGATATGAATATGTAAAGGATTGTGGGGAGAGTATCTTCTAAGCATATGCTTCGTAGCATTAACTCGCTGGCCAATTCTTTTCCCTTTTACTTTAATTTGTATTTCTTGTGATTATATTAGTGAACGTGGGGTGTAAAGAGCATGAATTCCTGCAATTTGCACTCAATAGGAATTTTCTCTCACATTATGCTGTCACTCTATTTTGGACCATATAGATTACTTTTCCCCTTGATAAATCATGTGTATTATACGGCAAATGTGAAATATGGTGTAGTTCTTTAAAGGTTACAATGAAGATATGCTCATTTTTTTTATTGGAACTATTATATTCCGAATTTAAACTGTGACATTATTTTGACAAAAAGAAATATACAATGTCGAGCTAAACTCGTAGTTACTATATCTAGTGTAATGTCAGCTAGTATGCATCACATCTAATCTATATAAAATGCACCAATCATAGGCTATACAACACAACTGAACAGCCTCATATGGCCATATTTGATTAAGTAGAACATCTCCCTTGTATCTCCCAATTATATTTCATTATAGAAGCAACTATTGTACAATCCAAAATCCTAAATGGGGTTTTAAAATAGACTAAGCACATGTCTTTGGTACTCCCAAAAACAAAAACACAAAGGATTGCTTTCTGCATTGGATATTCTTTTGCAGATAAAGAAAGCTTTACAAAACAAAGGAGTTGTATTCAATAGGCTAAATACCATTGTCAATTTTGATCATTTATTCAATTTTTTTTAAAATTTTTTTGATTTGAACAATGTATTTTTTTATAATTTTAGAGTCATTCCAATTTTGCCACTATCGTTATATTTCTGTCAAGAATTTAACGAAATTTCCAAATCAACAATCCATGTGGTTAAACACCTGTTTGACTTAGTTTCTCACACAGTTTTCGTTATAAAAAAACAGAAGTTAAACCAAACACCATTTTTTGAAGTGATTTTTTTTATTAATCAGAAACTGAAAACAATTTAAAAAAATAAATTTAAACTCAAAATTATGTTTTGTATATTTTGATTTCATAGTCAACTTTAATATATTTACATTTATGGTTTTCTCCTTGGATGGTAAGAGTATTTGCACAATTCTCGCTGTATAAATATCAATTATCATTGTCAATTTGTTTGTGTTTTCCATTAAAAATATTAATTATAATAATTAGTATTAATTACAATTAATTTGATTATTATTATGTTAAATATTATCCTTTAATAAAAAATATTTATATTATTATTATTCATTTTTTATTATGATTAAAATTAATATTTTAATATATAAATACTAAAATCACAAATTATATGCTATCTTTGCCTCAAATAAACTTCGAAACTACACAAGCATCTTATACGAAGGTAAATTTTATTCCAAAAGACTCTTATTTTAGTCAAATTAACTTTCAAATTAGTCATATTAGAGTTCAGACTAAAGTAGGTTTCAGTTAAGTTTTGACGAAAATGTAATAGCTGTGATGAAACTAAAATGATTTTCAAAATATACAAAATACATTGCTTAAATTAAAACTTTAGGGAGATTTTTTTTTATAGAACTTTAGGGCTAAAATTGAATAAATGGTGAAACTTTACAGACAAAAAATGATTATTTAGCCTAATCAATATGTATTGCGGCATCTCCGATGGGGACTTGACTTAGTAGTTAAGGTAAAGTTTCGAAACTACAAAGTTTCAGGTTCGACTCTCACAAACTATGAGTTATTTTTTCAATTTTTTATGTTAATTATTTCTCTCAATATGTATATGCTTGTGTGAGTTATTATAACGATGGGTAGTCTATTGAGTTTATAAAATTATAATAAAATGATTATATATATATGTATATATTATGTACTACCACAACCTTTTTCATCCTCTTTGAATCTTGTAGAACTGTTTAACAGAAGTGATTTAATTTATTTTGAAAAATATTTAAAATATAATCTTTTGCTAAAGCTGAAACAAAAAGATATTAGAATTTTAATCACGATTAGAAAACATGAAATTGGTTTTTATCTTTTTTTCTTAGAAACACTTTAAAATTACTTCACTTAAAGGGCTTTTTTTTCTTAATTTTCTATAATCGAAACATTTGAGTTTAATTAAACACGTATTAAAGAACTTTTGATTACTATTTTTTTTATTATTAAAAATCTACAATAAACAACTATTTATTTTTATTTTGGATTGCACCGACTATAAATCATAAATTACATAAGTAAGTCGGGATTTTTGTTATCATGAAGATTTTTTGTTTTTGGTTTATCTTTATCAATTTATACGTTGATTAGTTCTTCTTGCATGAATTATGCCACATTAAAGATGTATCTGCTAGGAAGAAGCCGATTTGACCTAGAAACTGTACTAATAATTGATATTTTACTCTTTAAAATTTAAAAATCGTTATAACGATTAACGAATCGAAAAATCACGGTAACCGATAGTTTCCTGAATTTTGATTTTTTGAGTTTAGAGTGTGAAAATTGAATATTAAAAGAAGTGTATTGGGGTTGGAAACAGCTGACCTTTCCTTGTTTCCTCTTATTGTTGATGCAAGGATGCCAGCTCACCACACTCAGCTCCTATTCTCTACTATACTATACAGCGAACCAGAAATGAACGCAGACAACAGAAGTACTAACAAATTGACACGTTTCCAAGTATAATAATCTTAAATCCATTTACCAAATGTCGTCATCTCATTGGTCCTAATATTACTTGGATTTGTTTTTCTAACAGAAAAGGATTTTGAGCCTTAATAAAAAGGAGAAGACAAGTGCGCTCTCTCTCTCTGGCTGTGCATTTTTGGTGGTAGAGTTGCTAACGTGCGCGGATCAGCCCCTGCGCACGACAAGAAGAGCTAGTAGGAAGGTGAAAATAGAGAGACTTAAAAGGGAGTGCGCAATTTTGCCACCCACCAGAGTCGGAGGAGCCTTTTTTGCTATTGTAGGTGGTGAAACGATCAAAAGCTTTGGTCTTCAATTTGGTAAAAATTAATTTGAACCAACCAACGAAGCATCACCTTTCTCTCTCCCTCCTCCCTCTCTAAATCTCCATGGCCTTTCAATTTTGACCTTTTGGAGACCTCTCTCTCTCCCTCTAAAATATATAATCTTCGTCTCTGATCTGGTACCTGTTTGTCATAATTTCTCTCATTTATTGTTAATTCCTTCAACTTTTTCGTGTAAATGCACAGATTAATATGGAACAATGTTGTGATTTGTTTTGGTTTTTGATTTGTTCTTTTGTTTTGTTTATGTGCAGAGAGGCTTGTGATTTGCAGCTGTTTTGTTTCTTTGCCTTAACTGAATATTCGATGGCTGCTCCACCTGTGAGGGCTAGAGCCGATTACGATTACCTCATAAAGCTTCTATTGATCGGCGACAGTGGTACGTGATTCGAAGCATTTCTTTTTCTTTTATTTCATCGGGAGTCAAACGGATGATCATTATGTGAATAGATCACATTCTTGAACGAGTTTCGGAGCTTATAAGTTTTGTAGATTAGAAATGCTGATCGTATTTGTGATAACTGAGCTGAAGAATTCGGTGTTTGAAGATTTTATTTTTATTTATTGTTTTTGGATTTGGTTTGCATTGTTATGTATTCTCCCTTACTTGATCTAAGCTTGGATGAATTTAAATTTTTTTGTTTCTAATTTTTATGTTTTAGCTGTCAAACGGTAAGAAAAATTTCTTGCATTCGTTTGCGGAAGTGGTTGCTTTAGAATCTCAAATTTATGTTTAAATTTTGATATTCATTATCGTTCTATTGAAGTTAATCTTCTTGATGTGAAATGATACTGTCACTTCCCACTTAGCTAACCATGTCCCTAATAGAAATGATTTGAGCGTTACAAGGTGATATTTTCTTTGGCCAGACATAATGCCTTTTGTTTCTCATGAAACCTAGTGGATTTGTTTGACTTGTCATCATACAATTTTTTTTCCTGGGGTTGACTGGCATTTTGATACCCTAACTGATTCATCATAATTTTCAATTATGCAGTAATTACACTTGTATTTGAATGCTATTATAAGTTGCATGATTGAATTTACTGAATCTGTGTTGATTGTGAGGAGTTGGATCTCAGAAGTGAGACTGTACTTATCTTATTCAAGATATTAAAACTTATAATGTCCTTTATTTTATACTTTTTTTCCCTGATAAAAGTCAGATGTCCTTTAATAACTAATAGCTTGATAATGCTGCTGCTGAAAGATTTCAATTTTAATTGCCAAGTTGGGTGTCAAATGTATTACTTCCAAGATGCTTTGAGATGTACAAATTTTTTTTCGCAATTTGTGGCATGTATACATGTTTGAGGCTCTAATTTGCATGGGAGTTGGGTTTGTTTAGCTTTTCACTGCATGGAATCTTTTTGACTTCCATTGGATCTTGAGTTGCCTAAATGTTCTTCTGTTCTTTCTGATTGCTAGAATGCAAAAGTTTTATATAATAATAATGCTCATTTCATCTGTGTGGAAAAGTGAACAATTTTTTTGAGTGGAAGTGTAAAGCTTTTTGTTAAACTTTTCTTTTCACATTAGTTGCAAGTTTTATGAGCTTAGGGAGAATTAAAATGAACCACCATTGGAAGGTAATGAGATCTTAGTTACTTTTTTCCCCATTGGATCGAGATTTACGACTATAATTTGTGTTATTCTTTTATTTTTCCATTATTGGAGCATCTAGATTTACCAATAACAAGCTCCATTAAACAGTGGTAGCATATGACAACCTTATGTGTCTACCAAGAAGAATAGAAGATGACGAAGTTTGTTGAGAATGAACCTGGAGTTTATCTTATCTGCCTACTGGCATTGCAACTCTGCTTACAATGTGTGTGCACTTTTTTTTCAGTGCTTTCTTATTTTCATTATTGAATGTGTTTTTGCTAAGTTATGAGAGAGATTTGGAAGGAGCTACTGAGTTTGTCTAGCTTATGAGGGATAAACATCCAACCCCCTTCCCAAGCTCAAACCCTGGCAGGAACAGACGGGATATAAAAGTGAATGTGTTTAATGTGTTTAATGTCCAAGCTTGCTGGTGGGATGGAAAGAGTATTGGCAAGTACAAGTTCCCATGAATTTACCATCCCGTAGTTGGAATTTTTTTTGATGTTATCTGATGGAATTTTGTTCTGGTGTTTTTTTCCGTCTTTGGAACCAAATATTTTTACCTCCTTTGGTATATTTGTAGACTAGCAATTCTATATGCAATGTATTGCTAAGATTTTTAGGGGTTTATATGTTTATTTTTATTATTATTATTTATGTTTGCAGGTGTGGGTAAGAGTTGCCTTCTTTTACGTTTCTCGGATGGTTCCTTCACCACTAGTTTCATCACCACCATCGGGTTTGAATTTTCTGTATTGTCAAGTGAAATGAACTGCTTTATTCTTTTTCTCATTTGTTGAAGAAATCTCTGACATCTTAGGTTATTTATCCTTATGCAGAATTGATTTTAAGATAAGAACCATTGAGCTTGATGGAAAACGGATCAAGCTCCAAATTTGGGATACGGCTGGTCAGGAGCGGTTCCGAACAATCACAACTGGTGAGTTTTCTGATCTTTCTCCTTGCTGTGTTAACTATGGTTACTATAAGGACATCTCGTAGTTCCGGAGTATGCATGGAGAAAACTAAATTGATGGGTGACTTTTGACACTTCCATTATCCACCTTGGAAACACCCAGGTAGAAACCAACTGGTTTGATAGGCCTAATTTATGTATTTCTCATATATTCCAAAGAAAACATTTGAGGATATTTTGTTGGATGAGATAAGGTGTTTAGTAATATATGGATGATGGGTGGAAAAGATATTATTGAGGAAGTAGTGCAAGCTAGGAGGAGTATTGAACACATTGCTTCCTACAGGTAAGTTCGGCTGGAGATTTAAAACTGAGTATTACGTGGATTGAGATAAGTGCAAGCCCTTGATGCCCAGCAACCATAGAGCTGCAGGCATACTCTAAACCAGGTTGGAAAGTCATTGAATGCATTGGACACCTAGTTTATTAGGGTTGTGCACCGTCCTGATTGTAAGCCAATCCCTTCAGACTATTCCATAACCAATGGCAAATGCTATGACTTCTTATGAACCAGCACAATACCGTGTGGCTGTTGCTAATGAGCACAAAATTTGTTCATAGCTTCCTATGTCAATTTATTCAGGTAAGTGTCAGTGTCATGGACTCATGGTTTCTTGTCTTAGAAAGGCGGACACTGCATAGAGGCTGACTTGGGCATGGAATGGAACACTTTAGGGGACATGCCTTGGTGATGACATGCATGCCTAATGTATTGGCATTGTGGTGGCCTGGATCCTGAATGTCTTATGCCTAACTCTATATACATCTTTATGAGAGATTACTCGGACCTTTTTGTGGTGCCATTTTTTATTCCTCATGGCATCTGTTTGGGATTCCAGTGTCTGGAGAAGTTTCTTCGACTTCATCCCGTCAGACAATATTTTGGTTCTTTAGGGCAAGCTTATCTAGTGTTATTAGAGCCTTTTCTATTATTGTTTTTGTAAATAGATTATCTTTGTTTTGCATTTGTGCACATTTGTTTTAAGATGGATTTGTGGCTTAATTCATTTCCTTGACTCTTCTTGTAAATCATTTTACAGCTTACTATCGTGGAGCCATGGGCATTTTGCTGGTCTATGATGTTACTGATGAGTCATCTTTCAACAGTAATTCTCTGTTCTCTTATGTTAATTAAAATTTGGGATAGCTATGCAAAAGGGTTATCCATTCACCTCTTTGCTTTTCTAAATTTACTGTTCCACTCCATTCGGCTCAATGTTTGTGTCTCATTGGAGGCCCCTTTTCAATTTATATTGTTTAGTTCACTGAGCTGGATTTTTTAGAGGATGCTGTGATTTTATTTAAACTTTTCCTATTATGGGTCTTGTGGTTTCTCTATTGTTTCTTATAGACTTAGATTTCTTACTACTTTCAGACATTAGGAATTGGATTCGCAATATTGAACAGCATGCTTCAGATAATGTTAACAAGATTTTGGTAGGGAACAAGGCTGACATGGATGAAAGTAAAAGGGTATGTTACTTTGGATATGATTGTATCACGCCACTTCAAATTGCGTTTTCAGAAGTTTATCATTCTTTTGTGCATTTATGCTATATTGGCTTGAGAAAAAACATTTGCTTGGTTTCCGTAGCAAAAATGATAATGTTTTATGCTTTCTCTAGATTTGTGGTAATTCCTGCTAATTAAATTAACAATTTAGGAAATCTCTCTCTCTCTCTCTCTCTCTCTCATGTAAATGAATGATCTGATCACCTCCTCTTGACGAATATTTTTAGGCTGTGCCTACATCGAAGGGTCAGGCACTTGCTGATGAGTATGGAATCAAGTTCTTTGAAACCGTAAGTAAACACTAGTTGATTGTTGGAGCTAGTTGAATAGGCATTGGTCATGTGGAGTGTAGTGATGTGATCACCTCTTCTTGATGAATAAACTGTTTACTGCAGAGTGCAAAGACAAATCTTAATGTGGAGCAAGTTTTCTTTTCAATAGCAACGGATATAAAACAAAGGCTTGCTGACACCGACTCAAAGGCTGAGGTAGTCATATTACCTGCCATACTTCGAGTTAGATTGGGGAGGGGAGGGGGCCAGGAAAGAGAGATCTATTAGTAGAAACCAAACATGCTTTTACGTTGTTAATAACTTCTCTTTATGTGATTGCAGCCTACAGCGATCAAGATTAACCAACCTGACCAGGCGGCTGGGGCTGGCCAAGCTGCGCAAAGATCAGCTTGCTGTGGTTCTTAAAAGTAACATGTACTGACAGTGATGTTTCTGTCTGGAAAAGGGATAAAAGAGAGGAAAGGAAAAAAAAAACTAATTGTGATGGCAGTATGATGGGTGTTTGTAATTTTTCTTATGTCATTCTTTTCGATTTTCGTTAGAATGTGTGAAAGGTAGTGTTTTAATTATTTGAGAATTATATTGTGGCAAAACAGTGTGTATCTTGTGGCAGCGACAATTCTTCCCGTCCCCTCTTTCTTTTTGCATGCCCCTTTAATTTCCTTGCATAAGACATAAATTACTGACATCGTTAATCTCTTCATTAATGTACAAAGACAATTTAGAAGTGGTTTAATTGTAGATTTCATTTGATTTGCTTTGAAGTTTTCTTTCTTTTCTGGAAAGGCATAGCAAAAGACACTATCTTCTTCATGATCATGGAAATACTTCATGGAAAAATGTGGGAGGTGTACTCCGCCTCAGGATGCTAACAGAAAATGTTACCTTCTCTTTCTGATAGTTCAGAAAAAAAATTCCATTTCGAGCTTTAGCACTTTCAATAATGGTTGGCATTTATATTTTTTTTACATTAACAAACCAAAAAAACGTCAGGTGGCCCCGTGGCAGCACCAGCGAGCACATCTAACTCGTGATTTTGCATTTGTTTCCGCTCAACAGATGCTTGCTAACAACTCTCTGCTCAGCCCTCAAAGCCATTCATACTTCTCAGCATTTCTTCTCTCTATTAGCACCCAGTAAAAGAGAGATTTCATCGTTGATGCCATGTAATTCTGAACTAAAGCCGGGCTATGCATTTGCGTGGGTCCTTATTTATTCTGTTTTTTTTTTACTTATTTTTCTTTATTTTTTATTTGAATTTTTAAAAAATAATAAACAAATTGAAATGTGTCCAAAGAGATCCATTTCTTCCTTTACCTTCCCTTCTTTCATTCATTTGTTTCTTCATGAAAACCAAACTCCCTTATCCAACATTCATTTTTTTAAGCTACAAAGGAAATGAAACCTAAAGAAACTTACCGGCGACACAGACAAGGCCATTGCAAACCCGTCTCATCATGGATCAGGTGCTCTCGCAGCCCTCCAGGAGGAGTATCATAAAGGTGCAGCCCAAGCTCCAAATCAGCAAAATTCTTTGCTATTCAATCTGCGCAGTGATCCTTCTCCTGTGAATATGCACCAAGTTGCACTGCCAGTCCCTGCGAAGAGGAGCCTTGCAAAGCTTGAATCAGCCCCTTATGACGATCAAACACGGTGGATTTACTTTGGATCTTTGCATTCGCAACCTGAGAGTCAGACTCCAATTCAACAGCGCGGAAGTTCTATAATATGAATGGGCGGTTTAAGGGAACAAATCATTGTTCATCTTATAAGTACCTGAGAAAACTTGGCCAAAAAAATGAATTAAGAATTTTTCTTTGTTATGAGTATGACAGCGATTGTTTCACTGAATAGCTGAATTCCCAAATTATTTGGAAGAACAAGAAAAAAGAAAAACCACTTAGGTGATGATTCAGTGTGTAAAAACTTGCATGTAAGACACCAGAACATGTTCCTTCCTCCTGTATTCTTAATTAAACTTTCTTTGCCTACAGAAACATCTGACCTCCGTCAACCATATACACGAATACCAAGTCTCACATTAAATTTGTAGCACGCTAAGACAAATAAAAAAAAATCACCTATTCCAAATGGCAATCCTACAGAGTTCATGGTTTATACCTGCTCCTTTAAGCAGGGACTACCTATCTTACATTCTAACAAAACCTGTCAGGATAGCCATTTTACATATTCAGTTCTTCCTTTCCATAAATACGCTGAAGCTCACGAGTTGCAGCTTGAAACGATTCTGCAAGGAGGAAAAACACCAAAGGAAAGGAAATATTAGAAAAAGAATTGAGTTGAGGAAAGAGGTACTGGTGCAGTTACACGAAAGCCAAAAAAATCAAACCTTTCATACCCTTACGGGCCTGGGCAGCGAAAGAAAAAAGAACAAAGAAAATAATTCTCTTGGTGATGACACCTCAGAGAGAAACAAACATGCTTTCAACTCACATAAAATTGGGTGAGTTGAAAGCTTGTGGAGGTCAATGCCAAAAGAAATACAAAGGAAAAAGCAACAACACAAACACAATTTTTATCACCTTTCCAAATGCGAAAGGATTTCTGATTGATTGGTGCACCAAACACTGTCTGAATCGCATCAAACAACATGCTCTCAGGTGTGCTCCTCAATTCTTGTACTATCTGATAGATGGTCTTGCCATTCTCAAAATATATATGATTGTTTGGATGTTTTGTTTTGCAACCAGCATGCCGCTCAAACTCATACACATTGAGCACCTTACATAACAATAAAACCCAACAATTAGGTCTAAAAAACTTTAGACAGGGAGAGTTAAAAATCACTGAACGACTTACCTTAGAGTAATTACATGACTGACACCCACAAAGATAGCCAGAACCTTTTATAATTCCGCGAAGCTCCTGATTACATGCAGCGATACTACCATAAGTCACTAAACAACAATGCCAACCGAAGACATGTACAGACGAAACTGAAAATTTACCTCATGTGACAAAGAAACATACTTCACAGGAACACCATCAAGCATACCAGTTGATATCAAGCTTCTGACATTTGAAGGGAAGCTGTTTGGAGCTTCTTTTCTGGATGCTTTGAACTCTGTTTTACTCTTCCTAACATATTCAGGTCTTGATTTAGCCACCCAAGTAGCACTTACAACTGCAGTTGCATTTGATGCCTCCAACTCTTTTTCACAGACTGCTTCTGACACTTGAACTGAAGGCTGATTGTACAATGGGTCATAACTGCTGACGGTTTGGGCCACAGGGATAATAATATCATGTTCATCATGAAAGCCACTAAATGATATAATATTGGCATCCTCTTTACCATAGGCAATGCCCAATGATATCAAATTGTTGTCCTCTTTACCATAGGTGGGAGCTGTCGATCTGATATGGGCATCCCCACTGCTGTAGGAATGACCCGTTAATGAGACATTGTTATCCTCCTTATCATAGTCCTGCCCCATGGATATAAAATTACTTTCATTTTGATTGCTATAGCCCTGACCTGTACATATGTCACTGGTATTTTCCCTATTAAAACCATGTTCCTTTGAAGCATGCATGCCATTGTTGTCCTTAACCTGATTGATTTTGACTTTTCTGATTCCACCATAGGTAAAACAGTTTTCAGGATCTTCCATTGCATGAGAAATTGACAAAGCAACAGATGCATCCTCTCCAAAATGGTCCTCAACACCCTTTTGTCTCACGTTATCTGTTCCAACAGGTGAAATGTTCCTTTCATCCATATTGACAGACCTCGGTGTTTCAGATCCAAACAATCGGTCAATAAATTGGTTTGAAACTGAATGGAAGCCAGAAGTATTTTCCCAAGAAGGAACATTTACATTAGATACACCTGAACTAGATTTTCCAATTGGAACTTGCACTGTTTGCTTCTTATTTGGAAACATCTCTGGTTCAGTAGCATCCACAAACCACTGATGAGAACGCTTTGCTTCAATTCTGGAAGGATTATCAAATGCTGCATCTCCACCACTTACATGTCCAGCAGATGTTGCCATCCAAAACCCCTTATTCTAAAAGAGTGATAGGAAAAATCTCTCAAAAGTTTCTTGATTGACATAATACCACAATGATAAATGGAAATGCTCTATTCTAATATCATTAAAAGGATTAAACAAATAAGCAATGAGAAAAATAATGAAAGAAAGACATTAAATTAAGTACTGCTCAGGAAAAAAATACAGGAAGGGGTGAAAGCTCGAAACTGCAAGAAGTCAAAAGAAACTAGCGATTGTCATATCAAGTGAATAGTCTATACTCATCGACTTTTGTGAATGATTTAACCAGAAGGCTAGAAGCATATGAGTAAATGTACTAATAACATGTTCACTGCAGAAAATAAACACCTTGAACATAGTGGTCATCTCTCACTCTCTCTAAATTTCACCAATAAAATGGAGAAGGGAATGAACATAGTTGAAAATTCCTTGACCAAAAACAATATACATCAAGAACGATCCCATGTGACTCGCTAATGACAGCAGAAAGAAGAAGAAGCATCCCATGAAAGATGGAATCCTGAAATATCATGTTAGCTTAATAATATCAATACACACAACAATCAAATGTTTACATAATTCCAGGATCATCATGCAAAAGTTCACAATTATTTCTAGATTTCTCCCAAAAGAATGTTTCAGGACAACATGCAATGACATCAACCTACTTCTAGAGTGCCTTCAACCAGCAATGCAAAATGTGTGACAAAACCTCCAATATCAAACAAAATCCTCTAGATAATGAACTGACATAAAAAGTATGTATATAGAACTTTTAAGTCCTGAAAATAGGGAATTAATGATGGTTATGCAAAATACCTCCTTAAAAAGAGATTGGTGCTTCAGAAGAGGCTACTCTCAAAATGCAGCAGAGACTGAATCACAGAACACTTCTGCTCTATAATTTCATCCCAAGAATTCGTCTTGCATATGCATTCAAACAATGTTACCTCCCTTCATAATAGTAAAGTGTTTCTGAAGATTCCATCCATAGAACCAAGAAAAATGTATCATTAGGCCTCGAAGAGAGCCATTCTCTGAAGCCTCGGTACTCCACATGACATGGAAATAAACTTCGGGCGGTGCATATAATTTATCAAGATAAACGGAATGGCAACCGTTTTCTTCTTCTTTGGGTGGGGTTGGGGGCTGAAACTTAACAAAAGAATTGAACTTCCCCCCTCAAAAGAAAAAAAAAACTTAAGCATCTAATATATACCGCAATGCATTTAAGCCCCAACTCATTTCACAATTAGTACAATCTCTGAACCAATTCTCTCACCCGAATTCCGCTAACAAGTTTGCAACCCAACAAATCATTAATTTGAGTTGTAACATCAAATACATATCATGTCTTTCACAAAATTTCTACATTAAGATTCTCCATATCTTTAATAGTGAAGCTCAGTTACACAGCAAAAATACACAACGACTGAAATTAACTCTTTTCTGGGTCTAAATACAACATACTCCATTAAAATGCGAACATATCAACACATAATCACAAGCAAATTAAAATACGTTATGAAGTACAAGTAATAAAAACACAAACTACACACCTTATTATAAATTTATAATTACCTCCCCCGGGGCAGAAAAAGAAAGAAAGAAGAAGAAACGAACAAAGTTACTTTAAAAAGCTTGAAATATGAATCTAGAACATACCATTTTGCTTTTTCTTCTATTTCAATTGGACGCTGTACCTCGTGATTCCACTTTCTCTTTTTCTCTTCGGTTTAGTCCTCGCAATACGTTCTTTCCCTCTAAGCGAAGTATGTACGGACTGATAAAAAAATATTTAAAACGTCAAAGTAAACTCTGAAATAGAAAACGAGTACGGACAAAATCCTTCTCTTCATGATGAAAATAATCCAGAAAAAAAAAAAACACTAAAATTCTCTAAACTAACCTCATTCGTCAGAAAATTCATTTCAAACTCAAAATTGAAAAAAAAAAATTTCAAAACTCTGGTTAACTGGTTTCAAGGTCACAAAATACATAGAAATGTACGTTGGCTTTCGATTTTGATGATCCGTACCTTCGATGCTGAAGGAGAACCGGAGGACGGTTGGTAGACGGTCAGTGAGCGAAGAATTTCCCGTAAGGCCACACGGGCAGCGAAAATTCAGAGAAGAAGATGGTGAGAGAAAGGCCATACGGTGTGGGTGAGGAGCACTCGATTTTTTCTGGTAAAAGGAATATAAAAGATAGGCTACAACTGCATGATCATAGGTCACGGACACAATAACATATATCGTACACGAGTTATGTGGACAATGAATCCAGGCCGTTGATTTTGGGAAACCACTCCGCTGAGGGTTTTTCCGTCATTTGGTTCCCTAGAGGAAATGGAATCTTAAATGAGTGGTGGTAAGATGGACTCTGTTGTTTTACCACCTGGTAGAACACAGGTGGATAGCATGAACAGAAGTCAAACGATATTTTCCAGCAAATAAGATTTGACATTTGTAGTGCTAAGCGCCTTTGTCAGTCATCTTTTGTTATGTTAAGAGAAGTTGTCTTAAATCTTCGAAATTTGGTGAATGTTAGTGGTCCAATTTCAAGACAAAAGTATTTAAATTTTTGTCTCCAAACATATCTATATGGCCATTGGTTAATTAGTAGTAATAATCAACCGGAAGGGCAATTATTATGTGCTACAGTCTAGTAATGGGCTCAAAATACAGTTCTCACGTCCCTTTTCTCGTGTTCATGATCACGAACATGAGCGGATTTGAACTCTTCAAAAGTTCATGTGAAAAGAATAAGATTAAAATTTAGAAGCTTGGTCTCCATTGAATGAGAAAAAAGATTTCAAGTTAACGATCCAACTCGATCTAAGTGTTGTTTGAACTTATTTGGTTTGTTTGTAATTGTAAATTGTTCATTTTGATTGTAACAAAAATAAACATAAAATTATAATTTTATAACAAATCAATTAGAAATGACACTAAAAAAGTGTATTTTCAATTCCATTAAAAGGGTTGCTACGTTAATCAACCGGTGTTACTTATTTTTAACACCCAAGTATGAGTGTAATGTTTCTTCTCACTTCCTAAGATGGTTTTTGAAAATGAGATAATCAATTATTAATCGATCCTCATAAAATTATTAGTTAGTTTATAATTTTAAATATTGAATTTAAATGGATAGTTTGAAGTTAAAATATCATTCTCATGCCACCAAACCAACAAAAAATTTGTTACTCTTTAATAAAAAAAATCCTCCAAAGATCACGTGTGTATATATATATATATAATATTATGATATATATAATATTATAATATGATATTGCAAATATACGTTTGCACTATATATAAAAAATGTTAACTTATCATATTTAAAGGTGCAAATCAACATTGTGGTATAATAGAGACCAAATTTAACTTTTTACTGACATCTCATTAAGTAGGTAGTTTTTGGCTTTTCAATTTTTTTCTCTACCTCCAAACTCAAAAAAACAAAATTTCATTATCAAGACCATACGCGGTCGGTGGTGCATGGGGAGCATGTGACCGACTCTGGTGGAGTTTGACTATCGAATTTAATTTTGCACATATCGAACAGTTTTCAGTATTTTAGTGGTGGTGATGGCAACAAAACAAAGTAGCCAAAAAACGGAAACCTACACATCTTACACGTCTTTCTAAAAACCTACATTTACCCACATACTTTATCTTATTATAGTTCTTGTTTTTCATTACAGATATGTTTATGTTGTTGATCTTTTATTAGTCTAACATTAAATATCCAATCTGTTCTGAAAAACGAATCACATTAAAGTAATTTGATATCGAGATTTAATTAAAGCATACATATAAATAAATTTAGTAAAAAAAATAAAAGATGATGAAGTGAAATGAATGAGCACACAAGATTAATTACGTGATTTGGCATAATCTTGTTTACGACCATGGAGTGAATAAACTCTAATACGAGAGAAATACAAAAAAATAACAATTGATTTTTTATCCTCAAAACCTAATCCTAATAACCCTTTTACACCATCTCTCAAACCTAAACAACACTCTCTCATCCTCGTGTCTTGTATTTTTCTCTCATATTTTCAAAGTACACATATAAAGTTACCGAAACTCTTCAATAAACTTGGTCTTTAAGTCAAAAGTCTTTCCATCCATGTACTTGGTCACCAAGTTAAACAAGTTGCTACTCAAGTCTCTTGATCACCAAGCTTCTAAGATCCCACATCAAGAATTTGAGATAAATCCCAACAAATATTGTTAAAAATATTCATGTGTGAGTGAGGAAATGTGAAAGACTAATCCCACATTGAAATGAAATTGAATAAGTGACTGACGTATATATAGTGGTGGAACTATAACCCATTGGCTTAAGCTTTTGAGTTCATAGGGTCTCCAACATCATAGGGCATTTGCTTAGTGGACTTTCCAAGCTCATATTTCTCCCAAATTTGGGACATCATGTTGAACAAGCGGTATAAGAGCCAATGGTTCAGCTAAGCATAAAAGATCATGAGGTTAACTCTAGGATGCTCGTGGTGGTATAGTCGAACAACAAAGAGAGCTCAAAAGGACTCGTGTGGCACGAACAAGATTACTTGTATGGAGAGTGGGTAAATGATTGCATAGCGAAGTCTGTGCAGTTCGTAAGATAAAGTCTATAAAGCTCGTTGCTGAAAGTAAGTGTGCTCTGACTCGAATAATAGAACGAGAGACTTTCCAGGTGTGTCACATGATAAAGACTATGGTGTGAGTCTGGAGTGGTATAAACATGATGAAAATGGAGAGTGATTGAGACTCACACGTGAGGGGAAGATTATTAAGAATATTCCTTTGTGAATAAGGAGACATATATATATATATATATATATGGTGGTGAGAACCATTAACTTAAACTTTTAGACCATCAATATTTTTATGTTTTGAGCATGCTCACTGCTATCTATTATTTATTTATTTTTTACTTTGTATTAGTTTATGATAAATCCATGCTTAGGAGGTAAACAACTTAAAGATTTATGTATCCTTTTTCTCGAAGACTAAACTCTATGAAATCTTAGAATTAAAGTTTTCCTAATACTTTTCCAAATTGAAATCCTTATTTTTTATATATATACACACACAGAATAATACGTAAAAAGAGACCTTAACTTTATGGAGGGAGTAGTTTTCTTCTTGTAGCAATTATAATTAACTCAAAACAAGAATCAAGAGTCGTCAACAACAACAGTGGGACGTAAATTATTGGACAACAAAAACAATATCGTCAAAGAATAATTACAATCTCAAAAACAGCAGCTATACTTTAATATCAAAGTTGCTATTATCGATATTGTATGGATAAGGGCGTAAATTATTGGACAACAAGAACAATATCGTCAAAAGATAATTGCAACCTCAAAAACTACTTTAATATCAAAGTTATTGTTATCGATATTGTATGGATAAAATGAAATATTGGACCGCACATCCATCTTGAAATTAGATAACTCATTATTTTCATTCTGGAATCGGAATTGCCTGTATAATAAGTCAAACCCCTTTTACCCGGTAGCAGATTGAAATGCTGCCAAATATATAGTTTCTTATTATAGTATATGAATCCCATAAAGTTTGTAGATCTTATCTATTACCATACACCAATTTTTCCCTTAAAAAATAATGATGTTATCAAAAAATAATTGGTCAATGTTAGAGCAATTTGACAAAAATTATCTTTATATATATATATATATATATATATATGTTACTTTTTTTTTTCTTTTTTGTCATCTTAAATAATGTTGTTGATTTAAGTGATATGCTCTTGTATTAAGAAATCATACTCTTGCAATATAATCTCTTACTAAAAAAAGGAAAACAAGAATAATATCATACAATAGCATACCTATTTTATTTAAACAAACCGCATATCTCTACTCTTTTTGGTGATATTGTCCCGACATAATTTATTAATACCAAAACAATATTACTTAAAATTATAAAATTATTTTTATATTACTTTTTAATGATATTGTTAAAACGTGATTTGTTAACGCTAGATAATATTACTTAAAATAATAAAAAAAATATCTTTATAATATTTTGATGATATTGTCAAAACAAGATTTGATAATGCAAAAACAATATTACTTACAATTATAGAATTGTTTTATATTACACTTTTTTCCATTTCTTTTCATCTAAAATAATATTATCAATTCAAACGATAAAGCTCAGGCAATAAAAAAATCATGCTATCAATTCAAAAATCATATTATCACACACCTAATTTATCTAAACAGTCTATCTCGAAAATTAAAAACTTTCTAAAATACAAAAGGTACTATCTCTCATTAGAATTTTTTTAAGAAAATCTAATATAAATATTTACTATATGTGTCTAAAAGAATACAATGAATTAAGTCCCGAGTTTACAAAACCCAACTGCAAAGATGGTAAATACAAAACAAATTAAGGAAAAAAATCCATTTACATAAAAAAATCCACCACAGGATGAGCCATCATCTTCCCCAACTCCAAAGTCAAATCATTCTCCGGAGGCGCCAAGTTCAAATCCAAGCACAAAACCCTTTTACTGCTATTCGATCTTTTCATCATAACTGGCATTGGCAACAGAGGTCTCGTAAACAAACCTTCTTCAATACTGAATTTATTATTATTAGCTCTGTGCCTCCTCATGTGACCCCCAAGAGCTTGACCAAGAGCGAATTCAAGGCCACAAAGGGAGCACTTATGCTTCTTAGGCGATACCGGCAACTGGGTATGATCATCATATAAAGGGTGATGGTTTTCTCCCATTAGCTTCAGCTTTTTGTGGCTTGCACGGTGACCCCCTAGAGCTTGGAAGGACGGGAACTCCCGGTTGCATGTCTTGCATGTGAAAACGCGAATTGACAAGTGGTTTGCCTTGTCGTTTTGGCCTACCTTTGAGAGTAGCATCAAGCAATTGGCCATGTCGATTTCTTGTCTACCTCTCTTCATGACTGAAATAAAATTCGGATCTATATGTGAAAAGTTTTGCTTGCTTTTGCTGATGAAATATTGAATGGAATGGAGACTTGTTGAAGTTTGGAGTTGTATTTATAGGCAAAAGCGGACAAGTGAGACTTGCCTGGGTGATGTGAGTGTAATGACGGATTTGCCCTTGTTTCTTGAGAGTCACAAAAGCAAGAGTTTATGGGTTTTTTGGTTGTGTAATTGTGGTGAGAATAATGGGCGAGAATATATGTGGCCGTCGGGTTAGTCACGTATGCGTCACCGCGTAGCTGAGCAAACATAACGGGTCGTTACTCGTTAGAGGCGAGCAGTAGGAACTTTCCTAAACTTTTAGTATTCTATAATCTTATACTATTAAGAGTGTAAAGCCACTCTCGCTCCCCAAAGCGCGTATATAACACGAGCTTAAATCTAATTCTTATCCATTTGTTTGGGAAAATTTTGGGTTAACCTTTTTTTCCTCCAACAGGTGTTTAATGTGCAGAATTCTTCTGGAGGATTCTAGAAGCACGATTTATTTTTCAATTGATTGTTTAAATTTTTTAACTCATTTTTTTGTTTAATTTTCCTGTAAGCATATTTTGTTGGCTTGTATATTTTCTTTCAATAATTTAAGTTATTCTTATGCACTAACATCAAATCTTTAATAAAAGATATGTATTCAAACGTAAAACACTGAAAACGCCAACTTAGTTTGACAATTGTCTCATGTATTTTTGTTTTAATTTTAATTTGAATCATCATCATTTCAATTAAAATAAATTTTTACAAATTTTAATTTACTTAATTGAAATTAATATTTATATTTTCATGATTTTTTTATTAAAATTTTATGTTGTATAGTTGAATGATATAAAAAAAAGAAAAAATATTTCGTACCCACATAAATGAACTAATGTTAAACAAATTTTTTTTCAACTATAAGAGCCTAGAAGGAAGAAATTAGTAAAGAAAAAAACTCGATCGTTTTCTTTAGACTAGCTGGTGGATTAAAAATGACGCGCTCTTTAAACAGGCGCGCGGAAACCAGTGTTTAGCCAGAAAAGACGAAAACAAGTGTACAACTACACGTAAACGGATGAAACGTGGCGACCAAGTACCCAAAGTAGTGTCTTGTTAATGAATCCACGCGGCCCTTTTTAGCTCAAAGAGTAAGCTTCCTTGTTTCACACTTCATTTCCTCATCCCTTAATTATAGATTCTCGTTCAAGGTTTATAATCATGGGGATTTAAAAATTATAATAGAATCAAATTTATAACGAGGTTAAATAATAAATTATTAAATAAAAAATATTTAAATTTAAATTTTTTGTAATAATATTTAATTTTATTGTGACTTTAATTTTTGATTAAATTCTTAAATAAAAAAATTATGATTTCTAATTTACAACATAAAACTTCTCGACTCCTGCACGATTGAGCTCATACAATGCACGCCTTTACTTAATTTAATGGTTAATTTTACCACTAAGATATTAAATATATTTTTTTCTAATAAAAGTTTATTACGTATATGCACATAATATATTGTACAATTATGAATTGACAATTTCATTACTCGCTCATAAGAACTGTACGTAAGTTTTTTATTTTGTTTAATTTATTGATAATCATGCGTAAATCATATGATTAATTGTATGATCCATTTGAATAACAAATCAATCTTTATAATAATAATAATCACCGCAATATGAGTGAAATGATAAAAATTTTGTGAAATATCTATAAAATTATTAATTTCAATTCTTATGTCCACGATAATTATACAAATTTTTTAAATCATTTTACTTAATAAATAAACTTAATATTTAATATGATGAGCTCAAACTAATCAATCATATTGTCTTTGTGGAATTTTAGGGTTGACTAGTACGGATGAGAAATTTCTACTGTACGAATTCTGTCTGGATTAGCTGGTGTATTAAGTATTCAAAATCTGAAATAGTGGTTCATTAGTTTGAAAATTATGGTTTGAACTCTTTTAAGTTTGACTTGAATGCTACTCCATATATAATATGCCAATTTGTAGGAGGCGCCGTTGTGCATGTGTCCACTACTAATACTTGGTCTGCAAGATTTGTTCCCACTTTTTCAGACTATTTATTATGCGGTGGTTTTTCTATGACCACTCTTTTTAGAACTTTCCAACTCGATCTATATTCTTTTATCTTATGCATGTGTTCTTAATATTTTTCTTGTGATCTGCATACTTCGTCTCATGTTCCTCAATCATTTCTCTTTTAAGGGGAAAAATAAAGATAAAAGGGGAACCTCATATATACTTCGTTTGGAACTAACAAAATATAAAATTTAATTAAATTGTATATATATTATAAAATTTAATTAAATTTTTATATTCAAAATATTTAAAATAAGTTAATAATTTAAAAGAGAATAGAGAAAAAATGATCAAAAATATTTTTATCAACATAATTTTTTTACTCTTAATTTTATAAAACTTATTTATAAATTCTATAAAAATTGATAAAATTTATAATAAATTAACTTAATTTCATAATGTTCCTTAATTTATTGATTTTTTTTTATTTACAATGACAATCTAACCAGTTCCTAATTCTTATCCATCCACATAACAACTTTATTCATAATGAAAGTATTAGTCTAAAAATCGAACTCGAAATCTTAATGTACTCAATACGTTTGACTCGAAGTAATAACTATTGAGGAAAATATTATGGTTAATTGATTGACTTTTCAATAATGACAATGTATAAAACTGTAAATAAACTCTATAAAATTTATGAAATTAATTGTATAACTTATAAGTATACTCTTATAAAATTAAAATAATTATTATCAATCATAAATTAATTGTTATTATCAAACATAAATTAACAATACCAAACAGTTTGTTACCAAAAAATCAAACGAAGAGCCAATAAAAAGTAAGCCTAATCTGGCGCTTAATTCACATGGATTATGTATTTAAGATTGTTAAATAATTTTGAGTAAAAAGTACAAATTTGACTTTTCTGTCATAGATAAAAGGTAGTTTCGCTAGAATTAAGTAGCACTGATTCTTTCTAGATTAATTTCATCAAGGCTCCACTTTTTCTGATCCTGAATTTATATTTAAAACTCCATTCACACGTTGAGATCAACTTTATTATCATACAAATTTATAAAGTAAAATCTATTGTATATATAAATTTTGATTATAAATTAATTTTTATTAAATTTAAAATTTTAAAAATTTTAAATCTATAAAAAAAATAATGTACAAAAACTTTACTTCATAATTTTTATTGTAGAGAAATTAATCTCTCAATTATCGTTTCTCAAGAAATGACGTGATATAACCCAAATGTATACATAGATGACCTTGGCGAGTAGGATTAAAATTTATCGTTTCGAGAAAATAAAAAAAACTTGGTTCTACTGCAAAAACAGACAAATAATCCACAAACTTCACTTAGAAAGCATTAAGATAAAATGAAGAATTTCTTAATTTCATTATTTTCCAATAAATCATACGGAAAAAGAGATCAACCCATGCATTATCATTGTACAAATCATAATACAATCCAAAATCAAACGCAAAGAAAAAAAATGTATCAACTTTATAGATCACATATCTTTATTTAAAAAGAAAGACGTGATAAAATTACGTATGAACCTGTTGGAGAATCATTCTTTAAAGATAATTTCACATATAGAAAGAAAATATCCTAATAAATAATGTGCGCAACCTCGAATGATAGAAAAAACAAAAAAACAATGTAGGAATCCTCAACTGAATGCAGCACAGATTTTACCATATATAACCCATAGAAATAATGAAGAAAAATAAATAAACGCAAAACACCATTAAGAAAATCTCATTGGTATGATTTTGACCATTACCATTATAAGAAAAAATTGACAGAAATATCAAAGATCAAATTACAATTCAAGTACTAAACATCCTTTTTTGCAGTGCACTAAATTTAGTAAGGAAGTTTGCACTTGATTTTCACCTCTGCAATAGGCAATCTATGTGAAATAGGAATTTTTCTTTGTTTTTCTGTGGTTTCTACAACATATTTCCAACCTATCTCATTTACTGGTCCAAAAATTCTTCACATCATTATCTATTACCTAGAAAATTCATTGCAATTTTTGCCCACTTGGTCCCAAATTGTGCCTGCATTCCATCACAAACCTCTATTCTTCCGCTGAAAATTTGCTTCCCCTACACATAAAAAGAGGAGAGAAAGAAGAAAAGAGGGAGAGGAGAGAAGGAAGAGGGAAGAATTGAAAAGAACAGATTGGCAGGACAGAAAATTGTTATCGTACGTTACCTCTTATGGTAACGGAGTGATTTATTGCTAAAATTCTCCAATTGTTAAAAGAAAACCGCTCAAAGCTGTTTTTTTTTTTTTTGTAACTAAGCTCGTAAGAGACTACTAAATTTGAAGTTTTAAACTTGACAGCCACATTTTCTTTTGCGCCTAATGTTAACCATTAAGCTTTATTGTATAAGAGATTCATAGCATTGAACTAATAATCTGTTATGTAAGAAGCCATTGTACCGTGCCGGTAGAGAAATGGATCCATAAGTGGAGTGAACGAAGTGGTTCGAAATCTGAGTTCTGGTTTTGAGCAAGAAATTCCTAAATATAAATATTGACAAAGCTAGAAGACCGAATTACACAGGGAAGCAGATCAAATCTCATTTGCAGCATTCGGTAGGTATAGATAAAAGAGTAAATATACAGAGAGTAACCCTATATAGATAGAGACATCATCTAAAGATAATAATTTTGAAATTATCTAAGTTGGTTCAAGATTCAAAGGAGTAAATTAAACATTCTTTTTTTTTCTCCCTTTGTTATGGTTAAAAACTTGATCAGAGATACATGTATCTGTAGACATTATAATTTTAGTAATTTTAGAAACACACAATTTCAAGAAACTCAACTATCAAAGAGCCTTAAGAACAGCTTGACACATCACACCTTTATCATACTAAAGCCATAACGACAAAGAAACGGTAGTAATTTAAAGTTCATACCTGAATCATCACAACACAATGAAATAAAAAATGACCACATATTCAGCCTATAATGCATAGACCAAGCAACCATACTCAACCAGAATAACCCTATTTTTTTTATAAATCAACCAGAAAAGTTAACCTTCATATAGAGTTATGGTCGAGAGCATAACGGAGGAGAAAATGCTTAAAGTTAACAAAACACAACTGAATTACCTTGTTACCTCACCAAATTCTTCTAAATATCATGATATCTCTCTTGACTGGCAGCTCACTTTTAACGTTGAAGTCATCCAAAAAGAACATTATAAATACATCAATCATCATCTACATGTCCTATCCAAATAAAGCATTTGTTACTTCGACTGCAATCTTCCATGTATAGCTTTTAATTTAAACTTAATTTCATGCAGTCTAACTTCCATGTTATAACCTTTTAAGTTAAGTTTTTAGTCTCTCAACTCTATGTGAAGAAAGGCGAAGGATATACAAAGATAAGAATAGACCTCTGTTAGCGTACTGTACACAAAGAATTTAAACAATTTGTTCATCATAATTTTACTAAAAGAAATTCCACTGTCTGAAGATTTATGATCAATTCAGATTGGCACAAATGACCTTGCATTACAATTACTTTCAAGCAAACGCCTTATGACATATTCATTTATCACAGTTCCAAAATTCAAGTTACAACCATGTGTGCATGAAAGAATTTAGCTTATCACACATCTTGAAATAAATACCACAGGATATACATCTTTTCGCTACTTCTGCAAGGAGGTTGAGGAGCTGGTTTAGGCATACTGACATTTAGAAAGCGAACAATTCTCTAACTTCTATGTTATAACCTTTTAAGTTAAGTTTTTAGTCTCTCAACTCTATGTGAAGAAAGGCGAAGGATATACAAAGATATGAATAGACCTCTGTTAGTGTACTGTACACAAAGAATTTAAACAATTTGTTCATCATAATTTTACTAAAAGAAATCCCACTGTCTGAAGATTTATGATCAATTCAGATTGGCACAAATGACCTTGCATTACAATTACTTTCAAGCAAACCCCTTATGACATATTCATTTATCACAGTTCCAAAATTCAAGTTACAACCATGTGTGCATGAAAGAATTTAGCTTATCACACATCTTGAAATAAATACCACAGGATATACATCTTTTCGCTACTTCTGCAAGGAGGTTGAGGAGCTGGTTTAGGCATACTGACATTTAGAAAGCGAACAATTCTCATAAAAATGACTAACCTAGTATCCAAATAAGAAGGGGTTCATTCTTTCCCCTTTTTAAATTCAGTCCTTGTCATTCTATAGCATAAGTGATGTTTGTAAACAATCTCAAAGAGTGAATGTTCCCAAAGCGCTAAATGAATTTAAAGACTAAAGCAACAAAAGCAGAGATAAATAATTTCTTTTCATTAAGTTGTGAATCATACCAAGCAATAGAAAAATTTTACTTTAAAGACTTAAATGAAAAACAGAATCAGCACTAACCTAATTTGATGGAGTGAATGAAGTCGAGAGAAAATAGATTCCTCAACAAATTAAAGCAGAGATAAAGGGAGAATAGTATTCTGACCTCTGCAAAACTAAGGACTTCTTGCTTTTCATATAGTTGTACATTTGCAAAGAGAAAGAGATAAGGGGAACATACCTGATGTAATCTAATCAAGTTAGGCGTTTATGGGGCTTGGGGATCTATATTTTTATCTGAAAGTTTTCCCATCAAGAAGTTTCTTGAACTTAGAGTTAGAATTTGAGCACATATTAAACAATTTAGAGAGACTATTTCGGATCATGGCCATTTAGAAGAACCAAGAAGCGGGCATGAGAAAAAGGGATCAGAAAAGGAAACCTAAACTCAGAAATGAAAGCAAGCTAGGAATTGTTGTCATTGTTTTTATTTCCCCCTATAAATTTTGACATCTGTAAAATTTTGAAAAAAGAAACTTATAGAACTCAAACCACCAACCCAGAAATGTAGAACTTTGATGAAGAATTACCAACAAAATGATAATCCAAAATGAAAAGATCTCTAAAAAAACATAAAATATTTACCATGTACAATTCAATAGAGCCAAATCCAAGAACAACATCAGCCAATTTCAGTGCAAAAAAAGGAAAATTCAATGTTAGAAAACAGTATGAGGAGAGATGAATTTCACAGTTAAGAAATAATCAGAGGACTCAAAATCACTGAAACCTTTATACCACTTAACTAACTTCTTTGATACTTTCTGCGACTCATCAACAATTCTTTTGTATTTTCGTTGTCCCTGGGATGAGATTACCTTGTTGGAACAGACTACCATGGAGGTGAAAATCCCGAATGGTGGCGGAAATTTCGCAGCACGCCGGAAATTGCAGTATACCCAATTCAGAATAAAACCCAATTTTCATTTTCAAAAACTACAACAATTATCAATCCTTCAAGAATAAAAGGAATTAAAAATCAACAAATCCAATTGGGATTTTAGCGTGAATATAACAAAAGAGACATACATGGGAATTTCTCCAAGAAAGGATCAACAACTTCCCTGAGAATCCAAGAGACGATTAGAAAGACACCATAGAGGCCACAGTAAGCGAGTCTCGTTGATGTCTTCGTGATCCCTGACGCCACCCATGTTCACAGGACGCCGTGAAAGCCTCACGGCACATCTCTCTCCAATGTCAAAAGCATATTGAATTAACCCAATGATACAATTAACTAAACCAAATGGATTCAACCATCCTGCAGGAAACATGCGAATCGTCAGAGCAATAAACATTCATGCGAATCGTTAGAGCAATAAGCATCGAGAATCGTCAGCAATAAACATCCATCGAGGAAGAAGTAAAACGCTGCCGTGTGTAGCGTAGGGAACAAACGTTAGAAGTAAAACTACAGTACAGATGTCAAGTCATAGCCCAAAAGGCCAAGTGGCAGGCTCTTTGAAGGACAAGTACAACTCTCCTTTAAATATATATATATGATTTCAAAAATCAGTCCCTCGTCATCATCTGAGAAACCAGTTAGTTTTCTCAGCAAATAAGGTTAAAATTGTAAAGGGTGAATTGTATTTATTTATTGTTATCACCTGTATATAATATTTAATATTTATGTATAAATTCGATTCGATTCAAATAAATTATATGATGAAATATAAATAATTATAAAAATGTCAAAAATTAAAATTGTAACCAAATTAAAAATTTGACCCTATTTATTTTTATTGATTTTGATTTGAATTCGATTTAAATTTGATTTTAAGGTATTTTTGTTCGGTGTGTAACTTTTGTTAAAAAATTTATTAGATTTTTTTAATATAATATTTTATATATAATTTCAACCGATTAAGTCAAATCTCGTCTATCTAAAAAAAAAAAAAAATGATTGTGTTAATCTTTTGACTAAAATTAAGTTAGATCATTTAATCGATTTTAACGGTTTGATTCATACCTACTACTGGGCAGAGAGAGGAGACGTCATTAGGCTTTTAAGTTTAAATGAAATCTCATGCGTTCTTAATTGGGTTTAACATTCACTCTAATGGCGTTTTGATGCGGTTAAAAAATTATCCATTTTTCTGTATAGTGCGATAGTTTAAAAATATTCATAATGGTCTCAGTGGCTGAGATTATCGCAGCTAGCGGTGGATGTCACTGCCTCTCTGGTCTGTAGGGGAACTGGGGAGGGACCCAAAACGCCAAGTGAGTTCCTGAAAATTCAAACTCAAACCACAATCCAAATTAGCCATACAGAGAGGAAAAACCCCAAAACATTTGAAAGTTTCAGCAGATTTTTAAGTGCTAGAGTCACGGTGCTCCATAACATGAGAGACAAATCAACATCGTCGACGCCAATCCCACTCCAAATCCTACGGCCAGGCCAAGGAGGAGAAACTGGAGATGGGGACCGGAGCAACAGGGAATTGCAGATTGTGGATCGCATCTCCCCCAATTTTGCTTCTCGCTCCAAATTGCCCGGTGATTGGGTCGTTGAGAAACGGCCCCGTAAATCCTACCCCGACAGAATCGACAGCGTAAGACTAAGCTTCTTGTATTTTTTTTTTTTTACAGTAATTGCTTTTCCTATTATAAATGTTATCGTTTGCAGTATTTTTTATTTATTTTATTCATTACTAATGTTTTTTTACTTGCTAGCAATAAATACATTGTGATTATAACTGCATTTGCATGCATGTATGTCTGTGTTTGTTATGTATGCTATGTATTTGGGAATTGGGAAACTAGTAAGGCTTTGGGTGTGACATTTTTACGAAATGCATTGCACACAACTAACAAGGCAAAATATGCTAGAGATTGATTTTATTTTTTCCCCTAAGGGATTTATTTTAGAGCCATTGCTAGTTTTTGTACATGAATTTCGAACATGTTGAGATTTGGTATCTCCTGGCATTGCACGAAGTTTTGTTTGATAGAATTATTGCTGAGAGGCAATGGAACATAATTTGTCTTATGCAAAAGTTGGAAATTCCCAGTTGGTAGTGAAAAAAAAAAACTGCGCTTGAGGACATTTTTAAAGGGTAATCACGCTAGTGCTGTCCATGGGTTTCACACGCGTACAGGTTTAATATGTGAAAGCTGCATGAAATTCACAGATGGTCAAGATCGGACAATTGCTAGTGGCAGGGCTGTCCATAGCACTTGGGGTTTAGTTTGGTCTCGTATGGTCAAATGGATCCAAATAAACAAAATGTTAAAAATGGGTTTTTTATCAAAACATTCATGATAAATTGAAGGTGTGTTAGTGAGTTACAGCCCGAAGTCGAAACTGTTGTCAACATGTGGCATCCACATGTTTGCCAGACTAGCACCACATTATTGGCCAGCTTGGCATGCCATGATGGTTCAGCTTCAATCCATTTGGCGTAGGCTGTTGTTCAATTTGGTTTTGTAGGACTGAGGTTCAATTATGAACATGCTCGAGCTTAACAAGCCCATCGGACGGGATTATGTTACTTTGACTCTGATACCAGTTTGGAGTGTGAATATATATTGGTGTTGGATTTGACAATAAATCACAGATGTATCCAATTGTCATCCAGAGCTCTAAGTAACATGGCTATAAACAAAAGGAAAGACTTTAATGTTAATAGTGCACTGCATGGTAGTTTAATCATAATAGGTGAGAGTACTGAATTGGTTTTAGGATTTTCAGGTGTCTGTCTTTACACTTCATTGGGGTAGTGTAATCAAATCATTAGTCGCATTTAACAACCAACTTTGATGCCTCTATATTTGGTAGTGGCTCTTTGAATTCTGAATATATGTGAGATTGAGAATCTAATTATCAAAATCAAACGTGGAAGTCATAGGATTATGTTGGAATATAGTCCATTCAATGAAAGTGATGAATATGGATGATGAAGGATGACAGAACCCTTCTTTGGGGAGAAAACCATGCCACTCTGTTGTGGATGTACTTTCCTCAATACTTGGTACATTTCTTGTTAGTGAATGTAGAAAATGAGGCAACAGGTGAAAAAAAAAATGCATGTCCAAATTGAAGCTATTTTGTTTGAAAATATTGACTAACATACTCGGGAATTTTCATCTTCTTGTGCAGTATTACTATGAGCCTGGGACTGGGCGCCAGTTTCGTTCCCTGACAGCTGTTCACAAATACCTAAGTCTAACTGAGGATCCTGGCAGTAAAAAAAGAGTGAGTTCCGATATTATCTTACCATCAAAGATAAACAAGAAATATGTTGATAAACAGCTTTTATTTCACGTGGATGTGTTGCAATGAGGATAGCTTAATGAGAAATTGAGGAAATCCTCACTGGTTGCCAATCATACTGCTGCAGATGCAAATTATGGCCAACACTGTCAGGAGCACCTCATCCTTCAAACTACCCGATGGTTGGATTGTTGAAGAAAAACTCCGGACAAATATCAATTACTCTAGTATCATTGACAAGGTGCTTTTCAATTTTTTCTGTTCTAGTGTTCCAACCACTTGCATTCTTCAAGTTGGGTAGAATTTGGCTCATCAATGTGCGTGTATGTTGGAGGCTATAGCCTATATGGATTGCGTGCTGTATTTCAATCTTCTTTTTGGGAGAGCAATACATTCTCATTCCACTCTCCACAGATTGAATATGAACATCTCTTCAGCCTATGTGGCTAATAAAAGTAATTTGAGTTTGATTCTCATTTAAGTGTCAAGTAACAAACATGTGGACCATTAAAGAAAAAAAAGGTTTGTTTATCATTCAAGTGTAGGTAATGGAGCGTTCGTTGCATCATAAACAAAAAGCTACTGCATAAAATTGTTGTATGTACGAATTAAAACTCTCAAAATTTTGTAAAATGACTGCAAAAACTTGGGGATAAGATTAGGTGCCTGGATGGCTATAGGTTTTCTTCTGAATAATTTATTTTCTCATTGGTCTATGAACTTGGCTGTTGTGGGGAGCTTTAAGGATTTCAGAAAATTTGGCATTGGGACAAAGGTTGGGCAATGATAATTCTTTGTAAGATATCCTTTGTCATTATCGAATTGATATCTTTACTTATCTTTTTGTCTCATATGAATATATGTGCTCCCCGACGAATATTTCACTGAGCAGTAACTGTTCTTTTTGCCAAAACTAAGATTTACGTGTACTTTTAGATGATCCATGGTCTTGAAATCTAATTTAATAAGTTTGCTTCCGTTCATTTCCTGCTTGCTAGATGAATGTTAATTTCTTTTTTACTGTTGAAGGCTGAAGAATTAGGGTTATACTGTTAAGATGTTGTTTCACTATATTGCATGCTGCAATTTAGAAACTTGAGAGAAATGTTACTTGTGCAGTATTACATTGAGCCAGGAACTGGAAATCGGTTTCGTTCCCTGATAGCTGTTGAGAGATACCTTGCAGAGGCAGGAGAAAGTACAGCTACACCAAAGGCATTAGAATGGAGCAATCATTTGACTGTGAGTGATGATTAATTCATTTCAGCAATATGGTGATTCTTTTGTGCGTGTGAAGTTACTCTCTGGGTTATTTTCTATTATTTTTTACTTCGCCATTTTGGTTCTCAGAAGAGAAATTTTTCCAGTAAGACTCGTTCGCTAGAAATCATCCTGAAACAGCCAACAGATAACAAAGGAATTAAAACTACACCCAAGTCCTTGGAACCAGGCAACAACTCTACGGTGTGTTTGTGAATTAATTAATAGATAAGTGCTGTATTTAACTAGAGTTTAGGTTCTCGTCTATCATGGATGATTGTCGATTGTGCTTCTTTTCAGGCTTCAAAAAATGCTGGGTCTCGAAATAAGAATAAATGTTGCAATGAGGTTAAAGATCCAATGCTCGATTTTGCCAGCCCTCCAGCAAAGATAAAGTGGGTCTTTAGTTGCCCTGGGGGAAATGCATGGAGCTCTTATATGAGTGGATCTGTTGTCCCAGAATCAGTACAGCAAAAATGGTCCGAGGCATTTGTATTATCAGTTCAGGATAGGTTTTAATATGCCTCATGATAAAGGTACTATGCTTCTAACTCCGTTAACGCTCAGTTTTTATCTTTTTATATGGATTTTAACTTGAGACTATTTTTTTTCCATGATTAAGCACTTGAGGATATAAACCCCTAGACCTTGCTCATGAACTCCCAGCCATAGTGGGGAGACTTGATCACATGACCAAAGACTTGTTACCAATTTAAGACTATTTTTTGTTTATCTGGGGTGTTCAATATTATTGTTTTTTTCAGGTCTCATATTGCAAGGCTTTCATGGGCTCTGAAAATTGTAGTTCCAACAATTTTATTTACTGCTGCGACCAAATGCTCCATTGATCTCTGATTTGTTGGTTTTGCAGTCATTGAGCAGACGGAGAGAATTAAGGGGAAAATGCATAGTGTAGGAGAGTTAGTTTTGGCTTCTCGTGAGGCTAGATCCTGGCTGACATACTTTGTTCCTTCTTGTTGTTTGTATCCATATTGTGGTTAGAATTTTCAAGTAATCTTAGTACCCTAACCGTTGTGTAAAATAGTTTTCCCTTAGTTGATGGTTGTGATTGCCTCCATCATCTTGTAAATGCTAATAATAGCTGGACTACAAATTTTGAGCAAGGGACTGACAATTTCTGTTTGTGGATCCAAACTGAGGTTTACTACATGTTATCCTTTCTTTTCTTTTTGGGTCATAGGTTTAATGCATGTTGTTCAATTGTCTATAATTAGACGATCTGCACATAAATTGTATATGATTTCTAGGTGCGCCTGTCCATGTTGCTAGAGTTTTTATAATTGTAGAGTAGAATATTTTTTGTAAGGTTTTATAAATTTTTTATTTTATTTAGATTGACGAAACGAAGAGTCTAAATTTAAAGTGTTGTGACAAACACAAATATGACAGAGTAAAATGAAAGTCTAAACAATAATGTCGCAGAGTGATATATCATTTAATCTTACAATCATGTAAATAAAGTTAAGAACCCGTGAAACAAAAAGAGAGAGTAAGAACTAGGGTTTTTCTATGGTAAATTGGTTGGAGAATGATCCAACTAGGATGAAGGTAGCAACTAGACAGAAAACCTAACTAAGGATTTTATTATATCTGCATCATTCGCTCTCCCAAATATCAATTTCACTCTTGTAATTTTAGTTCCTCTCTTGCTCACCAACCAATGGAGCAAAAGATTTTGGCCATATTTTGTAGTATGTATATAGTTTCATTTTTTAAAGGAGATATTTTATTCAGTGTTTTCAGAGGCGAGGGCGTTGGGCGAGGCGTTGGGGCGTAAGCCTGGGCGTTTTGAATAAAATAATATTAATTAAATTATAAAAATACTAAAAAATTGAAATAATATAAATTATCAATAAACTTTACTAACTTAAGACCTATGAATAAATATTTATCAAAATATTTTTACACAAATATCAAACAATTTGATGAGCAAGAGTGTTAAATGTGAGCATATAGTGTGATAATTATAATATTAATTATAATTAATCCGGGTAAGTCTTTTGAATCTTTTGAGGCATTTCGAAATTTTAATAAAATAATATTAATTAATTAATTAGAATAATAAAATTATTTTAATTTTAATTTTAATTCATTTTTATCAAAGTTTAATACTTTACTAACTCTCTATAGTATGATAATTATAATTTTATAAATATTAATATATATTTATATATAAATTATATGAAGTATAACTTATATTTTTATATTGTTGTTATTTGTAAATGATTAATTAAATTGTTTGTAATTATTATTAAGATAGATAATATGTATTATATATTTATGAAGTGTAAAAATGACATTACAGCTGTGTTAGCTCATTAGTTAAGATTTGGGATGCTTTAGGTCATGGGTCCGATTTCGCCCGTGGGCGCGCCCCGGGCCCGTTTTTAAAAACACTGATTGTATTTACGCGTTACACAATAGAAGGTAACTCTTTATCATTTTTTAATCTTTTATCTTTTGTGTGAGTTGAAATTGATTTTCGATTTTTTATGCGATGACAAATGATTCTACAAACACAATGTAAAGAAAAAAATCTGAAAATTGAAAAGAATTGAAAATTAGAAAACAATATATATATATATATATATATATATATATATATATATATATATATATGGTGTTATTTGGATGTCAAAATAAAAAGAGTAAGAATAACATAATTTTAAAAAAAAAACTAGGTAAAATGAATAAGTTTCAAATGATTTTTTTTCTTTAGATTTCCCTTTCTTCATATTTTCAAAGATCCGACCGTATCTAAAGTTTTTTTTTCTTTTACTTAATTCATTGATTATGATGATTAGATGGGGGTAATTTGAATCCAAGAAAACAAATAAATTAAGACAAATGAAGAAGAAAAAAGAATATTTTTTATTTAAAACTTACTCACAGTAATTTATTACTTACAAATAATTTTTTCCTTTTATTTTTTTTATTTTTGGTGAGTCTTAAACTTCAAAATGAAGTAAAGAAATATGTCCCTTTTTTGTTTTTCATTTGTATTTCGGTTTTTTTTCCTTTCACTTCTTTCAAGATACAAACGTTAATGCTCGTGTCATTTCCTTTTTCTGGATTGACAGTAGAATTGGAACATGATCATCAAGCTCATGAGCTGTGTTCCGATCAAGTTCTGCAAAGGAACTATTTTCTTATTAGCAACCCATTTTTTGTACAACTTTGCTTATTAGTTATTAGTTGCTCTTGCTATCAAGGGAAATGCTAGAGTCAGTCACAATTAACAGTTAAGATGGGCGTGCAAGGACTCTTGATGCTCTACAGGTATAATACAGCCCCCATTCTAACTGTCGGTCACGACTAACGCTAGCAAAACCCTTGCTATCAAAGAGGCATTAAATCTATACCTCCATGATGATTGATGAGAGTGAAATGGCCTATTGACTGAGAAATACCTCAAACTCCCTGGCGCATTGTACGCACCACGAGAACCATGAACTTCACTTCTGAAAAATCATGACATAAATTGGTGATAATGAAACCAAAATTACATTGTTCAAAATCTCTAGCAATTTATCATCCTTTTTTTATTACAAAATCTCAATCTCTCTGCTTGTTGACTCATCCATTACCTTCTAACCGAAGGAGCATGTACACTTCAGCCTTAAAGAGGCAAAATACCAACTTAAATTTCGAAAATTTCGGTGAGAGATCATGTTTCCAAACCTCCTACTACACTGAAAATGAAAAAACAATCAGGGTGTCAATTGCCCAGATAAGTAAAGAGACAGCTTCTCTCTCAGATGTACACCCTTACTGTCGACAGCTCCACAGATCTGTTGATGATAACCAGAGTCGTGTTCACGAGACAAAGTCATTTTTTCCTGCACCTCATCTTTCACATCAATAACAATGTTATGAAGCAAACAGCAAACAAGAATAATCCTAGGCAACCTATGTTTGTCGGGTCGCCACATCACTCCTTGAATGATCCTCCACATTTCCTTTAACTTTGCCAATGCCCTTTGTGCTACCATCCTAGTTTCAAAGTGCCGTTTATTGAAATCTGTCTTTAACGAGGGTAGTTCTTTACACTCGTAAGGTACAACAAGATAGGGCAATAAGGGATAGCCCGAATCCCCAATTATATATTCCCTTATTTCTGATCCTTCAGAGAGATTTATTTTTTTACCATTCAACCTCTCTCCTCTATCACACAGCTTGCAGAAGTTTGAACTCTGAAAAACCACCCAGTCTTTCATTTTACCTGGCCAACCAGTGACAATGTCTCTGAACCTCATCTCAGGGTCTACAATTGCCTGCAAGACCATGCTGTGATTCTTCTCCTCATCGAGCCATGCGTTAGTTGCAGGGTCTGATGAAGGTAAACACATCATGATGTGAGTCGTATCAATCGCACCACAGCAATTAGGAAGGCCTTGAATTTTCTCAAACTTTGATTTTATCTCAGCCATTTCTGTTTCAGTGGAAGGCCATCGCAAGTGACGAAGCCCCCTTTCTTCCATAGACTCCACAAAACGCCAAGTTACTTGGGAGACTGTTGAGTGGCTTAGACCAAATGAATCACCAACTGTCACTAGTGAATCACCAGAGCTCAGCCTTCTTAAAGCTACAGCTACTTGATCGTGAAAAGACAAAGGTTTGCCATTTGAAAATGAATAACTCCCAGGCTTGGCCATCATATCTTCCTCCACAAGTGAACATATGTAGTTGAACGTTCTTCGGGAAATCTTGAAGATAGATTCAAACTTATCTAAACCCTTTGACGGGGAGCGAAGACCTGCACAGAGGAGGGAACAATGGAAGAAGGAACCACAAAATCATTGGCCTACGCAAGCTGAATTAAGCTTAACAACTGTAAATTTCATCAACATGTCACATTAACCAAATTTGCAAAAGTCATATCTGCTTGACTGAAACTAGGCATAAAACATTTTGTTTCGAGCAAATAGTGTGGTTTCCAGTTCTAGAGTTGGACAAGTCTAGCTACTTCTCTTTTATGATAATGCAGATAAAGTATCTACAGAAATTAATTACAGTCTGTTTAGGGAGGAAAGAAGGAAAGGGGGGATGAACTATCAAATTTCCGAGGGCTTCATTGTTTCGTTCCCAAGTGAATTGAGAAAATTACAGAAACATTGAGGAGCCACACTCCTGTTAAAATTTCTCATAAAAGATAATGTCTGGCCGAAAAACTCTAAAGAGTTTAGGTACTAGATAATAAAAATTAGTTTACAGAGGAAGAGTTACTTTCTTCATTCGCTTTCCTCACATAAACAAGGAGATAAAATACAAAAAATAAAGGTGAGGAAATAATTTTCTTTTTTTCCTCATCATTTCTTCCATTGCAGTGACAAATAAAAATGTGTCAACAAAATTTATCAAAAAGTACATGGGAAAGTACAAGATTCGTTAGCTAAGATGAGATCATAAACTTTCTGAAATATGTTAGGGGGACATTGCAAATAAAAAAAGAATCGTCAACATATAGAAATATAATATCGCATGCCTCAAACTTCCCGGCTGAAACATAAGATAAATAGCCATGAACCTGAATTCTGAGTTAATTAAATGTTTTAATGAATTTCCCCAACATATTATGAGTACCTAAAATAATGTAAGTCACTGATGCCACACTGAAGTTAGATTTTAAGCAGACAAGATATAAGGAGCAAGCAATGCAAGAACATGAATCTCACAATTACAGGAGTCAACAGTAAGGATACTACCAAGGGATACCATGTGAACAAAAGAAAAATAAAGGAGGAGGAGTACTGAAATAAAGACGAAAGAAGGAGGAGTACTGAAATTAAGACAAAAGAAGGATGCAGACCACCTAGAATAGAGCAGATAACAGAAACTAGAGTACTGCTATAACATGCATCTCACAATTACAGGAATCAACAGTAAGGATACTACCAAGGGATGTCATGTGAACGAAAGAAAAATAAAGGAGTACTGAAATCAAGACAAAAGAACGATGCAGACCACCGCACAACCTAAGTTTCTAGCACTCTCCAGGATAGATGTGTCTTTGTCGTTTGCACATTTGACAAACAGAAGTACAGCCAAGTCTTCTTTGTACTGAGAAGCTATTGGATGTCTGGAAAAATGTGCCCATGTGAGTTCCCATTGCGAGGAAATATAAATGGCCCGGAATTTTTCTAACTAGTAAATAGTTAATTAGGGGTATGGATTTCATAAGCTGTTAGTGCAAAATGTGCCCTGAAGATTAAATGGTCAAGATTATTCAATTTAAATGATGTTAAATGCAGGTTAGGAGCTAGCCAATTTTCACTCTACCTGGAGATGTTTTCAAGAAATCTAGAAACTGGATAGGCTCAACCAACGAAACTGGAAATTTAAATCCCTACCAAATATTCTGGTTTATGGAATTAACTATTTATGTTCCGAACCATTTGCTCTGAAAATATAGTAATTTCTTATATTTCATGTCAAAATACGTATTCTGACTACTATTTAATCTAATCTACCAAAACAACTGTGCATCTGCATTTGCATTTGGCCAAGTCATAGGATGCAACGTTTTGATGGAATCTCTATATGCCTTGAAGTTCTGTTCAACATTCACAATCAGTGAGAACTGTTAGATGTTTCAAAAATTTAGTCAATGACAAAACGGCACTTTATGCTTGAAAGATAGATTAAAATTTCTAAGGAACTTAAGCAGCATAAAGTTTTATTATCAATAGCATAATGTTAATTGCTATAAAAACAAACATTTGTCAGTTGATTAAGAGTCCATCAAAGAGCAGGCCAGTAACTAAATCCCAAGTTTACACAGTCCAACAAGATGAGTTTAAATCTAGCAATTTCCAGTAGCATTTTATCTGATATCTACCGGTGCATTAACTAAGTCATATCCATAAGGCTCATGTCTGCATAGAGACTTACTAAAGCAATATTTGAGGTACAACTAGGATTTCAAATAGGATGGATATGATAATGACTATTAACATTGTTAGGTTGCGTCAGAAGCCCATCTGAAGAGTCAAAGCTGAAATTAAATAATCTGAAACCTAAAATTGCAAGCAACTAATCAGAACATAAAAAATCTAACCCTATTCTCCAGCAGCAAACAAGATGGTTAAGGTTTCACAGAAACTCTAATGCGTAAGTAAAGATGGTAAGATACTTCTTTTAATCTATAGCGATGGATCTAACCTACTCCTATTACCTCCACCCTCTAATTATTCATAAGGGAGTTGATGGCCTGGGGAATCAACCAACCTCAAGGCACCCAAGTACTTTTGACTTGGGAAATAACCAATGAGCCAAAGGCTGCTTGGTTTAAGGTAAGGTACTTTTTCAGTCAGTCATCACATCTTTTTTCACCTAATAAATAAACATCCCCTCTTGAGTTAAATTTCCCATTTGAGACTCAAACATCATATTAAGTCCATGGCTTCACAGGCAGAGAACAAACTTCAGTGCTTTTGATGCCCATCACTTTGTATGTATTTCATTTAGGCAGAATGTGTAACCTCAAGAAAATCAAAATGTCTGCAGTGAAAACATCATAATGTGTTACTGTATTTATTTCATTTAGGCAAAGTGATAACCTCAAGAAAATCATATGTCTGCAGTAAAAACATCTTAATGTGGAAATAGATAAACGGACCTCATTTTGTAATATAATTGATAGAGAACAATGAGAAATCAACCCCTCTAGCTCGAATTGGGTGTATTTGAAACAAAAACATTATTCAATTCTCCTCAAGAGTCTCCTAGCTAATATGTGCAATCATGCGTGATATAATCAGTCATGATTGCCTCTTTGTTTCCCAACTTCAAAGAGGATGAAAAAAATAAGAGAAACTTAATGATCTGATGTTCAAACCCTCTTCTAAAATCTTCTGAGTATCTGACATCCTATTTTAAGGCAACAATATATTCTTTAACACTTTATCTTGCCTACATTAGCTAAAGCTCATAATTTTCAAGCTGTTCCTCCTGCAATTTCCCTCTTTGCAATCAGCTTCACCTCTTACAAGCAGACATTTGCAACTTCAGAGGTAGGACATCCAGCAATCCAGCCTTTAACATAACTTTTTAACAGCACGAATCCAATAATTTCTTTTATAATATGACTACTCATACTATGATTATCAAAATCAGGATTTCAAACACCATTTACCGAGTGAATTATATTGACCATCAGATAAAAAATGAAAAAATAAAAAGCTAGTTCTTTTGAAATTTTAACCTTGTAGCCTATTTCAGATTAACTCTTTAAGCATCAAGAGTATCATAATGAACATTCCTAAGGTTGCATTGCCCTTAAATCATATAACAAATATATGCCACCACCATTGTCCAAGATATAATTCTTCTGGTCTTCGACTCTATTACAATTCTATCACCATTAATATATTTTATAATATAAAAAGACTGAACTCTTATCCACTCACATTCAATAAGCCAATAAAACCAGAACGTTAGATAAAAGGAACGACTGAAAAAGTCAGATTAGGGATCCTGCTTATATGTTCCCAAACGCATTTGCTATGTACTAACAAAAAACTTGAAAGAGATATAAAGCGTGAACCCAATCAAATTAGCCAATATTAAATTCAACCCGTGAACTGAGAATCCATCAACTACAGATGGTAATTTACATATCAATTGATCAACAAAAGCAATATCAACATATCGTGAAGATTGAAAATAGAAAAGATAACAAAAGCAGATACAGTAAAGCAATAATTTTTTAAAGAAAAGATACCATTAATCCTCTTGGAGAATTCATCCCACCAATCAACAGACCCTTCCTTCTCCGAGGAACCAGAACCAGAAGCATTTCCTTCAGGCTTCTTCTCTGTCTTTCTCCTCTTCTTGTACCCTCTTACAGGACCCATCAGCCCAAAAAGACACCCAATTGAATCAAAAGTCAAAAACCCACTTGCTACAAACAACCAGAATCATAAGCACGTGTTAGAATTCACATAAAAAGCAATACCCATTTATGATTAACGCAAAAATATTTTTACCATAACCAAAAATATATTTACCTGTAGACACAAAGAGATCATGAGAAAAAGATGAGAAGAGTACTGGGTCGTAACATGCAAGGAAGTTTATCGAAAAAATTAGTTCAGTAACAGTGACTCAGTGGTGTGTGTTTTTGTCTGTGTAGTTTCCAAAGCATGCAAAAATAGGATAGCTTGATAAATGAGAGAGAGAGAGAGAGATAGAGAGAGAGAGAGCCTATATGGGTAACTGAAGAGAAATCTATAAGCAACACATGGAGGTTGGTGTTTTCTTTTTAAGACAATGTGGCAAGAGAAGTAAGAGACATGGATTTTTGGTATTTTTGGTAGATTAGAGATTATCTCTTTCTTTCACTACATGAAAAGATTTCAGTGAGGGAGAGAGAGGAGGGATTCTAGTTTATTAGTGATCTGCTTAAATTTTTTTGGGAGTTTTCACTCAATTTTTAAGGGAAAAGATGCAGAAACAATTTTCTCATGCCTTGGGATATATATGAGATGAACAATTTAATGGTCTAGGCTCACTGTACTGAAAATGACAAAAATACCATATGCTCTTTTGATTCCTAATCGTAAAAGAGGTAAAATTCAGTTAGAGATGGTCAGAGTGAAGTTGGCACAATGAGGCTAGTTTGGTCATTCATAGATATTTTTTTATTAATATTTTAATGTAAATAAGTAAAATTGTAATACTCACGTATATATAGTTCCTTAATTAAAGAGAGAATATATTATTTAATGGACCAGATACTGTGAATTAATACATAAGAATAGAAAATTATAGTTTTTCTCGTGATTTGGATATGATTCAATTGGTAATTCTACCTAACACGTGAATTGTAGATTCGACCCATAATGTTTCATCATTTAAAAAAACTAGATTTTATATTAACAATGTAGATTTTATCTTAACAGTCTAATAAATTCTCAAATTGATTAAAGAAATAAATCGTGATCTGCATATTTTATTAGACAAGGTATAAAATTTCTCCGATTTGTAATCACACATCTCTTCTTTAGTCTCAAATTCGAATCCTCCACCTCTGACTCGATTGATAATTCTACCTAACACGTGAATTGTAGATTATATCATTAATGTTTCACCATTTATTTAAATAATTGTAGATTTTATCTTAACAATTTAATAAATTTTTAAATTGATTAAAGTGACAACTCATGATTTGTATATTCTATTATACCATCTCTAAGTATAAAATTTCTTGAATTAGTACATCTCCTCTTTATTCTCAAATTCGAATGCTTTATATATATATATATATTGCTTCAACAAATAAAAACTTTTAGAATTTTATATCTCAAATGCCATAACATGGATTTATCTATTATACAAATCTATAATACTATTTTATTATCTACTTCAAATAATAAAACAAAAATAATGATTGATTTGACTTTTAAAAAAATTGTTAATTAATTCAAATAAAAGTATTTATGTAATTTCATATTAAGGCATGCAATCTGGTTTATAAGCGAAAATCAAAGTGCCAATTTGCAACAATAAAATTATAGAAGTTTTCCATTGGAAATGGATTTCATAGTTCGGCCGAGGCAAATCTATAAATGGGCCTAGAAACCCATGGCTACATCTCGTGCGGGCCCTATAGAGCACAAAATCAATTCATTTTATCTCTTCCTTGGAAATGGCTACAAAAACTAAAATGGAGTAAATTAAAATGACCATTTTGGCAAAACATAGACAGCAACAATCCTGGCCAAGCCGAGGCCCACCATAGTCCACCTAAGTTCAGTGCCGGATTATTGCAGTCCAATCTGGTAACGGTTTTGGATTAGGCCCTCCTGACTCGGTTTTCGAACCGAACAACGAACGAAACTGTTAAAATGAAATGTTTTAATTTAGATTTATTTTGATGTTTTGTTTTAGATTAAATGGCGTTTTAAAATACGTTCATGTTAAATTATATATTTTTTAAAAATATTTACAAATATAAATGCATATTATAATAAAACCATTATCTTTCAAATACAAAATAATAAAAGTTGTGTATTAACCAAAATCAAATCATAAATATAATCCAAAATTCAAATACTAACATAAAACAATACCAAGTTCATACTATTTTAATAACTACTGATCCAAAATAATATTAACTCAAAATATTTAATAGTTCCTTTAACAAATTTTCTTAACTTAATTAAAGGTGTCTCCAGTGAGTAGATAGTGTACGATGGATTGCAGGTCATTGAGTTAAGAAGTGACACAGATTACAACTATGTGGCATTTTTAAGATATCTTGAGTTACCAATGAGACTTTACTCATATGCTCTTAATCGGGTAAGTGTTTCTCATTTGGGTCTAAAGGCATGAGGGATGATAAATACCATTAACAATTGTCAAAAAAATATCATATGAAAATAAATTTGAACCAATGGAGAAGGAAAAAAAAAACAAAAATCATATAATATCATGTTTCGGTCAAAATAAGGTGTTTTAGTCAAAACAAACCAAAATGGCCTAAACAAAGCGAAATAGAAAATGGAACGAAATATAAAGGTAATCTGTTTTGGTTTACAGTCGAGACCGAAACATTTCAACCGTTTCGACTGAAACAAAATGAAATTTACAACCTTGATCTTCATTACTGCCAAGTACTTTTACAGTATCCAATTTTCATTTTTTTTTATGTGCTAAACATGATTATGATGATCTTCATTTGGTCAAAGTCATGATAAGATGGGTGTCTAACGCATTCAAAATTTAAATTAATGATTATGATTTGCACCACATTTTTTTTGAACCAAAATATCCCTATATAGGGTTAGCAAAGTAGTTTTTTGTTGATATGAAAATCACTTTTTTTTTTACTAAATTAAAAAAAAGAAGCAAATGGAACAGTGATCGAAACCAAGCCAACGCACAACAGTCGATGCGTGTCCACACTTGCGATTGATTCCGACCATATTTCGCTGTGGCTCTTCCACCATTGTTTCTCTCTTTCAAAATATGACTCGGTGAAATAGTTGGTTTTCAACAATACTCGTCGAAAAGAGCATATCTAAAGCTAAGGCCCTCTCTAGTCGCATGGATGGTATATAAGGACCGTTGACTAGACAGAGAGTGATGATCCAAGTATCAAGTGTAGATCTCAACGAGCTATTTCACGGTATTAGGGTTGTAATTTTTTTTATCACCGGTTGATTCGATATTGCGAAATTCTCGTTAATTTCAAAATATTAAATTATGAAATTACCCATCGATTTTTTTAGGGTGAATTATTTGTTTCGTATGGTTACAAATGAACTGTTCATATCAAAGTTAAAAATGAAATTTTGCATCATACTACCAAAGTGAATGAAATTTTGCATCATACTACCAAAGTGCAGTGAGATTTCTTATAATCCATTATACTATTATAGGGCTTAGTCAGACAGAAATGTACATACACAAACTGTGTTACACTGTTCCACAAAGATTAGAATTGAACTATGAGAACGAACGGTGAGAGATTGAGAGGTTGATCGATTATTGCGTGAATGTCACCATTAATGCCTCCATGAATTTCAGAAACCGTTTGATTATTATGGTCATGTCATTGCAATACGGCATTGTTAAGCAAAAATAACACTTTCTTGGTGAGTGGGTCACTTCCAATTCTCCAATCTGCAGAGCCAGCAAGGCATCGAAAAAGTATGTGCTTGTAGTCTGTGAAGCCAAAAGTGGATGATATTACCTAGGACAAAAATTCCACTTCCCATGTTTCAAAGTCAAAAAGGCTTTTTATTAGTAATTTAGTGCCAAAAACACCGAAATTAAGGCAAAAAATAACCTCCCCCCGCAAACACTGTATTGACACTAGCTCAAAGCTCAAACTGAAAATGGACAATTTTACATACCCTCATTGTTTGAGCCCACCGTGCCGTAGCTTACAATATACTGCTAGTGCTACATCACTACTACATTGTATTTTGCATATGCTTCTTGCTTGTACTAGCATTTTTCACTTATCTTTCCCTAAACTATATAATTCACACAACAGCTAAGTTTCCTTTCAACTAGCCATAGTTAGACTTCGTATCTTTTGCTCCCTCTTTCTTCAGTACAGACTTCAATGTTTTTGCCTTCTTTCTTTGTTGGCAGTGCCTTCGGCTTTCTTGGTATGCATTTTGCTCGCACTCCGTCCATCTCCTTTTCTGCCATCTCTAACTGCGAGCTCCTGCTTATATTAGCAAATACTCCATTAAACTTGAAAATTAGTCAACTAAACAAAGCACTTAACGATTTAACAACAATATTCAAAGAAGGAAAGGGGAAAGGAAATCAATATTTTGAGACTGAATAAAACATAAAAAGCCCAGACGTTGAGGATTAACGGAATTTGCTATTGGTACGTTGGTCCCCACTTATGCAGCAATAGCATCATACTATGGTACTAGTATTATATTTCGCAGCTAGACTTATGGAGTATCACTAGATTAGATTTTAATGGATTGAAATCTCAGCAGAAAAGCTATGAATTCTGGACCCCCAAAAGGGCAGATGAAAACTAGACGGCCAGCATTGAATACGATCATCAAACTACCGGGATGGAAAACTGAGTTAAACACGACAACCCACTGCGTTGTCAATTGATCATCATCTGTACAGCTATGTTAAATTGCTAGCTCAACAAGTAGGAGTAAATAGGTAGTTGTTGTTTTTTTGGTAAAAAAAAATCCCGTACGAATCTTGCACTAAAAAATTCCAGATAAGGCCAAAAAGGGCTGATAGAGGATCAAAATTCTGACTCAAAAATCAAAGGAAAGTTAAAAGGCAATGTACCCATATGACATGGTTTGTGGGTAGTTCCAAGTGAAATTGCAACTAAAAGCTTTCATTCAATCACTTGTCAAAAGGTTCTCCGATGACCATTTCCTTTACTAAAGAGCTAGCTGAAGTTAGTACAAATACAAATAGGAGAGTGCAATTATGGTGTTGGTACTACTGTTAAATAGTGTTTCAGTTACCGTTAAATGATGTTTTATTTATAAAAAAATAATATATCATTTATCAAAATAGTGCAATTTTACAAAATTACTTTTTAAATGGTATCTCAATTACAAATGATATAATTACATCAAATGGTTATTAAATGATTCATTAATATCAAGTTATTGTCAAATAATACTTTAATTAATGTGAAACGATACTATATTTTACTAAAATAATATCATTTGACAAAATTATTGTCAAATGATATAATTATACAAACTAATATTAAATAGTATCAAAAAATTACATGCCAATAATTTTATCATCAACACCCTACTCACCCCTGATGAGAATCAATTTCCAACTCATATCTCCCTCTCTCTTTTTTTCTTTCTTTTTTATCTTTTCAAACCCTTGACCTTACTCTAACATAAACATTTTGGTAAGCCAACATATTATTTGGGTTCATGCAATTGTTACATTGCCACATTGAAATACGGAGTAGCAAATTACCTAAATAATCTGTTTAGCCCAAACACTTTAGCTACCAAAACTAGAAACTGCGTATCTAAAATATCAGCTTACCTATCCGCATTGTAAGAAGAAGACCTCTTCAAAGCAGGAACAACCTCTTTCTTGGTCTCAATCAAGCTGCCACTAAAATATTCCTTATCTTCCAATTTTACCCCTCCAAGAGTCCCAAAGTCCCTCTCGCTCCCCGCCTCTTTTCCCACCTGCAAACTTTTCCCTGCTCCGCGGGGTAGTCTCGCTTTATAGTTCCCACTCAAAGATAGTCCCTGATCCTTCGCCAAGCTGGGCCAACAGTCCTTGAATGAGATCGCACCGCAAGATATCAACTGCATCAGGACCATGGACGCCTTTATCCTCCCACTTGAGAAACTCTGGGCCGTACGATTCGAACCGTCTTCGTTGCCACCACTCTGGCAGAATATCAGCCGTCCATCAGCCTTCATCAACAATTCTAAAGTCTCCGGGCTCGAATCGGATGGTGGAGGAGAAATCTCCTCCCTACTCAGCTCTGTACTGCGGTTCTCATACAGTTCTTGACCTCTCTTCTCGAACAATTCCTCAATCTTTTCTTCTCTCTCTTCCTTCACCGATTTTCTCCTCCTCCTCCTATCATCCGTCTGAGTCGACGCGTCTGCGGCGATTTTCCCAGTTGATTCAGTGGTCGACTCGGCCTTGTAGACTCTGTACTCGTTGAGATCGATTGAGGTCCGCGATTCGTTCCTACGCCGTGTGATCACCGGAAAATCGGGGTCGTTTTCCGATTTATTGTCCAGCTCGGGTCGTTTCAGGGCTCTGAACGACGGCGTCTCCAGGAGAGAACGATCGAGAATCTCTGATCCTTTGAGGACGTACTCTTGGCCGTGGACTGGGCAGATGAAATCGTTCTCTGATAAATCATGCCAAACGAAGCCGTTTTTGTAGCTCCTGTTTGGGGGGGGGGGGGAAGAAGAAAAGAAGAGATGATTAGATAATCAGACGGTGAAAGTCAATGGCAATTAGATCAGACAGTTGTCAAGAGAAGTGAGTGTACCGTTTGGAAGACCAGGAGTACAGGCTAGCCATGCCTTTGCCTCGGATAACGTTTAAGCGGTTGATCACATCTGAGAAACATAGAAATTTCAGTTTCGGGGAAATTTTCCTTCCGTTTGGTTTCTAAGAAAATGCAGGAAAAAAATAAAGAAAATCTGATCATAGTACAAATTATCGCGCTAAAAATCCTAGCAAAATCTCGCGTTTATTTAAGTACAAGTTTCTCAGCAGCCAAACAGAGGGAAAAGAAATGTAACAGGAGAATTTGAAATTTGAATTTTAGGAAAGTTTCTTTATTGTTAGCTTTAAAAGAAAGGGAAAAAGCTTTAGCTTTTTGTCAAGTTAAAACTCCAAATTCTTTTCGTTCCCTCTTGTTTATCCATCAAAACGTCCACGTTTTATGCATATGATTGATAATTTGATATATTACCTCTGAGATAGAGACCTTCGTTGGAGGAGAGAGAAACCTCGATAAAATGAGGGTGGTCAAGGTGACCATTCCTGGAGAGGTAGTAAACGACAGGGACTTTCCTCTCATTTGAGGTCTTGGGCTTGGGCTCTGTCCACACTTTGGTTCTCTCAGGGCTCGTTTCCCTCTCTTTCCATTTCCTCGAAACCTGAAACTCTGTTGCTCTCCCTCTTAAACTCACTGCCATTTACTTCTCTGCTTCAACAACAACAACAATAGCACAGTGTGTGACAGATGTAAACTGATTGACCAGAGAGGAGAAAATTTTTGTAGGAAAGCGATTTACCAAAGGGAGAACAGAAAATGAAGTAAGTGGACAGAGAGAAATGGGAGGTTTTGGATTTATAGTCGGGAGGGAGGAGGGAAAGGTGTGAATGGGGACTTGGATAATGGGGATGCGGCAGACAACAGCTACCCAACAAATAAGATTTGTTTGTTTTCAGTTCTTCCAGTACAAAGGCAGTGAAATTCATTTTCTTTTAATTCATGGTTAAACGGCACCGTCTTCCTGAGGATGTAATAAGTGTTATATATTACCTGAGAAAATGACAAAAAAATCATAACAAAATCTTTTTTTTTTCAATGAGTACGTTATTAGTTAGATTTTATTTTTTTATTTATTGTTATTCTCGTAAAAATACTTCATTTTAATCAAAAAGTTTAAAAAGATAAATTACATTAACAATTTTTAAAATTTTAATATTTCAATATGTAGCAATGTAATTTTGTTACAATATTTACGATAAACTGTACAATTGCTTTTATAAAAGGCTAAACGATCCATTTCATAAATAAAATTTTTAAAAATCTTAGGCATGGTATAGCATATGGCCCTACGGGAAGACTGTTTGGTAGTCAGTTCAAATGTTTTCCAAGTAAATTCAAAAGTAACTAAAAAGACGGGAGAGAAATTATTAGTTATGACTATTAAACCGATCATTTAATAATTATTTGTGTTATTTATGTTTTATAATAAATTTTATTTATTAAATTTATGAGATAATAGTTTTATTAAATTTTGTAAATTAATAATTAAAAAACAATTATCATAAAATGATCATTAAAATAAAATCTCTCTCTAATAATTTTTTTTTAATATGTGGTATGAACTGTAGACCCCACATCCACGTAGCGCATCTGCAGAAACAGGATAGACGGCTACCTTGTTCCATCAGAAATTTAAAAGGTTAAACAGGCACATGGCAGATCGGACAACCTACATTGCTGTATACAGTAGATAAAAAATTCATCCAATCAGATGGTCAGACTAAATGGATGGTCCAGATCAATAAGTAACATTTTAATACGGCCCAAAAAAATGCTCTGCAACCAGATGTGTCCAATTCTTCTAGGTGACTTCCTTGATGTCTTCTAGTTCAGAGATATCTTTTTTGATTGATCAGACGGTTGTCGTTTTCTCATCATGATATCGGCGGTGTACATATAAGGCAGAAAATAGGTCCACTAAGGCTACTGCTACAACAATTGAGCCAAAAAAAATATGGAGAGAATTAGCCAATTTGGTACTGGGCAGTGTGGGTTATCATATCAAATGGTCGGTAGTCCAAGTTATTGGCAAATTAGTCCAAAGTTCAAACTTTTCCCCATGCAGGGAGACGCACAATTGCACGTGGGAAATGTACTCACATGTCCCACAAACAAGGTATTTTGGCCTAATAATTAATCGATTTTTATTTTTTAGGAATAATCTTGATTAACGATGATAATTGGATGCCATTGAATTAAAAAGAAATATATTTCTTTAGATAATAGTAATGGACGATTTAAGTGTTTAATACTTTATTCAGTTTGAAGAAAGAGATTGCTTCTTTAAAAGATTATTTTCAGGTTTAATTATTGATAAACCTTATGTGGTTTACATTTTTAGAAACACAATATTATATGAATTTCTTTATTGATTTAGCATATGTGATTTAAGTGTTTAATACTTTAATCAGTTTGTAGAAAGTGAATGCTTCTTTAAAAGAGTATTTTTCAGGTTTAATTTTTGATAAACCTCATGTGGCTTACATTTTTAGAAACACAATATTATATAAATTTCTTTATTGATTTAGCATATGTCGTTTTTTTTTGTTTGTGGCAAGGGGTTACATGGTTAACTCTTTCCCACGAAAAAGCTAAAATGCCCCATTCCATACATGTGAGCCAACCATTGTAATTTTGAAGTGGGCAAACATTTCGGGGCTAGGTTTATATGATGCATTAAAATTCATCGTTGAAGTGTTTGAAAATTAAAATTTTTCATCTAAATATTCAACGAAATCACATTAGAATATCAGATAGTAGAATTATGTGTAGATGATATGTTATCAGTTCATATTTGAAGACATACTTATTTTTTAAAGTTAAATTTTATGAAAAACCCTATGGTTTACTTCAGTTTTATAACAAAACCCTGAAATTTATTTTGGTTCATACTAAGTCCTGATGAAACATAACAAAATCACATAGTTTTCTATGTAATTTAAATATTTTAAAAAAACAATAATCTCTCTCATGACATTCTCTCTCTCCCAACTGCCGGCCTCCCTCTCTTTTTCTTCCTCCTCTCCCCCAGCCGTCGGCCACCCTCTCATCCTCTTCCCCTTCTTCTTCTCCTCATTTTCCTTTCCTTCTTCCCCTTTTCCTCTATCCTCACCATGCGCTCCCCCTCACCCTCACCCTCACCATTGCTCCACCATCCCTCTCTCTCTTCTTCTTCTCCTTTCTTCTTGACTATTGGGTTAAACGACTTATTAGAGCTCCAGTCACATGTGAGCTCCAGCGAATATACACTACTGAATCAAAGCAAAAGATTTTCTACAGAATTTAGCTTTTTTTTTTTATTTCTTCCTCTTTTCATATGTTATATGTCTGTTTGACATGATATTGAGTGTTTTTTTTCATTGCCATATCTAGCTAATTAACGTAGTTTTTTGTCACTTTTCTATTCAAATTTGTGTCGGGTGTGTGTCTTTGATTTTGTACAGGCAATGGGTTTTCTAAGCTCAAAAAAATTCCTAAAATGTTCAATTAATTATGCTTCCCCAGTTGCATGAAAAAGCTTAACTAAATTAAAAATCTTTCTTTTCTTTCTCCATAAACTTGGAAACAATTATTTTTAGAATATAATGGGCTCTGTCCATGTCATGGTAAAACAAAATTAATAAAAGTGTAGGTCGATTGTTTTATCATCCCTTTGTCAGTGCCAATTTGGCAATTTAAGATACTTTGGTTATGTGTATTTATTTGGGTTGTATGTATCATTTGATGTCTTGTATATTACTTTATTATATTTTACTGTTTCCGTATACTTTATGGCCATTTTCTAATATATTGCACAACGAATGACATATGACTAATGTCAGTGGGACATCAGATTGTGATAGGCAGAACTGGAAAACAAGAAAGATGCCCAACTTACATTTCTACTATGGAGGTGATTTTTTTAAGATGAGTGTCTGTTTGCTTGATATATGTATGTTGTGGGTTGGAATTGAGAATTCCACTGAATAGCCAATAAAAATTGTTTGACATTTCAAAAGTAATATTTTAAAGCAGTTTCAAAAATTCAGTTTTTAAAAGCTTTAAATTGATATTTTTTAATATAATTTTTAAAAAATAATCATAAAATTAGTGTTCACTTATCTATTTCATTATTTATTCATGATATATAAAAATAATAAAATTTAAAAAACAAAATAAAATAAATTGTTTTTAAATATTTAATAAATATAAATTTTAAATTTAAACTCAAAACTAAAAATAATTACAAGGTGTATCAAAACAGCTTTCAAAATAAGATTATCCAAACAACATTTCATTGTTTTCTATTTTGAAGCAGTTTTCGAGTTACAGTAATCCAAAAATATTTTCTTTAAAAAAAAATCAAAAAATTATTTTCAATTTTCATTTTCAAAAATTAAAAATAAAAAACACATAAATTCCTCCCTACCTCGCCCTACCTAAAATTTGTAAATTTCGAATCATTAGAAACAGGCTCCCATGATATTAACGTTCCTTTAATATACGTGGGTTTTGTCCTGTAAGCTATAGAAAGTGACTGTTCCTTCTCCGTTTTGCCCTTTCCTCTCCTCTCTGTTTCTCTTCCTTTCCCCTAGCAGAGATAATTACTACGCCATTCCCTATCCTTAACGTCTTCATCTCTCTCATTAATTTTGCTCCACATACTTGATTTCGCTTTTTTTTTCCTTGCTTAGATTCTTTACTTTCCAGATTTCACACCACGCCTGAAGAGGAAGAGGAATGAGAAAGACAAGCGGCTGTCTCCATCATCTCCGTCGCCGGTAGAGACTGGGTAAACTGTCTTTAACCTTATTTCTCTCGCACCCCTTTTTTTCCCTCTTTCTTTCTCTACTGATGCGGATCGGTTTCTCTTATCGCATCTGGCAGAAATGACCCCTAACACCCGCGATTTCGTCGGAAAATCCTGCTTCACGCCGACCAGAATCTCTAGCTTGACTTCTTAACAGGTAATGATACCAGACACCTAGCATACCATTCCATGCATACACTATTATACTATTATATATATTTGTATTTTCTGTTTTGGTTAAAAAGAAGTAAAGATATGACAAACTAATTGGGTAATATTTCATGCCAAAACTAATTAGAAATAATGAAATACATACCTGTTTCATGGATGATTGATTCAACGGATCCTTATGAAATTGCTTTGGTGTAGCCATTGGGAAGTAAGTAAACAGAATATGATGAAATGATTGGGTAAACTTTCATGCCTAAACTAATTAGAAAATAATCAAATTCATACCGGTTCCATGGATGATTGATTCAACCAAATCCATATTAAAATGTTTAGTGATTAATGGCTTCTAATACTTAAAATCTAAATTTCATGTTATATGTATCATATATAGAGTGTTGATTTGAAGGAGTGCAGTGTAAATGTTCGTTAAAATTACCCAAAGAGTTGTCTGGCAAATTCGTTCGTAGTATGGAATAAGAAACTGTTACTCAAATATAACTATAACAGACATTGCTGTGCAGTTGCGAGTCCCATATAAGTTACTCCGAGTCCCATATAAGTAGAGATCGCAATTTAGTTCAAAATTGTGGACCCTGTCCCATCGGGAAAAAACCCTGCCCGTTCGGGTCGAGATGAAGAAATTTTTTTTGGCTTTGCCTTGGCTGGGACAGAGATATAGTTACCAGTCCCGATTTCCCCAAACCCACCCTGAATTTTAATCATTCATTATACCACATGTATTGGAACACTAGCATTATGTCACCATGTCACACTCTACCCTTAACAAGTGCAAGCATTTTACTTGTTATGAATTCATATTTCTATCTTAAATTCATTTTTTATTAAATGAATTTATGTATTTTCATGTGTTCATTATTCTATGTCAAACAATAAAATATAAAGGTTATAAAATCTCCTCTCATTCCCCCAACACTAGGTCCTCTATAGTCTTTCACTCTTTCAGTCTTTCTTATCTTTTCAGTTTACAATCCCACATCATTAATGAACATGTTGGGAAAAAATGTCAGGTTTTATAAATACCATTTGCACTTATTTTATATCACTTTATTTTTTAACGACCACAGGACCAACTTGGACTTTTACAAGTTAGTGTTAAAATTTTCAATTTTACCCAATTTGGGCCTTAAAAATTCCTCTTTTATAACACTCTTTAAAAGTCCTCTTTTCTCTTCTCAGCTGCAGTTTCTTCCGCCGAAAATGTTTCACCTCCTTTTTTTACTCATATTCCTTGAGAATCTGAATCCAAAAATTCATTGTAATTTAGTTTTTTAATCTTTTAAGTCTACCATTTCTCTCTCTCTGTCTTTCTCGGCAACAATCTCACCCTAACAGTGTCTTTCTTGGTCATTTTGAGTTCAATTGCCTTTGTTAATTGTGATATACCCACCACATTTGAAGGATTGTTCGAGCCAGTGAAAGTCCCTAACAAGAGTTTCTGCGGAAATGCCATTGACTTGGCCAATGTCAACTTTTGAATCCAAAGAGCTGTTGTGTTGGCTATCTGGTAGGGAAGTTAATTCTCTATGCTTGGGCATTATCACAATTATTTATAGATCTGGTTTCATTTTCCCTAAATTATTTTTTGTTTAAAAATTGTATTCAATGAAACCGAAGTAAAGATCCGAATTCAATAATATGATAGAATTTTAGGTTAGAGATTTGAAATTGGGTTATCAGTACCACCTGAACTATTTTGGAGGTTCCTGTAAGTGTACTCATGGCTGTTTGTCACTTGGTGAATCACGTTGCAAATGGGTATGTGGGTAACTGGGTATAGTTATGCAAGATAAGTATTGTCTTTTGTAAGATTTTAGAGTTCAATATTGTATGACTTACAATATCTTTACTCCTTATGTGAACGTAATAGTGATAAAATTTCCTAAGATGCCTCTAGGTATGCTGTCATCAATACAGTTAGTCTCCATCTCATGAATACTTACTCGAATGCGTAAATATGTGTCAAATAAATCAAAACTAATGTAAAGTAGAGGCAGAACTGCAGATGTATGGACAACAAGTTAATTTTCACATAATTTAATAGAATCTCTTTGAGTCAAATTTGCAATTCACCAGTAGTATATATCTGAAGCTCTTTATTGTTATTTTCAGAGGATAGTTATTTGGTCTTATCAAGAGAGGAAAAAGTGTGAAGTGGAAACACGGTTATATCAAATGGTAGTCAAACGGATAAGGTATTACTTTCAACTTTAGTTCTTTCCAATTAACTGGTAATATTCTTCAAAGTACTCAGTTTTTTTTTTTATCTGCATTGTACTTCTTCTACACACTGATTCTCTCATTGGATACAACTCATTGGTTCATAATGTTTCAAGAGATCCTTACTAAAAAAAAATGGAGAACTAATGCAACAGGAAGGGCTTACTGATGATGAAGTCATCACTCATTGATTAGTGAATGGATTTTTGTATTCTCCAAGTTTTTGAAGTATGGACACTGATGCGTTCACGCTCTATGTTGGTCCTCCTTTACTGTTTGTTACAAAATGAATAACATTTGATGTTTTAGTCTATTTCATTCAATGATTTTTTTTTTATTGCAGTAAGAGTATCACACAATTACTTGCTCTTGGGTTTTATGATTTTATCAGAAATTATTTTAAAGACTCCTTTCTTTTCTGTATGCAAATTTAGGCTTACTGCAATTTGGTATTATTTAGTTGCCTGTAAGAGTATGTGTTGATTATTTTAAGGACTCCTCTCAGTAAATCACTCTTGCGCTAATTGTTTTAAACACCCCTCTGGTTAATTCTCTCTTTATTGAGTTCAATAGAATTACTATTGGTTTATTTATTTATTTTTTCATTTTTGAAATTGTACTGTAATACTGAATAGCATTCAAATAGGATGAGAAATTGATAAATATTAAAGAGTACATTGACAAGTGTTAGTGCCATGTATATCATGTATATATATATATAGTGAAAAATATAGGACAAGAAAAAACAAATAATATTTTCGTGAAAAACATTCTCTGTCTATAAAAATTTTCGTAAATATAATTTTGGAGTTCCCAATATCCAAATGCTAACATTCTACTATTAATTGCTTCCACAAAAATATAAATTTTTCTTTTTCTTTCTTGTTAATATTATTATAACATTTGGCTACAAGTGAAACAATCACTATTATGTGGTAGGTTCTATGAATATGTCTGATTAAAACATTTGGTGGAAAAAATACTTACATTTGATGGCACAACAATACATTCACTGGTAAAAGAAAAAAAAAATACCATCAAATGTATTGGTTTTACCTTCAAACATGAGTTTTTTAGATTGTATTATTAAATCAAAAAACCATCTATTCAGATTTTTTTTATAATTATGTAAAACAATGTATTTCAGTCTAAGAAAAAACATCGAATATAACTTCAATAAATCTATTTTGCTACTTTCTTTAACAATTTGCACATTTTTATTATAGTTAGTAAAACAACACTTTTGTTTTTAATATAATATTGAAAAAGATAAACAATTGTCGAATAAAGTGTTAAGTAAAATGAAAATAAAAAATATATTTTTTTACAACTAACTCCACCGTAAATATTTTAATTATTTGTAATCTTAAAAAGAATATGATACGGAGTATTATATTTTTGTCACCCCTAAAAACAAATCTTAAAGATTTAAATCATTTTAATCTGAAAATTGAAATGAAAGTCTAAGTTTACGGTAAAATTAAATATCACGATGACAAAATTTGAATATTTCATATTTGATTATATTGTATTCATTTCACAGTGAATTATTAAATTAAGAGAATTTGAATCCCAACTGCCACCCTCGCCCAAGTGAGGAATTATCTATCTTACTGTGTCGGGTTAGATTATTCACATAAAATTTACTTTTTAAACATACTCAATCGGGTTGGGTCGGATTACATATATCCATACAAATTCAGTCTCTGCTGGGCTACAGCACACGATGACCCAAAGGCCATCCATTATAGCGTGGGCTTGATAGCTCTTCTCTGTTCTAATAGATACAACAGATGCAGTAGCCTTCTCCAGTTGGACTTTTTTCGATCCGAAAACTTAGCTAATTTCATTCTCCTCTTGAAAAATCATTCAGTAACACCAAAATCAAATATAAAGAAAATCAGATAATGATTTAAACTATTTAAATTTTTGTCTAGAAATTAGGGTTCCATTAACATTCACCAAATTTCAAGATAAGGATCTTGACAAAGATCACTAGAATGAAAGGGTTTGAATGATTGGCCGAAATGCTTTTTCAGGTTTCGACATAACTAAACTTCAAAATTGTGGTTTCTTTCCAAACTAGGTGCGGAAAGAGAGAGTAAGGGCAACTTTATTTGGACCTAAAAAGAATCAAAGAGCAACTTTATTTGCAGCAAAAGGATTAGAGAGAAAAGTGAAGCTTAATGGACTACAAATTGGTTTCCACTGTAAGATGCGTGATATTTACGATAAATTTTTGTTCAGATTCAGTTTAATGCTGAATTTTTTTAGCAAACCACGCAAATAGTGATGTATATCTCAATAATAATTAAATAAAAAAATTATATGAAAATTAAATAAATCAAATAAATATTTGATTCAATGGTAATAATTTATTCATTTCGTTAGAAATTTTTGAATTTAAACCTTTACATAAATGTTTGTTGATGTTAAATTTAAATTTTCATTGATGAGAGTATAAATTGAATATTAATATCAATTATTATATAAATTAAATAAAAATTACTTCAAAATCAAATAGTAGTGTACATGATCATGATGCAAACCAGCTTGGGCAATCAAGATAATAACTACAGTTGTAGGTCCCCTTATGGTACCATTTTTCCATTCCCACGTGCACGTCTTAACAGAATCCCATTTCATGATAAGGAAAAGACAAGGCATGAGCTGATGTAAGCCTTATCTCCGTATTATATTACATTACCAGTAAGCTACCCTACCTTTCTTTTAAGTGATTAGGCATTGATTTTCTTTGGTGCATAATACAACCAACAGGAATTTTTTTATGGTGTTTGGATAATGTGAAGGAAAATAAAGAAAAGAAAAGAAAAACAAACTCATTGAAGGTCATATATGGCATTATAGCACGGTTCAAAATGAAGTTTAATCCATTCAAGGTGTGTTTTTTTATTAAAAAAAATTGGGAACTAGGAACTTTTTTTATGGTATGTTTGGATCATAGAAATTGTGGAGGAAAATAAAAAAGAAACGAAAAGAAAAACTAACTCGTTCAAGATCATATATGACATTATAGCATAATTCAAAGTAAGTTTAAACCGTTCAAGGTGTTTTTTCATTCAAAAAAAAATAGTTGCACAATGAAAGGTAATCATCTCTCATTCAAGATCCATAATCTTTTATACAACAACAAACAATTCTGCTAACTAAGCGAGTTAGTGCAGTTGATGAGATAGATAATTTGGAGAATGAAATGATAAGATAAAGTCGAATGATGATTTTATACTCTCATCACCGATGAGAATCCTCTCTCAATCCTCCCATTATTTTGTCCACGAAACACATAAATCATCCTATCATCTTAATATGCCGTCCACCAGATACACCATCAAGGTCTAGTAGCTGTTAAGAACAAGAAAGATTGGAGAGAATTATTTGCATTATTATTTTGTAACACATTTACATGGATATAAAGTTTAATAGTAACAAAACCTATAGAATTAGGAATCCAAACACAATGAGAAACTAAATACAATAAAAAAAACAATATATATTAACAACCCTCTCAAAGTCAATGTGGTAAAATAGACGTGAACTTGAGTTTGTAAACCAAAACCAAATCAAAAAAGCATCGAACATAACAAACTTCGATGAAGAACTCTACAGGTTGATACCAAGTTTTGCTGAAAAACTCTGGGGAGATAACTCTCATTCACATGCAAGCTCATCACCTTACATATGCCTTCGCTAGAAACAAGAAAAGAACCCAAACATAGGTCAAAACAAAATGAAAGGTACGAGATTGGTTCTAACACCCCTTCACAAGATTAAGTGAAAACTACCGTACAAAAATAAGAGGATTACTAGAATTTAAGATCAAAACTTGAGAAAGCAAAAACATTTATCATAAAGTCTAAATCTGGTCAAACAAACGTCACAAATGAAAAGATCGCACCTTGAAACCTTAGGAACCATAGTAAACCGGATAAAACTGATGTAACAATACTAAAACCAACGAAGAAATCAAATATGAATCAAACCAAACCGGAGACTAAATCAATCAAATGAACCAAAAAGGCAACAAAGAAACGTAGGTATAATAAGTTAGAAAAGGAAGGAAGGGTATGTCCAAACAAGTGACAGTAAGCCTCCTGTCGAAATTGCAAAAGCATTTGGACAACTCTCAAAATAAGATCGATCACTCTGATACCATATTAAAAATAAGAGAAATCGGAAAGAAATTCTTTATATTAGTGTGTGTAATGTGTATATATAGACAATCTATATACAGAGTCTAATAGTACAAATCCTATAATTAAAAATTCAAACACAATAGAAAGCCAATATATGTTAACAGTAACCATGAAAAGATAACTTTCTAAACGATCTCAATGCTAGGAGAACGAAGTTCAAGGGATCATTCCATGTTGGTTTTGGCGTTTTAAGATGTAATATGTTTTAGACATGAATTTTTCTAAAGAATTATTTATTTACTAGAATAATATCATGGATACTTTATTATTATATTTTTTTGTCACAAACATGGATATTTAATAGACATAAGTGCTTTTGTAAGCATCTTTGCAATATTACAACAACAATATAGAAGGGTCACAATTATCTTGAAGTTGCGTAAAACAAGTGAAAATTATCTTCCATCTAATCTTGGAATCAAGAAAGTCTTAGCTGCAAGAATCAAGTAATTGATTCATATTGCTGAGTTAAAAGAAGAAAAAAAAGATTCATATTGTAGACTTGCTGAAGTTAAAAGGATAGTTATAGACAAGCTAAGATGACTATTTGATTCATATTGTAGTTGCTAGAGGGAAAGGGAAGCCAATGCCCATTGTATCACCAATTAACAAGCCATGAAAACTTGATGGAGAAGAGCCAAAAATGAAAAATAAAAATAGAACAAAACAAAGATTGAGAAAAATTGCTCAAGTATTTACAAACTATAGAAATCGCAAACATAACAATCTTATACTCCCATCTAATTTAACTTCATAATCTTTGAATCTATCCTAAATCCCACAAAAAAATCAACTATAAGCTAAAAAAGGAAGATAAAAAATCAGAAGAAGAGATGACGACAAAGGTTAAGATAAAAAAAAATCAGAACAAGGGCTAAAAAGTTGAGAACAAATTTGGATATTCATAACTAAGCATAAGTTTTCAAGTCTATTCTTTAATATTTGGATTTCGAAAATTCCATGATTGAGGAGAGGAATTGGTTTTTCTTGATATTTGGAATCGAGTATTCCTAAGACGAGGTAATTTCAAGCTTAAAACAAACCAAACAAAAAAATTGAAATAGACTCGAAATTGATTTGTCAATTCTGTTGAATCAAATGGTTTTCATGAAGAATGTTTTTTTTGCATGCGAGATGTCCAAGTGACAATATTTTTATTTCACATAAAAATTAAAATTAATTTTTATATCATTTGTGACGATCTAAACCCTAATCTAAAAAATTAATCTAATAAATAAAATTATCAAGTCATTGTATATGTTTATTCTATTCCGAGGGGGAGATAATACAAATTAACGTCACAACATGCAAGCACAAACATTACGAGGGAGACAGCGAGAGATAGATAAGGAAGTTGAAAACATCATGTCATGAAATGACCGTGATTTAGGGGTATCATCATCTATGAAAACCAACAGTATTGTTGTTAAATCTTTTTCTTGTCAACGATAAGAATAAGTAGTACTACTATCTTCCAAGTTGAGAAAATGCTAATCCCACTTTCACAATCTGATGACTGAGTTTTGCGGATCAAAAAATCAGTGGATCTCAGCCATTCTCCTAGCTAAACCAGTGTACTTTCATTATTACCAAATGCAATGATGTGAAAAAGACCATTACTCAAAGCGGAAAGTGACCCACATGATCCAATTATGTATTTTCTTAATAATTCTAATCTTGATAAAAAAATGGCTGGAGAATTTTTTGACCCATTGTCTTGAAACAAGACATAGTAAATGGTCGTTTCTATGTTAATCCTGCCAATTCAGTACAAAAAGCATATAAAATGCAGGATCTAAGAATAAACAATCTTATCACTCAATTAATTTAAATTATCATGCCATTTATTTATATTTCCTAGAGGATATCATACCAGTAGTGCATAGGAATATTCTGAGTATGTGGCACCCAATACAGAAGGGAAAAAGTATTCTGAGCCAAGCACACAATTAGAAACTCAAATAAATCTAACTTATAGAAAGTTAATTAACAAATAATTTTTTAGTGGTCCAGATTGCAGGGGAATTAACACAAACATAGATTGGTTCAATCATTCAAGTCAATGAAAGCATTAAACAGGGCTGAAAATATATGATCCACTCATCACCCATTCCTTAACCTGCCTTTCAACTATAAATCAATTTTTTAATGGTATATATATAATGAGTGTATTCTTTGTAAGATTTTTACTTGATTTGATTTTAAAGCATTCATGGGACCACACGTTTCTTGTATGTGTGTCGAGGGGAAAGGATAAATTTAAGTGCGGTGGCCACAAATTGGTGGCATCCACGTCACTCTGGTTCATTTTGGCTAGTCTTTCTATCCCAACTCCACTATAAGAGCCCTTAATGCAGGGAGCCACTTTCCCATTCATTCCTACTTAAATTCTTTATTTTATGTGGTGCCATGCTGGATACGGTGTTAACATCACCACCACAAATTTAATGTTGTTAGTGTTAGCAGAGGCATATGATGCCATATTCCACTTCAAGTTATCTCCTAATCATGTTCTTCCAAGTGCAGTAACATATTAACTCTCCATTAACAATCTGTTTACTTGTCAAATCAAAGTAATTATGTCTTGCAGACCAAAACGATATCAAATAGTGTGTCCTATCAGCAAACCTTGAATAGGTTCAGAAGATAGATCTGTAGTCAAGTCCTCTGTACAATTATAATAAAGACATGCCAAATAGAAATTATAAGCCTTCGACCATTTATGCATTCGGAGGCACATATCAACCCACATGTATGATATATTTATGCACGGCTAATGGAATAAGACACTGGAAAAAATGAATGTTTTGTGTACTACAGTTTCTACCAAAAAAAGTAATTCTTTCCTAGCACTATATTGGTCCGTCAATGGTAAGTAAACTAGTGCAGAATCATTTTTCTGAACCATGCATCAATTTATTGCACACATCTACCAGAACTTGTATAAATAACGAATTTCATAGTTTTGTAGGTCCTTCATCTTTTCTACAAGCCAGATATGTCATACGACTAATTTTGATCACATATATCATTCAATGAATTTTAAAAATCTCGTGATTATGTGCTTCGTAGCATCAACATGATAGTATTATCGGTCAACTACTTATATTTAAATTATTATAAAAATTAAATTTATCAAAATAAACTTTACTCTTTATAAAATCTCTGGCATTACATATAAATAAAGAAAACAGTTTTGATCATTTCTTCTATATTTTCAACAGAAGCCTGATATCATATATAAAAATTGAAAACAAATGTTTTGGTAATTCTAAGGAACAACATATTAGTTATATATGTACATGAAAATTTTTTTACCTAGTACAGTACTATAAGAGATACATGACATAAAAATTTATTTTATTTTTGAATAAAAATAAAATATCTTTTTTCTTTTTTTTTATAATATTTAACGGTGAAATAAATTTTATGTCATGTATCTTTCATGATATTGTATCATACAATAATTTTTATATATACAAATATATGTGCCCTTTTAGATGAAATGGCATTTTCAAAGCATGTATTTACCAAACAAATTTACTTTTACAAAGTCCTTAAACAGGTATCTTTAAAAAGTCCGTCTCTTGAAAGATCTACGATGATGCTACTTTGCAATCAAAGGCACACTTAATCTTTTATAAAATCATGGGCATTTCAGAAATTTCAGACATCACATATACAGTACATTATAAAAAAATTAATACACTAAATTAGAACCAAAAACAATTACTTTCAACTCTTGACGTGCAAGGCAAACTTCTTACCTTGATCTCAACAAAGGCAACATAGCACTAAGTCTATTACTGTAATCAACTTGTAAACTGAGGTTTAAATAAAAAAGAAGGTAAATTAGGTTTTAAAATCTTTTTGTTAATTGACTTGTAAGTTTTTAAGCAGTTTAATAAGTAAAGCATATAATTAAATAATATGCCTGAAAATAAAGAAGTTAAAAAAAAAATATGCAAACTCCGTTTATAATGGTTCGGCAATATCGAAATTTCTCCGACCTTACGTCTATTCTATTCAAAGAACCTTCTTGAAGTAATCCATTAATCGTTAGTCGAGTAACTTTATGGGTGTTACACAAACCTTACAAACAATCTCTTCCTCAAGGAAGTTACAACGACGTGTTTAGTCCTAAACACTCTAAGAGTTACACCAACTCTTTCTCTTTACAATAAATGATATTAAATGTAAAAAAATGGTAGAGAAATAGCAATGAATACTTTACAAATGAAGAATATCTCTTTTTCAAGAACAAGCTTGAAGAATGGCTCAGAAAAAAATTTCAAGGCTTTGATGAGCTATTTCGTGAATTGAATGTGCTATCTTGTGTATTTAAATGCTTATTGAAAAGGGTTTTTAAAGCCTTGGATTTATATGGCCGTTAAACACTGATTTGGTAGTCTGGCGTCTCAAACGGTCATATTTTCGAATTAAAAGTCGACTGGATCCTCATATCAGAAAACTGAGTCAAGTGAAAAAAGTTCACTTTTAAGCTAAGGGATAGTACTAGTTGATGAAGTTACCAGTCGACTCGAAACTTACTGTCCCTTTTCCCAGTCGACTGGGTTGTCTTTAACCTAGTTTTTATGTTTCAAAACAGTTTCTGACTTAGAAAAATTTTTGTATTTTAGTTTTGTCAAAGTCTTTTGTGAATTTAACCATAGATTAAGCTAGGTAATTGAAATTTAGAGATTTACAATGTGATTCAATTACCTTAGTATCTATTCTAGATCTTATGTTTTCTTTTAGTGTCTGAATGTGTTGTATTCTTATATTTTGCTTCTGTATTGAATGATTTTATTGTTTAAACACTTACTTAAAACTGTTAGTACAATTTAAATAATATTTTATCATTATTAAAATTAAATATGCATCAATAAAACATAATTTAAAAATTAAAATCATAATGATATATTAATTACCGTATTCTATTACCAGAACCAACATATTCCTGTGGGGTTTCATAATAAGATTATACTTGGCTGCTCCTTAAAATTGTAGAACACGGCAAAAACATGCCAGATGCAACATTACCATAGGCAAATTCTAAAAGGCATTTCACGACTGCCAGTTTTAACTTGTCCTGTATTGCAACTTCAATTGTACTAATAAAGTGAGAAGTTGTGCTAGCCTTCTTAACCAAGTAAGAAGTTGCTTTACTTGGCATTTAACAATAAATTTCCTAAAATAATATCCCATTTTATCTTCATTTTATTAGACATAAAAGGTCACTTATAAGACACCTAAACAGTTCCTTCCTATTCCCTGCTTTTCAAGTTTTGGCCTCTTCTGCTTTTCCTTTTTCTTTTACTAAATTTCTGCATCTATGGCATTTACTAAAGTGAAGGTACATTCCCACCATTTTCTAAAATTGGATGGATAGGGAAGAAGATATAGGGTCTTCTGTTCATTTTATTCCCATTATCAATCAAGTCCTTAGCTAATCCTTCTTTTACAGAGTTTTCTTTTGAGTCTCTTTTCCACTTTAATTAACAGAATTAAAACATATTTTCCATAAAAAATCTTACTTGCGAAGCCCAATATCGAACTCTACATGACATGATCTCTTCTTCAGTGTAAGCAATTATCATTTATTCAAACAATCCTGTGTGGTAAAAAAAACATCATTTATTGATTACATAGTCCAATTGAAAATGGCTTAAATAATTGCATTTGTTTGATCAAAATTTTAATCTGTCAAATCTATATGATATAGAAGTTCATATTGTAACACAAAGGGCAGATTATGAAAGTTACATCAACGTATCAATCTCTTAATGTGATTATTTCATTATAATGGCTGACATCAGATGCATAAGGTGCCTATCATAAAATGAGCATGCGTGCACCACATGTACGGTGAAGATGCAAAATCATGAGAATTTAATAATGAAATATTATCGCATAGTCTCTCAACAAAGGCAACAGGCTTATATTTATTAGCAGTGTAGAACTAGATTCCGATGTACCAGTAAGTAGTGAAGCTCCAGAAAATATACAAGAGAGACAGAGACTAAGCGAAAAATGAAAATGATGCTAGAGGAAATCAGAAAGGGCCCATGGACAGAGCAGGAGGACATCGTTCTGGTCAACTTTGTGCACTTATTTGGAGATCGACGATGGGACTTTATAGCAAAAGTTTCAGGTTTGAAGGTGGCGGGAGACCATAATAGGTATGCTTATATGGAGATGGGTGGTTATGAAAGGAGCTTCCTTTAACCACCTGATTTTGTTGTAGGTTTGAACAGAACAGGAAAGAGTTGCAGGTTACGGTGGGTTAATTACTTGCACCCTGGTCTCAAACGAGGGAAGATGACACCCCAAGAAGAACGCCTAGTGCTGGAACTTCATGCCAAATGGGGAAATAGGTTTGAAAAAAGAAATGAAAATAGTTATTCTAGATTTCTTCAACTGTTTTTCCTTATTTTTCTTTCCATTAAAGCATAAGGGTTATTTGAATTACTAATTTTCTTCAGAATTTTAATTACATGAACTTGAATTCACCACGCATAAAATGATAATCACATGCAGGTGGTCAAGAATTGCTCGCAAATTACCAGGGCGAACTGATAACGAAATCAAGAATTATTGGCGAACCCATATGCGGAAAAAGGCTCAAGAGAGTAAGCAGGTTATGTCTCCATCATCATCATCATCTTCTAATTGTTGTTCCTCATCATCAACTACTACTACAGTGGATTTGTTGCTCTTCCCTGATGCTGGAAAAGCGAGTTTTTACGATACTGGAGGACCTGATATTAGAGCTTTGGCGGGAAAGAAGAGTGAAGAAGTGGAAGAAGGTGAAAGGGGATACTCAATGGATGATATATGGAAAGATATTGATCTGTCAGAAGAAAACATCATAAAACCAGTAATTGATGGTTACAGTGAAGGAGGTTGCAACTTCTCCTGTCCTTCAATGGCTTCTCCATCATGGGAGCACCCTTTGGACTCACTATGGAGGATCGACGAAGAAGAGAGTAAGATGTTCCTCCCTACCAATCAATTTTTTCCCTGTTACGAATATGGGACAGCTTCTTTAACCGGCTAATCAGAAATTTATTTATTAAAATTTGTTTATATATGTGATATTTCCCTAAGGAAACTCTAACCTGTATAGCGGGGGTTTTCTCTAAGCTTTCTGATACCGTTCATCATCCCGAAATCACTGTAATCATCTCATGCATAATCATAGTCTATATCCCTGTGTTCGTGTGTTTTTATTTTTCAGAGAGGAAGAGGAGACCTTATCAAATCTCTCTGGAAGAGATTGCTATGTTCATGGATGTATTGTATAATACACTGGTTTAAATTTTTGAATTAAGATGGTGATTTATAAGATTAGAATTATTTCAATCTTTAAATCAGTAATCATATATCTGGCTATAACACATATACACACGCATATGTGCCTGCACACAAGCGATTTCAAAAGTTGGTGAATTCAACAATCTCAAAATCAAGCATAATAGGGACACTATACTACAGTAGTATTAGAGGGTAACTGTTGAATTCCTAAGGCATTTGATGTCCAACAATTAATATTGTCACTTGAATAATATAATCCGCTACTATGAAAAATGGCATTAGTACGGGGAAAGAAAAGATTTTTCTATTTTTCACTCTTGTGAATGATATCTGTATCCTGAAAAAAGTTTGTTCCCAGATACTGTTTTGACTTGTACACTTTTCTTAGAAGAACTGGCAGATTTCTACACTATTTTGGAACAGAAAATCATGGTCAGCTTCTGGAATAAATTTTTTCTTAGCAATTACATGGTTGAGAAAGGAGAAGATTAGACAGTATACTAATTGGGACATATCTGCTTGTTAAAAATAAGTTAACAATCATTTGCTACTCCTACTCGATAAAAGAATACAATTTAATGCTAGTGAAGTAATAAGGACAGGTCTGGTGGTACAAAGTTATAAGAACGTGGTAAAAAATCCTACGGGTGTGGTCCTGACTCCAGAGAGCATGTTATTTGCAATTTTCCTGAAATGATATGCTAAACTGGTGGTTAGCCAACGCATCCATTGCATCTACCTAATGAATTATTTTATTCTTTTGGTAGTATATTCACCTCATTATTTTGGCCGACCAAGAAAGCTACACAGTCTTAATTGGTCAAAATAAAGAAAAAGGAACGGACATTACCATTTAATCAAGTATGATTTGATATGAACCTCTCCCTATACAGCCAATCATATACTGGGTACATCCACTAACACAAAACCACCTCCAACAACACCATCCAATCCTTTAGAAAGGAGTAGAAAATGAGAAATGAGAAGAAAAAAAAGAGGAGGGGGGCGAAGGGCATGATATTTTCTTAAGGCTTTAGTAAGTTCAATGTCAAACCTCATGCTTCTTCATATGGCCCATGGAAATTATCATGTGAAAAGATAACCCACAAATCAAGAGCTTTGAGGCTTTCAAAAGTGACAGCAGAATCTAAAGCATGACAGCAAAACTGTATACTTGGTTGAAACTGCCAAATCATGCCATGTACTTCTTTTTCTTACTATTAGTTTACATTGAAATCTTCATCAATTTAGCACCCAATACCTCTTTAACTAACATACTCATCCCCAATCATTGTGTACATGGTCGATGCAAATAATGATCTCTCTAAACCCCATCATGTTATCTCCATAGGTACCATAGCAGTTGAGTCTCTGATATAATATCAATTATAAAGAATCCAGTCATTCACTTAAGAAACAAAGTGGCTTTTATAATCAGTTCAGTAGCATGATGCAAGCAGATACGACTATGCCTTGTATTCACTCATAATTTGATTGATTATTTGTAGTTACATTCAAAATAATGAAAACTATGTCCTATTATCCTCTGTTACAAGGGAGACACAACACCGATCTTCCTTTTCATGTGATGATGAAAGAGAATTTCATAAACATTTACACATACATTTAATTCAATGAGCAGACAAAGGAGGCTAAATTCAACGAAACCAAACAATGCGAAACTACATGCTCAAAACAAATCGTCTCTGATTACTAACTGAAAAAATGCTTTGGAGTTCAACAAGCAAACCAGGCAACAAAATTAAACATATAAGACAATTCAGAGAAAAAAATTACACTACATTTAAAATCAGATAAATAAAATTAGATCCGCACAACAAAGAATTTTAGAAACCCTAGATATGCCGTGTGCACATACCGAGATAAATGTGCTCTTAGCTCGAGAACCTGAGATAATTAAGAAACCGATCCTTTGTTCAAGCTGAGGTCAAACGAAAGAAACAACAATACTATTAAATTCTAGTAATGCGCTGTTTGGTTGCTAAGAAAAAGTGAGGAAATAAGAAAATTAGGAATCTTACAACGGCCAATTGCAATCAAATGAATCTGTTGTCGTGAGATTCCGAAGGCCAATTGTAATCAAATGAATCTGTTGTCGTGATATTCCGAGTTTTCTTTAAATTTTCAGGTTATTTCTAATCGGGAACCAAACGGACCTCGAAGCTTGCGAAGTTGTTGATGCCAAATATGTGTTGCTAAGCTGGAGGTTTAGACTATAGAAGTACCTGCACAGGGAAAGAGAGGGAGAGTAGCTATTGGGGTCGACGGAGGGGATGCCTCCGAGGATGCTCCGATGCTTAAGTTAGAGAAAGCTCAAAGTGTAAGTGTTTTCAAGTGAAAAACTAAGTGTCCCCTGGACTACTTACCAAGTCCCTTTTATAGAGTTTCGGAGGCGGTGATGTTCGGAGGTGGTAGTGGGCCAGGGCGGCTGTGACAGGATACCCCAACTGGGTTGGGTAATGATGCCTATGAGGCCCAGCTAGGAAGCTGAGAACCGTTCAGTAGGGCTTTTGCCTTGCTGGCTTACTCTAGAGCCGTCTATGCGTTAGGACGGTGTTTTTTCCTGACGTCCCAACTTGGTTGGGTAATGATGGTCCGGAGGGCAGTGGTGACGTGGAAGCCCAGCTGGCGGCCAAGATGTATTGAAGGGCGGTGGTGACGTGGAAACCCAGCTGGAGGCAATGATGCCCTGAAGGGCGGTCTAATGATCTGGAGGTCCAACTGTCTGGGCCTGGATTGCCCGCGTGTCTCTTTGAACTATGGGATCACGATGATCCACGTGTCGTCATCCTATGGGAGAGTCGTATTTTGGTAGTATCAGAGGCCCCCTACTTCCTTAAGTGCGGCACTGTGGTTAAGGAAGTAGCAGAACTAGGTTGGCGTTAGATCCTCTGCGGAGACGTGAGGTCCGGTCGAAATTAGCTCTAAGGCAAAAGAGAATGGACCGAGGACTTGTGGAATGACTCCTCTCTTTAGCCAAGGACACCAGGGGTCTGAGGACTAGTGGGGCAAACCATCTCTCGAAAATAATGGGCCGAGGACCAGTAGAAGAATCCCTCTCCTCGGCCAAGAATACCCTTGGTCCGAGGACACGTGGAGCAATTCATCTCCTCGGACCTTGAATAGAGTGGGCCGAAGACCAGTGGAGCAAGCCATCTCCTCGGACTTTGAAGAGAGTTGGCCGAGGACCAGTGGAGCAATCTACCTCCTCGGCCAAGAATACCATATGTCCGAGGACTAGTGGATCAATCCATCTCCTCGAACTCTGAAGAGAGTGGGCCGAGGACCAGTAGAGCAATCCATCTCCTCGGACTTTGAAGAGAGTTGGCCGAGGACCAGTGGAGCAATCCACCTCCTCGGCCAAGAATACCATATGTCCGAGGACTAGTGGAGCAATCCATCTCCTCGGACTTTGAAGAGAGTGGGCCGAGGACCAGTGGAGCAATCCATCTCCTCGGACTTTGAAGAGAGTGGGCCGAGGACCAGTGGAGCAATCCATCTCCTCGGACTTTGAAGAGAGTGGGTCGAGGACCAGTGGAGCTACAGGAAAGTGTTTCGTGTCCAAGACGGCGGCTGAGGAGACACGTGGCTTTACCTGGGCAGCTGCCGCGTCATGTTACCTTGGAATTTTAAACAGCCGTTTTAGGGAAAGCGGCAGCCACCTCGAGGGACGTAACGCCCCCTGGGAATGTGTGTTGGTCGCTTGGGAATTCTAAAGAGTCCCCTTGATTCCCGCGACTGCATTGAATGTTCCTCGTGGGCCGTGACCCTTCCCCTATATAAGGGGCTTGGATTTCCCCTTCTTCCACACACACTATAACCTTTTGTTTTCAGAGTTCAAAGAGTAGCTTTCCTGAGAGCCCTCGGCCTCGTTCCACTTGTGATTGTGAGTCCCTGTCCTCGTCCCAAAGGTGTTTGGGTGTCCTCGTCCTCGTCCCTTCAGAGAGAAGTTTGGTGTGATCGTAGCGTTTGCGAGATCTTGGGAGGAACGCCCTTGGACATACACCGAACGTTTAGGAGGAATTCAAGTCCGAATCCTTCGGACTTTGGTGAGTTCGTGTTTTCTTTCATTTTTACATCCATGTCTTCTTCGTTTGATACATACCGCGATAGGCCAAGTAGTAGTAGTAATGGCAAGAGTAGTGTAGATGATACGAGTGGTAGCAGCACCGAAGAAGTAGAGACGTCCTCGTCTTCTTCTGGGGGGAATACCCCCGTAACGGGTACGCCCAGGGCAGACCCTATGGCACTAGTGCCCTACGTTCCTTTGGAGGTGGGGAGAGAACATCAAGAAGAGTCCTCGTCTGGTGAGGACACTCTTAGAGCGTTGACCGACATTAGGGAGACCTCGGCTGGGGAGGAGAGAGAGGAATGGAACTATACAGCTAACGAGATCCCTAGCCAACTGAGGGAGGAGGATTTGGAAGTGATAAGGAAGACATATCGCATTCCGGGCGAGTACGATCTTTGGCTGGCCAGGGTGGAGGAGAGGGCCTGTGACGTCCTCCCTGACCGAGCCCCGTTTGAGCTCTGTGTATACGAGCATCACATGCAGGCCGGGCTCCGGTTTCCCCTTCACCCATACTTTTGTGCCATCCTTAGGTACTTTGATATAGTGCTGTGTCAGCTGATGCCCAATTCGGTACGGCTGATCATGGCCTTTATCTGCGTCTGCTTAGAAGTGGGCCGGCCAATGACAATGGATGTCTTCAAGGACCACTTCTTGATCAGCCGGCATGGTCAGACAGGGTGGGTGGTCTTCAATACTCGGCCGAAGAGGAGGTTGCTGAAGAAGACCCCTTCATCTATCAAGAGGTGGAAGAAGAATTTCTTTTTCATCCGATCTGCCGAGGACTTCGGCTTGCCTCGTGCGTGGAGTATGGACCGCACCGGGAAATGCAAAAAGTCGGGTCTTCTTCCGTATGAGCAAGAGATGGTGAACGCCATGGTGGCCTCGCCTTTGGACGTCGGGGTCTTATATGACAATGAAGAATTGGCCCGGCGAGGTCTTTGTTCTTCGTGCCCCGAGCCTTCGCTTGAGAGCGGTAAAGGCTTCGGTTTACCCTCTACTTTCTTTATTCTTATTTTGCATCGTCACCCCGTGATTTATACTTACGCTATTTTCTTTGTTTGTTTTGATCAGAGATAGAGGCGGCTGCCCGTGCCCGAGAGCATGCCAAGAAGTTGGCATTGGAGCAGAGGAGGTCGAACCGGTCCGAGAAGCAAACAGCCTCGACTTCTCGGCCTAAGAAGAGGCCCCGAGCCCCATCTCCGGCTCCGATCGACTTGGGGACTCCTCCAAGGCCACCGACCCAGTCAGAGGCACCTCCGGTAAGTAGTGCCCTGACGCTGATCCCAGTGACTACGGGGACTCCCACTGTTCCAGGCCCTAGCCAAGGGTCAGCTTCGGAGGCTTCGATCTTCACGCCCAACTGAGCCATCCGGACAGATGACTCTGTCTTCGCACATCCTCAGGTGGCGAGGGAACATCTGTTTAAGGGCACTCCCCTTCGTAACATTGCTGAGTTGGGTCGAAAGACCACAGACTCTCTCTGTGCGGCGACCGAGGCCTTGGCTTCTCAGGTTAGATTCCGTTTTTGCTTTGCCTTATGTTATTTTTGCCGCATTTCGTTTCACACATGGCTTCTGGTGGCAGATGGGAGTTCTGGTGGGCGTGGCCACGCGTCGATGCATGGAGACAGCTGAGCTTCTTGGGCGTACCCAGCGTCAGCTGGAGGAGAGGACAGAATCCGTCTGCCGGCTGCAGGCTTCCTTGGAGTCTGCTATCCTGGCTAAAGCCGAAGCCAAAGCCACTGCTCGGACCGCTGTCGAGGAGGTCGAGGCCCGCCTCAGAGCCACAGCGGAGGAGGCCGAGGCTCGTCTTCGCGCCGCTACAGAGGAGGCTGAGGCCCGCACTAGGGCGGTCGTGGAGGAAGCCTTTGCTTCCTTCCAGAGTTCGGAGGCCTATCGTCTGGCTGTCGTTTCCGAGGGTGGCCAGCAGTACCTTACGGGGTTTATGGAGGCCAAGGAGAAGGCTAAGGCCATGTACCCGGAGCTTGACTTCTCCGCGTTGGACCTGCTGAGGCCCGAGGATGAGGAGCTGCTGGCTTCAGATGATGAGCCCGCCGACGGACAGGACCGTGACGGGCGATCAGGCACGGGATCTCCTGCCCTTGGAGATCAGTAGGGCTTAGGTTGGGGGCACTCTGTTGTAGCCCCCCTTTTTGTGTTGTTTTGACCCAGCCAGTTTTTGTGTTGTCTTTTGAGGCTGCTGGTGCCCTACTTTGCTTTGGTTTAGGTTTTTTTGTTTTAGTCGGCAAAAAGATGTAAGTAAAGTCTTTAACATATATGAAACAAGACTGTTTACATAAGTGCAATGCTGTTTATTGATAAAAACGTCGAAGATGTTCCGCATTCCAAGTACGAGGGATGGCTTTTCCGTTCAATTCTTCGAGTTCAAACGTGCCGGGTCGGCATACTCTTTTGATGCGATATGGCCCTTCCCAATTAGGGACTAGTTTGCCTGATTCTCGGGGCCTGGATACTTTGTTCTTTCGCATTACGAGGTCATGAAGACAGAAACGCCTTACTTTTACCCTCGAGTTGAAGGATTTGGGCTTTGTCCCGGGCTTCATCGAGAAGATCGGCGTTCATGCGAAGGGCTTCTTCATTGCTTCGTTCCTCGAAATTCTGAACTCGCAAGGAAGGTACTCCTATTTCCAAGGGGATGACTGCCTCGGACCTATAAGTCATGAAGAATGGGGTTTCCCCGGTGGGTGCTCGAGTCGTGGTTCGATATGCCCAAAGTATGTTAGGTAAATGGTTTGTCCGCTGCTTCCCTGCTTCGTCTATTCACCTTTTAATGCTTTGCAAGATCGTTCGGTTGGTAACTTCGGCTTGTCCATTTGCTTGTGGGTATCCGACCGAAGAGAAACGATGGTCAATGTGTAATTCATCGCAAAATGTTTTGAACCGAACACTGTCTTGTCTGTCACTAATACTTGGGGTACTCCAAATCGACATACGATTGATTTCCACACGAAGGCTCGGGCTTGAAAGTCCGTGATGCTGGCCAAGGGTTCAGCTTCTACCCATTTTGTAAAATAATCTATTGCAACTATGAGGTACTTTCTTTGGCCGACCGCTCCGGGAAAGGGTCCGAGAAGGTCCATTCCCCACAAAGCGAAAGGAAGTGGACTGACTGTTGGTGTCAAAAGGTTCGCTGGTTGACGTGGCACAGTGGCATACCGTTGACAGCTTTGACATCTGGTCACCAGCTCCATGGCCGCTTCCCTCATCTTCAGCTAATAATATCCTTGACGGAGGATTTTGAACGCCAGGGCACGTCCCCCGAGGTGATTTCCACATATACCTTCATGAACTTCTCGGAGGGCGTAATTAGCTTCGGTCGGGTCAAGACACTTCAAGAAGGGCGTTGTCAATCCCCGCTTATACAGGTGATCATCCAGAATTGCGTATCGGACGGCTCGAGACACAATCTTTCGGGCATCGCTTTTGTTATCGGGCAGGATACCGTCACGTAGGTATTCCAGGATAGGACTCATCCACGTTCTCTCACCAACCACGGGTAAGACCATTATTTCGTCGATACTAGGCATGGCGAGGGTTTCAAGGTAGACTGCTCGCCTGGACTCGAGCTGGCAAGATGAAGCAAGCCGGGCCAATGAGTCGGCCTTCGCATTTTCTGCCCGCGGAATCTGGTTTAGAGAAAATACTTCAAACTGCCCAGCTAATATCTTTACTGCTGCAAGGTAGCGAGCGATTTTTTCTCCTCGGGCCTCGAATTCGCCGTTCACCTTGTTTACCACTAGTTGGGAATCGCTATATACATGTAAATTTTGTATAGATATTACCTTGGCTAATCTCATGCCTGCGAGTAGAGCTTCATACTCGGCTTCATTGTTCGACGCTGGAAACCCGAACCTCAGGGCGTACTCAATGGCGAAGTTATCGAGACCGCTCAGAATGAGCCCGGCTCCGCTTCCAGAGTCAGTAGAGGATCCGTCCACATGAAGGGTCCAGCGTAAGGACGGGCTCGATGGCATAACATCATGTGGAGATTTTTCTTCTGTTAAGGGCAAAGTAGTTTCCATGACAAAATCAGCTAGGGCTTGTGCTTTGATAGTTGTCCGAGGCCGATAACGGATGTCGAACTCTCCCAACTCTATTGACCATTCTACCGGCAACATCTGGTTTGTGGAATATTTGTCGAAGAGGCTGGTTGGTGAGGATTGTGATGGTATGGGCTTGGAAATAAGGTCGAAGCTTCCGGGCCGAAATCAACAGAGCATATGCCATCTTTTCGGTTGGAAGATATCTTGTCTCGGCATCATGAAGCACCTTGCTGACATAATACACTGGCTTCTGTATGCCTTCTTCTTCTCGTATTAAGACGGAGGCCACTACTTCGGGCCCAGTCGAGAGATACAAGAAAAGGTTTTCGCCGGCTACGGGTTTGGTAAGCACGGGAGGCGTCCCCAAATATATTTTCAGCGCCCTGAAGGCTTCTTGACAAGCTTCGTTCCACACGAAGTTCTGAGTCCGACAAATGGCTTTAAAAAAGGGGAGGCACTTCTCGGCAGATTTGGACATGAATCGGCTGAGGGTCGCTATTCTTCCAGTAAGGCGCTGGACGTCCCTCACGGTCCGAGGTGGACTCATGTTAAGAATAGCATCGATCTTTTTCGGATTGGCTTCTATACCTCTGTGGGTGACTAGGAAGCCGAGGAATTTCCCCCCAGTGACTCCAAAGGCACACTTCGTAGGGTTCAACTTCATGTGATGATGGCGGAGGATATCAAAAGCTTCTTCGAGATCAGCCTCGTGGTCCTGTGTTTTGACGCTTTTGACCAGCATGTCGTTCACATATACTTCCATATTTCGACCCATCTGCTCTTTGAATATCTTGTTTACTAGCCTCTGGTAAGTGGCCCCCGCATTTTTCAAACCGAACGGCATGACCCTATAACAATAGAGGCCTTGCTCTGTGATAAATGCCGTCTTCTCTTGGTCAAGCGGGTGCATAAGGATTTGGTTATACCCGGAGTAAGCATCCATGAATGTTAACAGCTCATGGCCAGATGTTGCGTCAACGAGTTGATCAATCCGGGGCAAAGGAAAACTGTCTTTAGGACAGCCTTTATTGAGATCAGAAAAGTCTATACAAATTTGCCACTTGCCGTTTGCCTTTTTTACCATTACAACATTAGAGACCCAGTCCGGATAGCTCACCTCTCGGATGAAGTCAGCCGATCGTAATTTGTCAACTTCTGCCCGAACAACTGCCTGTCGCTCAGGAGCAAACGACATTTTCTTCTGGATGACAGGTTTGTGAGTCGGGTCAACACTCAAGCGATGTACGATGACATCCGGGCTGATTCCCGGCATATCGGCAGCAGTCCAGGCGAATAGATCTTGGTTGGCCCATAGGAGGGCTAATAGAGATTCCTGAAAAGTACTGGACAGGTTGGAACCGATTTGAACAGTTCTGGTGCTATCTTCGCCGAGGAGGATCGTGAGTACATCTTCTTCGGGCCTACCTCGTAGGGTGCTTGCTTCATCCCTAAGGTCATCCAGTTCGAGTGGTAGGGCTTCTGTCTTTTTGCCCTTTATTGCACTGAGATAACAGGATCTGGCGAGTCGTTGATCCCCTTTGATCTCGCCTACTCCGTCTGCCGTGGGGAATTTGATTTTGAGATGATGGGTAGAGACAACCGCTCGGAGTTTATTCAGCGTGGGTCGTCTGAGTATCATATTGTAGGAGGAGGGTTGTCGAACAATTAACAAAGTGGAGTGTACGGTCGTTGTTTGAGGTGCCGTTCCCGCAGTTACTGGGAGAGTTATGCTGCCTTCTGTAAAGACTGGTCCCCCTGAGAAACCATAGAGTGGGGTGGAGACCAACTCTAGATGTGCATTGCCCAGATGCATTTGTTGAAAGGCATCATAAAAGAGGATATCGGCTGTGCTCCCGTTATCGACTAGGACTCATCTTATATCATGATTAGCCACAAGGAGTGAAATTACAACAGCATCGTCGTGTGGGATCTGCACTCCTTCCAAGTCTTCGTCCGAGAAAGAAATAGTGTCTCCGGTCCTAGGTCGTTTATGAGGTCCAGCGACAGAGGCTATTGACATGGCATAAGACCTGCTGCGAGCGTGCGACCCCCCACCAGCAGCGAGTCCTCCGTAAATGGTTTTGATAATCTTCGCCACGGGGACCTCCAGTTTTTTCTGGCTGGGCTCCCTATAACTTGGCCCTGGACTCTTCCGAGCTGCCCTTGTAGGTCTGTTTCGCTCATGAGGACGTTCAAGGCTTCTACGCGATCGTTCATCACATTTCTCCTGTCGTGGCCCGACGTATTCTTTTAGATGCCCCCGATTGATGAGGGCCTCGATCTGATTTTTTAAGGCCTTACACTCTTCCGTATCATGGCCGAAGTTTCTGTGAAATCTACACCAAGTATTTCGATCTAGGTTGAGGTTCGGCGGCCTTGGGGGCCATTGCAAGAGGTTCCTGTCATGAATCTGCATCAGAATGTTGGTCCTGGAGGCATTTAGTGGTGAATAACTACGGATTTGCCCCGGAGTTCTGGCCCTGGTTCCGTAGGCTGCAATGGTCCGGGATCTATCCTCAAAAGGTCTGAGGGTTCTGGGTTTCTCCTCGCGAAATGGCCGTTTGGAGGGTTCGCAGCCGGGACTAGTGGGGCCTCTCTTCCTCCTTTCCGTGTCTCCTTCGCGTTCTCTTCGGAACGCCTGATCATCTTCCACCAGCATGTATTTTTTGGCTCACGCCAAGACTTCATTCATATCAATAGGCGGGCGTCAGATGAGTTTTGAGCTGAAGAATCCGGATCTTAATCCATTTTTGAATGCCAAGAGCTGAACATTGGGATCAAGGTCTGGGATCTCCCAAGCTGCAGTGTTGAATCTGGAAATATAAGCGCGAAGCTTCTCTCCTTTTGACTGGACAATGTTAAACAGAGACTCCGAAGTTTTCTTGGGTCCTTTGCTGCTGATGAAATGTGAGGCGAAGGTATAGCTCAGGTCTTTGAAGGTACGAATACCTCCTGGTTTCAAGCGGGAATACCACGTCCCAGCCGCTTTCTCGAGGGTTAATAGGAATGCTCTGCACATAACGGGGTCCGAGTGTCTATGGAGGGTCATTGTGGTTCGGTAGTGCTGGAGGTGGTCCAGGGGATCGGTGGATCCATCGTAAAGTTTGATTTGTGGCATCCGAAAATTGAGTGGGAGGGGGGCGTCAAGGACTTCTTGTATGAAAGGTGGGTTCTGTACATCGAGATCATCGCTAATACTGTGGCCGCGTTCTTTAAACGCCTCATTGATCCGTCCCTCTATGTCCTCGATCCGTTTGCCAAACCCTTCGCTGTTCTTGGGCATGGGACTCCCTCTGAACTTAGCTGAGGGAGGTGAGTGGGTCGCCGAGCAGACATCCGCTGGTGGGCGGCGATCAGTGGAACCATTGTGGCCTGGTTCCTGCGATGGGAGTGGCAGGGTCTGCTGAGGTCGCCTGCGAACTTCGGTCGCCAGATCGGCCACTAGGTGTGCGAGCTCTGCGAATTGCGCCTGGAGCGTGCCTTCATTCGGGTGAACCTCGGGTTCGGCTGAAGAACTGGCTCCCGACCGTAGCACGCGAGCGCCTAGATCCCTGACGGGTGTTTTTGGAGGCATGCTAACAGATGAGTTCTTTAGACTTCTTCGCTGTTACTGTCAGCGAGAGATGTGGTTTCCCACGGATGGCGCCAATCTGTTGATGCCAAATATGTGTTGCTGAGCTGGAGGTTTAGACTATAGAAGTACCTGCACAGGGAAAGAGAGGGAGAGTAGCTATTGAGGTCGACAGAGGGGATGCCTCCGAGGACGCTCCGATGCTTAAGTCAGAGAAAGCTCAAAGTGTAAGTGTTTTCAAGTGAAAAACTAAGTGTCCCCTGGACTACTTACCAAGTCCCTTTTATAGAGTTTCGAAGGCGGTGATGTTCCGAGGCGGTAGTGGGCCAGGGCGGCTGTGACAGGATACCCCAACTGGGTTGGGTAATGATGCCTATGAGGCCCAGCTAGGAAGCTGAGAACCGTTCAGTAGGGCTTTTGCCTTGCTGGCTTACTCCAGAGCCGTCTATGCGTTAGGACGGTGTTTTTTCCTGACGTCCCAACTTGGTTGGGTAATGATGGTCCGGAGGGCGGTGGTGACGTGGAAGCCCAGCTGGGGGCCAAGATGCATTAAAGGGCGGTGGTGACGTGGAAACCCAGCTGGAGGCAATGATGCCCTGAAGGGCGGTCTAATGATCTGGAGGTCCAACTGTCTGGGCCTGGATTGCCCGCGTGTCTCTTTGAACTATGGGATCACGATGATCCACGTGTCGTCATCCTATGGGAGAGTCGTATTTTGGTAGTATCAGAAGTCAAAAGAGAAATTTGATATGTGGAATTACTCGACTGAGTAAAAACGACGGCTTTTAAATAGTTTCGTAGTTGGTTCTCTATGACCTTGCTTTTGCCTTTCGTTGATGACTGATGATCTTTCGCGCGCACTCAACGACGTCTTTGAGTTTTCACGGATTCGCGCCCGTGTTCACTTTTGCTTTTGATAAATGAAAATAAAGGGCATCGTTTTCAAATTCAAATTATTTTTGGCTTAATTGCAAAATTATCCAAAGTTTAAGATTAAGTAACAATTTGTTCCTTCAGTTTTCGAAATAAGTAATTTAACCTTTTATTTTATCAATTTTGAGTAATTCAACCTATTTGTTTGATTTCGGTCAAATTTCAACCAAAATATTACCGAAAAACTTAATATATTTACCATTTGACGTGACAAGTTAGCAAATATATGAAGTTTTTTTATAATCATTTGATCGAAGTTTGATCAGAATTTGATTGGAATTAGACCAATGAGTTGAATTACTCCCAATTGAAAAAAGTTAGAGAGATAAAATTGCCTATTTTGAAAACTTAAAAGAGAATCTATTACTTAATCCCAAACTTAAGGAAATTTTTACAGCTAACCTATTTTTTTAGGTAAATAGTAAATTTCAAAATTTGTCCTTCACGTTTACAATTTGTTTTATATACATCTTTAAAGTTTAATTTATCTCAATTGAGTGCGTAAAATTTATAAATGCTTCGATTTACGTTCTTAGCTTCAGAATCTCTCACTTAATTTTTATGTAATGTTTGATGTGAAACGAAAAAATTTCCACCCGACAACGTCACCTCTCCCTCGAGTGATCATTAGCGGTTTAATTTCATATATTAAAATAGATTTTTGGTTTAAATTTGGAGATGAACTGGTTGATTTGTCTGGGAAGAAAAGAGATTTGGATTCCGATTTTTTAGGGGAATAACATATGGATATGAAATTTATAAATAGGTTGGTAATGATGATATTTTTTTTGCCCAACCTGTTTAAGTTACAAAGACTTCGACCAGTAGTTTGACAAAAATTGATATTTATTTTTAGGTAAGTGATTTTGATGCTTCTAATAAAGATTGTATCAAACAATAATTGATGATGATTCACAAAGATTTTGTGATGATTCTATCATCAACAAATTAACCATATCAAGTAGTATAATAACCATATCTCTTTTAATGGAAAGCTATTGTAATTAACTAATCATACAATATAGAAATTTATATAATTCACGTGTGAGAAATGCATGGTTAATTAGTTATCAAAATCGAATAGGTTAATCTGATTGATTCTACGATGAATCATAGGGGCTATACCAATTCAGTTCTTATGAAAGGTCAGAATATAATATTCAAACAATTTAAACTAATCAAAATCAATCAGTTTATGAATCGCTTAGTATGACTAGTTCAACTAGTCTTTTATTATTTTAAAACCATATTTTAATAATAAAAAACAGCGTAATGGTGACTTAAACTTTAGTTAGTTTGAGAAAAGCGCAAGTGCACAATCAGTGACAAATCCAAAAAATTTCATCAATAGAAATTAGAACACGTATACTTATAAATTGAAAGGAAATATTAAGACAAATTCACCAAGCATATGTTTCAAAATATTTTATTTAATATCATTAATATGAATATTTTCATAACAAAAATTCAGATACAAAATCAATAGTATAAAAAATTGTATTTGCATGCAAATACAAAACCCTTTACAATTGTTATTGACATGTTTGTATATATTTTATTTTGGTTTAACAGTAAAGTGATATCACATGTCAACTTTCATGTGTTGTATTAAGTCCACTTCTCCCAATTGATCAAAAGTAAGTAATATACGCTTAACCCATGAAATTCACCGGCTTGGTCAAATTTTGAAAGCAATGTAAATAAATTTCATTTTCAATACTACCTATTAAATATGTCATTTTGTTTACCATAATTGTGTCTCGTTAATATTAGTTTTTTATACTTTGAAAGTATTATTCAATATTGTCTTTCTCTTTAAATGTTTAGTGGACAACCTTTATAAAAGAGGAAGTGCTTCCAAAGTTTTTATTTTTATTTTTTGACTTGTAAATGATATTTGTTGTTGTTGCATCCCTTGGTGCTCTTTATATATATATATATATATATATATATATATATATATATATATATATATATATATGTTTTTTCAAAATTAAATAAAAATTATTATTTTAATTAGTTAATGCAATGAACAAAATAAAATAATATATGAAACAAATATAAAAAATAATAATTTTTTAACGGGTAATTTTTCACTTGACTTAAGTGGAGGTGAAAGAAAGCCAAAATATTTTTTTTGGTGATGGTATTTTAAAATTCCTTAACGTATTTCAGGATTTTTGGGATTTTAGTGGGGACGTGTGCCCCCACTAGGCTCAACATGGATCCATTTATCCATTATCGAATTTAATATTTTTGAAAATGGATGCTCTTGCTTCATATAAGGTGTTTTAACCCTTATGAATTATTATTTGTTAATTTATTATATTTAAAACTTGACATATAATTAATTTTATTAAACTTAAATTAATACTCATAGATGATTTTATAGATCTTGCATTTTTATATGTATTTGATATGAATTAATATTATTATATATTTTTTATTAACAAATAGGTTCGATTATTGACCTATTGATTGAACCAATAAATTAGTAACTGGTACTTTGATAGATCCGATATCCAATTCGATTATGATAATTATGGATATTGGGAGAAAATATTACAAGGAAAAAAACTATTTCATCTAAAATTCTTTGTCGAAAATAATATTTGATATGAACACTTTTTCAGTAAAAGCAAAAGGAACCTTGAGCGCACATTTAATGGATTTATATCATTTGGGGGCCAGAGGATGGTCCACACGAAGAAAGCCACTTGAGCCCTTACTTAAATTTGCTGCACTAGGCTCGCCAACCACACAGCCCAATTGGTCCCTCATACAGTTAAGAAGCCAATCCATTTATTTACATTTATACCATAGCCATGGGCAAAGCTCGCCAATCGGGATTGCCTTCTGCGCGCGTGCACACACGCAGAGTTTCTTGACTTCTTCCAGTAGATAACGCGCGCGGATTTGATAACCCCCGCAAAGGAGCCATTTACATATCAGAATGTCTCAACTGTTGAAGCTCTATCTCTTCGCTTACAATTGTCTTCAGGCCTTTGGCTGGTAATTTCATCTCTTTCGTTTTTGTTTTTTTTCCATTCGCCTACATTTCTCTTCAGGCCTTCGGCTTATCTGTTGTTTTGTTTAATTGCAGGACAATTTCTCTCATCATAATTTTGAGCAGCTATGTGTTGACCAAGTCAATCAATGGAGCTTACGCTTCTGCTGGAGACTTAATCTGTCAGTACTCTTCCCTTTTAATAAATAAATTGGACTTAAATAAGATTTGCTTGTTAATCATCTAATTCTGATTGCCCATGAGAAATTGTGTGAAAAAGAAAAGGAAAAATAATTTTTTTAAATATATAAAATTTACTAAATTTGTACTAGATAAGGAAAGTGGCTCAAATAATTTGAACTGTTATTTTATTTTATTTATTCTATTTTTTTTTCATAATCAGAAGCAAATTCTAAAATAAACATAGTTAAAAAAATGACGTACTTTTTTTTTTTTTAATTTCCTGTGAAGGTGTGTTACAAACTGCTGAGTTCGTGGAAGTTGTGCATGGAGCCATTGGTAGATTTATTTCTATAAAGCTCAATATTCAATTCTTATTTCTTTTTCTTGGAGTAAAATAATGATTTAGTTAGGGCTAATTTCTTTTTCGCACAATTACTCTTTGGAATTCGAGGTATTGTTCCAAGTGGAGTGTTGTCACCGCTGATGCAGTGGGGTGGAAGAACCCATTTCTTGCTGGCAATCGTCCGTAGAATCAATGAGGTTCTTAGTTTTTTTTTTTTGTCTCCTAGTTCCCATAGTTCTAGTTAAACATGTAAACATTTTTGTTTGATCCACTGGCTGCCAATGCACACACTAGTACAAGAAGCTGCAGAAGTTTTAAGGCGACCCGGCTTTGTAGTCTCTCGGGAGGGCTTGCTTTGGCAATCTGCAGTGGATCAAAAATATGTTTGAAGTAACATTTCCCTGCTTATGTTATGCTTTGTGTGTGTGTTGGCTCTTGTTGTCAGTTTACCTTCAGTTTGATTTTCGTAGGTCCAGGAGTTGCCATCAGTTTTCATAACATTGGTTGCGTGGAGCCTAAGCGAGGTAAGTTGGTTCCTCCTTGTACTTCCTAAATTTGATGCTATACTGGTAAATTTTGTGGTTTGTCTGCTGAAGGTTGCAAAGTTTCGCTTATGAAAGCTATAGCCTTGGGTTTTCCATGAGCTCATGTTGAGATTTATCTATAGAAGAGAATGTGATACTGCACGACTACTTCACAAGGCAGTTAAAAACATAAAAACGGAAAAAAGAGAAAAAGTTTTCTAGTAGAATGTTATGATTTTTTTTTAATTATACTTCATCTCTCTACCTCTTGCTGGGAGGGGGAAGTGGGAGTGGGTGGAGAGAGGAAGTGAGAAAATGGATAGTGAAATGCTTAAATACTGTGCGACAATGTGTGAATAACTTTAATCTAACATTGAGCAGTGAAATGACTTGGGTGGTGAGTTTGTTAGTGAAGAGGTTTTATCAGCCTGCAATTAGTTATCTTTATAAGATTAAAATAATATACAGCTTACAATAGGTTTTATGGAGGGAGGGGTAAATATATCCAGCTTTGTTCATATGGTGTGTGCTGGTAGACTGGAAATTCAGGTTCCTGAGGACATTTGAATGAGTTGCTGGTATGATTCAATGGATGTAGACATATTCTTATTTGCGTGAGTAATGATGATTTCTCTTTATTCTTGAACCTGAAATCTGAGGTAAAATGATGATTGCAATTTCTTAACAGCAGTTATTTTTCTCCATATGGGCACTTCATGGGGCTTGGGATGTGAAAACTCATGATATAGTTATTACCTCATTAAACAAGTTGATTCTGAACCTGCAAGGTGTCAGCTAAAACTCGTTGCTTCTAAAATTGCATCAATGCTGTACCTTTTTCATGGTCTTTTCCTTATTAATTTTCTTTTTGGTAAGGAAAATTTAAGAACAACACAGCTTCAAAGAGGATCTGCCAATTCCATTTTCACATATAATCTTAAGAAGATATCTAGGAAAGTCATGATGCCATGCAATTGTATTTTTACTATTTTTCCCTAATTTTGCTCACTGATCAGCTGCTTGAGTTCCTTAGCGATACATATGATAAATCTAATTTGCATACCAGACTCCTGACATCAATTCTTTGCAACAAGCATCACCTCTTTTGAGCTTCCATTGTTCCAAGTCTTTCTACGCAGTAAAAGATTTCTAAAACACTTCGTAAACTTCATTACCTGACCTTGATGTCAATACATTTTTCAACCTGGCTTGATTTTTGGGAAATTAGTTCCATTCTTTCAAAATACCTCTGCCCGTATGCCCTCCTTGTTCTGGTTTATTATATTATATCTTCTTCCTCTTTACTCTCTCCTTATCTTTATTGTTGTTGGTGGCAGTGCTGTCTTTTCATATAACAAGACACATTACACTTCTTTTTTTTTTGCTTCAGAATGGTTCAAGTGTGAAATAGTCTTAATTTGACCATGATCCTGGATGCAGGTGATTAGATATCCTCATTATGCTTTAAATTGCGTGGGAACTTGTCCATCTTGGATCACCTACCTCAGGTTTCATTTAACTTACTTTTCCCACTAAAATCATATGTAAACACTTGTGCACATGCAAAGAGACAATAACACACAACACGCCTCAATGTGCATGTGCATACACACACATTTACATGGAGAACATCACATATTATGTGCATTCTTTCTGCAGAGTATGATATAATACTTTCATATTTCTCTAGGTACACTACATTCATTGTGCTGTATCCCATTGGATTTGGTGGTGAAAGTGAGTCCGTGAATTTCCTTTCATTTTAGTTTAAACTATATAATTATCTAAATGAAATATTTATTGAGCTGTCGTTAAATCTTCTACCTCCAACCCTTCTTTCATTTTGTTGTCATTTCTTTCTGTCTATTTTGTATTGTTGATTGTGTATATTTGTGCAGTGTGGCTCATGTACCAAGCACTTCCGTATATAAAGAACAAGAATCTCTACTCAAATTTCTTTGCTTCCCTCCCCTTCGGCTATTATGATTTTATCAGGGTATGTATGATGCTGTAATTTCAGTTTCTGATGAAACCTCAAATAGATGATAAACACTTCTTCCTTTCTACTTTAACATTCCATAGACGCTCGTACTAGAGATAGGCTTCTAGGTATTAACTTTAAATTGGAATAGAATTTGCTACTCAGCTCAAATCTAAACACAGAGACTTCAACCTGCACTCCATTTAAGGATGATAACTGGGTTATCCAACCTGCCCCAGTTAGGATGGGGTTTGAATTCAGATGAATTGCACTGTTCATTAATTATGTAAACTTTTATTGTCTGTGCTTGTATAAACACATGGATACACAGCGGACAAATTACTTTGCTAACTGGTGGGTTTGTGTGCGTGCCTGTGCACATATAACACAAGTATCTTGGTACTTTTTACGTGATGCGTTCTCATCCTAGTGGGCTTCATATGATTAATTTTCAGGTGTTAGGTCTTTTCTGGAACATAAACCAGAACTTTCCTAGCCTTCCAGTTTGCTTGTTTGGCAGTTAATGCAACTATCCATTTCTTTTTTCTATTGGCATGATTGTAATCAAATAATGGTTGCAGCCTTTTGGTCTGTATCTGTATCAGATACATTGCAGCATGGGGAAATTGCTGATCTCCTCTTGCTATATGATAATAAGGCCTCAAACTTTTCTTTTAAATTCATATGTTTTAATATTAGTTATATTTTCAATAACCCTTTGAAATTTCTGAGTCAGGTTTTGCTTTTGTGCTATCCATTCCTTTGGTTGAAACTTTACCTGCATATGTTCAAGCAACGGCAGTCAAAACTGGGGCAGCAGCATGGGAAGAGAAAGAAAACGTGAAGGTTAGAGTTCTTTATATGTAACAAATGATTGAATGGCTCCAACTAGGAAAAAAAGAACAAATAACAGAAAAAGAATATCACGCTGTACGTATGTGGACAATGCTAATATTCTTCTAAAGTATGTCTTCCTTGATCCAATACTTCTAATGATTTAATTTTGGAAGTCCCCTAATACAATCATTTCTCTGGATATTCCTTATTAGTAAAAAAGGCATGGCCTTACTATTATTTTTCATCTGAAGTATTTTATTTGGTAACAAAATTTCATGTTAGGCACTCCAACATCGAAATTAGAAACATATACTATCTAGCACTCAATATTTGAATCTGGTGATGGAATTGCAGTTCAGAATTTTGAGTACTATTGGCACACTAGAATTAAGGCAAGACTGTAGTCAAGGGGCCAGAATAAGGCAAATATGCAGATATATGGTTGTCGTTTCTGATTCTCAAATATTTTGACATTGGCATTGTGAATGATGGAGTTTCTGCTATAGTCAAAATAGAAGGGTATTTCATTTTCGTCTCATTTGCCTGTCAAATAATGCTTCTTATCTTTGATACACATACATAGCAAGAAGGATTCTGATTCACTTAGTAGAGCAGAACTCAGTTTCTAACATACTTGTCTCATCTTATAAACATGACTTTAGATTGAAATAGGTTGTGAATTAGCCAGCATCGTGTACATTAAATGGTATGCTTTAATACAACATCCTGCAGGCTTCAGCATAGCACATCATCCCAATCCTGAATCGGATCCCTCTATTTGACCCCAAAACCTGTTTAGAACTCTGCCTTTTCTGCATTTGAAGCTCCTTGTCTGACTCTGCCCCATGGCACAAATTAACGGTTCTCTGCCACAAACAATACTTCTTGCTTAAAAGCAAACTCAAAATCACTTAGCATGATGCTCTTTTCTACTCATGAACTCCATGATCTCGTATTATAAGGGTACCTCTTCATAACGCTAAAGGTGTTTACTTCGATACTTCAAGCTTATCTTAGGTTATATTTGCAATTGTACTTGTCATTTTTTTTTTCTTTTGGGTACAACAATTGTACTAGTTGTGAAGGTTAGCCTTTGTTTGCATATTGAAGTGCTACGACCTGGAAATTGGTTTAGCTAATATACATAAACACTAGGTTATAAAATCTAGTTTCATATCTTTATACTATTTTATTAAATTCTGTGGTGCAGATTCCTAAATTTAATAACAACCAGCCATTGTGGTTTAGGACATATATTTTAATGGCATTAGGCATCGTTTGTCTTAGTTTTAGTTTATGGTTTACAAAATGATTTGAAACAGTTTTTAATAAAATAGTAATAGAGGTAAAAACTATCTGATATTTGGTAAAACAATAGTAAAAATTGTTTTTCTTATACAAATTCAGTTTTGATTTTTTTCATAAACTGCTTTTTCGAAAATATTTAGTGAAACCTCTGTTTATATGAAACACCGTCCATTTCACGGTATTTTTAGCTTTCATCTTTAGCATTCTTATTTGTATTCTGAGTTCTGACTTTGGTTATTTTAACGTTAGTGTATATAAGGTATGTCATGTATCTGTTATCGTGCGTACGACTTTTAGCTATGTACTAGGTATACATAACATAGGTTATATACACCAACATTTAGTTTAAGTAAACTGATGGCTACACCTAAAACTGAATGGGCACAAGAGACAACAACTCAACGATTGATTGGATAAAAAAACAAAGACAAAGTTCACAGGAATCAACATTTAACAAAAACCAGGTACAAACAACACCAAAACACCCAAATCATTGAAACCAAAGGAACCAATCCAACTTTCAACGTACCCCTTCTTCATCACACCAACTGAGAAATGGGAATATCAATGCTTAAAAATCTGTAGAAGGGAGCTGCTCGTGTGTGTTTGGGCTAATGAAGAAGATCTCATAGACAACGGCAGCGATGGCGGAGCCAATGAATGGGCCTAGCCAGTAGACCCAGTGGCTGTCCCATGTCCAGCTGACAACGGCTGGGCCGAAGGAGACTGCTGGGTTCATTGACGCACCATCGAAGGCACCACCAGCCAAGATGTTGGCACCCACAATGAAACCAATTGCAATGGGTGCAATTGTCCCTAGGCTACCCCTCTTTGGGTCAACGGCTGTAGCATATACAGTGTAAACCAAACCAAAGGTCATAACAATCTCAAACACCACTGCGTTCCAGTCTCCTACACCAGATGATAGGCTAAATGCAGATGTTTCCTACATCAATATCAATCATAAATTCAATTAAACCATGCACCAATATAATGTAACACCAGAAGGAAATGTTATGCATTAAAGGTTTCTCACTATAGTGATTTTTTATCCCTAGTTAAAGAGTAATTATTAAGAAGTCTCTAGTTACTACGTGATCCTACGTTTTATTTAAAAAAAAAATTCTTGATTAAAAATGCTAAACTATGATTAAGTGAAACCCTTACCAATCCACCGGTTGAGAATTTAAGAAGCAAGCAAGCAACAACGGATCCGAGACACTGAGCAACCCAGTACAGAACGCTTCTAACTAGTGTAATGTGGCCACCAACGAAGGCACCGAAGGTTACAGCAGGGTTTACGTGCCCACCGGAGATGTTAGCACCAACAGAAACCGCCACGAAAAGTGCGAAGGCATGAGCCAGTGCTGCTGCTACTAGACCCGCCGGTGTTGTTGACCCATTGTCAGTCAGTTTGTCTGCCAAAAAATTCATCATTCGATTAGGAAAACAATATGTTATAAAAAAATTAGCAACCAAGTACAAAGAAAATCAGAAAACAAGTTCCAAGATAATTAATGGAACCGATAAAAAAATTAGTCAAAAAAAAGAAAGAGAAGTAGGGTGCTTACTAAAGGCCATGCCCGAGCCTTCACCGGCAAAAACAAAAATGAGCATTGAGATAAACTCAGCGAGGGCTGCCTTCAAGGCACTGGTTTGGCCAGCTTCGGCCACAGATCCGATGGCAATCTGAGAAATTGGCATTTTTGTTTTTCCTTTTTTTTGAAAATTTTAGTTTTTGCTTTAATTAAACTACAAAACTTAAAACAGGGCAACTTCTAATTCCCGTTGCTCTTTTTACTTGCTTGTTGCGATTTTCAGCTCACTTGTGGGTGGATATATATATAAAAGACGCCTTCACTGGCAGCCACCTGTCCTTGTCTGCGGAAAAGTTGAAGGCTGAGAGAAATTATCGAGTAGGACGGGCCTCCAATTTGTTACCGTCTTGCCACGTGTACGGTCTGATGTGGACTTGGACCTGCCAATAAGAGAGTGATGAAATTCTTAACACCGACCTATTGTGGTGGAGATGGGTCCCACAATGATTGTTGTAGCTTTTGGCTTGACCGACCATGTGATTGTTTATGGTGTGGTGATGTGGACTATATATGGTTAGTTGTGCTGGCTTCATTTGATTATGTATCTCCTGATTATTTTGTTTTAGTTGAAATCAAAACAGGTGATGATATCAACGATATCGACGAGTGAAGCGTGGGCCCATGAAGTGGATGAAAAACCTTTGTTTTTTTTTTGTGGAGAACAAAATTGTAACCATATCGAACGGTCATGATGATCTGATTAATGGGCTGGTGCACCATTAAGCTTGAAGCTAAGAACAATTATGAAAAATAAAACTGGTAAAATTAACATGCCGACAACTTTTTCTCACAAGGTTAAATTGATTTGACATGAAATTTGTTGATACAACTTTTGTAATAAGTCACGTGACAGATAATTATTGGTTAAGATTCGATTATCTCTAACAGACAGAGTTTGTGTAAAAGAGATACTTCGATTTTTACTAAAGGTGTGGATTGTATTAGTTAAGCTTATGTAATCTGTAATCGAGAGAAAGATGGAGAATGTCAAAATCTTCAAATAATCATTGTTAAAACTAATTGAAAACTAAGTGTACAATGTGGGTGTGATAGTGCGCTTAAGTACTGAGTTGTTAAAATTAATTAAAATAATATTGTTAATTATTTAAATTCAAGAATTAAATAATTTATATCTGTAATTCTTGTCTTTTGTCTTGTCTACAAAGTGTCATTTTTTTTTTTAAAGATTAATGTCTAGACATCTCTTGACCTCCCTAATCTTGTTTTTTTTTTTTTTTAATCTTATCCTAACCATTGTAGTTTAATTAATTTGGACGGCTTAATGGACAATCAAGCTAATTCATTTAATCAATATGCTCTTTATTTCTTTAATTTATAGCTCTCTCCTTTTTGTTCTTTATATTTTGGAAGAAGAATAAGGCTACATATATACCCTGTAGACCTCTCATGGATCAGAGCAACATCTAAATTCATACTTTTTTTTTTAATAAAAAATATTTGATTAGATCGAGTATAAACAATTAATATTAGATCAGTATACAGTTTCATTGTTAATTTAAAAAATTTCATTGATAATTTTAATATAGATATAAAATTTAAAAAATAATATTATTAATAAAAAATTTAAAATTATCAATAAAATTTTAAACAAATATAAAACGTTAATTTTATATGCGATTTTTTTAAGTATTAACGGTCGGTAAGGGATACTTTAATTTGACCATTTGACCATGAGCTGCTCAAATCCACGTTTCCTATGCATCTTGGGCCTAAAGCTCAATGTAGGCTAATTCCTACATTTCAAGTAGAGATTGATCGATAATCCCCCAGGCCACTACTAGTTTCTGGGTGTATATTGGGCTCATCTGATATTGACCCAAAAACACATATTGGTTATGGTTATGGCCTTTTACAAGTCCAGAAGGTGTTATATTCAAAATTCACAAGCCCAACCACATGAAAAGCAAGGCTTGAACTTTATTCCAGTGAGAGAGGGAGAGACACAGGAAAAGTTTTTGTATTTTCTCCTGCCAACGACTCCCTTGTGGATAGCGAGGATTGTTGTGCGGGTGAGTAAGAATTAGAGGTAGGTTAGATCGTGATTATAAATAAAAGAATTGTTTGAGGGAGTTTGTAAAATAATTTTTATTATTGTTTTACAAAATACATTAAATAGTTTATAGTTTTATTGTTGTTTTACTATAAATCGTTTTAAAAACTATTTTATAAACTATAAATCATTTATACTACTAGACTAAACTATTCTAAATTACTTGCTAAAGATAAAGCACCGTCACTTAACTAGATAAAGATCATGATTCTCTTCATTTGGGAATTAAAATGGAGCCAAGTTTATATTGAAATTGAATGACACATTATCAAATGGAGAATATTTTAATTCAAATTTATCACAGATATGAACTTAACCTCCATTTAAATTCTCAAATAAAAAAAATCGTTGTTCATCAGGTAAAAACAATAACATTTGATAATACATTTATAGGTAAAATGAATTACTCAAATTTATGAGTTTACCCATCAAATGTATCAAGGGCAAATTATATTTAATATTTTTGTGGTTTGGAGAATTTTAAAACCACAAAATGTGGTTTAAAGCGTTCAATTTGACACTGTATGGTGTGGTTTAGTAGTAACTCAATACTGATATTGCCATTAAGTCAACTTTAATCACACACATGATTTACTAAAAATTAATCACATGTTAATAATTTATCAGCCCTTATGAAAATAGATCATGAATATTTCTCAGTTTTCACAATGATTTACTCCTCTAAAACAGAAAAGCAAAGACTTTCGTAATAAAAGGATTCGGGGTCTTTCTTTGATTTACTTGGAAGAAATATAAGGATTTTGACCGTGTGAGGAGGATTTACATGGGAAAAATTAAAGGCTTTTTACTGTTTGGAAGAGGAGAAAATTTCTTCTCTTCTGGAATTCTTCATGATAGAAAGCCAGAAAAATATCAAAGCAGGCCCACCCCAATTTGGGGTCTCTCATTGGTTACTCAATTCTCATCTGGAAAAATAGATAAAAGAATCATTCAATTTTGGTGTCAAACAAAACACAATGATTTGATATATTTTCATTGAGTTAAAAAATACTGACATTTAATCTTCAAATTCAGATCGGTACCATTCTACGTTTCTTTTCTCTGCTTGATAATTGTCGATGACAGAGAGAGCTTTATGCCATAAGAGGGTGCTCTAAATTGCAGAGAATCTGAAGAGAGCTTTTACTTCTGGGCATTTTTATCAATTGATATGCTGTTCTATTCAATGAGGCTGTGATATTAGCCTCACCCTTTTTGAAAGGCAAAGCTTGAGTTTTAGTGTTAAGAACAAGATACAGTACATACTCACTGTTGATGCCAAAAAATGAGTATTGCTGAGCTGGATGGATGTTCTGTATAAGTACCTGCACAGGGAAAGGGAGATTTGCTATTGGGTCGACGGAGGGGATGCCTCCGATGATGCTCCGATGCTTAAGTTAGCAAAAGTTTCAGGTTGTATGTGTTTAAAGCTGAAAAAGCCCTTGCCCTGTTGGACCGCTTACCAAATCCTTTTATAGAGTTCCGGAGGCGGTGATGGGTCGGGGCAGCTGTGACAGGATACCCTAACTGGGTAGGGTAATGATGCCTATGAGGCCCAGCTAGGAAGCTGAGAACCGTTCAGTAGGGCTTTAGCCTTGTTGGCTTATTCCAGAGCCGTCTATACGTAAGACGGTGTTTCGGTCTGACGGCCCAACTTGGTTGGTAATGATGATCCGGAGGGCGGTGGTGACGTGGAGGCCCAGCTGGAGCCAAGATATTCCTGAGGGCGGTCATGACCTGGAGGCCCAGCTGGAGGTGGATGCCTGAAAGGCGGTCATGACCTGGAGGCCCAGCTGTCTGGGACTGAACTGTCCGCGTGTCTCTTTGAATTCAGGGCTCAAGATAATCCACGTGTCCTCCTCCTGTTGGGGTGACATATTTTGGTAGTATCACTCACCAATGCAAAGACAGACCATTTAGAAGATATTTCTACCCAAACATCAGTAAAAGATGAGCATTTCAATTCTTAGTGTTAACTTTTCAAGTAGAGTGTTTCGGTTTAGGTTTGCGTACCTGTTAAATTATGTCTTTTTTAAAAAATATATATATATATAAATTATAATAAAACAATCATCATTCAAATCTTCAATAATTTTAAAATTTGAATGTATTTGATTTTGACATTCGAAGAGCTACCATTTTTCCTTGTGGAGCTATAATGCTAAAAGAGAGTGAATGGGTGGGAGGAGACATGAAGAATATGAAGAAATGGTAAAGACAAATGGAATTGTGTTTTTCACCTTGACCCATCGTTTGATATGATTTTAAATATATGATTCAATCCGTTTTTAAATGAATTGAAATTAGAATTCATTTACAAATAAATTAATTCGTTTGTAAATAAATTTTCATATTCGGTATAATCTTATTTAAACTGTAAAATTAAAATGAGTTTTATATTTTAAATTAACAAAAATTTAATTCCTTTCATAAACTTTACTTAAATACTTTTAATTTTATAACACTTTTATTTCATTATTTTTTTTTGTCCCTTGTTTTTTCTTCAGTGGACAAAGTAATCCTTTATTGCCGTATCTTTGACACTTGTAAACATATCTTTGACATAACAACCAGAGTCCATAAGGGACAGTTTCAAAGTTCCTTCTAGGTTCTCCAAGATTAACGTGATTCCCACTTCCATGCCTTCCATGCTTTCAACCTTACCATGAAGCAGTAGTCATCAAATTCCCTTTGTTAAAGACAATTGAAAAATGAGCAGACAAACACATACAATAAAAAAAAATGAACATGTTACTTTATTATTGCGGTATAAGACGCACACTTTTTGTTATTTACATATACTTCAAATTTCGACGAGTGACAAAAGAGATAAAGAAAATAAATTAAATAATAACCAGAGTCTAAAAGCAGAAGATGCTAGAATTATAGAGAAATATAACTGCTAAAGAAAGAGTAATTTTGTCTAATATAAATTTATAAAAGCTCGAGGTTGAGTTCATTTGTAAATTTTATCCAAATTGATAGCAACTAACTCAATTATATTAGAATTAATTCTAAACTTTTAGTAGCAAACCAAACATGAAACTAATTCATTTCTGAATGAATTTCGTATTTTATTAGCAAAATAAACACAAAAATTTATAAAATTTAATTGAATTTTATAAAATTTATGAAATTCATTTAAATCAAATAGACAGTAAAAAATCGCATATTCACAATCCTTAATTGAAGAAAAAAGAGTGAAAAAATAAAAATATCTTAATGATACATTTTTCCAATCAACCTAGAATACAACCAAAGTAAAAAAAAAAAAAATATCATCAAAATCCATCACCCATAACCAAAAAAAAAATCACAATGAATATGATGATTTCTAATTAAGAAAAGTCAAGCTGGTGTTTTCCAGCATCAAACAAAAATCAACCCATTAAATTACTAGTCATCTTAACTAAAGTCACTAGTTTGTCCCAAATTTTTTTGGTTGACTTGCATCTAAATCCAATGATTTAAATCAGTTAAAAATTTTACCGGTAATCTTAAGAAGTTTCATTGATAACGTCAATATAGATGTGAGATTCAAAAATTAATATTACCAATAAAATTTTAAAAAATTATTAATAAAATTTTCAATTGATCTAAATCTAATGATTTAGATATGAACCAACAAAAAAATCCTTAGTCTGTCCTGCACCTATGTGACACGTTGGTTAAGGACATATCTATCATGAAGTCATAGTATCTTCAAATATCAAATTAACTCCGTCAACCATTAATTTAAGATAAAACTTAAATTAATTAGCATTAATTCTACAAAGTTTAGAGCATGTTAGCACTATCAATCAAACCAAATACCCAACCATATATTTGTAGACTGGTCAAATCTGTACTGAAAGTGGAAAGGTACATGTCTTTTAGCCAAAATCGATCATTTCATTTTCGTCTGTAAATGTTGAGTAACAGTATCTTATCATCTAACCTTTGCAATCATGTTACTTCCCTATTTTAGAATGTGAAATTACATTTTGACTCTAGCTAACTATCATCATTCGGAACTTTATTATTTAATCGGAAGCTTCGATTAAAAATAAATTTGATGATTAGATATAATTGCACCCCAAATGTTCTACGTTGTGACCTAATGACTACATGCAATTGGTATGATCGATTAAAACACTCATATTGATCATCACAACTTGAAAGGCTTTCATACTCATGTCAAACTTTGCATGTTCTTTCATAATTTAGTTTACCTAATGTTAATAATTAGGCTCAGTTGCAAAATTTCTTTAAGTTTAGAGTTAAATAACAGTTTATCCTTTGAGTTTTCAAAAATAGTCATTTAACTTTTAATTTTGTCAATTTGGAGTAATTCAATCCATTAGTCCGATTCCGACCAAAAGATTACTAAAAAACTTAATATATTTGCTAACTTTATCAACAATTAATTTGGAAATTAAAACGGATAGAAAATGTATCAACAGTGTGTATTAAACTTATATTAATATAGACTTTAACATTCCGCTCACATGTGTTGTTTCATTGATGAAATGAGCTTAACAGTTAACTCGTATGTGAAGCTTGAAACAAAAACAAAATTAATATGATAAAAATATTTATCATAAACAAAAAAAAAGGTTTATCGAAATTCGATTGCAAGATTTTTGAATTTGATATCATATTAATTATCAATAATTCCAAAAGATTAAGATGATAAAAAACTGATCAATGTTATATATCAAGCTCACATACACTTCAACACCTACATCCTTCTTTATTTATTTAGCATGTCATGTAATTCGATGCAAGATCGCGAATTAGTTTTTCGGTAAGTTCATTTTGATTTTAGAAAGAACAATAAAGCTCATTTATATGTTGATTTTCTTTTTAATGGAAGAAGCTTTGATATGCTAGTATGTTATCACTTCAAGTTTATTATGGCTTGGTTTGAGTTCTTTTTAAATGAGTATTAAAGCAATTTTTTTAAGTTGGATTGAAGATTTAAATGAATTTAATTATTTAGGTAATATGTTTAATTAAAGCTTTTGATTGTCAAATAAACCAAAAAGGGATAAGGGTAAAGATTAAAAACTTTTTAATTATCTGAAAAGCTAATGAGTAAATTGGTATTGTCGTAAGTGAGAGGAAATGACAACTTAATAGATTATTAAAGCAAATTTGATTTAAGAAAATTTTAATCATTGTCCAAACGAGGTCTATGACTATGATTCATAGAGAATAAAAATGAGTGGAAGAAAGAGGGTAAAAGTAAAAAGTGAGTGAAATTTTGTTAAATGATGATATTACCATAGCTTCAATTGTTAATCATAGCAATAAGTTATGAAATGGAAAAATTACCCTTACATTGTTCTTTTCCCCTATCTTTTTCTTACTTCGCTTCATTTGATGTAAGCTCATCATTTTAAAACTTTTTGCTGCGACATTGATCACTTTTGATTGTCTCACGACTTAATTAGATTTTCTGTGTGGATTCTGATTCTTTCAATTTTGAAAGGGAATTTTAAACTTAAGTTAAGCACATTTTAATTCTTCAATTGTTTTAGATGGATATGATTTTGTTACCAAATAAAAATAATACAATTTCAACAAAATAATAAACCATATTTTATTAGATTCTTAAAAGATGAGATGATATTGTTTTTATTTAATGACAAAATCTTGTCAATCCAAAACAATTAAAGAGTTAAGATGGACTTAATTTGAGTTTAAAATTCACTTAAAAAATTGAGAGAACCAAAACCTCTTATGGTGTAAACAAAAACATGACACTATGTCAAAGAACAACTAAAAGCATAACTTAATTAGGAAATCTTAAGATCACTGTAATGTTGCACCAAGTAGTATGAAATTAAGGCTTGAAATTAAAATTAAAGTAGAATAGTTATATTTTTTTCAATAATCTTAAAGTTGAAAAAACTATAATGTCAATATCTCAATTCTAACACTCCATTTGAAACCAAATGAAAATGAAATTTATTTTATTTTCAAATGAATTGAAATGTATTTCTATATTTCATTTTCTTAATTTAAGTTGTAAAATTCAATTGAATTCTAATGTTTAAAATATATAAAATAAACAAATAATTCAAAAAGAGATGAAGAAGAGGGGAGAAAGAGAGAATAATTCGATTGTTCTTCATTTATGGAATTAATTTATAAATTCTACCATTTTTTAATAGAGTTTACATCAAGCTATCTACTCAATTTTGCATTTTTCAGTGCAAGTGACTTATTCACCCCCATGAGATGAAATGCACAACCTCTTAATACTAGGATAACAGATCAGATATCTTATGACGAAAAGTAAAAAGAAGTTCAGAGAGATACAATAACTTAATTCTACAGTGAATTCATTTACAAATTAATTTTATATATATATATATTTGTCTTTTCAAATATAACACATGTATGAAATTACAAATGAATTTTATAAAATTTATTTGTTTTAAACATATCATAAAACTCAATTATATGCTATCAAACACATATGAATTTTATAAAATTTATTTGTTTCAAACATACCGTAAAACTCAATTCTATACTATCAAACACAAGTAAACATTTTTTTTCGTTTATATTTGCAAATCAAATTTAATCCCTTAATTACTCAAGAATGTGACATTAGTCCAACCTCAAACTATCAAATGAATGGTACATATAAGATTCAATGATCAATATCTATCTCATAAATTGATCAAATTGACCTCACATCAACTTGCAGTTAAAATCCGTCATATGTTCTTTACCATGTAAACGCCGTTTGTGGACTGCTTTCCTTTGAAGGACTAGAATGCCAACACAAAAAAATTGACCCCTCAACTAATTTTACACACCGTTTTTTCTTTTTAAAAAGAAAGTCAAGTTCTTCTTATTATACTCCGAGGAACGTGCAAACTACCAATGGGTTTTCGAGATTTAGCCACAATCGCATGTGTCACGCCGCAGAGTCTCTCGCGCTAAGTGTCGTGCAGTGAGGGTCAAGCACGGCACGTGTGAGAACAAGCTGACTTGTTTTTTCTACACTTGTCATGGCACGGACGACCTCCACATGACTCGTACCTAATCGCCATGTGCTTTCGCACAAAACGACAATCTCATTGGCTTGCCACTGTAGTCACTAAAGCCCCACGTTATGATAAAGGCATGTTAATTTATTATATAATCTACCCACAAATTATCATTAGAAAGCGAAAAAGAGTTTAGAGCAAGATAGAATGGGGAGGACACGTGGCATCTTTTAATAATGAGGAAATATGTGAATTTTTTTAGTTTAATTATAAAAAAAAATACATTGTCATTTATTGTAATTTTAAAAAATAATGTGAGATTTTTTTGTCGTAAAAAATATTTTATGATATATTTTTGTTAATAAATTATATAATATTTTTACTAACAGAAACATATTAAAAAATATTTTTTATTAAAAAATATTTTGAGATGTTTTTTTCAAATTTTTTTTAAAAAGATAATTAACTACCATAATTGAATTTTTTTTCAAATTTTGATATTTTTTGTAATTAAATTTTTTTAATTAGTAATTATTATATTTCCATGATTTCACATTATTAGGTGGACAGGTAAAGTCGTTACCCGTTAGGGAGCTTAGGAGGTAAAAGGAAAAGTGGTCTCCACTTTTTTGGACCATTTCCTCATGGTAATACCAATATAATTACTATAATACCCTATAATGCGGTGGATATACATATATAATTATATTTACTTTATAGGCACTTATATGGTTCATAGGGTGAACATTTTTGGAGTAGTATGATTATTTTCCATCTCTTTTATGGCCTAAGCCCTTCTTTTCAAAGGTAAACCAAACCTATTATTAATTCATAGGCCAGCTTAAATTCAAAACTTAAGCTCATATATATATATATATATATATATATATATATATATAAATTTTGTACAGTATTATTGTCAAGTGTTTTGTGGACAAGTTTGATATTAAGTCCTGTTTGAAAAGTTATTTAAATGTAATTTAATTTATCAAAACTTAAAATTTTATTCATCATTTTCTTATAAAAACTACAGTAAAACTTTAATTTTTTTTTTGTTTTAAGTTGCACTTAAAACCAGTTCCAAATGTTGCCATAACTATTTGATATTTAAAATATGTTCGGTTTTAAAAACAATTTTTAACGTTGTTTTCAAGAATACAAATTGTTTTTTGATGTTATTTTCTAAAACTATATTTTTAACAAAATTAAAAATAGAACATAAAAAAATATTAAAGAGTGACATTTTTTTATTAAATATATATATGAAAAAAATAATAAATGCCAAAAATTAACTAAATAATTTTTAATATAAATATAAATTAAAATAAATGTTTTTCTATTTTCATTTTCGAAACAATTTTTGAGAACATCAAATAAAATAAAATAAAACAAATCCAAACATTTTTGTTAATTTGTTACTTCTAAAATTATCATATAACTATATACCAAAGTACAATAAGATGATTTATATCTTGGATTTTTTTTTTCCTTTTCTAAACAATTTCGAAATGACAATGTTCTAATGTTCTAATTCAGGTCCAACCAATTAAAAGGCGCTTTATGCATTTATTAGCTTATTTAGTTATGTATTTCCACCATAATTAAGTTGCACATACAAAACTCTCAAGTTCTTATTTTTAATTTCTTCATGTCTTAAAAAGTAAATTTTAATATCAAAATTAATTAGTATATTTCTTATACAAGCAATTTTACTAGACCAATTGAGCTATAAGTCTTTTATCTCTTTAGTGCATTTTAATTAAGAGTAATAATACACTATCCGGTTTTACGAGAGTTACCACGTACAAAATCAGAAAAGTTTATTAGTAATTATGAAAAAATTGAGTAGTAACTTTAAAATTTAAATTTTACTTTTTAATTTTTTTAAAATAATTTCTATTTAATTTTTTCATAATTATTAATAGACGTTTTTATTTATGTGGTAATTCTCACGGAATTGAATCCAAAAAATCACAATTATTTAAATAATTAGATCAGATTAATATGTATAATTATTATTTTACTATATACCCCCAAAGTTAGATCAGAAGGGTCAACTTATGAAGTGCCCAAATGCTAATGCAAAGATTAAAAAATCATTCACAAACAAATATAAAGGTTCAAGCAACTAGATACATTGTGTTAAGAGAACTCTTAACATTTTTTAATTTAGCAGCTTTGTCTTAAACGATATGTTTTTTTAATAAAAATAAAAATAGCGGCTATAATTTGTCCGCTTCCTAGTTAAAAGCGAACCCATGAATTCAATATTAAAGCAAATAATATATATTTAAGTTGGAATCAGAATAATCTTATGGAGCTTTTCAATACTTATCATTACCTTAGTTGTACATCATATGCATACTTCTTAATTCAACCCTAACAGTTGGATTAAGGAATAATGACATAATTTATATGAATGTGGCACCATTATTAGACGATTAGTGACTTCTTTTTTTAAAAGGTACTAGTAATGTATTAATCAAACAAACCCTCAACATCAATCCCTCTGAAATTTTATAGAACCATTTTTTAACATAAGTAGTGTGCTTAGTTTATATTAGTTGGATTCGGGTATGAGTGTTAGACACGGTACATGTTGAAGTATCGGACTTCTTTATTTTTAATATATATTTTTAAATTTTTTTAAATTTGAAGTGTTCGAGTGTTATATTCTTATCCGAGTGTCGAGGATTTGATTAGGGGTGAATTCAAGCCGAGCCGAACCTGAGTTGAAAAGAGCTCGAGTTCGGCTCGTGAGTAAAATTTTTTTTCGAATCGAACTTTGAGCCGAATCCAAGTTAAAAAAATTGAACTCGAGCTCGACTCGTAAAATGAAATTCAGGCTTGTGCTTGGTTAGCGAGCTAACTCGAACTTAAGCTTTTCGAAATAAAATAATAAATATACATATTTTTCGAAATAAAATAAATAAATTTTTATTTATATATTTTAAATAAATGAATAAGTATATATTTTATAATATATATTAAATATATAAAATAAATATAACATTAATTTAATTTATTAATTAAATCAAACTAATTCACTGAATTTGATATTGTTCAGATTTAATTTGATAAGTTAATTAAATTAAAATCATAATTTAAGTTTAATTTAATTGAATTTCAAATCAAAATTTTCAAACCTGCTGCTCTAACCCAATTTCACCGACACCGACACCGACACCGGCACATATATAGTAGGACAACATAGAGCTTAGCCAACTGGGCTAACACAAGGGCAAACTTATTTGTTCCACGGTTTGCATGATTAAAAGATCGCCGAAACCGCTTGTCGGGGATAATGAAAGAAATTTCTGGATTTTGCAATATAATTCCTCATCCATGTTCATTGTCTCTGTCAGAAAAAGGTTTTATCAGATTGTTTTGTACTTATATTCATTTTTAAAAATAAAAATAATTACATGTAACATGCAAATTTTGTTTAGATCCAATAACCAAGAACATTTGCTTCGACTAATAGATTTGTGTCATGTGGAATAAAACATGAAAAATAAAATTTGATTGAGATGCAAAGAATAATATTTTTAAATTTTAGAAATAATATTTTTGGTTTTGTTTTTATAAAACAAAAAATATTTTGAAAACTTTACCACATTTAAGAATGGTAATGAAGTGAGTTTAAAATAAAAAGTGTTTATCTCTATTTTTGTTTTTGTTTGCAAAAATACTCTTCGTCTCCGTTTTCATTTTTAATTGAAGATTTTATTTTGTTATTAGTTTCTGTCAAAGATTTTCAAGTATCTCAATTTTTATATTTTCAAAGTCTATATCGATAAAAAAAAAATCGTTTTGTTTTTTGGTGCCTATAAATATAAATTAAAAAATTGTACGACCATAATTGAACAAATAAACAATGAAATTTTATTTTTATTATAAATAACTATTTATATAGTTATCAGATAATGAGGTAATTATTAAATTTATTTAATATATTTATATAAAATATAAAATCAAATGTAATAAAGGATAAAGATTTTACGGGACGAATACTATCCTTCCGTCTCCGTGCTTGTTCAGATAAAATTTTTTTAAAAATCTTTATTTTTTTTAATGAAGATAAAATCTCTTTAATACATGCTCTAAACGAATCAAAAAATTCTAAAACCGAAGCCGAATAAAAAATACTATTAAGTACAGGAAGAGTTACCAAATAGAATAAGAGTACATGATAAGTCAACTATAATATAGTTATAAGTTCTGTTTTCTTGGGCAGTTCACAAGGCAATCTAGTACAGACCTAGGAAGATAATATAAGAAAATGAACATCCTTACACAAGAATAATCAAAAACCCAATTATTTATTTACTTGGTACAATATGTTGTCTTTGATTATTTTTAATTGGGACCAATAATATAAAACTGTTTTGTAAGTTTTTAATTTAATATTGTAAAATATTATTTTACATGTGTTTAATTTCTAAATTATTATTTTTCATTAAAACAAATTGAAAACCCGTACAACAATTTACGTGATCTAAGTAACTAACAAGTAAAACAAAAAACCAATGAAGGTGTTGATCAATTTTAACTTCCATGATTTAGAAAACAAAAATTAGGCGCACCAGCACCATTGATGGACAGGATTTGTTTGTTTATCAACACTTCCCCTTCTTAGAGGGTATTGACTCAAAAAAAAAAAAAAGCCGCCAAAGGGAAATTTCATTTTGAAAGATGGGTATTTATGGAAACTTACCATAGCAAAAACTTAAAACCGCGTTAAAATAAAGTACTCCGTGATAAACAAACAGCTAGCTTCTACAAAGCTCTTTTAGAGGAAAACAGCCGTTTAATTTCCCATGATTAGGAAGAACATGTAAGGAAAATCTAACAGGATAGTCATTGTTGACCACCAAGAAAGAGAAAATATTATATGTAAGTATGTGTGTATATATATATATATATATATATATTATATATATATATATATTATATATATATATATATATATTATAGCTTGTGTTAGTGTGTTTTTATAATATACAGCGAGATTAGAGAGAGGAAATTTATTTGAAGAAAGAGACGAGTCCTGAAAGAGTGGGAGGGGGTTTAAGAAATTCAATATTACACAGTGAGGAAAAAAATGGAATTTGCTAGTTTTTCTATTGGAGGTTTATTTTGGCAACATCCTTAATTTTCTTTCTGTGATGCGGACTTGTTTTTCTGGAATTTATGAGAAACCCATGTCTCTCTCTCTCTCTCTCTCTCTCTCTCTCTCTCTCGTCTTATGTGTTTCTCATTGCTCTATAAATGACTCAAAACCAACCTTTGTTTAAGTCCCTAATACTTTAATTCCTCTTTTCCCCTTTTTTTTATTGCTTCTCTTTGTTCTTGCTCTAACTAGAGAAGGAACAAAAATGGAGGAGTTGGATTCTATATGGTATTATCAAGAGGTGGGTCTTCCTCTCAATTTTGGGTTTTCGGTGTTTGATTCTGTTCAGTTCATTTCTCTGTGTATTGCTTGGTTGGGTATTTAAGCCCTATTTATTTTTCTTCTACATTTCCATTACAATATATGACACTGATTTTATGGTGATTATCCAATTCTAGTGTATAGTTAATTGCGTTTCTCATTTCTTTTTCTTTTTTTTAAATCTGGGTTTGCCACTTGAATCACTGCTATTTTCTTTTTGATAGACTAAAACCTGTTTTTTTTTTTATGTTATGAACATAACATACACTGTTTTGAATTGACAGAGCCTTGATGAACTGAGACAGAAGCTTCGATACACTTGCCTTGAATTGGAGTCGTTGAAAATTGCAGCAAATGAGGAAAAAAGAAAGCACAGGGAGGAGGTGGAGAATTTACTCAATCTTCTGAAGTTTGCTTATCAAGAAAGAGATGAAGCGAGAGATCAGTTGCAAAAACTGCTGAACAAGCTATTGCCTTCTTGCCCAACTGAATTAAACCCAATTCTCCCCCTTGTCCAACCCGAAAGCCCCCTCGTAATACGTGCAAAAGCAAACTCAAGCATAACAGAATCTAACAGTACTTTCTCCCAATCACACATCTCCTCTCCTGTGGACTCCTTTCTTGATGCAGTTTCGTCTCCTGATTTCTCTAACATTAACATGGCTGATTCATGTCAAATGGGTTTTGTTAATCAGCCCTTTGTTCAAGAGTACAATTGCTCTATTTCAAACGGTTTAGTCTCATCAGGAATGTCAAAGATTGATCCGGGTAACGATGTGATTGATAATATCGTTGAGGGAAAAAGTTTGCCTCCAAAGGGAAAACTTTTGCAGGCTGTAATGGAATCAGGTCCTCTTCTTCAGACACTGCTTGTTGCAGGGCCACTTCCTCAGTGGAGAAATCCTCCTCCTCTGCAAACTATCAAAATCCCACCTGTTTCCATCAAAGGTTGTGATCAGATTGCAAATGTTAACCAGATCAAGCAAGCTGCAAATTCAAACATTGATGTTAAAAAATCATTGAATTCACCATCATATCTCGAATTGTCTCGAGGGTCTTCTCAATTGTGTTCAACTTCCATGTTAAATTTTGCCAACGGTCCTGTTTCAGGTCTGACCAGTGGGCGGCTGTTAAGTTCAGGTCCTAGTATTAACACTCAAATCCCAATTGGCAAGCGACAAAGGTTTCAATAGGATCAGTATAACTTTGAGTTATCTTTCGTAAAAAAACTAAATTTCAGGGATTGATGATTTGATGATGTAAATGGGAGTGGGGGCACACTGACTTTGGTTTTTTCAGTGACATATTATATAGCTATTCAACTTGGTTTATCCATTTTATCTGATTGTATGTCCATTTTTTAAAAAAAATTTCTAGTGCATCCCCTTACTATGCCTCTACATCAATGGCAACATAGATTTTGATTCTCTTTGTTTAATAATTAAAATGAAAATCAAATTATCGTGAAATTGAATGCTAAATCCCAACACTCTTAGCTATAATTGATAGGGAAAAAAGTGAGAACAAGGTAGTGGGAGAGAAAACAGGGTAAAGTGCACCCTGCTTTCATTTGGTATGAGAGAAAAAAAAAAGGTAAAAGCAAGAAACGATTGAAATTCTATTCTTTCATGTACAAATTACAAAGTATTTCTAAATGTGTAGGATTAGAGAAAGAAGGTAAAATAAGATTTTTTTTTTCATTCCACTTTTTTAGTTCTCCATCAAACATAAGATCAAAAGGTCAACACTTTCTTTTTCTTACCCTCACATTTCTCTCTTAAGGGTAGTACTCCCCCTTACCAAGCTTGTTGCTATTTCATCTTCACTAAGTAAACACTAGGCCTAAGAAGATAAAGTATTAGAAAAGCTTGTATGCTTTTAACCCAAAATCTCCATACATAAACAATGAAAAATAAATAAACATGAAAATGTTAGGGAATTGCATCATCAAGGAAGCTATACCACAAGTCTTGTTCTACTGCAAAAGAAATAAACTAGTAACCATGTGCTCAATTGTGCATAGTTAAGTCTTAAGTCTTCTCCTCCTACACCTTCGAATAGACAGCTTTCAGTTGGACAAGCCATGAACTCTAAGAATAAAGAAAGTAAGCATCTTTCTCTTAATTGGAGTGGAGAGAAAACCTAGCCTCAAATCAGAGACAAATTTTCTCAGCTATTCCCAACAAGGTATTAATCAGCTTTAGTGTTCACCATGGTAAGACGGTTCTTATTAATTATTTTAAAGCTGATCAGTTAACCATCTCAGCATATGTAGTGTTAACCATCAGCAGCTTTGCAATTCTCTGTTCTCAAATCAGTAACTGGTCGGCTAAATTATTCAAGGTGGAGAAGCATGCTAATTAAAGAAGAGAAGCTTCGTGCCTGTATGCCTATGAAAAGATAGGAAATGTTGTTAATTGACAGGATTATAGGTAGAGAGTCAGCACCATCTTCCTTCTTGGGCGGCACCTAATTTTGGAAACCCGTTAAATCACATGAAAAATGCAAAAAGGTTGTCATGGGAAGAGTCCAATCGCATGGTCAAAGAGAATCCAGTAATAACTTCATGGAAACAATTGGAGCAAATAATCTGTCAATGTCGTTTTCTTCTCGCCATTGTGCTAGAGCATAAATATATATCATATTGTTTGTACCAAAAATGGAAAGTTAAGAAATTAGCCTGATTGAGAGAAGAGGCTGTTGGAAAAGGAAGAGGCATGATGAAATATTATTAAGATAAGACGATCAATCATAAAAAAACCTACGAAATAAAAACTTTTGAAAATGAAATGTTCAATGGACAACATCGAGTCAAAAAGGATAACTCGATAACTCGAAACTGTGAGCTCGAGTATGAAAGAATATTGTCTTTATAACGGTGTATCATAAAGTCCTTTTAATTGAGGTAACGCTGAACTCATCTAGAGAAACTATTTTAATTGAGTCAGTCTTGATTGATATATAATTATGTTTTTGTGCAAACACGTACACAGCTTATTAATCTATTTGATCGGAATAAAATATGAGTAAATGGGTAGAAGCCGAGCCATGGAAAATGAACTTGAAACTAACCTGAACAAGTGATAACTGATCATTAACTACAATTCAGTTCTATATTTATACAGTTATGCTTTTGCTTGAATCTAAAACAAAGTTAAAAGGCACGTTTAGAAGAAACAAAATAGGTCTTGCCTAACTTCATAAGCTGAACAGCGCGGTAACAACGACAAAGAAGAAGATAAGCCTACCAAGACTAAGTGATAAAGTTGATGATTCGGAAACTGAAAAGACATCCTTTGAATGGTAGGTAAATGCTGATTTTGTAGCTATTTCCAGTAGCTGAATTATTTGATAGTTAGGCAGAGCCGCAGAGGGCATGTTTTTGCCTCATTCTTCTTCTCTGATCAAAGAAAGTAGCTTGTATCTTTGGAAATTAGTTCAATTGCATTTCACTAGTATGCAGCCAACTATTTGCAGACACAAATCTCACATCTTTTAGGTACACTGACATGAAACATTCTCATGGCGAGAGAGTAAAAAAAATGGTGTTAGTGGGAAATGGAGAGATGCCTATTATGATATGTTTTCTGCTTAAATTGAGTTGTTTAAAGATTGGATACTTTAGCCTGTCTTTTCCCCGAAATTCAATATCGAACATTGGTATTATCTTAGCTTGATCACCGAAATGAACAGAAAGGCATATTTGTTATATAGAATGGAATGTATTATGGCAGCCACCAGAATAAGTCATCCTCAATATCATCACCACTCTTACATGTTCTTTGTCTGTTGCTACTTTGATTTAATCGTTTCAAACTTCTCAATATTTCTGACAATCCTAGAGGCTTTTCAATCATTTTTCACGATAACCCTTTTCCAATATATCCTGCAACTTAGTTTCATTTGAAGCCTTTGGAAATTTTACCTTGCCATTTTAATCTTATATGCAAACTTGAGCATAGTATGCCTTCAAGTCCGAATCCGGCTCCAGCTCTAGCCCTAACTCCAGCTTTACCTCCAGTTTGCAGTGAACATTCACGTTCACCTTGGAACCCGTACGTGGTTGCCTCAGTAATTGTAATTTGCATAATCTTCCTCATATTCAGCTACTACAGGATACTAAGGCAACTCTGCTGCGCAATTAGTGATTTAGCTTTGTCTAGAAATCGGGTTCAAAGGCGACTTCTAGACCAGGCCAATCCGGATGATCCTTCTCTGCAGTTCCACAGCCATGGACTTGAATCCTCCATTCTACACTCTCTTCCCATCACTCAATTCAAAAAGAATAATGAGGAAGAAGAAGTGAGACCAAGCAACACCAACTGTGCAGTTTGCTTGGCTGAATTCGAAGAAGGGGACTGGCTAAAACATCTACCCAACTGCACTCATTCTTTCCACATTTCTTGCATTGACACTTGGTTTCGGTCTCATTCCAATTGCCCTCTCTGTAGATCACACGTCTATGATCTTGCTATGCACGATGAATGTACTGTTTCCGTGCACACATTGCTAGAGACTCTAAGGAGAGAAGATTTTCATCAAGAAAGAGCACAGCATTACCAGATTCAACGCTCTAGAGTGCTAGAGAACTCGCAACTTATATACGAAGGGGCAACTGCCAACTGATTCTCCCCATACAAGTCACATGTGCTATTAAGGAATTTTTTGAAACCAACTCTAAAGGCTTTAAGCCCAGTCAGGGGAACAAGAACAGGAAGAAAATTTTGGCAATGCTGTAACCTCTTGCTTGAATTGATTACGAAGAAAAACAAAATCTTGAAAGTCAACAATGGACTCATCTTTTACAAATATGGTGAAGTCTGGTTCAAATCAAAATACGAGATGTAAATAACACAAACAAGGAAATGGTGCCAATCAAAATATTTCCATGTTAACTACCTTTGTCTAATAGATCCATTTATGGTCGGTAAATTCATTATTTTCACTCACTAGATGCAATTTTGGCAAACGGGTCATGAGAAAGGCAAATCAACACATTCCAAATATAGTGAAACAGAACTTCAACTAGTGTCCCAATGTCACTAAAATGACAACAGAAAATATTAAAACAGTGACATAAAATTAAAACTTTAAAATTAAATCTGGAAATCTCTATCCTTGAATTCTCAACAGAACAGTTAACTCTCAATTTTCTCTTTGATAAACAGCAGTGTACTAAAAAAACAGCTTAGAATGAGGAAGCTATGCACTAACTTAAATAATTCCAATTTTGTTTGCAACATCCAAGGCATCATAATCTGGTGTCAACCTGACGTATGCCTTCTTGGTGCCATCAGGCCTGGATCACAAAATATAATTTAGTAGGCTGCCTATTTTTCAGGGAATTAAAAAAAACAATAATACAACACAATTCGAATAATTCCCATAGCTTGTCCGTAGATGAAGGGAGTTACTATTAAGTAGGAGAAGAAGAACCTTCAAAAAATCTAAATTAGATTTCTAGTTAGCAGGTAAACATGGAAACAACTACAAACTACTTTTGATTTTCAATACTAGAACCCCTACTGGTTACAGCAAACTTCAGCATTCAAATTCATAGACAGGTTATTTGAAGGATATGAGCATATGAAGGTAGCAGAATGGCAAAGATGCAAAGGATAGCCGTTTCGTGTTAGAATTTATTCCATTAATGTTTGTTATCATTGATTATCAGACTTTTGAGTTATTAAAACAAGTTGAATCTATGTTACTTATAAAAATACAAGTTGAATCTATGTTGCCAAAGAGGCTTTAGCTCAATGGTTAAGGCTGAGGCCCTAGGTCCTAAGATTTGAGTAGTGTGTACATGTGTTTTACTAATAAAAAAATAACAGGTTGAATCTATGTTACATAAAAAAAACAAGTTGAATGTCTGACCCACTTATGTTATATGATCTATTTTGATTATGGCTTTAGCATACCAAAGTGGATTAATGAGATGAATTTGGAATTGGTTTACACCATACGACCCAATAAGAGTCTTTAACGAAAGGAACCTATTCACTACTATAAATAAATTAAGACTCCTTCCACCCCAATAAGAGAAAGAACCCTAGCTTCTGTAATCTTAGAGTTATTAACTAGCCCAATTAAGAATCCTTTATTAAGAGAAGGAGAGGAAAACCTAGATCTTGCATACACAAGCATCAATAAAGATACCTAGAGCATTGTTCACTGCAAAATAAATAAACTAGTAGTAACTTTGTGCACTATTGTGCAAAACCATGATCTAATCTTCATCTCCTTCTACTCTCAATAGAAGATTTCTCAATGTAGCAAGTTAAGATCTCTAAGAATCAAAAGTCAAGGTTTTTTCTCTTATCCTATTTATATTAGTTCAATAGGTCCCTCCCATTAATGACTCCTATTGGACCATAAGGTAGGGAGAACAATATTGGACATGACACGCGAACACAATTCAAAACAAGTGGGTTTGGGTTTTGCTTAATCATGTTTGCGTCATAATCATGTCAACACGATTATGACACAAAAAATCATGTCGTGTCATGGGTCAACCAGCCAACTTGAAAATGATACGAGGGTGACCTATTTGTATCAAGTTGACATGATTATGACCTACCCCACTTATATGACTTGGTTTTACCCATTTAATTAAATATTAATTCTAACCCTCTAAAAAGATATCTAGTGTTGTAATTTTGATGAAATATTAAGGAAAATTTAATGATATAATTGTCTATATCCATGATAATAAAATGAAAAAAAGGAAAAAGATTAGGTCAATATTTTGTATGTTGGAAATTTATGTCACTTTGTATAATTAGTTTGTTTTGAAGACATTTTTAACGATGTTTTAGAAATTATTTATGAACTTGTGTTTATGAATTATGTTTTTGTGTTTAATTAATTGTGCAATTATGTTAGAAATATGTTAACTATAATATTTTTTTAATATTAAAACAAGCTCAATGTGCCATGCTAAAAGTGTCGAGTTAGTTTTTGATATTTTTAGTCTTCTTAAATGGCTCATGTTGTGTCGTGTCAAACACGACATGTTGCCGTGTCCTGTTTCTCGTGTTATAAACGTGCACTGTTCGTGTTTCAAATTTTTTTACACAATTAGTTAATAGTGTCGACCAAATAGTGTGATGCCCAACCTTCGACACGACACAAACACAAATTGCCACCCCTATCTAGGACCTACACCAATTCCAATCACATCTCTTTAATCCACTTGAGTATGCTAAAGTACATAACCAAAATAAATCACATAACATAAATTGGCTATTATATACATATTTAAGCCATATATTCAACATCTTTTATATACTCGAAAGTCCTAAAGTCAATGTAAGCCCACATTGATGTTATAAATTCTAACATTTCGATGTCAAGAATTATTTATTAGACACAAAACACCATGCAGCTGAAAATAGTATTGTCTAAATATTATCAATAACCTATCAACATTTTTTCAGAAACAAGTCAACTAAAAGGGGTCTAATAAGGAGCAGCGGTTAAAAGAGGTGGTTACTTTTCATCTAAAATCTAGTCCCTTAGCATATATTAATTTCCATGCACCTGATTTGAAAATATTAAGCATGTTCGTGTTTCAAAAATAAAAAAAGTACATAGATGCCGTGCTTGTACTAACAAAACAAGCAAACTGCTAGATTTCCTATGTGCTAATATGGAAATACTTAATGACTAAAACAACAAAGATTCTGAGGTATAGCAACTAGTTGCTAAAGAAGTTCAGGGGAGAAATAAAGGCATTGCTTACCTAATCAAGGTATTCACTTTCTTCGTCTGAATATCATACATCTTCTTGACCGCATCTTTTATCTTCTTTTTATCAGCACGAATGTCAACAACGAAGACCAGTGTGTTGTTGTCTTCAATCTTCTTCATTGCAGACTCAGTAGTGAGTGGAAATTTGAGGATTTGATAATGATCAAGCTTGTTCCTTGGTGTAGCACTAATGCGTGGATACTTGGGATTCCGGTCCTTCTTCAATGTCTTTGGGCGATGAAATGTAACAGATGTCCGTATCTTCTTGGCCGTCTTCTTAAAGCTTGGTCCTGATTTCACTGCTTTTGCAGCCTTAACAGCCTGTGCCTTTGGATCAGCCTTTTTGGAACTGTCACCTACATAAATACACGGCTCGATATGGTTAAGAAAGAGAAAATTATAAACACCATTACTATAATAAAAACATCCCCTACTTTTTTTTGAAAATTCAAACATCCCGCACATTTAAAAATTTTAACAAACACATCACTGTACGAAACATATCCTCTCGAGAGTTATGAAAGAAAAAGGACGGAACAACAAATGTAGTGACACAAGGAACACATGGATCACCAACAAAACCAAGGAATTCAATACAACCTCTCCATTTGGTTACAATAACTAGGGTATAACCTATATATGCACAACCCTACAAATAGTCAAATACACACATATACAAAAAAGAAGGATCAACTTCTGCAAATGTATCTCCTTCCACTCTGCCAAAGCAGTTTTGATTGATTGCATTTCCGCTATAATAGATAAAGAATGATAACAAAATTAACAAATATTTATGCAGATTCCATCTGATTTATTACAACCCCAGCTACAGAAAATAGAACAGGCTTACATATACTGTTTGATTTAGCTAAAACATCCGCAATAACAAGTTGACATAGCCACTACAATGAACTATTTGTTTAAATAAAAATAAAATTCATACCAGTCCAGTTATCAATTCAAAAAGATAAAGTGCGTTATTCATCAAAATCATATAATGAGAAAAAATATAGATCTTGAATACACACTATGATTCTCCTGTATGGTAAGTAAAATCCGGGAAAAATTAAAAACTGCTTCGTACAGTCTAAAGTAATAGGCACAGAACTGAACATATTTCCTTAATTTCTGGAAGCTACAAACATAAATCCATTTTGCCTCTCTCTCTCAGTTTTCACAATAACACAATAGAGGGCTCGAGATATAAATCAGGGCCAGAATATTCATTACAATTAACAAAAGAAAAATAGCAGAGCAACAAGTCACCAGACAAATGCTAAAACATTAAAAAAAAACTCAATGGAAATGGGGTTATCTCTCATAAGCACAACTGCTGCTGTATCAATGGAATTAAAACAAACTTAAGATTCGTTTGGTTGCTAAGAAAAAGGATAAAATGAAATCCTGTATTTCATAATCTAGGAAACAATAAAACAACCTAATACTGCTAATTTGCTACAGCTAAGTTTGTTTTCCGTTCATTTTCGCTTAAGTAGAAGAGTGAACACAGAATAAACTCACCGAAAAACAAATCAAGACCGAAATATCAAAAGACATGATTATAAAATAAAGAAAATCAAAATCAAAACACGATACAAGTGCGCAAACCAAGCAACCAACTCAAGAACAATAAAGGAAAATAGAGGCAATGACGAAATCGATACCTTTAGGAGGAGGCATTTTGCTGAAAAAGAGGCTTTGACCTTAAACCCTTCTAAATACTTAAAACCCTGATAAAAAGAACCGAAATTTAGATTGTCAAAATCCTTCAATGTGTGTGTGTGTTTGTGTCCAAGGGCGGGGAAGAGAGAGAGAGACCTGCGGGTGAGAAGCAAGTCGTTCTAGGTTTGGGATAGAAGCGCAAAGAGGGTTTATAAATAAAGGCTTCTGAAATTACAAGAACATCCTAACCTAATGCTAAATTTACTATCAGCTGGAGCTGCGTTCTTATGGTGATGGACCGAGCTGGATCAGTGAACCCAAACTGTGTTTTGGACCTTTAGGTTCACAGTCTTATACGGAGTAATTTTTTCAATGCACTTTGCCCCAAATTTCATGAACTTTTCTCCCCCAACAACTTAAATCACATTGGCATGTACGTTTCGAAATTGATGCAATCTCCCCCTCAAGCTCCGTTAATAGATGTAACAGAAAAAACACAAATAAGTCTCGTGAGGCTAATTTGGGTGGGTCAATCAATGGAAAATAACCATGTATCTATTATGTATTGGTTTTCATAAAAAAAAAAAAACTAAAATCACAGAAATAAAAAAAGAATCAAAATAATAAGTAAATTGAAAAAAAATGAAATAAAAAACGAACAAAGGTGATATCAAAATATTACACCACCCTCGTTCTTCTCCCATCTTTCTCTTCTTTCTCTGTCTCTCATTTTTCTTTCAGTTTTGAAGTACTCAATTTTCTTGTCATTTTGTATCACTTAACTTTATTTTCTTTTATCTTCGTTCTTTTTTTTCTGTTAGTTTCTCTCATTCTTCTTCCAATTTCAAAATACCCAAACTATTGATCTAGTTTACGTGACTCAACATTACTAATTTACTACACTCCAAGCAACCAAATATCATTTTAAAAAATTACACTAAAACCCCAATCGAAGCCTATATGCACAACCCCGTACATTCATTTTAGCCAACAAAATCTTATTAGAAATTGTTAATTTGGAACCCAAAACTCTAGTCTCAAGTCCTTAAGCTTTCCATTAAGGTATGGATCCTCAATCACAAAACAATTGCATCGCTACCCGTATATTCCTCCATCTTGTATTTCAGTACTTACCCAAAGTTTGCATTTTTCAATTCTTGTTTCTCCATTTGTAATATTGCTTTAGGTATTCACAAAATCCATTTGTGAACCTCCATTTTGTGAACCTCCATAGCCGTTATTACTCGTTGTTCCTATTTGGTCATGTAGCCGTCAACCAATCTCGTGAGTTTGGAAAAGGTTGATAGCCTATCTTTACCCATTAAAAGATCCGCCCGTGATCGCAAACTTAAGCGTTAGATGAGATGATTGTAAGTATGAACATCTTTTTATCTTCAATAGTCTTTTTTTAGTATATTATTAAATGGTTATTTGATTTTTGAAAAAAATATGTTTTCCAAAATTAAAGAATCCAACTTTTCACAATCAAGGATTTTGATTAATGGAGAATGTGAAAATTTGTTGAATTTGATTGGAAAAAAAATTATCTTATCTGATTTCCAATTCAAAATTTACATTCTTTTTAGTATAAAATAATACTCTTGAATAATTTTTTTTAGTCTAATCATATTCTTGCATTTTTTTTAATAATTGACAACCGGGGATTTAAACTGTGGATTTGGATCATCTGATGTTGAGATTAACCGTGGTTGATATTTTTCATAATAAGATGGTATGCTATCTCATGTAAAAAATAAATCAACGGTTATGCATGTGTTACGTCATTTGTTTTAATTGAATCTTTATAAAGATATACGTGACTTAACAATGACTATTTATTCATTTTATAAAATAAATGATATATTATCTCATCATAGAAAATATCAATCATAACAGATCCAATCATAAAAGATTCAAATCTTTTAACTTTGAGTTTTCTTTATAGAAAAAATGTGTGATTATCGATTAAATTATGTCAAAATCACGAATAAAGTTAAACACTAAAAATCACATTTTAAATAATTTTCACCCTTGATAAGTAATTAGTAACGTTAATATTTTTGTCTTTGAAACATAAGATCTTGATTTCAAACCATTATAATAATCCATAAGATTATTAAAAGAATTAATTAACAATATAGATCATGATTATCTTGGATTTTTTTTTTTATGGATGACGAATTAATATTAAAATAATAAATATATATTTTTTAGATTAATGATTTTAATCTGATTATAAAAATTGAACCCGTGAACTTTCATTCCGAAGCTAATATAATGTTCAAAAAACTCACTCCAATCCAAACTATTACGTTGATCTGGATTAGTTTGAAGATTTTTGTCCATCCAACGGATTTCATTGCTCACCCATGTAAAAAACAAAAAAAAAAGGTTATTTTGCAAAACATTGAAAATTGCTCTGACCTTGCAATATCGCAACCCCTGAATTTATTGTTAACTTTTTATTACGGAGTATGTACTTAAGGATAAAGTTACTTGTAATTTACTAATTCTAGCAAAACTAAGTAATCTTGAAAATTGCAAATTATTTGACAGAAATTTAACGGTAACCGATTCGTGCGTGAACTCACGCGCGTACTTCTTTATCAGCAAATGGGACCCACAGTCGCAAGGCGGCAGCTGACGTGGCAAACCTTTTCAAACCCCAACCACTAAATTTTAAAACCAAGTAACTCGAAAGAGAGAAAGGCCAAAAGTTGCCGGCTAACATGAGACTCGGGTGATCTTTACAAAGAGACTGACAGACTGCTCACAGTCACATAGTTTGCTCAGTCAAGTATTTGCTTCTTCAAAGCTCATATGTCTGGTGTCTTCGTCCGCTACGTGTGACCCTGATCCCAAATAGTCGGTGCCCCACTTCAAAATCAACGGCCATCCTTTCTCCGGCGACCTTTCACGGCAATCCTCCTGGTTATTATTTATAACTTTCAGCTTTACGGTATATCTTCATAGCTTTACGGTATACACATTAACATGGATTCATAATTTTTGTTATATTTGTAATTAATTGTTTGATTTAGTTGTTAATAATGTGTTTTTTTTTTCAAATGTTGTGTTAGTGTTTTTTTCTTGGCGAAGAGAAAGAGGGAGAGAGAGAGAGAGAGAAGAGGGGGTGTTTGGGTTGTGGAAGGGCTATGGCTGAGCCCTTGTCGATAAGCGGTGTCAAGGATAACAAGATATGGAAAGGGGTTTTTGCGGTGGTTGGGATCATGACCACTCTCGTCATCTACGGTGTTTTACAGGTCCGTCACGTTATCACATCTCTCTGTCACATACCTTTTTTCCTCTATTTTTTGTTCGTAGACCATGATCTTCCTTTTTATTTTTCATATAGAGTTTCAAGGTTTTTGCATCTATTTTGTGGTACTGACTACTGTGTGGTTTATTGGAATATCCACATTGTCTCCTGGTTTGCTTTATAGTGATTCTCATTTTCTCATGAAAGCGAATAAAATGGGTTTTGTGTAATTCTTTTGTTTGGCATGCGGATAATTTCATTAAAATGATCATTAAATTGACGGAGAAGAATTCAAGATTATAAATTCAAATGACTGAATTCTAGATTTAAGGTGCCTATTGCTGCCAATCGGGGAGAGTTGATAATTGACGGTTTCAAGAGTACACAATCTTTGGGTTTGATGAGTTTGATCTTTTAGTGTCTCCTTTTAAATTGTTTAAAGGGAGTTTGGGGCTTTCTATGGCCCAAAGGTTTCATTATATTCTCTTAACGAGCTTGATGCTTAGCTTGCATCATTACCCAAATGAACTCATGAAAGATGATTTTGGTGAAGAAACAGACCTTCAAAAAAACAAAAAAACATGGTAGTCTAGTTGGAGTTAGTAGAGCTAAATTAGAATCTTTACTTCATACTGATCAGTGATAATATTTCCATTAGGGCTGTCATGACTAAATTAGGATTGGCTCTCACTGATAAATGACTGGGGGAATCTTCTTTCTTATAGTAATTCCAGTGTTGGTGAAAGGTACGCTTATCAAGCAGTCATCTATGAATCGCAAAGGTGCTTGGTGGTCAGGGTCTATAATATAAAGCGTAGGAATTACCATTCACATGTTGCTTTTCTGAAAATTGAAATGATAATGAGGCAATTGACCGGGAAGTTTATGAATAAGATTATTTGCAGAAATTCTTGGGTATATCTTTCTGTGTGCATATCTATACACACACACACTGATAAAGAGAATATATGTGTATACTATTGTAAATGAGAAGGCATCTTAATAAGTATTATAACAGATTTTCTAATATTATCATCTTGTCTACCCTAATTAACAAGCGGACACCCAAACCTTTCAAGGCTTACTCCCTTTGTAGTGTTGTTTCTGTTGCACCTAATATGCACTTTTCTCATTTATTTATTTTGGAAATCACATTCTATATTAGTCTACAAACGGTTCAATAGTCTTTTTTAAGGAGTTCATTAAATTTTTTGTTTTTGGGTTCAGGAAAAGATCATGCAAGTCCCATATGGGTTGAACAAGGAATATTTTAAGTACTCATTGTTTCTTGTTTTCTGCAACCGTCTCACAACATCAGCTGTCTCTGCTGGTGCATTGCTGGTAAGTAGCTAATTCTTGGTAATATTCCTTTTAATTTATTTTCTTTTTTTTGTTCTATGGGGTGGTGGTCGTGGCTGGGGTTAGGCCTCAAGGGGGAGTACAACTAGGTTCATGGAGATCGAATCTGGTAATCCCACATTGTTTTTTTTAATTGGATACAGATTGCAATCTGCCTTATGAGAAGGCAGGTGATCGACCTTATCCTAGATAGTAGGATGGGCAGAATGTCTCTTATCTTCTGAATTTCACCTTTTCCTTGTTCTTTTCTAGGCAAGCAGGAAAGCTTTGAACCCTGTAGCTCCAATTTATAAGTATTGCCTCATATCAGTATCAAACATCCTAACCACGACATGCCAGTATGAGGTAAGCTGTGCCCTTTTTCAGCATTCTATGATCGTGCTCTCTTCTCAAATTTCAATTTGGTCAGTTCCTGTATTTAAAATAAATTGGTTGAATAAATAGTTTCAGATGCAAATTAAGAAATTGTATACATTGTTGATGCACCTCTGGTGACCGTGTATGCTTGATTCAGGCCCTCAAGTATGTTAGCTTTCCAGTTCAGACTCTGGCGAAATGTGCCAAAATGATACCTGTTATGGTAAGTTGAAGTTGCATGATTATGACTGTTATTGTATGTGTTGCCATGTGTATTGGTATGGTTTGGGGTTGGGGGCCTGAACTTCTTTATGCTTCTTGAATGTTTTGCCTTGGTGATGTCGTTGTTTGTCTTCCTCAGAAAACCCAACTAATCAGTGTTCATCATCATCATTATCAAGTAAAGTGTTTTATTGGTCAAACCTTAGTTAGCTTCTAAACAAGCATCTGTATTTTTAATTTGATCTAGCTGGTTAAAGGTTGTCTGAGTTGGGACATGTCCTTATCTTTGCCTTAACATTTTCTATTGAATTAGTCATCTTATAGAGGCCATCCTGTAAATTTGCTTTAGTAATGTTTCCTTTATGTTGCCTTCACTTTTTTCCCTTTGAAAAAGCTAAATCGATGGAGACTGTTTAAAATCATTATTGTGGCTGTCTTCAGTCTTCACCGAAGTTTTTTTGCAAACATCTTTGTATATAGTTTTACCTTATTCGTGTAAATCTTTTATATTTTGGAAATTATTAGCTTGCTTTAAATCAATTTATGGTTCCTTTGTTGTATCCTTATTTTCACACGGGATGTTTAATTTTATTTTCTTTCATTTGTTCATATCATACTTCTTGTAAGCAATTCTACATGGGAAGCTATTCGGACTTAATATTCTGTTGTTGTTTTATACAGATATGGGGCACTCTCATTATGCAAAAGAGATACAAAGGGTTTGACTATTTTTTGGCTTTTCTAGTGACCCTGGGTTGTTCAATATTTATTCTTTTTCCGGTAATAACTATGATCCTTGTCTAAAGTTTTCTGTCTGATTTCACTACTTTTCCATCCAAGCATGCGTTAGTGATTTTTTGTACCTAGAAAGCTGTTGTTGATTGCCAACCTTTTCTACTTTCCTTATGTATGTCATAAATTTACCTGAGATTTTTCTTAAATTTAGTTATACAAGAGCCAAGCTTGCAGACATAATATGCTATATTAGGGTTTTAAGTTACTTTGAATGCTGGAAGCCGTATGAGGCTTGAACCATGCTATTGCAATTGCTGTACTTTATGGATTATTCCCAAGGCTTTTGATTTTCAATCTTCTTACTGTAAGCATATTACATAAGTTATAATTAGCCCACTAAACAAGAATGCTGACTTCATGCATATCTGAAGTTCTGTTTGGTTGCATAGTCAGCTACAGTCATGATGAAATCTCTCCTCTCAAATGTAGAATAAACGTGTCCCTTTTTTTTAACTTTTACTTTTCCTTTTTTCGGGGTGGGGGGTTGGCCAGATAGAAGAGTATTATTTATTATTGCTTTGGGCTGGCCAACTTTGACCTTATTATGCATGCAAGATATGGTTATTTGATGGCACTTCTAGTGTATATCACTTGACAAATTCAAATGATACGTTGCATGAAATGATGAGTTGTGATACATATCTTTAAAAGACTAAGGTTTTGTCGCATATGGTCTACATTATACAATGGAAACTATCATTCTTAATACATCACTGTGTGTGTGATGGATTGTGTTATTCAAAAGGAAAGAGAATCTAAAATAGATTGTGATAAGGTAGTCTCAACTAATGCTGTTTTTTTTTTCTCTTTTTTTGATTGTAGGCCGGAACTGACATTAGTCCATACAACAAGGGAAGGGAAAACACTGTTTGGGGTGTTTCCCTAATGGTTGGCTATCTGGGGTATCTATTTGAAACTCATTTCCTTTCATCAATAGAATATGGATTTTACAACTATTATTAATTTGCTTGTGATATGCTCATGAAAGTATGAATATCAGCCACTTTTATACTGATCACAAAAATATCTAATTTAGGTTGTGTGCCGTTGTGTTCTTCTCTTCATCCCAGAGTGCTTACACTGAAAAAAGACTCTTACAGCAACACTCTGTGTGCTAAGAGATGAACTGTTTTTCACTTTTCTTTTTCCATCCAGATCATTTAGTTTTTGGATGTAACTTTTTTGAAAATTTCATTGTTATTGACCCTGATTGGCATTGCCTGGCCAAGAAAAGAAAAAGAAACAGAAGAAGAAAAGAGTATGTTCTGAATGATTTAAAAAGATATTTTTGCAGAGAGGGTATATTGTTATCCTATATTTTAGATTCTAATTCTCTGTCTTAATAGGTTTGATGGCTTTACAAGCACATTCCAAGACAAACTATTTAAAGGGTATGATATGGAAATACACAATCAAATATTCTACACAACATTGTGTTCCTGTGTTCTCAGCTTGACAGGTAAGGTTCCTATTCTGTCTCAACATTGGTAGTTTTAAGCATACGGATTTAGTTTGACTGTTTGTCTTGTTTGGAGCACACTGGGTGATGATGATTTTATGTTGGCTGGTTCCGGAGAGGAGATACTTGGGATGAGTTTTTGTTGATAAGTGTTATAGTGGCTTTGTTGTTTCATTCTATTTTTATTGATTCTTTTACGGATACAAGTCTGTAATTGTATCGTTGCTCAAATTTTTGCGAGTCAGTTGTGGTCTTGTCAAGCCATTATTTCCACCTTGACATCTAAGATTTCCTGTAGCTCGCATAGTTAGGAAGATACAGTTTAACTGCCTTCCATAACCTGTAAAGTTTATTAATTCTTTTAGTTGGCTTTGAGATTACTTTAAATACAAGAGTAGAATTGATTTGTTTAAGTCTAATGTTGGAAAAGAATGGGGGAAGAGAACGAAAAGGCTGAAATGACTTGTCTAGATCAAAATATTGATCATGGTTGAACTTTCTCACACTTGGATGCTAGTAAATTCATGGAAATTATGGAAGCAATTTAACACGGATACTTCCTTTTTCTTTAATAAATGTGCTTGGGGCCATCTTAAGCGTTGAAACCTTGCTAGAGTGAAATGGAAACTTAAGTTCTTTTTGTCTTCATACCTTTTCCATGTTCACCTGGAAAGTCTTGGCTTCAAATATGAAGGGTTTCTGTTTCTAATTGAAGTCCAGCAAGTATTTGTGTTCACAGGCTTGATGACGTTTAGTGATTCCTAAGTGAGAGCAGTATTAGATTAATATTTGTAGCTTCGCTGTGTTAAGGGAAGAAAGACGATCTACTTATTCGAAAAAAGGGATGAAAGGTGATCCTGTGATCCCTTCCTCTCCTTTTATTAATTTTTTTTAATCTTTAATGAAAATCTAGATTGACGCAGATGCAATTTACATTAATAATGGTGTGGTAAATCTTGATATACTAACTTATATCTAGGTTTCAGTTGACTTTTATCTTCCATGTACAAGCTATCTGTTATCTTCACATTAAGTTTGTTTCTGTTGCATATTACTAGTTGGTTCTTAACAATAAACAAAAACTAAAAAAAATGTCAGTGGTTCATTATTGATTGTATCGGTTCTTTTCTGTTTGTTTTAGGCCTTTTATTACAAGGACATCTACTGCAAGCTATAGATTTTGTTTATCGGCATAATGATTGTTTCTTTGACATTGCATTGCTTTCCACTGTAAGTTTCCTCTACTGTTCTGTTATAAAATTTCTAATACTGTGCCATGATGTATGCACATTTTTTTTCTCTCCTGCAGCTCGTTATTTCCATTTTCATTTACATGCGAACTCCCCATCCCTCTTCTTGTTATGACTTGTACTAAGAGGTGAACCTTGAAAATCTGAATTTATGAGGGATAATTTGTTGCAGGTAGCAACAGCTAGCCAATTCTTCATTTCTTACACAATTCGTACATTTGGTGCTCTCACCTTTGCTGCCATAATGACCACAAGACAGGTAAGATAGATATATTTTCACAATGTTTGGTAACAGATGAAGTAGAAATTTACTTGACAGAATTTACTGGAAACTATTCTCATAAATAATGCTACCTTCTCAAATTCTCTTTTTGTTTAAGTTGGTGAGCATCCTGCTATCATGCGTGTGGTTTGGCCATCCCCTTAGTTGGGAACAGTGCATTGGAGCGGTAAGCCTCAAACTCGTTCATTTCTTTCTACTTAGTTGATTTATGATGCCTGATAAAACAATTTGTGATTAATTAATCAGGTTATAGTCTTCGGTTCGCTATATGCGAAAAACTGCATGAAAAATAGATCAGAAAAGTCCCCACCTTCAGAACATATGCAAAATGAAGCTTCTAGTCCTTTGAAGGGGAACCCTTAATATGAGATTTTTCTGGTGGTTATCATATTTTGCGCTTGGTGCTGCATCTAACTGTATGGTGATGAGGCAGCTTCACTATCTTGTAAAGCTGCATTCCAAAGATTGTGATTGAGGGATTGGATTTAAATGACTCTGCAAATTCAAGCAACATCACAAACAAGTAGACTAACCCTGGGTTAGCAGCTTTAAGTTGATAGGATAGAGTTGAGAAAGAAAGGTATAAACGTAAATGACCCTCTATTTTTCTGTAGGGACATGAATTACAGGTTAACCAACACCCTGCTTATTTCTTTTCCCATGTAGAGTGGAAATGCTGAGGAACGGTTCTTGTTTCTGTTTGTGGTTTTCTCTAACCAAATATAAACGATGAAAAATATTCTTGTGGTATGCAAGTTGGTGCAATTCTGCCCATCATATACTACATCATATTCTGTTTGTGGTTTTCTCTAACCAAATATAAAAGATGAAAAATATTCTTGTGGTATGCAAGTTGGTGCAATTCTGCCCATTTTGAAGGCTTTAACTTGCTTAATATTCTTAGGAACATCATATACTACATTATGACAGTGATGTGATGAGTATTGATGACTCCAATTCCAACCCTTCTAGTGCTGTGCTCCCTAGTGCTATGCGTATTGATGGAAAAGAAGGGAGAAATATAGGAGAGAAAAGATATAACACATTCTACCATTGGTAGAGTATATTGTGCCGTGAAAAAGGGGGCAATTTGCTTTATTTATATATTTTGTGGTAAAACGTATATTTTTTATAGTAAAAATCAAAATATTGATGGTAAAAAACTAATTTTATCACTAAAAATATTTGTTTTACTATTTAAATGATGAATTTTACTATCAAAAATATATTTTTATCACACAAAGTAAATTTCCTTTTTATTTTTTGGGAAAGGCACCCCAAATGCCACTTTTACTATTATTTTTGGTAAAGAAGTGAATGTATTAAAAAGGACAGTATGCTTGTGGATGAAAGGAACCATCCATCCAAATACAGACATCAAAGATCGACTGAGCATATCTTGCTAGCTTGCAAGCTACAACATTCACGGTCTTATGGCCTGTGGGCATGAATACAACGATAAGAAGAGAACAAAACTGACTTGATCTCGTCAATAAAAGACCCAAAACTGGATAGACAAATCGAATTGGAATTTAAAGTAGACATTGCAATTCTCGAGTCGGACTCAACAAACAGTTGACAAATACCAACGTCTCTAATTAAGCACAAGACCTATTGGTATTTCAAAAAATATCATTAAAAAGCTGGCGATACAATGATGAGTATATTAAAAATTATAAAAAAATACATTATCTTTTCAAATCTTCTCAATTTAAAAAAAATTAAAAAATGAGCATTTGAAGGAACACAATCCTCAACATCTTTTATTCTCATTAAAAAAAACGCACTGCTAGAACCAGCTGCATATTTTTACGTTGCCTTGGGAGTGAGACAGGGGAGTAGTATGACAGTGAGACTGATTAAATAACCATTTGATGAGGAAATTTATCTTACGAAATCGGTTCAGTAGAAGTTATTACGAAAACATAAATTTTTATTGATAATTATAAAGAATTACAGTGATAATTGAATAAAAAATAAAATATTTAAATATTTAATTATTATTATAGTTTTTATGATTACCAATAAAATTTTTCGATTTTGTGAGAGTCCCGACCAGTGGATACAAGACTGTTGACAAAGGAAACGTAGAATTGAGAGAAAAAAGAATAATCATTTGATTTTACGGATTTTATGAAAAACTTGGGCAACTTTAACATGCTCATCTGGAAAGTGAGAATTTGTATGGAAGTAAATAGAGAAACTGTTGAAAGTTAGAATTCTGTTGTGGCCGTAGAGACCTGGGCTCTATTCCCAGCAGCCACAGTATAATCTCTTTTACGCGTTTATATTTCTTGCATTTTCTATCACGCGCGCGTAACTACCATAATCACGTCTCTATTCTGATCCCTCTCTTCCCTTTCACGGTGCTTGCTTTTCCCGCCCATTTTATTCTTTGTTTTTAACTATCGGATTCTCTCTTTCTTTGGTTCAGATTAGGCTTCTTCATTCACGTATCGGGAACTCTTACTAGGTACTTTTCTCTAAGCAATCCATTATTTGAAACTCCATTTCTAATTTCATGTTTGGGGGCGATCTTGTTGTTAATGACTTCTTTCATTTTGCTTTACTTCTTTGTACGTGATTGTCCATTTCTCTTCTCAGGCTCAAATTTTTTTTTTATTTCGTAGGAAATATTTATCTGAATAGAACAGTACCATTAATGAGCTGATCTTTTTGAGTCATTTTTGCAATCTTGAAATGTTACCTAAAAAAGAAGGGAAAAAGATTTACGTTTTTTTTTTCTTTCTTCATGTTATCCATTTGCAATAGACTACATTTTTAGGGTACTTTGTGAGGCTTAAAAAACTTTTTTCTTTTTTTGGTTTGCATTTTCATTTTCATTTTGTGTCCATTCTATTTTCGCATTTTCTTGAGACAATTGGTGCATTATTTCAATGAAAATCGTTCCTCTGTCTAGAGCCTTTTCCTTGACCAGATCGAAATTGGGAATATGTTGTTAGGAAACAAAGTTATGCAGTTTTAGTAAAACAGTAGCTATCCTTGAAGTAATATATTATATTTATCCATTTCATCTTAAATAATTTCAGTTAACTATTACAACGCAAGCATTAGCTAGAGCCATTTCACTTTGTTTATCCCAGTTCTAACGGTGAAATTAAGTAACAATTCATTTTTCCCTTCCTGCTGTTCAAAGTTACAAAGAACTCATTTACATCTGAACAGTGAATGGAACTAGTCTTGCTGGGTTTTTACAGGACCGATATTCAGGAAACATTTGATTTATGACACCATTCCTTTAATTAATCATAGGCTGTTGGCCTTTATCAGATGTGTTTAATTTGTGGTTACACATTGGGTCTTAAAATCAAGAAATCCGTTGATGTTCAGGGTAGGGGCATTTGTAGATTGTAATTGTGAAAGTGGGCATATGATCATTTGCCTGTCCGTAGTAACCATCAGATAATATTCTTTTTTACCTTTGTCTTAGTCCTATAAATCTTGTTGTGGATTCAATTATGGGTTTAATGAGATGGACTCTAAGGAAGTTCAATAATTTGGAATGCTTTGAATGACTATATGAGGTAGATGAGCTTGTGCAACTAGAAATAAACAGCAATCTTGAATTATTTGCCTTTTCCAAGCGCTTAGAAAAGCCCACATGGGGCAAGGAATTCTCAACTTGTGTGTTTTGAACACTTATATAATGCCTATTGTATGGCAGGGGTAAATGAATCTGCAGAAAGGAAACCAAGTTGTTGCAATGCCCACAAAAGAAACATTAGAGTTGCAAGAACAAGCCCAGAAGTTTGGATTGCATGTCTATCAGCCCAAAATGAGAAGCAGGGTGAACTCTCAGTTTCTTTCTGCAACTCTGCTAAAGATACAACAAGGTTTGAGCAACTTCTGCTACACAAATTATGATATTTATCATGATTATGAATTTATGGAGGAAAATAATTGCCATTGCCTTAAGACATCAGAATTTAAATGTTATGTAATAAAATATATTGGAGCTTGATATACATTATTAACCCATTTCTTATCGGTTTAAGCTTTTGGGATCAATGGTAGTTTACATGGTAACAGAGTCAAAGTTCTTGTATTTGAATCTTGATAACTCCCGCTTGTTTTTGTTTATGATAAATATTTGGTTTGGTCTCTGTCTTAAGCTTCATGTGCTAGGGCCATATTGTCTCCGAGGCTATGTACGTGAGGGGAGCGTTAAAATATATTTGAGCTTGATATATATTGTTGACCTGTTTCTTATCAGCTTAAGCTTTTGGGATTAATGGTAGTTAACATTATGGATACCTGCTTGCATTGTATTGTAAAGCCTAGTTGTTTGGCTAATCCAGTCCTAGTTAAGTCATGAAAGGAACAATCAAATTAAATTTCTAAATTATTAAGCATTGACTTGACTGCATATGTCTAGCTGCGTGGAACTTGGATGGTGTTAGAATTCCTAGAAGAGGTGTGAAGAGAAGAGCAAAAGCTTGAAGCTTACATTCGTTCCCCATGAGCCTTAGATATTCTTATCAATCTATTACCGATCTTTTGGTTAAACATGCAGTTCGAGTATGCTTGGATCTGATCTCGAGCTATACTTTTCTTCAGAAAACCTAGCTGCAGAAGTCAATGAAATGTTGCGAGCCTTTGAAAAAAAGAAAGAGCTGGATAGCAGACTGAAAAGGACAGAAGCCGAGATCTGTAAAGAGAGTAGGAGTTGCAGAATCCATTGTAGTAGTGATGTTCCTGTTTTTTATGGATCGAAAATTGAAGAATGCTATTCAAGTGAAGATGGGGGTATGACAAAGGAAGAAGTTGAAAATTTTCTACATTCAAGGTTATGAGTTAGCTTGTTAAATTATATCTTTCCTTGATTCCTTTTCTTTCTTTTTATTTGCATCTTCTAATTTGATATAGTTTTGCAGGGTAAAACGTGGCAGAGGTTCTGTGAGACAAAGAGTATTGGATGAAGCAGGTTATCACATGTCAGCTTCTTGTTCAGAATTATGCACATCAACCGAAAGGGAAATCGAAGAGTGCTATTCAGGTGGAACAGGTGGTATGACGGATGGAGATGTTGAAGAATTTCTACATTCAAGGTTATGAATTGGCGACTCATATTAAAGTTTCTACACTTTTAAATTGACATTTCCTGGTCAGTTGCTCAACTTCAATGTTGGTTCACTGAATGGCAGGGTCAAGCGTGGTAGAGGTTCTGTAGGTTCAAGGATGAATGAAAGAGGTCCTATGTCTTTCTCATGTCCAGAAGCGAAAAGAAACCGTCTGGGTACTTTTCCTGCTGCAACAAATGTGGTTGAAGCATGGAGGTGTGCTGTTTATAGCTCTAATAGCCATATTTGCTGAAGTTTTGTGAATTTTCGTTACATTAGATAGCTGATGAAAACTTGGAGAAGTTCAGCTTTAAGAAATTAAAGTTGGCAGTACTGCTGTTCTGTGTAGCATGGATTGAGCCAAGGCATAACAAAATCTGATTGAAGAAGTCTTCTATCTATATGGAAGTAAAGTTACTGTTAATTGCAGCAGAGGTTCAGTGATGGAAATTGACTGACTGAGAAGAATGATTTAGGCCTTGTACAAAGTGAACAGATTTCTTTTCCTGGAGTACCCTAAAAGTGAACTTACTGTGTTACTGTGAATGCCATATTTTTTCAATAGAGAAGGATAGTGATGGAAATTGACTGACTCAGAAGAGGTTTACCATGAAATGCATCAAAGCCAATAAGCTTCTATCATACCCTCTCTCACAGGGACTTATTGCATTCTTCCTTCTTTTGTCAATCTTGCTTTCGAATTTGCTTCTTCTCACAAAACTGATTTAGTATTCTACTAATTCATGATTACTAATTGGAACAACATGGATTCTTGTGTACTACTTGTTAATGTAGTGCTGTAACAATGTGTCAATGACATAAGCGTGATGACTGGTTAAAAATGTATAGTTCACTCATTTTCTGTAAATAATTTGGCTAGATGAATCAACAAATTAAATTGGGAGAAACAAAGTTTTCTTTTTACAAAGAAGCATGTTTTGTCATTTGGAGAATGTCATAAATTAGTTAAAAACCATTTCACAATATGACCTTAGATAATAAAATTTCAAGTATGGAATTATGAAGTAATTTTTTCTTTCTAAAAAAATAATATTTTAATTTAATTTAATTTATTACTTAACTTGATTAGATTTTTTATGATTTGTGGGTCTTTTATTAATTGAGCTTTATTAGGGTTTATAGGTTACGCTTTATATAACCCAAATAATTATAAAATCAAAACCATGACGTCTTGGTTGAGGAAAAAAAAAAGGCATGTCAAAAAGGTCTTGTTTGAGAGTTGCTTAAATGTAACTTAGGTTATCAAAATTTAAGGATTTTAGATTTTTTAACTCTAAAAAATTTAAATTTTGATGATTTAAGTTTGATTTAAAGAAATGCCCAAATAACTCGGAAGGCTACTTAAACAATGGTTTCATTATAAAATTTAAAATTTGAGAGTATAAAAATAATTAAAGATGAAATTAAGATATCAATATTATATATATTAAATTTATTTTTAAACAAAAAATATGTTATATTTTTATTTAAAAATCAAAATAAAACCTGTAGAGAAAATAGTGTTGAAATTTAAAATATGTTTATAGAACAAAAAGAAATTAAATTTATGATGCAAAGTCCTATTTTTTTCTTTTTATACTTTTAGATTGTGTTCTCATATGAAATTTATTCTATTAGTTAAATATATCTTAATTAATTATAAAATCAAAATTAAATAGTATTGATGGATTAAAAAAACACAAAGCATATAAAAATACTATAAAGGGTGTTGCTAACTTACCTCAATGGATGTGCAAGTTAAAATTATGCTCCAACATTTTTATACTAAAACACTCGTAATTATCCTCTAAAACATCAATAAATTAGAGATTTTTTTTGACAATTTTACATAAACAAACCTAAAATGTTACAAATTATATACTTATTGGTAAAGTCCACTCATGATCGTCAAAGTTCGTCTGTGAATCCACCCCAATTTTTTCGGCGACTGTTTGTTGCCAAATTTTGCAAATATATTGGAAATTCAATTTTCGATCTAATAATGGTGTTACCTTCTAGTAAAAGTCACTATAAAATACCATATCTAAAAAAAAGTGCTCCCATCATTCACTGCACGGCAGGGTGACATATGATAGTAGAGGTTCGATGAAAGGTGATGAATCCGAATCTCACGAGCTCTTTCCAACGGTATGAGGGGGCGATGGTGACTTCTACGTGCCCAAATGAACTGCCTATGCTGCGTGAAGGGAACATTGGTGCAGCCAAGCTAGCTCTTGAGAAGAATGAGTTTGCTCTTCCTCGTTACTCTGATTCCTCAAAAGACGCTTATGGTAATATTTCTACTAATTATTGTTGTTGCTTTTTTTTTTCATGTTCTTTTGTGGGTTTGTTATTAATCCTCGAAATTTTTGCTTGATATTTATATCGTTATTTTTCACACTCCATTTGTTTATTACATGATCGGAGGTGATATTGATCTCCATATGTACTTTTTGTAACATTATTAGTGGAGTTTGATATGAGATGATTTTTGTTCTTTATCTTGTTGTCTTTATTGTAAAATATATGATCTAGATGAGATTGTTCATTAAGAAAGGATAAACATGTAGATTGCATTGGAATTGGTATTTCTAATTTTTGGGATAGTAAAAATAAAAAAGTTTGGAATCACGAATTTTATGATCTGGAGGAATCAATTGCTTTTGGGGCTGTTATAGTTTTATTAGAATATTTCATATGGATGGTTCTGTTTTCCCCCTTTTTGTGTGGATGTGATTTTATGCCTAGAAACCATAAGCTTATGTTAGCTGTGGATATTAAACATGGCTGTTGTTATTGTGGTTGAGGTCCTGTATACAATGTTTTTTGTTATTTTTTTCTCACTTTAGGAAATGGTGTGGCTGGAATTCTTCTTCCGGAAAAAGAAGAGAAGGTCCTTGCAATTCAGAAGGGCGATGCAGTTGCTCTTCTTTTCGGTGTTGTTACATGGTGGTATAACAAGGAGGACACTGAGTTGGAAGTTCTCTTCTTGGGTGACACCTCAAAAGCCCACAAAGCTAGTCATTTCACTGATTTCTTTTTTATGGGCTCGAATGGTCGGCTTCTCAACTGAGTTTGTGAGCCGAGCCTGGGACCTGGAAGAGAATATTGTTAAATCTCTGGTTGGGAGCCAAACAGGCAAAGGAATTGTCAAGCTTGAGGACAACTTTAAGATGCCTGAGCCGAAAAGGAACATTGATAGTCTTTAACTTCACATTTTTTCTAATTTCTTTAAATTACTGTTTATTGTTGCAGCCCCATATTCACACATTTGGCTGGAAGCATTTCACCCTGGAAGGCTTTATCTCCTGAAGTGCTTCAAGCAGCTTTCAAAGTGGCCCCAGATGTGGAAAAGGCTTTCCGTTCAAAGAGGATGTCTGAAGCCATTTTCTTCCCTCCACCAAACTAAGCAAGAACAGCTTCCATAAAATTTCTGTCATTTCAATAAAAGTTTAAAGTTCTATTAGGGTTTCTTCTCCTCTGATTTATCAGTGGATGTTTACTAGACTTGAAAGGTTTTAATTTAAACTTTCACGTACCTTATATATCCTTTATGTTTTGCGTATTTCTCTGATTGTTTGCACTTACAAGAGTGGGCTTGAATTGTGGTTCAATACTTTCTTACAATTGCCTATCATTTGCTGCTCCTAATTGAAAGAAATTGGGAGGATATGAGATATAAATTCTGTCTAAAGCTTGACCTTAAAGTTTCAATGTATAAAATGTGCGGTAGCAATTAGTTTAATGTCAATTACATTATGAACTTTTTTAAAAGATTGGGACTTGGTGGAGAATCCATTACTTGAGACATGCTTGAGATAGACTCCAAAAGTGCTGTCTTCTCACGAAAATTGACAATAACCAAGAATATAATCTTTCAAGGTGTCAAATGATCGAAAAAGAGGCATCTTATATTGCAATCCCAAATTATGTACACCTCTATTTGTTCGTACAACTTGCCGATTAAGTTTTCAAGTTTTCACTTGTTTTACATTCGATGTATTCAAGAATTTATCCAATTTTTATTTTGAGTGTTCACACTTGAGTAAGTTAGGAATGAATATAGTTTTTACGACTCGTTTAAAAATTATTTGCACTCAATTTGCTTGTGTAATTTGTGAGTTCGGTATTGATGTGACAATTTTATGCTTCATCTATTTGTTAAATATTTGATTACAAAAATCATGTGACTCACGATTTTTTAATATATGACTTAATGTGAAATTACTATTCAATAGACAGAAAAAACTTCCTCCACACTGTTGTAGAGTCAAATATTATTCATATGATAATATGACCAAATAACAAATAATGGAAAAAAAAAACAGGTTTTTTGTGAAGCAACATGTACGGGTGTTGCATATCATCACTTGTAACTTTTAGATAGAAGCATACCCATAAGAATACGGTATCAAGAGTTTTTTTAAAGATAGACTCCAAGTTATTTGTGTGACCCATGCATTTGCCCACTGTAAATATGATGTGTACGAGTCTTAATTTTATGGCTCCTAGAAGATATAAGCATTTTTCTTCATATCCATTTAACTAGTAACCTGCGTCAATGGGGGAAATATTTTTCTTTTTTCGTCTCCATTATTTTTTTACATTTTCTTCAAGAATTTGGACATTCTTAATATAATTTAGAAAACAATTATTCATTTCCTAAATTTTTCAATATTATGATAAAAAGAGAAGCGTTGTTTTTCAAATTTTATTAAGACTGCTCAAATTATTGAAAAAAATTCAAAAATGAAGATTAAAAAAATGAGATAGAAAAAAAATAAGATTATCATTTTATTAATTTATCCCATTTAATCCCTTAAATTAAGCATTATTAGGAGGTATATGACTATTATATCAGCATTCAAATAAATTTTTAGCAAAGAATTTTTTATTTTATTTTTTTGTGAACAATGAATGATTAATTTAATTCTTAATATTCATTATCAATATTATATTGATTTTCATATTTTCTTGTGAAATCAATCATAGTATTTTTTTTAATATTACATATAAAAAATAATTTTTAAAAAACTTAACACAAGCAATTCCTACACTTTCAACAACTGCTAGCTTATTTAAAATTCCCAATCCGAAATCGAAATCAATTATATACAGTGTAGTAATCATATTGAAACTCTCTGTAGAGTCTAGGCAACGTTTCAAATTAATTATCTTATTATCCTAATTAAGTTTTTTTCTATTCATATTAGACTTCCTAATCCTCTGGTAAGTATTTAGAGTACCTTTTTTATGCCTATAAATACATGTTGAACTCTCCACAAAACTCACATCATCAAACACATTGCTTTTGTTTTTGATTCATAGAGTTTTAAGAAGAGATCAGAGTGAAAAGAGAGATGGAGATTGATCTTTCACCAAAGCTGGCTAAACAGGTTTGTGGAGGCAATGGTGGCTCTTACTCTCAATGGTCACCATCAGAGCTTCCCATGCTTCGTGAGGGAAAAATAGGTGCAGCCAAGCTTCTTCTCGAGAAGAACGGTTTGCCCTTCCTCGATATTCTGATTCTGCAAAGGTTGCTTATGTTCTTCAAGGTAGTTAAGTTCTTAATTAACATGTTGTCACCTCGATTATGTCATTGATATAAATTACTACTATATTATAATTTCAACCCATGAAGACTATAGTCAGATGGGTTTGAATTCTGGTCGCTGTTTCTTCGATTAACACTGTCTATTTTTCTTATTTCTCTTCGTCCAAAACGTATGTTTGTGATCATCATTCTTCATGATTTCTTTGTCTTCCAACCAGGTAGCGGTGTTGTTGGAATTGTCCTGCCAGAAGCAGAGGAAAAGGTAATTGCAATAAAGAAAGGTGACGCAATTGCCCTCCCGTTTGGTGTGGTCACATGGTGGTACAACAAAGAAGACACTGAGCTAATAGTCCTCTTCTTGGGTGACACATCAAAAGCCCACAAAGCTGGTGAATTCACTGATTTCTTTCTAACTGGCTCTAATGGTATCTTCACCGACTTCTCAATCGAGTTTGTAAGCCGTGCCTGGGACCTAGAAGAGAACACAGTCAAAACCCTTGTCCAAAATCAGACAGGCAATGGCATTGTCAAGCTTCAGGACAATTTCAAGATGCCTGAGCCCAAGATTGAAGACAGAGAAGGCATGGCATTGAACTGTGAGGAAGCTCCTCTTGATGTTGACATCAAGAACGGAGGCAGGGTTGTGGTCTTGAACACTAAGAACCTCCCTTTGGTTGGTGAAGTTAGGCTTGGTGCTGATCTCGTTAGACTTGATGGAAGTGCAATGTGCTCTCCTGGATTTTCTTGTGACTCTGCCTTGCAAGTCACCTATGTTGTTAGGGGCAGCGGTCGCGTTCAAGTTGTTGGTGTTGACGGCCGTAAGGTCCTGGAAACTACTCTCAAGCCTGGATGTTTATTCATTGTACCAAGATTCTTCGTGGTCTCGAAAATCGCAGATCCTGAGGGCATGGAATGGTTCTCAATCATCACTACTCCCAAGTAAGTCTTTAATTATTTTCTTCTTCACAATCTTTGTTATCCCCTAAGTTTTTATCTTATAGTTAATCTGTTTCTGTTAATTATGCCTTGAATTTTTAGGTCCCTTTTCTTACCCAATTCTTAAAAGTTTGTCTGACCTTTTTAATGTGGGATACTAATACTATCTGCTGCTGTGTTGCAGTCCTATATTTACTCATTTGGCTGGAAGAACTTCATCCTGGAAGGCCTTGTCTCCTCAAGTGCTGGAGGCTTCGTTCAATGTGGCTCCTGATGATGAAAAGCTTTTCCGGTCGAAAAGGACTGCTGATGCCATTTTCTTCCCTCCATCGAATTAAGAAACCGGCTGCTTTTGTAATGCTTTTTTCCTTTTAGTCATTTCAGGATTATAGAGGCTCAGATTTTACTGAGAGGATGATTGTTTGTTTTCATATATTTCCTTTAGTTTCAAATTTCAATTTTGAATAAATTAGTTTTTAATTTCAATTATCTTATAAGTTTATGGATTTTCCTTCTAGGATTTCCCTTGTGAAATTGAGTTAAATTGTTGCAAATTCTATCAAAATTACAAATGAATTCCATAAAATGAATAGTAAAAAAATTATGTTGACCAAAATATTTCTTCTTTTCCTCTCTCTTCCTCATCCCTTCCTCCCTCTCCATCTTCTTTTGAATTCTTCATTTATTCAAAATATTTTAAACATAAGAATTCAATTAAACTCTACAATTTAATATAAAAAAGTCAAATATAAAAATCATTTCAATTCATTTGGTTCTAAACGGAGTGTTAAACTAAAAAATGTAGGTTGTTATGGAGATGTTGCAAAACTTGAGCTAAATATCTTAATTTTGTTCTTGAAGTTTCAAGTTAAACAATATCTTTCTTGTGGTTTTAAAATTATTTCAATTTCGTCACCATTGTCCTATATCCGTAAAAAAATTTAAGAAATTACCATATCATGGATTCAAATATAGATACTAACTTGGTTAAATTAGGGTTTAAGTCAGAATTTTTGTGTCTAAATATACATAATCTGAATTGAAACCACAAATCATACACTCCTACTTTATTTTGCACATGATAAACCCTAAAACACATGCATGTGCCATATAGAGGTCAATTTATGTTTTTAGAGTATCCTCTAACATACTTAGTTAAGCTCTTGATGGAATTGCTACATCAAATTTTTGGGATAGTAAAAATAAAAAAGTTTAGAATCACGAATTTTATGATCTGGAGGAATCAATTGCTTTTGGGGCTGTTATAGTTTTATTAGAATATTTCATATGGATGGTTCTGTTTTCCCCCCTTTTTGTGTGGATGTGATTTTATGTCTCGAAACCACAAGCTTCTGTTAGCTGTGGTTATTAAACATGGCTGTTGTTGTTGTGGTTGAGGTCCTGTATACAATGTTTTTTGTTAATTTTTTCTCTCTTTAGGAAATGGTGTGGCTGGAATTCTCCTTCCTGAAAAAGAAGAGAAGATCCTTGCAATTAAGAAGGGCGATCAATTGCTCTTCCTTTCGGTGTTGTTACATGGTGGTATAACAAGGAGGACACGGAGTTGGTAGTTCTCTTCTTGGGTGAAACCTCAAAAGCCCACAAAGCTGGTCATTTCACTTATTTATTTTTGACGGGCTTGAGTGGTCTCTTTACTGGCTTCTCAACTGAGTTTGTGAGCCGAACATGGGACCTGAAAGATAATATTGTTAAATCTCTGGTTGGGAGCCAAACAAGCAAAGGAATTGTCAAGCTTCAGGACAACTTTAAGATGCCTGAGCCGAAGAAGGAACACCGAGAGGGCATGGCATTGAATTGCTTGGAAGCTCCTCTAGATCTTGACATTAAGAATGGTCTTCTGCTTCAAGCAGCTTTCAAAGTGGCCCCAGATGTGGAAAAGGCTTTCCGTTCAAAGAGGATGGCTGAAGCCATTTTCTTCCCTCCACCAAACTAAGCAAGAACAGCTTTCATAAAATTTCAGTCATTTCAATCAAAGCTTAAAGTTCTGTTAGGGTTTCTTCTCCTCTGATTTATCAGTGGATGTTTACTAGACTTGAAAGGTTTTAATTTAAATTCACGTGCCTTATACATCCTTTATGTTTTGCGTATTTCTCTGATTGTTTGCACTTACAAGAATGGGCTTGAATTGTGGTTCAATACTTTTCTTACAATTGCCTATCATTTGCTGCTCCTAATGGAAAGAAACTGGGAGGATATGAGATATCAACTCTGTCTAAAGCTTGATCTTAAAGTTTCAATGTATAAAATGTGCGGTAGCTATTAGTTTAATGTCAATTCCATTACGAACTTTTTTAAAAGATTGGGACTTGGTGGAGAATCCATTAGTTGAGACATGCTTGAGATAGACTCCAAAAGTACTGTCTTCTCATGAAAATTGACAATAACCAAGAATATAATCTTTCAATGTGTCAAATGATAGAAAAAGAGGCATCATATATTGCAATCCAAAAGTACGTACACCTCTGTTTGTTCGCACAACTTACCGATTAAGTTTTCAAGTTTTCACTTGTTTTGCATTCGATGTATTCAATAAGTTATCCAATTTTTATTTTGAGTCTTTGCACTTGAGTAAGCTAGGAATGAATATAGTTTTTACAACTCGTTTAAAAATTATTTGCACTCGATTTGCTTGTGTAATTTGTGGGTTAGGTATTGATGTGATAATTTTATACTTCATCTATTTGTTAAATATTTTATTAAAAAAATCATGTGACTCAGAATATTTTAATATATGACCCAATGTGAAATTACTACTCAATGGATAGAAGAAAATTCATCCACACTATTGTAGAGTCAAGTATTATTTATTTGATAATATGACCAAGCAACAAATAATAAAAAAAAAACAATTTTTTGTGAAGCAACATGTACCGGTGTTGCATATCATCAGTTGTAACTTTTAGATAGAAGCATACCCATAAGAATACGGTATCAAGAGTTTTTTTTTAAAGATAGACTCCAAGTTATTCGTGTGACCCATGCATTTGCCCACCGTAAACATGATGGGTACGAGTCTTAATTTTGTGATTCGTAAGAAGATATAAGCATTTTTCTTCTTATCCATTTAACTAGTAACTTGCATCAATTGGGGAAAATGTTTTTCTTTTTTCGTCTCTGTTTTTTTTTTTTACATTTTCTTCAAGAGTTTGGGCATTCTTAATATAATTTGGAAAACAATTATTTTTTTTCTAAATTTTTCAATATTATGATAAAAAGAAAAATGTTGTTTTTCAAATTTTGTTAAGACTGCTCAAATTATTGAAAAGAGTTCAAAAATGAAGATTAAAAAAATGAGATAGAAAGAAATAAGATTACCATTTTATTAATTTATCCCGTTTAATCCCTTAAATTAAGCATTATTAGGAGGTATAAGACTATTATGTCAGCATTCAAATAAATTTTTAGCAAAGATATTTTTTTATTTTCTTGTGAACAATGATGGTTAATTTAATTCTTAATATTCATTATCAATATTATATTGATTTTCATATTTTCTTGTGAAATCAATCATAGTATTTTTTTTAATATTATATATAAAAAATAATATTTAAAAAACGTCACAAGCAATTCCTACACTTTCAACAACTGCTAGCTTATTTAAAATTCTCAATCCGAAATTGAAATCAATTATATACAGTGTAGCAATCATATGGAAACTCTCTGTAGAGTCTAGGCAACGTTTCAAATTAATTATCTTATTATCCTAATTAAGTTTTTTTCTATTCGTATTAGACTTCCTAATCCTCTGGTAAGTATACAGAGTACCTTTTTTATGCCTATAAATACATGTTGAACTCTCCACAAAACTCACATCATCAAACACATTGCTTTTGTTTCTGATTCATAGAGTTTTAAGAAGAGATCAGAGTGAAAAGAGAGATAGAGATTGATCTTTCACCAAAGTTGGCTAAACAGGTTTGTGGAGGCAATGGTGGCTCTTACTCTCAATGGTCACCATCAGAGCTTCCCATGCTTCGTGAGGGTAACATAGGTGCAGCCAAGCTTCTTCTCGAGAAGAACGGTTTTGCCCTTCCTCGATATTCTGATTCTGCAAAGGTTGCTTATGCTCTTCAAGGTAATTAAGTTCTTAATTAACATGTTGTCACCTCGATTATGTCATTGATATAAATTACTACTATATTATAATTTCAACCCATGAAGACTATAATCAGAATTCTGGTTGCTGTTTCTTCGATTAACACTGTCTATTTTTCTTATTTCTCTTCTTCCAAAACGTATGTTTGTGATCATCATTCTTCGTGATGTCTTTGTCTTCCAACCAGGTAGCGGTGTTGCTGGAATTGTCATGCCAGAAGCAGAGGAAAAGGTGATTGCAATAAAGAAAGGTGATGCAATTGCCCTCCCGTTTGGTGTGGTCACATGGTGGTACAACAAAGAAGAAACTGAGCTAATAGTCCTCTTCTTGGGTGACACATCAAAAGCCCACAAAGCTGGTGAATTCACTGATTTCTTTCTAACCGGCTCTAATGGCATCTTCACCGGCTTCTCAACCGAGTTTGTAAGCCGCGCCTGGGACCTAGAAGAGAACACAGTCAAAACCCTTGTCCAAAATCAGACAGGCAATGGCATTGTCAAGCTTGAGGACAATTTCAAGATGCCTGAGCCCAAGATTGAAGACAGAGAAGGCATGGCATTGAACTGTGAGGAAGCTCCTCTTGATGTTGATATCAAGAACGGAGGCAGGGTTGTGGTCTTGAACACTAAGAACCTCCCTTTGGTTGGTGAAGTTGGGCTTGGTGCTGATCTTGTTAGACTTGATGGAAGTGCAATGTGCTCCCCTGGATTTTCTTGTGACTCTGCCTTGCAAGTCACCTATGTTGTTAGGGGCAGCGGTCGCGTTCAAGTTGTTGGTGTTGACGGCCGTAAAGTCCTGGAAACTACTCTCAAGCCTGGATGTTTATTCATTGTACCAAGATTCTTGGTGGTCTCGAAAATCGCAGATCCTGAGGGCATGGAATGGTTCTCAATCATCACTACTCCCAAGTAAGCCTTTAATTATTTTCTTCTTCACAATCTTTGTTATCCCCTAAGTTTTTATCTTATAGTTAATCTGTTTCTGTTAATTATGCCTTGAATTTTTAGGTCCCTTTTCTTACCCAATTCTTAAAAGTTTGTCGGACCTTGTTAATGTGGGATACTAATACCATCTGCTGCTGTATGGCAGTCCTATATTTACTCATTTGGCTGGAAGAACTTCATCCTGGAAGGCCTTGTCTCCTCAAGTGCTGGAGGCTTCGTTCAATGTGGCTCCTGATGATGAAAAGCTTTTCCGGTCGAGGAGAACTGCTGATGCCATTTTCTTCCCTCCATCGAATTAAGAAACCAGCTGCTTTCGTTATGCTTTTTTCCTTTTAGTCATTTCAGGATTATAGAGGCTCAGATTTTACTGAGAGGATGGTTGTTTGTTTTCATTTATTTCCTTTAGTTTCAAATTTCAATTTTGAATAAATTCGTTTTTAATTTTAATTATCTTATAAGTTTATGGATTTTCCTTTTGGGATTTCCCTTGTGATATACAAATATTCTGCAAAATGAACTATTTATAAGTCTAAGCTTGGATTTATTGTAGAAGTTCAAGCAATTTCTCCTTTGATGCAAGTGGTGAAATAAGCATTTGAAAACAATTTGTAATTTACATGCAGCACAAGAATTGCAGAGAGAGATTCTCTTCTTTTAGATTCTTCTTGTATTCTTGATGATCTATGAGACATGGCTTTTTTTGGTTAGATTAGTGAAAATTGTCTTGATTGGGATAAATGAATTCTATACTTGTTATATTTGGAACAATAAAAAAAACTATGAAATTCATTTAGAAATGAATTTAACGTGAAATTGAGTTAGATTGTTATAAATTCTATCAAAATTACAAATGAATAGTAAAAAAATTATGTTAACCAAAATATTTTTTCTTTTCCTCTCTTCCTCACCCCTTCCTCACTCTCTCTCTCCTTTTGAATTCTTCATTTATTCAAAATATTTTAAACATAAAAATTCAATTGAATTCTACAATTTAATATAAGAAAACCAAATATAAAAAATCATTTCAATTCATTTCTATTCTAATCGGAGTGTTAAACTAAAAAATATAGATTGTTATGGAGATGTTGTAAAACTTGGGCTAAATGCCCTAATTTTGTTCTTGAAGTTTCAAGTTAAACAATATCTTTTTTATGGTTTTAAAATTATTTCAATTTTATCCATAAAAAATTTAAGAAATTACCATATCATGGATTCAAATATAGATACTAATTTGATTAAATTAGGGTTTAAGACAGAATTTTTGTGTCTAAATATACATAATCTGAATTAAAACCACAAATCATACACTTCTACTTTATTTTGCCCATGATAAAACCCTAATGTGCGATATAGAGGTCAATTTATGTTTTTAGAGTATCTTCTAACATAATCAGTTAAGCTCTTGATGGAAATGTGACAACAGTGACGAAATTGAAATAATTTTTAAATTAATGGAAAAAATAATATTTAAATTTAAATTAAGGGACAGAATTAATAAGTGGTCAAATCCCATAAATGAAAAATGGTATTTAGCCCAAAACTTATCTTCTTTTTCAGAGGGCCTTATCAGAAGCCCAAAATGTATAGTTTCGTTTGAGCAACCATTTTAATCTCCTGTCAGAAACGTTTCGTTTCTCTACTGGAACGAAAACGTATCTCTGTCAGACTCATTTGTAGTTTGAATTGACCAAATCTCCCTTTGCCTAGTTCCCTCTATCAAACCCGCCAGTCCATTTTCATACGAAATCGATGAACGGACATATACTAACGTACGATTAGAGAGAAATAGAGTGGGAAAATGGCGCCGTTGAAACATCTTCAGAGAGAGTATCCGATAATAGATTCCAATTTCCAAAACTTTTGTGCCTCTCACGGCATTTTCTCAGGTCAGTTTCCCTCTCAAAAAGAAAAAAAGAAAAAAAATAGTTTTTCTTTAATATCTATGTTCTCTTTAATTTTCTCGTGAAAATCAATTGACGCGGTACCTTTTGTATTCGTGTCTCAGTTAAGTTGTTCTCATTTTTTCCTCTCTTTAATCTGGTGCTTAAACACTGTTTGGTTGCCGAGAAAACCGAAGCAAAAGAAGTGAAAAAGGAGAAAACGGAACTTTTTACCTCATCTTAAAATTCTATTTAGCTGTAGTTAAAAACAAATTGTATGTATTATGTTAGGCTCAATTAAGTGTTAATTTGTAGTTTCTCGAGCTTTGAATTACTCCATATAAATAAATTTCTAAATTTTAATTTTTTTTATTTTACGACTATAATGACCAGATGGAGAATGGTATTAAAGTAAGTTTTGACTGCAAGGGCTTATAAGCATATTAAAAAGTAAGTGGAGTTTGATGTTTCCTCGTTTACCTGCTTTGTGGTTAAACAAATTCAATTTATAATTCTAGGCACTGTTTGGCAGCTGAGAAAATTTATGAAGAAAGAAAAATATAACTAGACTTCCCTGAGTGGAGCTAATTACAACAATTTGTATTGGCTGTGTAGTTGTTGTTTCATATGGCTTGTTTTTCCCGATTTTCGAAACAGAATAACATATGATATAGTACTAATTTAAGTTTCAACTTTTTCAATTTTTCCTACCTATGCATAGTCCATAACCTTTATCCAGGACTATACCTTAATTAGAAAGGAGCTTTTATGGATTTGTCGAACTCTTGTTCTTTTAAGGTTATTTATATATATATTTTTCTTTCGGTGGCTGTTTGTGCAGTTGAAGATTTCCTCATTCATGACTTCTATGTACTAGCTGCATTTGCAGAACAACAAACTACTTCAGAGAGATTGAAGGAGGTTAGCTTTATAATTTACTTTACATAAAATTTGTGCCGTATCCAAGTGTTATAGATTTATAGTAGTGTATATGCACTCTGACCTCCTATTTTGGGCATTCAGGGGATTACCCAAGTTCTCACTATCATAGATGGTCAGCATCAACCATGGTTGAATGGTATGGAATTGTTGGAGGATGCTCAACGGAATAAACATGTCTTATCAACAGGATATGAAGGGTATCTTATATTCTTGTGCATAACCACTTTCTTATTCTTCACCACATTGTGACTGCGATTCTCTTAAGACACCAATAATTATATATGTTTTTCTTTTGGTTATCAGTATTGATTTGTTTCTTCAAGGTGGATTCCGCGAGGGACAGTTAACAGAACTAGTTGGGCCGTCATCTTCAGGAAAAACACAAGTAAGAACTCCCTTCATCTGTGATAGAAGTTAATGAGGGGCCAGAGTCTGGTGAATGCTAAAAGTCTTTGGCTAGCATGCATTTCACTGGGGTTTGGGTCTCATAAGTGGTCATTTCATGCGGTGATGGTGAAGATTAAGACAATGTTGATTATAATTTACAGATGTTTCTGAATCTTGTAGACACTATTGCTGTATGTTAAATGGAAGCCTACAATATGATTGCCAAATCATGATGACATATCATATAATCAATTATAAATTTCCCTTACCATGTCTCAATGAGCCTATTTTTTCCACTGTTATTCAAATTCAAATTTATGTTTAGACTTAAACTTATTTGAATTCTTGGTGTTGTTCAGGTTTGTCTGCAAGCTGCCGCAAATGTTGCAAAGATTCATATTGGCAGTGTTCTATATTTAGATACAGGAAACTCTTTTTCTCCCCGACGCATTCTACAATTTGTTGGTCTAACCTCTGACCACACCCTAAATGAGGTTATATATATTTTGATCTTTTTGTTATAGTGCTGTCGTTTTTTTCGATTTTTTTTTCTGGTCGCTTCTTCTCTCTCTAATCTTTAATTAAAATCCCTTTTGTAGGCTAAACACAGAATTCTTCAAATATTACTGAGCAGGATATTATGTCACTCAGTTTTTGACATCTTTGCAATGTTTGATGTGCTACATCAGCTAGAGTTTGAGCTGAAATATCAGGTTTTCTATTAAAGTGAAGCAATTTGGCTGCTGTCTTTTGGTATCTTTTGTTTTCTGTGTTGTTTACCATATGAGCTTTGGTTCAGATGAATGTGAAAGATAATCGGGTGCGACTGCTTATAGTTGATTCAATCTCATCACTGATTACCCCAATCCTTGGAGGCAGTGGTTCACAGGGTATATAGCCTTTTATGTCCATCACTGTTTCCTTGACATATGTTAATGGTTTAGATATGCTCCTCAGATAGGATGACGTAGAAAGATTTTCTTATCCATCGATATTAAAATTTCTTTCTTCACTTTTCTTCGAAGGGATTCTGTCTTCTCCTCTTGTACCCTGTCATTTTCATTCTTTTTTTTCTGATAAATTTCTGTTTCTCATAAATAGAAGGTTTGATTTAGCAGTGACTGTACCATTCTTGTCTTTTTCCAAAAAGTTGGTTGTTCTGTATTTCATGTCATACATCACTAATCATAGGTGCACGCTTGATTGGTATAGGACGTGCTTTGATGGTATCTGCTGGATTTCTGCTGAAGAAGTTAGCACATGAGTATAATCTTGCGGTACTCGTAAGTTTTGCCTTTGACATAGCAATTATGTGTTATTAAGAACTTTGAATTCTTTGTTTTGTTTGATTGTTTATATCAATGGAGAAGTACAAAATAGTTCTATGCCTGGATGTTCAACTACGTTGTTAGATGATGATTTCTTCTTGTCGTATTCTTGTCTAAATAGTGGACTGACAAGTTTTTATTTTCGCATGTTGCAAATTATTGTTTTTACATCCTTTCGTGCTTTCTGAGTCCACTATGATCAAATGTTATTTTCCAGAAATCCTTTATCTGAATGTTTCAAAATTGATCACAACTTGATCCAAGCATGTCTATTTAAATCTGTTGGTAAAATGCCACTTCCTAAATTCAACTCTGACCTGCATGAATACTTCTTTTACGTAATATGATGGAAGGGAGCTCTGTTTCAGATTTTGTTGCACCCCTTCCATCTTTATGTTTATGTGAATCCTTTAAGACAAATATTTTGTGGAAAAAGGGTTACATCACTCCAATAAAAATAGAAGTAAAATTGATAATCGCGATGATTAAGCTGGGCATCGATGTTCCTTAGAATAGACTGTAACTCGAAACTTCTTCTTCCTTTTTCTTTAAGGTGACGAATCACACAGTTGGTGGTGAGGGTGGCATTTCTAAACCAGCTCTTGGAGAGAGTTGGAAGAGCATCCCACATGTGAGGCTTCTGCTGTCCCGTGACCGTGGAAGCAATGTTTGCTCTATTTCCATTCTAAAACACACATCCATGGTACATCCTGTATCCCCATGTTTCTTGATAGTATAACATGGATAGATTATTGCTGCTATGCTTGCCTTTACTTGAATATCTTTCATCTATTTACTCCTTATGGTCCACAGCTGAAATACATCTCAGTCACCGATTATTGCTTCTTTGCATGGCTTTATTCTTATCTCATTTGTCTCTGCTATATTTATGCCTTTGGTCCGCTATCTGATATACACCTAATTTATAGATTTTTGCTTCTTTGCATGGCTTTACTCTAATCTTAATCATTTTTCCTTTATCAATTTGTATTTACACCTTAAGGTCCACATCTGAAATGCGCCTCAATAATTTCCTACATGTATGACACATATTTGTGCATCCTCTGGATCCCGTCCTCACTTTTTTTTCTTCTTCTTTTTCAGGCTTCTGGTAAGGCTGCAAGTTTTATGATCTATGACCAACATGGGGCATCCTAATTGTGCAAGGGCAGGCCATAAATGTAAGATAGTGATTGATACATGGTAGTGTAAAAATAAATCTGCTTTGTAAGATAAAATCTTATAGTTTAAAAGTTTTTTCTTTTCACAGTAGTTTATTATATGATTGCAAAATGTGGAGAAGATGTGGTCTGCACAAGCGCATTAGTCCTCTTCCCAAATGCAATATAGGTAGGCTGCATTAATCAGAAATATTATTATTATATGTGCTTAAATGTTTCGTTGCCTGGATTTTTTTCACTTCTATTTCTATTTTTGTTAATATGTCCACTATTCCAATTTCTCATGGGAAAAGAGCTGGTTCTTTTGAAAGAAAAAAAAACTCACTGTTTAAATCACCTTCAACTGCATTGGAACTCAAATTTCATTATGGAGCACTAGCAACCTTTTGCATTTGTTGGCATGATTCTAAAACATGACTGTATTTGAGATTGCTTGCATAACCTACTCTCTATAGGCATGATTTGTCAGTTTAGTATTGTTTTTCAAGTAAAGTTAGCTCGTATACCCAATCCAAGCGCAGGCACGGCCTTGCCTGACTTTAGCCTGAATTTCTATTTTCACATCTAGGTTTCTTACCTTAATTTCGCACAATATTCAATGAAAACCAAAAAATAGAACTGAAATTAAAAAGAAAAAAATGTGATTTATAAGCACATTTTTCTGGACGGTAAAAACATATGGGTCCTATAGCAAAATGGAAAGTGGATTTGTTAGTTGTGTTTCCAGGAGGTGTGAAACTCAGTTGCGCGAATAGTAAGACCCATGTTAAAGAGTTGCATGTTAATCATTCGTATATCTGGGAGTCTTCTAATCGTTTTGACGGTTTGAGCCTGACGCAAGTAGTTAACTCTAATTCATTAGTCAGTGGTCATTATTAGTGGTACTTAATTTAAGGCTATATGTCCTATACTTCTATTTGGGACGCTAGTAATGATTCCTCTTAAACTAACACGTGCTTTGTTCATCAGCTAGTTCACAGCTTAAATGGCCAGAAGGAGAAAAGTTCATGTTTTAAGTTTTTCTCTTTAGTTCATTTAGGTTTGACAACAAACTGAGCTGTTTGATCTTCATTGGTGAAAGGCTTGGCTTGGTTTCTTATATGCTAGCAGTGTGACATGCGGGTATGTGCGTGTTGATTTGTTTTTTTTATAAAATATTAAACTAAGCAAATTTTTTGAACATGTATATAAACACACTAAAATCAAGGAAATAATTAGTAGAGAAAAAGGATTTGTCAAATAAAAAACAATCATATGTATATACACTGATAAACATCATATTTTCTCTTTTCTTTGGTTCGTTACAAATATCTGACACTTCATTATTCATTTTTTTTCTTTTTTATTTATTTTACTTTTAAGGAGACTTGGCAATTGAGCATCATAGTTTTTAATGGAGACAGATGACATTCATTGTTAAGACGCCAAAATGCACACAAAGCGAGACAACCGCACAAGCCAACCAACGTACCCGACAGGATAAGATTACTGAACACATGAGATATTGTAAGGGATTGATTTCTAAAGAAGCGTAGTTAGAACTTAAAAGCTATTTTTGGTTACCATTTTAAAAAACAGTTTTTGGTTTTAAAAATTTTGAAAATAGTTTTCAAAACCAAAAATCTTGTTTGGCTATCGATTTTCAAACTTAATTTTTGAAAATTATTTTTAAAAATCCTTTTCTAAAAAACGGTTGATAGCTATTTTCAAAAAGAGTTTTCAAAACTCTTCTTCTTTCTCTTCTCAACAACAAAAAAATTCTGGTCGATTCTGAAAAGTATTCCGTCGGCGTTCGAAAATTTTCTGGCCTGTGTAGACCATACCATCGGAATTGGAATTCTTTGGCTTATATCGATATGAGAATCCAACGTTGAAGAGACACTTAAAAACTATTTAAAATCACAAAAACATTCACGAAATAATTTCGACAATTCCCTCTATAGGCCGCCACCACCATCAAGATCGTCAGCCTCAAGCGATTAAAACCCAAAGGACCCAGCTTAGACATCCACCCATGAGTTCGGATCTGCCATCCACACCATTTTTGGATTATCATCGGAGCTCTAAACTACTAGCTTCGAAAGGAGGAAGATTGTACGACAAGGATAATAGTATCAAAGATTGAGTGATGGTGACAGGTTTGACATCGTTAGATGGTCAGTCTGGGAGAGAAGTAGTCGCTCACAATGTTACTGGCAACTGTGTAGAGGTATGCGTCGTCGTCGTTAGTAGTTGCAGTGCTTGGATCTGTCAAGATTAAATTATAACCATTGACAATAAACAAAGCCTAAACAAATTTAACTTATGATATTTTGTTTTAATATTACATATTCAAAGTTACGAACAAATTTTTGCTTTTATCTTTTTTATTTTGTTCTGATCTAAGAAATGGAAAGATCGAAGAAATCGAAAAAGAAAATGTAAATGGAGAAGAAAAGTAGTTTTCAAAATGATTCATTAAATTATCCAAACGATTTTTTACTATTTCTTGTTTTTAAAAATCGTTTTTGAACTATAGTTATCCAAACATGTTTTTTTTTTTTTCAAAAAAATCATAAAATTGTTTTCTATTTTTATTTTCGTAAACTAAAAATTGAAGACTGTATCCAAATATGTACCTTATTTCTCAAACTAAAATGTTTTTTTGTCACGTAAATGTCACATCAACATTTTTTTTTACTTCTATTACATTTTCCCTTCAATTTTTCTAACTCATCTATAGAATCCGTACTCCAATTTTTTACATATCCTTTTCTACCTCTATTTTTCTTATCTTGCCAAGCTGCTGAAATTTGGATACTAAGAGATTATAAAGCATGATTCTTTTTTGTTTCCGTGTTTTCCAGGTGGTGACAACTGATGCTATGTGGTGCAACTAGCCAAATGTTAATGTTGTCTAATAGTCTTCAACAATGGCGGCACTTCAAATGTACAATGTAAAACCATATATGGATTGATGCTAGCTATTAATTCATGGTGCAAATTAAAATGACTTTCAAAAGTTAATAAATTCATGATTACTATTAAACACTTATAGGTCTCATCCTTTTGTTCATTGTTTATCCCAATTGAAATTGCTTGGCGGACTGGCTATACGTGCTGGGTTAGCCCTTGTTTATGTAAATCGTTGAGATTATAGAAGTCATGTTGTTAGGGCAATTTGGGGCTTTGTTTGGCATCATCAGGTTTGCAGTAGATGATCAATTTTGAATGAAAAAAAATAAAGAAACACTCAAAGAAATATTACTAAAAAACAAAGGTAAGTTAGAATTAGATTTGTTAATTACGATATTTAAGAGAGGAAGATAATTAGAGAAAATGGGGAAACCATCTTCTTTAGATGTTGCGGTTTATGTCAAATGAATTAAGTGATTTGGGGAAAAAGGAAGAAATGAAAGAGCTGAAAATAAGAAAGAAAATTTTGATGTGGCACCTACATGGCAAAAAATGACTGTCTTTGATAAATTAGTTTAAAAGCACCCAGGAAATAAGATTTCTAACTACCTATTTTAAGAAAAAAACCTCATTTGCATGGACTATATAACCACAAAATTGCTCTCTTTTACTGAAGAGGTCTTGGTTTATTGGTTATGGTTATGGTTAAGGTTAAGGTTGAGGTTCTACGATTACAAAGTCTCATATTCGATTGTCATAGTATGTGAATTATTTATTTGATTTTATATCGAATATTTCTTTCATTTTAAATGGATTTATGATATGACTATGTGTTTTTGTATGGATAATATGATAGAACGAATTTATATTTTAATATCATTCAAGAAAACTACCAAGAAATAATAATGGGAAGAGAGATTAAAAACAACTTAAGCAGAGTCCATCTAATTTGCCTAAGACACTTTCTTTGAGTTAATATAAAATGAAAAATGTCCAAAATTTTAGGGAGTGATAGACAAGAATCTCATACTTGCAATGATCATGTCTCGAGTCAGTTAGGTCATTTCGGGTTATAGGTTATTTTGAGTTAAAGGTTAGTTTGGATTAAGTCGGGTTAGATCGGGTTATGTCGGGTTTCAGGTCATCTTGGATTTGGTCGGGTCTCAGGTCATCTTGGATTTGATCGGGACAAATTCGGGTAGTATCAGTCTCAAGTCGAGTCGGGTCTCGAGTCATTCAGGTTAGGTTGTTTCGGGTTCAAGCCATTTCGGTTCAGGTCGTTTCAAGTTTTCGAATAGATTCGATATGACCTATCAGATTTACTATGTTTTCCTATTTTCTTTTCCTCAAATTTTTGAAATGAAATAATTTGAACTCCACTTTAAATTTAGATTACCATGCTATTTTTTTTTTATGTTTTAATATAATTAAATTCACAAAAATATGTTAGTAATAATATACTTGTTATCATTTTAATATATTTAACTAATTATGACTTGATTAAATGCAAATCAAAATTATATATGGAAATAATATAAATATGAAGAATTTGATAAGTTAATTTTTTTTGTAAATCAAATATAAAGACTTTGATAAGTTAATAACTAATAAAAGATAAAATTAACTTTTTATTTAGCATATATGATGATAGCGAAAGCTGATGTGAATGATCTAATGAATTTAATATTAAATTTAATGATTGTTTTTGTAAAATAAAAAGTATACAATAAATTATAGAATGTGTAAGATATATTAATATTATTAATTTATTACATTAGATATCAGTTGATAACCTGACGTATATATGTAATTATGTATTCATGTATATAATATAATTCGTTAGAACCCTCAAAACATTTTAAGTATATAATATTACAATATAATCATATAGTTAAGAAAAAATAGTTTTACAAAAATGATAAGCAATTAAACATTTATATACTTGTTCTACATATGAATTAATAACACTTAGAGTTAATTATATGTAAGATTAATTAGTTGCTATTATTATTTAATAGAAAAATTAAAATTAAGAATATTGGTTCTAAAAGTTAAAATATAATATAATAAACAATATATTTATATTGTTTCATACTAAATTATATATTTTTTATAATGATTGATAATTCATTTATATTTATTATATTTAACTAGTCTTATTTTAAATAAAAACAATGTTTTAAAAAATTAAAACATTAACTTTCATAAGATAAATCAACCGATCTTATCAAAATTTTAAAAATTCAAAACACTAATTGGATTATGAATTTGTAACTAACTAATTAAAGAATGATGCGAGACAGTGAGGGAGAGACACGTGGAGATTGAAGAGAGAAAGAATTGGTTGGTTTCAAAAACTATACGTGAGCCATAATTGGAGAGAGGATGACATGTTAATTTGTTATCTCTTAATTTATTTTAAGCTAATGTCAAATAATCAATTTACCTTTAAATTAATGCCAAACCTTATTATTAGTCATTTTATGTAATTTCATACGCTACAAAAAAAGCTTATTAGTGAAGGACACAGGAGTGTGGTATATATATAAAATGCTAATTGAATTTGAGAATATGGGTTTTCAGGCTCAATTCAATTTAAATTCGATTTTAAATACAATTTTTTCACAAGTCATACTCGAATATCTAGAAGTTCAATTATACTTAATTTGCTTACTGGAATATCTAAAATTTATTTTGAGAAAAAGAAGTTCTTGCCTTTTTTAGAGATTTTTTTTCTTCGTTTTTTTTTATATTTTAGAATTTATTAAAAAGTTTCCTTTTAAATTTTTTTGGATATTTTAATTTTTTAAGCTATAAGAAATTGGTGATTTAGGATAATTAGATGTCGTGAACGTGATTAATCCTTCATTTTATTTACATAAATTGGGTCAATTCGATTACAACAAATATACAAATTTATTAAGGAATTAATTTGTAATTTTTTGAAATAGAAAGTATGAGTACTGGATCGACTCCTCTCTAATAAAATTTGTAAAGTAAAGCATGTAGTACACTGTTTTTGTATATAGATTTAGATTCTTTAAATTTTGGAATCTGATGGAGATTATTTTATACTCAAAATTTACGTGTACTGCAACCTTTACTTTACAATTTTTTTCATAACGGAAGAGTCAATCCTATCGAGTGCAACTAAAAAAAGTTGCAGGATAGTGAATGCAATTAAAGCTCTATTTGTTTCCATGTAAAATGTATTACAATATAAAACTAATTTAATGTAAAATAAGTTTAATATAAAATTATAAATTAATTTTTTTTTTGTTTGGTTGAAATATGAAACTAAATGATGAAAATTGCAAAAACTAAATAAAAGAAAAAATTAGTGATGTAATAAGCAGGATAAATTTTTAAAAAGTGAGAGAGTATATGTTTTTTATAAAGAAAAAAATATTTTTCAGTTACTTATAAAACAATTTACGTAAAAAAAAAAATTATTAAAAGTTTGATTTTCATGCTATTCAAACACTTCCAAAGAAACTGAGTTTAAATTCTGTCCTTCGTTCTTTTAACGTGGGATGTAGTGTGGTAGTTTGATTGTTAGGTAGTGATCATGGACAATACACGTCAAATTTTTCTTTTTTTTTTCTCGAAAAATATCAATTTTGATTTTGAAATCACTAGAAACGGCATTTATTACACTTCAATTCTTTGAAATGCTGTACACATCAAGCACATCTCTTTAGCGCCAATTAGTATATGGTTAGTGGCAAGGAATTCTTGGTGACACGGGTGCAAATCTTTGCATCATATATTATTATTAATGATAAAATTCTCAAATATTATTAGTCTAGTTTTTACTGATAGAAATTAAATGATTTGTATTTGTTACTGTTAAGAATTTTTCATTGCGACAATCTCGTAATTTTTTTTTTTTTTTGATAATAGAGGAATCGATTCAGATTTTAATTATTTTTTATGATCATATTTTGGACTTTAAACTTCGAAATGCATGATTTTTCACACTCCACACAAAATAAATGAAAAATACATAACTTCATAAATGATAAATAGATTAAAATACTCGTTTCATGACAAACCTAAAACAATGATTGTGTTAATTGATTTTTAAAGTAAAAAAATTAGGTATTAACCGGTAGACTTTACACACGTATTACAATATTATTAATGTATTGATTTTTAAACTAAAATAATCGAAAAATTCTTAATTGGCTTAAACCAGTTGAAAACTTTACTGATAACCTTAAAATTTTTTCTAAAAATATTAATTTTTGGATCACACACTTATATTAATATTATCAATAAAATTCCATAAAACCAAGACTTTTGAAAATAATCAGGTTTCAAAATCTATGAATAACGTACGGAACAATACATTATGTATAACCGTTGCTATCATCTTACCAGTTAGTTATACATAGAAGCCAGTTAGATCTGTAAGCTCTAAATCCAACCTATCTTCTTGTCTCTTGAAGGGAGCCCAATTCTTATATGACTTAAGTTTGCGAAAAAAAAAAATTATTAACTAGTGAGTAAGATAAACTTTGAATTGAAGAATTGTGTCGACACCATCTGTTGTGTGCTGATCAGTCAAGTGAATTGTCCCAATGGTCGCATACCCTTCAGCATTCTCATATTTCCCAGTTCCACCAACTATAGCAATCAGAGACTCATGTGCAGCCGTACGATGCACCCCAAAGAAGCTAATCGCATTCTCTTGATAATCATGATGATCATCATTATGAAACGGAGCAGTGAAGGCCATGGTTTGGCTGCTACCATCCAATGAGCTAGCTAAATAAAACCCTTGTGCTTTCCCAATAACAGAGGATCCTAGCTCATGCCCTTCAGTCAATTCATCACCGATCACTAAAATTGTGCCAAACATAACTTTTTGCATTGAAGCCCCTTGTGGGAGCTGCCCAGCTGTGACAAATGGAAGCGTGTTACCGTTGGTGACCAAATTGTTGTTGCCGTTGTTGTTGATTACTGTGGTAGTGGATGGACCGTTAAGGCCTGCAATGAATGGGACGTCATTGTTCTTTATAATACCCTTATTATTGATGATGCCTTGATTGGAATTGACTAGAGGGACACCACCGTTGATTGGGAAGACCCCACCGTTGGGTTTCGAGAAAGGGACGCCGTTGGTTTGTGTACTTGCTATGATTCAAGTCACAACTCTCCCTGATGGAGCTGACACACCGAGTATATCATCAATGAAGAATGACAATGTCGGAGGATTTCTTGGTTTGCGGATTGTTTAAATCAAATAAAAATTTTATTAGTACTTTTAAAAATTTTATTAATATTGATAATATTAATTTTTGGATTTCATATTTATATTGATTTTATCAATAAAACTTTTTAAAATTATCATTTATCAACAAAATTTTCAATTGACCTAAATCATTAGGTCTAGATTCGAACCGATCAAATTTTTTTGACAATATTGAATATTCAGAGTCAACATTTGCCATATTGGCATTAGTAATAGGATTGGTGGGAGCCGGGACATTGGTTCCCGCTATGGGTGCCACATCAGCTACAAGTGCTGGAATTTGATTGGGTGTTTCGGGTTAAGGTTGTGGAACAGGTGGAGTGTCATCCTCTTCAGTGAGGATTCTAGCAGTGTTGATACAACTTAGAGTGAGGGCTAGGAGCAAGAGATGGAGAATGGCCTTGAGTGATAGAGAGTTGGATGAGAGGTTTTTGGCCATGTGAGCTTTGTGTGGAGACAAATATTGATTTGAGGAGAAAAAAGAGCATTGAGGATTTTAATAGTTTGGAAGGGAGGCGAATTTGTGGGTTTTTAGCATCTGAGTTGAAGAAATTCTTAGTTATATTGAATACAAAACAAAATTTTGTATATGTAAAGATTTAATTGATAAATTTTAAAATTTTTATTAATAATATTTATAAATACTTAATTAATATTATAATAAAATTTTAAAAATTACTAATTAAATTTTCATTCATACAAAAATCTCCTATCCACTCCTACAAAACAAAAAAACTTCTGTGAGATGAATAGAAGTGGAGTGGCTGACAATATTGGAGTTGTTAGGTGAGAAACAAGTGTTTAGCCACTAGAATTTTCTTTACCTTTTATGGAAAAGGTTTCCTAAAAAATAACTGTGGATACTGAAAATTACAAAGGGAAAAAAATTAAAAGGAAACAGGAAAATCAAAATTTCAATTGAAACTCTATTTTGTCACTTACTCTTTTGAGTCTCTCTTTGCAATTTTCCTTTTGATTTTCTTTTCCTTCAAATTTTCTAAGATCCAAAAGCAACATAAAAATTCACTTAATATGTAATGATTGATGAGTTATGGATTCAAAAATTTTCAGTTTTATGTAAATTGGGAACCCAGTCATCATATAATAATATTATATATATAATAGATAATATATGTTGTATTGCATCTATACTTTGAAAAGTTAGTTTAAATTGTAATATATACTGTGTATATATTATTATCAAAAAAAAATTATCTTACTTGAATTTTATACATTTACAGTACTTAATTTGTGGGATATGATTGTGCCGTATTGGTATTAAAGTTTTGAAGAATTTGATTCATCAAGTACTTCTAAAATCTAGTGTTTATTTACTTTTGTATTTTTTTTTATTGAATTAAGGTTTGTTTGAACTGTTGTATTTGTGAGATTTAATGAATTTTTGTATGGATTTGATTTTGGATCTGATGAATGATGAATTATTGTAATAAAATAGTTTTTTTAGTGAATTAATTTTTAAGTGAAAAAAATAAACTGATGACTCAAACCGATTTAAATAGATTGAATTGAATTAGAATTGGATAAATTCATGGATTACATTGGGTTGAGATTTCTACAATCCAACATTATTGGGTTGGATTGAATTATTAGATCAATCCAACTCAGAGATACCCATGTTCACCTCTGGCCCTAAACATGTCGCATGCAGTGGGCTATACCAAGTCTTAATCAGTCTAGTTATTGATGTGTTGAAAAATTGTTGAAAGGTGATCTAAACATATGGTAATTAATTGAGAGTTTCAACTTCATGAAAACATAAACAAGTTTCATGTCTCAAAAAGGAGAAGAAACCAACCAAAATATTTAGATATCATGAAGATATGAACACTTTTTTGAGTCTTGGTTCCCTACCCATATCATCTATTCTGCCCTGTTTGGTCGCATGGTATAACTGATTAATCGGCATGCTGCCTCCTTCCTTTTTACAATCCGTTTTGTTAAAATTTTACACATCATAAACTTGTAAATCTTTTTTTTTTTTTTTCGGGGCTGTTAGAGGCTATAATAAAGTTTCAAAAGCAAAATCAGACCAAGAAACATAAAGAGATGAAGTAGCCCCCACTAATAAATGGAAAACTTTGAAATGGACTAGCAGCCAAAAATGTACGTTGTCGGTGTCATTGTTTGGTTTGACGTGGGGAAGTCACATTGCCCCACAAAGCAAAGGAATGCCATCAGCTTCATTTGGGATAACACCACCCTAATTAATGTCTAATAATTTGTGTCCCTTGATGTTAACTTCTGCAATTTGATCTTATAAAGAAAAGGTTGGGTTGATTTTTTTAATTTGCTACCAGAATCCAAAATTTGAACATCCAAACAGAACAACAAACCACCATTTTGATGGGAAAATCTAAAAAACAAAAGAAGAACAAAGAAAAGGAAAAGTGCATTCTGTCTTGCTGCCATGTCAAAAGAATTCTCTCTCTTGTCACTGTTCGTCTCCAAAGATTGCCATCATATTCTCCCATCACGAGTGCACCAGACACGCATGGAGCTCATGGTTGGGAAACCATGATGCCATTTGATCACGGTTTTTGATAAACATGATCAATTGGCTAACCAAATCCGTGTTGGACCTTCGATATTTGAATAAAAACATAATATTTGAAAACTTTAAATAAAAGAAAATGTTATGAAAAATTACAAAAAAATAAACGTGTCCGACAATCGACACATACCCAAATCCAAACAAGTTGATACTAACTTCAACTTAAGCAAGGATATTTACTGTGGCAATCATCATTAGGAATGGTAATAATTAGAATCCCCTAATTAATTTAAACATATTGTCCCAGTAGTGCAAATGAATGAACAATTGCACTAAAATTTTATGTTGGAGAATTGTCCCCACAGCCAGGCAGGTGTTCTATGGGAAGTAGTAAAAAAGAAAACAATTCCACAGTTTCCAGCCTAAGTATATGATTTAAAATTCAAACAAAGAGAGAGAAGGAACATTAGAAAGACACCATTGTTAATCTGTTCCAAGAAATGATCATAATGAGAATCATCAAAAGAGAAAATAAATATGATCATGATCATCAAAGAGTACATGAAGCAGAGTAACAAAACTACTAACTACTACCTATTTTATACTTAATCACACATACTGCTGCTGGTATCTAACACTGATTAATTTGTTCATTAATCCCAAAACAAGAAAGACAAAAACAAGAGGAAGTCATGCTGAGCATTGAGATGGTGATGAAGAAGGCCAAAGCTGTGCATTTTTCACCCTGGAAACGCTGGCGAGCACATCTAAAGGAGTAACATCTCCAATTACAGTCACTTTCTTTGCTGCCAAATCTATACTGAATGATCTGACTCCTGCACAAAATTTAACCATAATAAACAATAAAAATTATACTCTGCTAAGGTTTAATTTTTTGCTTGCAGATTAAGGGGTGTCATCCTCATGATGTATGTATGAAATTACTGGCTATAAAAGTCCATTATCTAGTAAAAGTGTAAAATTAAACTCACACCTTCCATTTTTGAGATGTGTTTTCTGACTTTTCCTTCACAACCCTTGCAATGGATTGACACCCTCAAAACCACAACCTGCAATATCTTAATTATATATATTAAAGCATTAAATGTAGTGGCTGCAGTGACAAAGAGAGAAAAGGAGAGACTAAAAAACTGACCTGATTACGAGATCGAGAGGAAGAAGATGACTTCAAAGAAAGAGAATCAGTTGATCTTACATGCTTAGGCTTTGCAGGTTGACTAGGAACTAATGCTGAGGGATGATGATCAGACGATTGATCCGATAACCAATTAGCAATAAAAGGCCTATCGCTTAGTAGATACCTAGAGGAGTTGCCAGGGCTACTTAGATCTCTTATATCTGCAGAGCTCTTTCTACTCTTTTCATGGTAATTAGGCCTAGGAATTATGGGCAATTGTGATGAACATGGCGCATAAGGCTTAGAGTTATGGCGTTCAATGGGTCTATGACCAGGGCGAACCATGGACCTACTCTCCATGCTAGAACATATGGCCGTTGAAGCTGGAGAAGCACAGAATACATCCACTCCTTTCATTTTGGGACGATCTTATGATTATTGGAGAAAACAATAGATACAAGATATGCTTATATAGGAGAACCTTAGTACAAGAATAGTAATTAGAAAAGTAATGAAACCTTAATATATATATATGGGCCATTAACTTGTCCACGGTAGACACAATTTAGTATTGTGCCACAGCTATTTAATTTAAGACCAAAATACTTTTGTATATTTAAATTTCTCTGTTATTGAAAAGTAATTTGGTGATTCAATAAACTCATTGATTTAGTTATTTTAACCCTTAAAAACTTTTTGCGATGTCGGGTTAATTGGTGGTTGAAAAAGTATATTCTTAGTACCGTTCAAATCAACGTGACAAGATCTATATTCCGACACCGGATACACCTTGTGCCCTACGCTTAGTCAGCCATCCTCACTTGCCATCCGTGCAAATTAAGGGGAACTGACTTTAGATATGCATGTTTTCAACCATTATTGTTGAAAACCACCTAGCTCACTTTGCCCAAAAAGCTGCGACTGGACGATACGTAAAAATTTGGCTGACCGATGCAGTAATGATATCTAAAACAGTCGCACGCACTAACAAGATGCGACTAGGATTTGTTTATGATACAACGTAATTTGACTTTTAATTTCGAATTTTTGTTAAATGTGAAAGGTGTCCTTACTTTTTAATGAGATTTTATGGAATGTTTAAGGGTATTTGGGTCCAAAGTAATTGGGACACAATAGTAACTTGTGCCTTAGAGGGGGCAAGTTGCTAACTTACTACACACTTAATGTGTAATTTAGCATTGTGTCCCAAAATTTATTGACCAAAATGTCCCCACGAATTCATATTTCTTTAACACAAACAGGAAGGCAATTGGGTAATTAATTAAATCCGTTGATTTATTTTTTTAAATCTCCAAAGACCTTTTTGTGATATCGGACCACCGATTGATGGAAAAGTGCACCTTAATATCGTTGGAAATAGCTTGTCGAGATTTACAGTATGAGATCTGATTCCACTGTCTATCGCTTCGCCATGAATTGAAGATGTACTTTTTTAGATATACATTTTTGATGAATATTACAAAAAATGGTTTTCATCCCAACGTTTTGAATTTTTTTACTTTTCTTATTCTTTTTGTAAAATTGCAAAAAAAATTCTTGTTTTAATAGTATTTTAGTTTAGAAAAATAGAGGCCCAATGCTAACTTGCACATAAGCAAGCTAAGTCATATATAGCATTGTGCTCAAATTAATTTGAACAAAATTGACCTTAAGTACCTCTAAAACAAAGATCACTTTGGCCATTGTATAAAAATAAAAAAGAAAACTAGAATAGTAAGCGACAGAGATGAAACCCACCGCTGTTGCTCTGGGTGGCCACTCACAATCAAAATTTCAGGCAAGCCAGAAATCCAATTTCTAGTCCAACGGTGGTCTCCATGTTCAGTAATAGCGTCCAAAAATGCAGATCTTAAAAAATACCCCATCAAGTTATAGTGGGGTGGTTTGTAGCGTGTGAGGGGAGTTTCATACGGTAGATCTAGACGATTTTTTTTTTAACGGTATTGAAGATGTATTTTTTCATTAGTTTGATATTACAAAAAGAGTTGTTAGGTTTAAAAAATTAAATAAACATGTTTATTGAATTATTTTGAATCTCAATGAGTAAAATGTTAAGTTTTGCGTTACCAAAAGAATGATTTTGTGAGAAGTACTAATTAATATTGGTTAAGAGAATATGCAAAATATGTTGTATTTGTGTTTGAGGATTATAACGAGAGATTAATTAAGATCTTTTTTATAAAAAGAAGTTTTTACCTAGCACAATAATCTCATAAGTATCCAATAAAATTATCCAACAGATTTTGATAACATAACCGTTATAAAACTCATATATTAATACACTCTATTCTTTGATATATAAGAATATGGCATAATTATAAATTAACCAATGATACCGGAAAAATCACCGGTGAAAGTGAAACCTTGAAAAAAAAAGGGTTAATTAATTTGGAAGAGAATCTGATCTCCTTTGCTTTCCTAAAGGCCAAGGCGTGACGAAGAATTGGGCTTGGACAGGTCTTCTTTGCTATCAACAGACGCTACAGGCTTGCATTTAATCAAGAATTGTGCTTCCTTATTGGACTGTCAATCCCATTCTAAACATTTACTTGTAGAGGCCCAAAAGCATCTACTCGTCAAAACTTCCATTTTGGCCTGCGTTTAATCTTCTAGAGTTGTTGTGAAGAAGTGGTTTCGGTACAAAATACCATCTAAGCAATTTTTTGGTTTTCATGAAATCTAAACCGTCGCTTTAAATCAGTTTGAAAATTTATTGATAATTTTAAAAATTTTATTAATAATATTAATTTTTGGGTTCACATTTATATTAATGTTATCAATGAAACTCTTTAAAATCACCAATAAAATTTTCAATTTACTTAAACAATTAGGTTTAGACATGAGTCCATCAAGAATTTTAGCTGAGCCTGTCCCTCGAGCACCTAACGAATAAATTTTTCTAAGTTCTACCTAAAACATCAAAAGAATGAAAAATGGTAGCACCTACTCCATTTTATCAACTCCAACTTTAAGCCTTCTCTATTCACAGTATATATACAATGCCAAACCATCCTGTTTCACTCATCATCAACACAACAGAAAAAAAAAACTCAAAATTCATCTGATAACAACCTTACAGCTTCTCATTTTCATCATGGCAACCAACAACTTTGCGCTCGCCTTACTATTCTTAGCTCTCACAATCACCTGTGCTTCCTCAGCTAGAATCCTTGGTGAGGAAGAAAAACCTGCTCCCACCACTGCCCCTGTGGCACCAGTTGCTGGGGCAGCTCCTGTGGTAGCTACCCCTGTAGCAGCCACTAGCGCAACAGTGGCCAATTCAGAGACCCATCCACTGACCTTCTTCATGCACGACATACTCGGAGGCTCAAACCCTTCAGCTACAGCTGTCACCGGGATTGTTGCTAACCCAGCTGCGAGTGGTCAAGTTCCCTTTGCAAAGCCTAATGGAGCAAACCTTCCGCTCAACAACGGCGTTCCTCTCAACAACAACAACAATGGAATTGTCAACAACAACAATGTCCCCCTTCTCACTGGCTTAAACGGAAACACAGCTAACGTGATCCAAAACAATAACGGTAACAACAACATCAATGGGGGATTTGGACTTCCTATACTCAGTGGTGGTCAACTCCCAGCAGGAACTACCCTTCAAAAGCTGATGTTCGGGACTTTGACAGTTATAGACGATGAATTAACCGAAGGGCATGAGCTTCGGTCAGGTTTAATGGGCAAAGCACAAGGGTTTTATGTAGCGAGTTCAGAAGATGGAACCAGTCAGACAATGGCTTTCACAGCTATGTTTGAGAGTGGAGGTTATGCTGATAGCATCAGTTTCTTTGGTGTCCATAGAACTGCTGTTTCTGAGTCTCAGCTTGCTGTCATGGGTGGCACTGGAAAATATGTGAATGCTAAGGGATTTGCTACTGTTAAGACTTTCACTGTTACTAACCAACATGAGACTGATGGTTCTGAAACTCTGCTGCAGTTTACTATCTATCTTACCTATTAGTGTTTGTGTGTGTGCGTGTGTGAATTTAAAGATTGTTTTATGTTTGTGCTGAGTGTGGTACAATTTATGTATTAAGAGTTATGAATGCTAAGTGAACTTTGTTAAATTATTTTGTTGATTTGAAATGGGGGAGATTTTTTCTTCTCTTCTCTTGATTGGATGAATGTGGAAATTAGTTAGGTCATGATTTGAGTTTGAATATGATAAGCTTTAAATAGTAAAATGGAAAAGAAGGAATTTACAAAATGAGATGGCATATATATATATGCAAGTTTCTTATCAGCATAAATACTCTTTCTAGAGAGAATGTTTACTGAAAATTGAATGATATATCTTGAAATATAAACTTCCTACGGGCAAGGGTTGTTTTAAGAGAATTGCCATCACCAATTTTTTAATGACTTCCTAAGAAAAAATATTATTGTATTTCAACAACTGTTACTATTTTCCAAATTCTTGGGTTTTTCCGTTTAAACCTCTCTTGATATTTGGTTCAATTTAGGTGATTTGCCTTCAAACAAGATAAAAAAAAAAATCATTTTTCTGAAGCACAAAGATAAAAAGAAAATCATAATTACTATAGTATTTTTGATAAAGTATAGCTATCAATTTTCGACCACTTATTCAAATACCCGAAATTAAACCTTATTATCCATACATCATATTTATTCCATTAAAGAAGAAATTGGTAAAACTCACAAATTATTAGTAGGGCTTTTTAAAATTTTCAGAGAACATTTTTGTGGTTGAAAATAGTGATCGAAATCGGTAATGGGTATATCACTACTCTTAACATATTAGTTATATTTAATAATAAAGTTTGTATGTTATCATCAAGTATGACACTTTTTTCATCAAATGTGATTATTTTACTAGTAAATGTGAGAATTGAAATAAAAATCAAGTATATAGTGATATTGAATGCTATCATAACAAATCAGAATTAAGATATTTTGTATTTGATAGTATAACATTCAATTTCACTGTAAAACTCATTTCATTTCAATTTTTCAAAGAAATATTATTTTTTTCCTTGAAGTAACATGATTTCTTAAGTAAAAATCAAATAACAACCGAAGGAAAGGCATTCATCAAAGCCCCTCAGAAAATGAAAATGATTCAAATAAATTTTTTTCTACCTTATTATGAAAACAAATTTTTATCGGGCTTCAACAACTTTTATTATTTTCCAAATTTTTGAGCATGAACAGGCCTTCTTTGATGTCCACATGCCTGTGTTTAAGGCTCTTTTGTGTGCTGTCGAGTTCAATTTAAATATATACTTGAAAGGCCGAAAACAATTGTGCTAACAAGCTAGGCTAAAATCGAAATCCAATCAAGCCCGTCATCCACATGTGAACAAGTGAGAAAACCAGTTTATAAACCTGAAGGAGCTAAGGTTTTTCCCTTTCCTCTCCAGGCTTCTTCGCAGACAAGGAGACACAGAGGCAGCAATGGGTAAGCACGAAACATCAGTAACAGCACTTCACTTTGTTTCCAATCGCATATTCCTGCATTCGTTTTTTTCAGATGCTGTTAATATTATGTAAATTTGTTTAATTATGAAAAAAATGCGAGGATCAAGGTTCACGAGCTAAGGAACAAATCAAAGGAAGAGCTGTTGGGTCAGTTGAAGGACCTAAAAACAGAGCTCGCCCTCCTCCGCGTCGCTAAGGTCACTGGTGCGCCTCCAACAAGCTCTCTAAGATGCAATTCCATTTTCCTAAATTCTCTAAATAAATTTCTTTAATATAGGAATAAAAGGTGTTTTTTCTTTCTTTCTTTTAGCTGAGTATGAAGAGGAATAACGGGTATTTGATGAATTTATTATGGTTGGTGTGTTGAGTGTTGCAGCAAGGTGAAGAGGCCGTCGATAGCGCAGGTGTTGACGGTGATATCGCATAAGTAAGAGAGAGGAAAGAAGACTTTGCCTCTGGATCTCCGTCCCAAGAAGACCAGAGCGATTCGTAGACGACTCACTAAGCACCAGGTTACTTTACGTTTTCTCTCCTTTTTTTTCTCTTTTCCCAAATGGTTATTGGATTTGCTTGTTTCTTTGAAATGCGGGTTTATTTAATTTAGTATACTGATATTGCTAACTGGGCAAAATTAAGGAACTTGGACTGTTTATTATATTGGTTTCTGGCAGTGATTTGGTTGAGATTTTTGGTTACCTTGGGTTTTAAGCTTTTAGCATGTAGTCATATGCTTATGGTGTTGACTTGTCGTTAAATATTTTGAACGCAGTGAACACCTTCACTATTTCTAGGAATGCGTAGGGTCCTCGTTTGACAACTTAGGCCTGTGCTTTGGGGATTTTCGTTTTCTCTTTTTCCTCTCTTCTTTGGTGCCTCTGTGATTTGAGTTATGTTTAACTTGTTTAGATCGCTAAATTTGGTGCATTCTGTCTTGAATCCTTTGTTTTAATTTATTTTCAACTCCGATTTTACCATTTTCGACCTGTTCTTTAACTCCTTTTCCACCTTTGTGGTCATCCCTGCTCACCCAATTTGGTCGCCTGATCAAAGGCAGGGGTGCTTCAAGAGGAACATTCCTTTGCTTGTATTATTGTACGGTATGGATCAAAGTGCCCATATGAAAACTCTCTTATCCTAGAAGAAAAGTTGAACATTGAGGCTCTTATGCTTTTGCAAATGTTGAAAGATGTTACTGAAAAGGAGAATGGACTCGATCTTTGAGAGCTTGTAAATGAGTTCAGACAGAATTTTGAGGAGATTGGATGCTCTATGTCTATTAGTGTTAAGTTCAGGATCTTTATGTGGATAGTGGAAGGACCAAACAAAGTATGTGAATTGCAAAATTCACGTCCACATGTTGGAGCAATTTCACCCATTTTTAGTTTGAAACAGGACCTTCTAATGTTCTTTTATATTTTTCCTCTTTTTTTTTTTTTTCTTTCTCGAGCATTGTTTTTTTTGTGAATTACCAACTATTTTGAATCAGTTCAAAAAACAAAAAGAAAACCAACTATCTTGAAGTGGTGAGGGGCAAATGAATTCTGTGATTCTTTAATGGATTTCTCAGTCCTCTGTTTTCTGGTGAGGAACAGAATAGAGGAAAAGGTAGCATGGTTTCTCTCTATGTTGAATTTTTAGTACATCTATTTGTGCCTTACCTCAAACACATTTATTGCATAACTGTATTGTTAATTTTATATTTATATATTTTTCATCACACTATTGCTGAACTTCTCTTATGCTTTTTGCTTTGTGTAGGCATCTTTGAAGACACAATGTGAGAAGGAGATGTACTTTCCAATGAGGAAGTATTTATTCCCGAGAACAATATGGAGGGAGTGAAAAACTATTTCTGTCCTGGAGTTTTCATGATCCATTCAAGTTTGAGATCTATAAACCAATCACAACCTATCTGGATTTGCCATTACATAAACCACATACACAATCAACAATACCACACTTCTCGTCTCAGCAAACCCAGGACCAAACCCAGCAATGAACAGCCTCAGAAAACAACCAGAAAGCCAGACAAACCGATACCGTTTGTCACCAATCTCAAAGAAATACAAGACCCAGATGAAGCTTTATCTCTCTTTAAAGAGTATCACCAAATGGGCTTTAAACACGATTACCCTTCTTACTCTGCTCTCATTTACAAGCTAGCTCGATCTCGTGATTTTGACGCTGTTGAGACAGTTCTTGGATACATACAAGATCGTAATATTCGCTGCAAAGAGACCCTTTTTATTGCATTGATTCAACATTATGGAAAAGCCCACTTGGTAGATAAGGCCATTGAGCTTTATCATAGAATGACTTCATTTGATTGTGTTCGTACAATACAGTCTTTGAATATGCTTATTAACGTTCTTGTTGATAATGGTAGGTTTCTTGATGCAAAAGGGACTTTTGAAGGTTCGTATAAAATTGGTTTCCGTCTGAATTCAGTGTCATTTAACATAATGATCAAAGGGTTGCTTGATAAGGGTGATTGGGAAGAAGCATGCAAATTGTTCAATGAAATGCTTGACAAGAAAGTGCAACCTAGTGTCGTGACATATAATAGTCTTATAGGGTTTTTGTGTCATAATGGAGACTTGGATAAAGCAAAGGGTTTGCTCGAGGACATGTATCAAAAAGAGAAATACCCGAATGCGATTACATATGCGCTGTTGATGGAGGGTTTGTGCTCTATGGGTGAGTACAAGGAAGCCAAAAAGATGATGTTTGATATGGAGTATAGAGGGTGTAAACCACGACTTGTAAACTTTGGTGTTTTGATGAGTGATCTTGGAAAGAGAGGGAAGATTGAGGAGGCAAAATCTTTACTTGGTGAAATGAAGAAAAGACGATTTAAGCCGGATGTTGTGACCTATAATATTTTGGTAAATTATCTTTGCAAGGAGGGTAAAGCTGCAGAGGCTTATAAAGTCTTAATTGAAATGCAGGTTAAGGGTTGTGAGCCAAATGCAGCTACGTACCGGATGATGGTTGATGGGTTTTGCCGGGTTGGGGATTTTGAGAGTGGTTTGAAAGTTTTGAGTGCAATGCTGACAAGCAAACACTCTCCGCGATTTGAAACATTTGTTTGTTTGGTTATGGGCCTACTGAGGAGCGGGAAGACTGATGGAGCTAGTTTTGTTTTGGAGGAGATGGAGAAGAGAAATATGAGATTTGATTTGGGGACTTGGGAAACTATAGTTAGGAACTCTTTTGGCAGCAATGGAGGGGCAGGTCGAGAACTTGTAACTGAACTGATCTCTTCTGCTCGATAATCATCAGAGAATATAACATGGTGTATGATTTTTAGAACTTGCTTATTTTCACAGTATTCTTGTTTTTGCATACATGGGTCTCAATTATATTCTTCACTTGGGGTTCCTCTGAAATCCAATTTGGGCTATTTTCAGCCCTTTTTGAACATAACTTTGCAAAACTCTTTGGAAAAACACGGAACGAGGCTGTTTTATATTGCCAATTTGGAACAGTACCCCTTATATTCCAACACGCATTCCTCTCATTTCTCGCCTATTTTCTGTGCAACCCGATATGCCCACTCTTTTCTCTTCCCTAAACGACCACCTTGACGACATCAAAGTCACTTACCTCCATGCCTGCCACCAGATAGGACAAAAAAGGGGTTTCTGTCTTGTTCTAGGCACATGGTATGTTCTTCTCTTGTTGGCCAAATTCCATGGTTTACTTCTAAAATCTCTCCCTCTCTCATATTTCTCTCTGCTCTATCTATTTTGGTTTACGCAGATCGAAGGCCTGTGTACCCATCGTTCAGTAGATCTGCAACTTCTGGTAAGTTGTAAAATTTTTATATTTTATTGTTTATATATATGTGCACAATTTTTCTCTTCCAGTCTTCCTCTTCTCTAATTTCTCATCTCTGCCTCAGTTCTCTCTTGTTCGCCACACGGCCATCCATGTATGGCCTAGTGGGGGCACCCCCCTCCACTTAAATCCCAAAAACCCTGAAATGTTTTAAGGAATTTTTAAAATGCTCTCACCAAAAAAAATATTTTAGCTTGCCCTCACCTCCACTTTCAAGTGAAAAGTTTCCCCTGCTAAAAAAATGTTGTTTTTATATTTGTTTCATATATTATCTTACCTAGTACATTACATGAACTAATTAAACTGACAATTTTGAATTAGTTATGGAAAAATATGTCGAGGAAGCCAATATAATTCCGAACTGGAAGAAATTAATATTAGTGAAACACAATTGTGGTTGAAAATGACATATTTAGTAGTATTGATAATGAAACTTTTTTTTTACAATGCTTTCAAAATATGAAAACACGCCGGGACAATTGTAAAGGGTTTTTGTACTTACATGCAAAGATGGTTTTTGTTGTATTGTTTGTTTTTGCATCTAAACTTGTACATATGAAAATATTCATATTAATGATATTACACGGAATATTTTCAAATATGTATTTTGTGAAATTGTATTGATATTTTCTCTCAAATTGTAAGTATGCTCTAATAACTTTGCCCCCACCAATGAAGTATATCCATCCCTGGCCACAACCCCTCACGACACTTTCAATAGCTGAATTGGTTTAAGTAGGTAGTTTCATGTTATGGAAGTAATTTTTTTTTTATTTTTTTACCTATGTTGATTTGTGGGCATTAATTTCCTGCAACTTGGGTTATGTTTTGCAATACCTATTTAGTTTGGTAACTGAGAAAATGGGTGAGGGAAAGGAAGGAAGGAGAAATTTGGGATTTTGTGTTGGTTTTGGAGTTTAGTTGAGCTGAATTTTTTCTGTTTTAGCTTTAGCCAAGTTGATATAAGGTTTTAATTTTAGATTTTTTTTTTCATTAGTTACTCCAATTTAATTATATTTTTTTTGAGGAAGGAAGTTGTTTGCTGTTTGTTTGTGGAGAAGAAGTAGAGGAAGAAGTGGAAGTTCTATTAAATTCAGTTTCTTGAGGCTTTTTGTTTTCATCTCAAATCCCGTTGTAATACCACTTCTGTGGTTTTTTGCTCTTACTCACTTTACCATTTTTTCCTCAACGATAACGTGGCATCAATTATTTGGGTGTCGAATAAAACTTGTTATATGATTTGCAGAAAATGTTACCTTATCATTACGAGTTTATGATATTCTTATTGCTGTTCTGAATTTTTTAAAAGAATGTCTTACTTTCAGCCATGGGTCACTGTGTTTCAACTTGTAAGATATACCAATTGCCCTAGATTCAAAATACATTACAAGGTTTTGATTTTCGTGACTTGTCTCAATAACACGATGATATTTGTATAACAGATGAATGCAGCACCTATCAATAGTACCTGTCTTTGTTTATCTGCTACTGTAAATTTGCGTTAATAATAGCTCTTGAGACATTACTAGTAATGGGTTTCTGTCCATCTATTGTTTTCGCCGGATCATGATCTTCTAAGACCTTATCAATGATTTTTATTTATTTTTATTCATTTCTTGTTTTTGGATGCTTGGACTTGGTAGATTATGATTGTTAGTTTTTCACAAGGTTAATATATGCTTCCTTGCATAGGATGGTTGCCTGGTAACATGATTTTATTGATGAATGGTGTTCTTGGAGGCCTTAATCTGTTGTTTTCTCATAAACTATGAGTTTGTCTTCAGTCTTTGGATTATGATTTTTTTTTTTTAATTCTGAGGGAAATAAGGGATTCTGATCGTGGCACTGGCTCGCACTAGTATGCTCCTAGCATTAGCTCCTGAGTTGCAGTTCTGATGTTAGCTGCTAATTAAATTACACACAAGTCATTTTGTGTTTCACTTTGACGGTTCAACGGTTTCAAAAATTACATTTACAATGTGATCAAAGTTGTAATGATCTTTTGTATAACCTTATCATATTTCTTCATGCGCCCTTTTCTCTTTAACCTTGCTGTTTGGGAGCACGAGTTCTTTCACATAAATTTATCTTTTTGTTTCATTTTTGCAGATGACTGTATTCCCAAGGAGTTTCTTTATTAATGCCTGGAGACAATATTCCTACTTTCATTGCACACCCGGTGCCTTGTCCTCCAGAATGTATTCTGTGGCCTCACATCACCAGAATTCATTGCCAAATCCCACCACAAACTCTAACTCAAGCTCGACACAAGAAAACTGAAAACAATGGATGCTTGTACGAGCTCGAGCAAAGTTACTTCAGAGAACAGAAGCAAGCACGTTGTGTTTGGGATAGAGGTTGCCCTTTTTTTTTACATTTTACCCAGAAGGTCATATATGCTTGTGTAGTTTTTGATGGGAAGGATGACATTGGCATATTCAATTGCCTGGCCTTGTGTTCCCATCTTTTTTATGCTCAAAATTTTTCCTGATGAGACTTGGGTCCTAAAAAGGTGGGTTCCATCGCCCATCAAAAGGTGTCTGGAGTTACGTAATTGGGAATTGACTATTGCGTATTGGAAGAGGTTTAAGGGCTGTTTGTTACATATTTGAAGGAAATTTGTTCCGTCAAATATCTCAGAATATCTCATTCGTGAAGTTTATCAAATTCTCTTTACTCACTTTTGCTTTAGATGTTATTTGTATAGATGTTAACATGTTTTTGACAGAAAACAGTTTTCTCTTTGAAAACAAAACACAGAAAACTTTAACTAAAAATGCCCATAGCCATTAACAGTATTTGTACACCTACAAGCTATCCTAACTCATCTTTAACACAACGGAAAAGTTCATCAGAAAACCTTGCAGCTTCTCATCGTCCCCATGGCAACCCTAAAGTTTGCAACCTCACTACTCTTAGCTCTCACAATCACCTGTGCTGTCTCAACTCGAATTCTTGATGAGGAACAAACACCCGCTCCCACCACCGTTGTGGCACCGTTTGCTGGTTGCTTGGGCAGCTCCTTCGGTAGCTACCCCGGCACTAATGCAAACTCTCATCCATTGAATTTCTTCATTCACAAACACCTCCACGGGCGGATTGATGGTGTGTGCGCCGTCTTGGGGTGGTTGATTGGAGCAGTGTTTTTATGATTCAGTAGATCTTTTTATTTTTCATTTGATGTGATTGGTTTTCACTAATACATATTGGAAAAGTGCAGATCTAAGTTAGGTTTCATCCAGTCACACGGACAACGTATGAAGGTGGTTCAGACGGAAAGTGATTAATGAATATAAATCTTGTCAACCTGATTCTAACGATATTGAAATATACATTCTTAACATTCGATTGATCCGATATTGTAAAAAAATCTCTAAAAAATAAAAAATACTTCCATTTGGTGAGTACTTAATGATTTGATGGATACTATACTTCTATTTGGCATATCCATTCACATGGGCTATGCCAAATCTGTAACTACTCTTTTTGTTGAGCTAATTGGAAAATTGTTGAAAGGTGATCTAATCATATGGTAATTAATTGAGAGTTTCAACTTCATGGAAACATAAAAGAAGCTTCATGTCTCAAAAAGGAGAAGAAACAAACAAAAATGTTTTAAGTAAAATGATGATATGCCTTGGCCCCCTACCCCCTCCCCCCCCCCCCCCCCCCCCCCCCTCCACACACACACACACACACACACATATATATATATATATATATATATATATTACGTATGCCTGTATGGTATTCACCTTTCTTCTGCCCTGTTTGGCTGCATGGTATAAATCAATTGGCACTGTTCTTGATAAATCTACTAATATCCAAACAGCTACTTACAAATCAGAAGTTAAATATGTAATGGCGTATCACCATGGATTGTGCGCCGACCAAAACGCCAAATTTTCTCTAACAAAATCATAATATAATCTCTGGATAAAGGGACCCTTTTCAACTGTTTTCTGGTGTTTCTTTTCCAGCGGCGGTCCAAAGACTTTAGTCAAAGAAATTAAAGTTAATAAACATTAATTTAGGCAAAGCAGGAAGAGAAAAGAAAACAATTACACTTAACATTCAAATCATATATCAGTGAGGATAGAAATTTGGAATTTTGCTTTGCTTTGTCTCATACATAATAAATTATCAAACAAACCACCACTAGCTTTCATGGGAAAATCCTGAAATTTGGTTAGAGGACATATTAAACAAACACACATCCTGCTGTTGTTATACTATTTTATATTACATGGACGTTTCATTTTAACACGTTGTGCTCGTATCGGATTTCTCACACTCGAATAAAAATATAATACTTAAACACTTTAAATTTAAAAAAATATAAAAAATTTAAACGAGTCCGACACTCAAACACGTATACCAATGTCCGACACTCATACCCGTATCTCACACAAATTAATTAGTTCATTAATCCAAAAAAAAAAAAAAGAAGGAAAAAGAAGCTGGCCCATTTATATAGTTTAATTAACAGGAACTCATATTGTTGAGCATTGAGATGGTGAAGGTGATGAATTAGGTGTTGATGAAGAAGGCCAAAGCTGTGCATTTTTCACCCTGGAAACAAACGCCAGCACACCTAAAGGAGTAACATCTCCAATCACAGTCACTTTCTTGGCTTCCAAATCTATAGTGAATAATCTCACTCCTGCACCAAAATGATTTATATCAAAGTTCATTTTATCTAGTACTAAAAAAGTGTTACTTAATTAAGTTCACACCTTCCATTTTGGAGATGTGTTTTCTGACTTTTCCTTCACAGCCCTTGCAATGGATTGACACCCTCAAAACCACAACCTGCAATATTAACTACCCATTATACATATTATTTAAAGAACTATTTACATGGGTAGTTTCTTATATTCAAGTTAGTGTTCAATATAGTGGCTGCATGCAGTGACAAATTAGAGAGAGAGAGGGATTAAAAAACTGACCTGATTATTACGCGATCGGGGGGATGAAGAGGAGGACTTCAAAGCAAGAGAAAGATCAGTTGATCTTACATGGTTAGGCTTTGAAGTTTGACTAGGAACCAATTGTGAGGCATGACGATCAGACTGATCTGATAGCCAATTATTAGCAATAAAAGGGCCATCACTTAGAAGATACCTAGAGGAGTTACCATGAGGGCTACTTATATCTGCACAACTTTTTCTCCCTAAATCGCTTTCCTTAAAAGAAGAAGAAGAGCTCTTTCTACTCTTTTCATGGTAATTACTAGCAGACTTAGGAATTATAGGCATTAATTGTGATGAACATCGCACATAAGGCTTAGGGTTATGGCACCGTTCAATGGGTCTATGACCACGGCGAACCATGGACCGACTCTCCATGCTAGAACATATGGCCGTTGAAGCTGGAAAACCACAGAATACATCCATTCCTTTCATTTTTGGACAATCTTTCTTAAGATTATTAGCTGAGAGAAATATGCACTACTACTTTTGTTAATTTGAGAATTATTATAAAGAGAGACTATAGCTATTAGCAAGTAGTAAGTAATACAAAGATAATCCTAATGAGGGATGGAGATGGCAACTAATCTGCTTTTAAATTACTCCTGGTAGATGAGAGAGAAGGAAAAATTAAAAAAAAGATGGATAACATTGGTCCCACCAGAAATGTTGAATAATTATACCTTTTGATGAAATGTGATTAATCCGTCTGTGGATTCTAGTTACCAACTTTTAATTTATCTAAATTAGCATTGAGGTGTGGGGTTAACAAGTTGGGTTCAACTTTGTGTGATATGATTACTAAGACTACTAGTAGCATGGCTACCTGCTCTTATTATTAACATGATCAGCTTCTGCAAAAATTAAGTAGCTTAATTAAATGACACAAAGCAAAAGGTTGATCACTTCTAATATTTCTTTATGATCAATAATTTCCTTTAAAGCCTTAATTTATATCCTATGTGGGTCTTGGTCAAGCTATTTGTTAAAATTGTTTTACTGTCACGCGTTTACAGATGTGGGGCTTTCGTTAGTGGGCAGATTACAGGGCCCTTTAGTCCTTAATTTCCTCTCTTTCCCTTACTGCATGCAGTCTCTCTTTTTCTTTTGAAACATGGGATTCGAAAATTAATCACTATTTCACTCTTTCTTATAAAGACAAAGAGTTCCATTTGATTATCAAGACAAAGAGGTCCCCATTTTCTAACACTATCAAAATGGACATCATTAAGAAAAAGAGTTTTTCTTGTTAGAATTTCTACAAAGAAATTCATACAAATCCACAAGAATTATCATAGAAGAAAATAAAATACTCAAATATAATTTGATAGAAAATTAAGAATGCATTTTTTGAGATCCATTATGAGCTGAGCAATGGAATTGTAAAAACGAATCCTCCTTATAAGTGTAGTCCTTCTTGATTCCTCTTATCACTAATCTTAATAAGAAACGTTGTAGAACCCTAAAGAAGGAAGTTGTATTCTTTTCTTGAGAATTGTGAGAGTTGGAATTAAAAGGGAAACATAACCATGTGATTTATTGACTCACTTATCACAAGTTCAATGTCCATTATAATCCACACTAGTTAACTTATATTAGATAATTACAGTTATAAACCTGTCGGGTCCATCATATGTATCACTTAATAGACATATCTCTTAACCCGTTTATTATAAACCCAAAAACCAAATTAATGGAAGCCCACAACCATGAAATTTTCTAACATTTCTTTGATCTATTTTGTTTTAAAAGGGTATTGTTTTTTCTTTAATATATAGGTAAAAGACTCAAATTTGGAACTCTCTCTTTTTAAGAGAGGTGTATGGTTACTAATTGGACTATAACCAAGCACAAAGATTTGATTTTCATGAAATAGATGAAAGAAATTAACTTCCCACCAAAGGGATGAATACAAATATTTGATGGCAGGATTTCTCCAGACTTCGGGTTAGGCCTTAAATCATCTTCATCAATCTCCATCATGATTGGAAAAATATGTACGTCTTATATATAAAATTTTATGTGAGCTAGGGCATATAGCCATGGATATCTTTTACTTTTGTTTGCCATTCTGTATTTATGTGATTTTCTTTGATAAGATGCATGGCTCAATTATAAACCAATGATACAAGAAGAATCATTACTGAAAACTTGAAAAAAGAAGAAGGTTAATTTGGAAGATAATCCATCCGATCTCCTTTGCTTTTCTAAAGGGAAGGGCGTGACCCATCATATGTCCCAGCAGGTTGCTATCATGCTTGGACCCATAAATTCACAACAGTCTATTTTGCATACAAAAGAAAAAGATAACCTCTATTTGCTTCTTGAGGGAAAGTTGAAGAAGACTTCATGCTTGTCTTTCTGGTGCCAATATCAGGAAGATGATATCATGCTATTATTACCAAATAAATTTGATTAGATCGGATCTAAAACATGAAATTCAATTAATGGTTTACAAAATAATTTTTATAAGATAATAATAGAGTTAAACATGGTTTAGTGTTTAATAAAAACAATTTTAAAAAATATTTTTGAGCTTAAAATTTTTTTTTTTTCTAAATCGTGTAGATTTAACTTCTGTTTATAAAAAAACAAGAGCTTGGTTTTGTTTCCAGATTATTGGGCTTTAACAAGCCTGCGTATATTCAAGAGCTTGGGCTCCCTCTTTGACCGTTTTAGTTGCCCAAAAACATTGTGGTAAGGCTAAGACCAAAATCCAACCAAGCCCACGTGATTCACACGTGCAAAACCATGACACATTGACACCCGTTATGCCCCCAAATTAGGGTTTTGTAAACCTGATACTGTATATTAAAACCGCACACGGAGCAGAGGTTTCGCTTTCCTCTGCAAGCTTCTGCACTGACAGAGAGACACAGAGGCAGCAATGGGTAAGCAAGAAACAACAGTAGCGGAAATTCAATTTGTTTCCAATTGCATATTTATGTATCCAATTTTATATTTTCATTATTTTCCGGTGGACTTAATATTATGTAAATTTGTTTAATTGTGAGAAAGAAAAAAAAGCGAGAATCAAGGTTCACGAGCTAAGGAACAAATCAAAGGCAGAGCTGTTGAGTCAGTTGAAGGACCTGAAAGCTACTCCGCGTCGCTAAGGTTACTGGTGGCTCCCCCAACAAGCTCTCCAGGATGTAATCCCATTTTCCTACCTCAATCTCAAAATCCCTAAATACATCGATAGATTGACATATTAGATGTGTGTATGTTGGACTTATTTTTAAGTCCAATCCAATTTTGGGTTGTTCTTGTACTTTTTTTAACGACTTGAGGGCACAATGGTATTTACAAGAACAACACAAATATACAAGAACACCACAAAATTGGGCTGGACTTAAAAAGTGAATAAAATATTGTTTACTATTTTTACAATTCCAAAAAATATACCATTGTGCCCTCAAGTGATATAAAAATTTACAAGAACAAAACAAAATTGGGTTGGACTTAAAAATAAGCCCAACAGTGGATACGTTTCTTTAATATAGGAATAGATGGGTGTTTGATGAATTTATTATGGGTTGGGTGCTGCAGCAAGGTGGTGAGGCTGTCGATAGCGCAGGTGTTGACGGTGATATCGCAGAAGTAGAAGGCGGCATTGAGGGAAGTATACAAGAAAAATAAGTTTTTGCCTTTGGATCTCCGTCCGAAGAAGACCAGAGCTATTCGAAGACGGTTCACTAAACACCAGGTTACCTTACAGTTCCCTTTCCTTTTTCTTTTCCGTAAATTGTAATTGAAATTTGCTTCTCTTTGAAACGATGGTGTATTTAACTTAATCCACTGATATTGCTAACTGGGCAAGATTAATGAACGTGGACTGTTTATTAGGCATTTAGCATGTTATCATCTCCTTATGGTGTTTCGACTTGATTTGTAAAACTAAAATGGGTGCTGAGCTTAACTTTTTTTTAACGCAGTGAACACCTCAACTATTTCTGGAATGTGTAGGTTTATCTGTGGAACTATCCTTTTTTGGAAACTTTTAACTACAAGAAAAAGAGGTATCACCGACCCACAAAATCCGGGGGTGATACTCTAGTTCCCTGTGATAGTCATAACCGATGGAAGTGAAGACCCGTCAATGAAAGACCCATCGGTGATAACCTCCTAACCTACTCCGTGATACTATGACCGGCCAGTGATAACCTATTCGGTGATACTAATTTTCTCCGACATATTAAATATCTTTCAGAAAAACTATTATCACCGATGTCTCTATGTCTGATACTATTTCAAAAAATATAATTCTGAACATTTTTAATAAATAAATAATAAAAAAATAACTTATCATAAGCTTAATATTTCGTAAGTGATGCTTTTTCAAAAAAAAAATTTAGTAATTTTTAATAAATAATAAAAAAACAACTTATCACCAACGGAATATTCCGTCAGTGATAATGAATTTAAAAAAAATTAATATCCTTTGCAGTCTTGCAATTGATTGTGAAATTCCCTATAAGAACAACAAGGACAATTAAGCACCACCTTTTTCTTTCGCCAATGGAAAATTAACTGCTATATCACACACAGAAACAGAGAAGCTACAACATTTAACCATGGAGCTCCTCGGAAAACATAACTAATTAAAATTCAAGACATCAAAATATAACTTTGTAGCACTAACAGGAGCGGAAGCTTTAGTAGCATAAGATTCATTGCGAAAAGAACTGCCAGAATCTGAAAAGGAAATCATACAAAAACTGTCAACATCAATATGCTACAAGCAAATAAATAAGAAGGATTTCATGTCTTATGTAAAAAATCACATATATTTTGTCACAGGTAAAATATAAAATGAAAGCTAAGAATTACCTCCACTATCAGGGAACACAAGAAAAAGAGAAAAGTAGGCAACCACTCATAAGTTTTTGGATTCCTATAACTTTAAATAACCTTTTTGAAATATGCTTACAACATACCTTAAAGGGATAAACATGAAGTGAGCATGCAACAAGAAACGAGGGCAAATCGTTCATTGCTTTATTTGGTTGGTGAGCAAATATAAACTAATAATGGTTAAAACATCAAAACTTATCATTCATGTCCCAAAATTGAAGCATTCAGCTAACTAAGCCTAAAACGAATGACCAGCTTAACATTAAGTCACAACAAGGTAATAAAAAGGTCTGTTGCGATTCGGTTCTCTCAGAAACACACTAATATCACAAACCAGTGTATAATTAAATCATAGAATTTAATATTGTACCTGTGTGACTGGTGTATCGACCGCCAGCTCAATCATAAGGCACTGATAAGTGCAGAGTTTAAGACTTTAATCTGTTAAGTACAATAAGAAGCATAAATACCTAATGAGAATGAGAAACCTGTTTCTTTTGTTTATGAACTCCCTCACATAAAACACATAAAGAAATAAATCTACTAGTTTGTATGATCATTCAAGCACATATAAGATCCATCCATTAAACTTTCCTCTCCAGTTAAGAATCGAATCAATGATAATTCATTAAAAACATTAGGAAATAATGATAGAAAATTGCAGATATGATAAACAAATCATATTAATATTGATTTCAGCCAAAGAATGAATGAAAGCTCCAGAAGCTTACAGGAATTTCCTCAAAAATATCCACCCATGAAAAGTTTCTCCCTCAACCTACTGAAGAAAGAGACATTTAAAATGAGAGTGCGTCAAATACTTGCAACTACAGAATATCTTTGCAATATGAAAGGTAAAAGGCATACTTCTCTCCAGTAAAATTGTTATTCCGGTAAAGATCACTGAAAGAATCAGAGAGCTTCAAAGCCTTCAGAGCTAAGACACATTGATTGGATCTTGAAGGATCATAACCATACACACACCTTTTGATATTCTCCTGCAACCATCCATATATAAGTTCTTCAAAAAATAAACTATGGTATATCCTCAACCTCAATTTTGAAAACTAGTAAGAAATGAAAAGGAGGAAAAAATGCTAAAGAATAGAAATTTAACATGTCGAGTACAAACATGCAATCTAAAAGTAGGTGTCCATAGCTAAAATTTCCACGATTAATTCTGCTGTTATAGATTGCTTTGAAAAAAAAACTAGTAACCATAACATTACAATCAAGAAAGTATCAGCCTATAAATTTTATTTTACAAAGTAAATGGAGTATAATGCAGAGGTAGCAGCAGCGGCAACCATGGCGTAGTAAAATATGCAAATCAGACACAGTCTGCAACCAATCAGAGAACTAATTTGGTAAATTTCCTCTTCATGAATGCAACTTTACAAGAAAAGGAAAGCGAGTTGCTCAATTTTAAGTATGAAGGACACATGAACATGTTAATGCCTCCATAAAAAAACGAATATGTTGATGCCCAAAATCTAAAAGGCAGACAATGCACCTTACAATTAAAGCATCAAGAGAGCAGCCACTGCCGAGAGAATAAATATTTTAATTGCCTTAAATATAAAAAAATTTCCATCAACAATAGCTCAAGACTGATTTAGGTGCAGTAAAACATTGAGTAAGAAGGCAAACATAAAAAAAGGTTTTTGTTTCCAAGAACAGGGAAACAAAAAAAGGAGTCACAAAAAGAATGTCCTTGGCAACAATGGAAACTCCGCTGCAGAACATTAACAAACTTTTCACAATTTCATCTGCCAGATGTTTAGAATCCAAATGTGGCCTGAGATAGGACCAACCAAAAAGACAAAAAAAAGCAAAATCACCAAACAAATGCAACTACTATAGACAAAATCATAATTCTTCGCTATTTGAAAAAGAGAAAAATAAGCCATCAGAGAGAGCGATCTGACCATTACCTTTCAATGGAGATCGGAGAGAGCAGTTTGATTGGAGGTTGGCGCAAGAAAGACGGATGTGCGGCAACGAACTGGCGGCGGCTGGCAGTGGGCGGCAACAAGACACAGAAAGAGGGTTAGAACTTGTTAGAAGTATGTTAATGTTTGTGTTTAGGGTTTAGACAGTGATTAGGGTTTCGAGAAAGAAAGGAAATAGAGAGATAATAAGCAGTAAATTGGTACATCAATACCCTTAAACCCTAATACTCTCAACACTCTAACACTCCCCCTCAAGTTGGAGCATACTCCAACTTGTTACAATGATACCCATCCAATATGTTACAAATAAATTCAAACCCAAATAACAGCGAAACTCATAATAATTCGGGGCAACTAGACCCAAGACAATAGTTAGGTCACCATGTCGGTACCACCTAACGATAATGGATCAACACGATCCATTAACAAGGTCCGGGGACATCGGACAAACAAGACCCTCCACTTAGGGGTCAACAAGACAACAAAACAGACTGGAACGAGCTGCTTTATATGGGCTAAATCCACAAAACGAGTTGGATTGTGTCGAGGGACAAATCTGACTTGGATCCGGGTCAGGTCAACACATAAACAAAAACTAAAAACTTTCTTTTCTTCACGCAGCATCACCACATATAACAAGGGACTCATGACTGGCAACAGGATATCACAATCTCACTGGAAAGAAAGAAAACTGAACCTGTCGGAGACGAAACAAAAATTGCTTGAGAAGAGGGAAAACACTTGAAGAGCGCCGAGAAATTCGTTGGAAAAACATAATAGAAACTAAAAGTAGAATCTAAATCTAGCTATATATATATATTTTCCTTTGGTTTGCCTAAGAATACCAAAAGAAATAGAGAGATAGTAAGCAGTAAATTGGTTACTAACCCTAAGGTTAGTAGTCATATATATAGAAAACTTAATATTATAAAATTACATCAATACCCTTAAACCCTAATACTCTCAACACTCTAACAAAGTAGAAAACTTGTTAGAACCTGTTAAGGTTAGAACTTGTTAGTATCTTACCTCAATCGAAGAAATTGACAAAAGATTTAGTGATTGGTGGGTGGTGTTGTGGTGGGGAGTGGTTCATGGAGGCTCGCTATGTGCGGTTGCGCTAGAGTTCTTAGGAGGTTTCTAATGTCGAGACAAAGAGAAAAAAGAAAAGGTAAATCTTAGCGAGGGACGACCGGACAAGGGTTAGCGTGGTGGGTGGAGCGTCGAATCGCTGAGGGGACGTGCGACGTTGCTAGGAGTCGAGACAGAGAAGGAAAATAAGAGAAATGAGTAGGGTTGTGCCTTGTGTTTAGGGCTTATTATCTATAGTTACTTATCACTGACGGATTAATGTCGTCGGTGATAACTATTTTTTTCAATTTTTAAAAATAACAAAATAATTTAAAATAATTTTTTTAATGTACTTATTATCACCGACGGATTTTTCTGTTGGTGATAGTATTTAAATATGTTAATTATTATCAACAGAATAATTCCCTCGGTAATAACTAATTTTTTTGGTTTTAAAAATAACAAAAATAATTTAAAATATATTTTTAAATGTATTTATTATTACAGACGGATTTTTCTATCAGTTATAATATTTTTCTTATTAAAAATTAAAAGATGGATTTAAAAAACATATCACCAAAGAGAAATTGTCCATCGGTGATAATACGTCGATGAAACATACTATCATCGACAACAATGGGTCCGTCAGTGATAATCTATCGCTGATGTCGCTTTTTCTTGTAGTGTATATAGACCATTTATCAAGACATAAGAAATGCTACTTATAAAAAAAAATTAAGACATGAGAAATGCTGTGCTTGGAGGATCTTTTTTCCCTTTGGTGTCTGTATGACTTGTGTTATGTAACGTAGTATATTTCTTTAGCTTGTTTAGATTGGATGTATTCTGGCTGTATCCATTGTTTTTAATTTATTTCAAACTCATATTTTACCATCTTCGACCTGTGATCATCCCCAGTTCATCCAATTTGAGCATCTGATCAAAGGCAGGGGTGGGGTGCTTCAAGAGGAATACTTTTATTGATTTTGTGTCATTCCTTCCCTTGTATGTTATTGATCAAACTGCCCATATGAAAACTATCTTATCCAAAAGGAAAGTTGAACATTGAGGCTCTTATGCTTTAGAATATGTTGAAAGAGGTTATTGAGGGGGAATAAACTCGAACTTGAGAGCTTGTAAATGAGTTCAGACCGAATTTTTGAGTAGAATGGATGCTCTATATCTATTAGGATTAAATTCAAGATCTTGATGTGGATAGTGGAAGGACCAAACTAAAGTATGTGAATTGAAAAATTTACGTCCACATGTTGCAAAATTTATATTTTTCCTTTCTCGTGTATTCGGTACTTTTCTGTGTATTACCAACTATCTTGAAGTGTGAAGTGGCAAATGAATTGCGTTTCGTTCATGGATTTCTCAGTCCTATGTTTTCTGGTGAGGTCAGGAGGGGAAAAAGTAGTGTGGTTTTTTTCTGTTGAAATTTTTAGTACTACTATTTGTGACTTACTTCAAACACATTATTGCGTAACTGTTTTGTTAATTTTTATATTTATATCTTTTTCATTACACTATTGCTGAACTTTCTCTTCTGCTTTTGCTTTGTGTAGGCATCTTTGAAGACAGAACGGGAGAAGAAGGAGATGTCCTTTCCAATGAGGAAATATGCCATTAAAGTTTAGTTTATATGTGGAAATGAGAATTTGGTTTCACAAGGATTATGTTAATTAATTGTTTGAGCTGTTGATTTCTTTTCTGGTCGCAACTGTTATACTTTCAACGATATTAGAACTTGAATGAAGTTTTTGTTTAGTTCAGCATTCAATCTATTTTTCAGTCATTTCTTGCTTTGCTAATGCTTCATCTTGACACTGTGATGACTGGCCTTTCTTAGCAGTTGAAAAACCTGAAAATCATTGATACATAGCTTAGCTTCAGACCAGAAAATCTGAAATTTCATTGAACCATGTTATTAAAACACACCTTTAAGCCTAATAGCTATTTAATACATAAAGCTCGACTCTAAAAGAAGAATGAAGCAATATAGCTTCCAACCATGACTCTGTTGATCTACTCTGAAATCAATTATTCTAGCCATAAATCTAACAACAGCAACCAAACTTCATGCACAACATTTATCTTACATCGTCATGTGGATTCGAGTCCCAAGATAGTAGTCCCTGATAGAAAACAATTTCGTGGATGCATCCATGATGTCCATTCAGTCTTTGGGTGATTCGACAGAGCATGCAACTCTCATTCATAGGACTGAAATCAAGCACTCAATCATTTTGTTCGCTTTGTCGTGTATCCGGCTTGGATTTCTGCTCGTAGTTGCTCAACTCTCTTCTGTGTTTGCCTAATGTAGAAGCTGAGGATATGCAATTTGGATTGCTTGTTCAGGTAATACCATCTTCACGAAATCATGAAGAGTTAAACCCTCTTTGAACATGTCATCAATGGGTCTCTTCCTTGTGAACATTTCTAGTTGGAGTATCCCGTAGCTATACACATCCCCGCTTGTGGTTGCTTCACTTCCTATTTCGTACTATGCAATCTCACATCTCAAATCAATATTGTAAATTTTCATATTATAAGAAAATGGATAATGTTTGTTTTGAAATAGAAACAAAAATATTTACATGGTGCGGCATAACCAATTGTTCCTTTTAGGCCAAGGGAGCTGGTCTGAGTTGAAGTAGACACATTAGTAGCTTTAGAGAAAAACCTAGCTAATCCGAAATCTCCTACATGAGCAGCCATATCATCATCAAGGAGGACATTGCTTGGCTTCAAATCACAATGGATAACAGGCACATGGCAAAGGTGATGGAGATAATCAAGAGCAGAAGCTACATCAATGGCGATGTTTAACCTTCGAAGAAAGTTCACCCCCTTCGAAAATTTGTGTAGCCATCTCTCTAAGCTCCCATTCGGCATGAACTCATAAATAAGAGCTTTGAAAGTGTTACCTTGGAAATCCACACTAGAGCAGGCAGATATGATCTTGACAAGATTGCGATGTCTGATGTTTCTCAAGGCTTTACACTCTACCATGAAGCTCTTGGATGTTGAATGCTGTTGTAGATTCATCACCTTAACCACAATTATTATTCCGTCTAGATCCTAGTTTAGAATTCCTTTGTAAACATGCCCAAAATTGCCTTCACCGATCAAATTGGCTGAAGAGAATCCATCAGTAGCTTTCAGGAGTTGCTGATAGGAAACCTTTGGAATTGAATTCCTCAACGACAATGCTGATGAAGGCTGTTTTTTGGCTTTTTAACTTTTGAACCAACAAAAAATTACACAAGATAATAGCTAAATAAATACAAAAATCCCACATGATATCAAGATTAAGTTGAGAGAAAGGGTGTGTTTTTATTTCTTTGATTCCTTGAAATTGCATGACGGCATATGCAATTCAACTGGACCTCCGCAAAGCTTCCCATTTCCAGTAAATGAAATTGCCATCGCATTACTGAAAACTCCTCCTCTTGGTACTTCCCCCTCCAAGTGATTGAAAGACAAGTTCAAGTATTTCAAGCATGATAAATTCTCAAAATACTTTGGAATTTGGCCAGACATATTGTTGTGAGAGATATCCAACTCTTTAATGCTTCTCAAAGAACTCAGAGAAGAAGGAATGCTTCCATTGAAACAATTTCCCTCTGCATAAAGAATTTCCAAGCTTGTACAACCCTCAAGGGTAACAGGAATTTCACTTGAAAACCGGTTTCTAGAAAACCGGTTGCCAGATATATGATTATCTGATATTGATATTCTTGTCAATGTTGTTGAGAGGTTTGCTATAGATTCTGGGAGCGCTCCTCTAAATTGATTTTGATTTAAAATTAACTCTTTCAAATTGGTACAGTTTGTTAGAGAGGTTAAGAAATCTAGATCACCGGCTACCCCACTCCCCAAATTATTGACTCCAAAATATAGCTTGCGAACATTTTTGAGAGCAGTAAAATCAATTGACAGTTTCCCATTAAAATTATTAGCTGAGATGCTAAGGTCTTCAAGCTTTGAAGCATTAGATAATGACTTTGGGACAGGTCCAGTAAAATTATTAAAAGCAAGTTGAAAGCCTATTAGATTTGGAAGAGTGAAGCCAAAGTTGGATGGAAGATTTCCATGAAGTTTGATTTCTACCTAGATCGAAGTAATTGAGGGAAGAGATGTTAAGAACAGAAAGGGGAATTGTACCTGAGAGTTCGTTCCAACCTAGTGCAAGAAATGTCAAGCTCTTTAGCTGACCTAGAGAATCAGGAATTCTCCCTTGAAAGCTATTGTCGTTTAAAGAAATTTTCTGCAGCGCGGAAATATTCCCAATGGAAGCAGGGAGTTCTCCTCTCAGATGGTTCACATGAATCGATAACAGCTCGAGTTTCACTAAGCGGCCAAAGTCAGCTGGGATATCTCCCACAAGGTTGTTTTTATAAGCGTAAAATTCATTAAGATTGGAGCAATGGGATAAATTGGTTGGTATTGTTCCTTGGAATGAATTATTACCCAATCTTAGAATTTCAAGCCTGAACAAACAACCAACTTCCGGTGGGATTTCGCCATTGAAGCTATTGTTAGTAAGACGGAGAAACCGTAGGAAGCTGAGATTCCCTATAAAAGGCAATAAAGAACCTCGAAGTTTTGGTTGTGTAGATCCAGCATGGTTACCCTTAGATGCTTGTGACCACATGTGACTCCTTTCCACTCGCAGAATGGCACGAAATCATTCCATGAAGTTGTAAGTACCCCGAAAGGATCATGATCAATCTGTGATTTTATGGCGAGTAAAGCTAGACGATCTGTTTCATTTCGTTTGGTTTTTGTGGAAATGGTGGTTGGGGCAGAGAAGCTACAGGGCAGTGAGAAGATGATGAAGAATTGTAGAATGGCAGGGGAGATAATAGAATAAAGCATGGTTACAGTTCTCATTGAATTGGAACCCAAGAACAAGAAGGAGATTTGATAGAGTGGAACCCAAGAGAGAATACTTGAGGACATTTATTTTGTTTTGATGAAGAGCAAGTAATGCTATTATCAGCTCCGTTGCATTTCCACATGTTGCATTAGGGAGTCCTCCAACTGCAGAAAAATTCAAACCCCATTTTGTTATATTTTGGACCAATCAGGTTCTAAGTTCTAACCCTTTGAGAATCTTTTATTACCACGCGTTGACTATAGAAAAAAAAGCTTGATTGAGATATTTTTTAAGGGATGAAGACTTGAGAGATAAAAAACTGCTTTTACCTGCCTAATACATTTTTAGAAGTGAAATTGTAATATAAAATATAAAAAAAGAAAATAAGAGCTTCTATCATAAATATAATTTTTTAAGTTCTGCTAATTTTGAATTTCAAAATCAATATTTCGCTATTCTCTACATGTTTTATTTTAATTTTTTGTTTAAAAATATTTAAATTTAAATTTCATATTTAATTACTTTATTTTCTCAAAATTTTATTTTTACATTTATGTTTCGAACCCACATGTTATGTTGAGCACATAATAATTTCTTATAAAAATAATTATTTATCTGCTTAATTTGTGTACTTAGTAAATTAGATTCAAAATTATGATCTCAATTTTTAATCTAATTATTTAACGTATTTTAATTTAAAATTTGTTACTTCAATATTTACATATGTATGCAAATACAAATTATTTAATCTTCATAAATCATATTATAATTTAAAATTGATTGTAATTTACTGTACATTGCTGTAAAGTTGGGTAAACAACATTCAGTCGACTGAATCAACATTTTAAACTAAAAAGCATCGGGTAAACAGGCAATAACTCTCTGTTTTTCATTCAGTCGATTGAATCTTGTTTTTCCAACAAAACTTCCAACAGACAAAGAGGTTGTCAAACCACATTAATTCTTGGTGTTCTTGCTTCTTCTTTTTTTAATTTGCTTATTATGGTTGTGTTTTTATCTAAAATTTGAGTAAGTGGATGTCAAAAGTAAAATCCAAACATTGTCATATGGAGTTTTACTACAGTTCGCGAGAGTTTATATTAAAAACAAAAGTTACATTCAAAGCCTATAAAAAAATTGGTTGGTTTATGAACAAGAAAAAGAAAAATGTAGGTCCAAAATATACTATGGCAATACCCAAGAGGGGGGTGAATTGGGTATTAAAAAAAATTAAATACTTTTTGCAATCTCAAATAACAAAATATATGCGGAATTAAATCTTTCTAAATTACTAGCACAAAGATGAGAGAGTTTATTGCTTAATATAGAAATGATAATTGAATTCTAAAATAATTAAGCAATCAATCTCATTTACTTGAATAATAAATAATTATAAGCAAGTAATTATGAAAGTAATTAAGGAGATAGAGTTAGAGAGATGCAAACTCGATTTATAGTGGTTCGGCAATATCGGAATCCTTCCGACCCTACGTCCACTCTCTTCAAGGATCCTCCTTGAAGTCTTTCACTAAACCAAGCAACTTACGGGTGTTGCTCAAACCGAAACACAAGCAACTTACGGGTGTTGCTCAAACCGTACAATCCCCTTCCTCTCGGAAGTAATCCCCTTCCTCTCGGAAGTAATCCCCTTCCTCTCGGAAGTATCCCCTTCCTCTCGGAAGTAATCCCTTTACAATAAAAGCTGTAAAGTAAATGGTAGAGAGACAACAAATGAAAGCTTATACAACTGAATAATGTCTCTCTTTCAAAGAAAAGCTTGAAGAATAGCTCAACATGAGTATTTCAAAGCTTTTTTGAGTTTCAAAGAATGAATGACTTGATTGTGTGTGTTCTTCTCTTTTTGAATGTCTTCTCCTCCTTGTTGAATGCTGAATTGAGTGGGTTTATATAGCAATCAATTAATATGGCCGTTTAGGACTTTAATTTGAAAAAGATTTACTTTAAAACGTTCAGATTTGGAGTCCAACGGTCATGTTTTTGAACTACCAGTCGACTGGGTCGTGATACCAGTCGACTGGGTCCTCTTAAAAATTCACATTTTTGCTGCTATAGTGTTACCAGTCGACTGGTAAGTCATACCAGTCGACTGGTAAGTCATACCAGTCGACTGGGAACCTTCTGCCACTTTTACCAGTCGACTGCACTATTCACCCAGTCGACTGGGTCACTGTTGGAGCGCTGCTACAGTGATTTCTGGATGAACAGTGTTTTCAGCATAATTTTCTTCATATCTCTTTATTCTTTTTGGATTTTTGAGTTCCAAAAAATCTCCTAATTTAATCAAACTTTCTTGCACATTAAACACACAAGTTAAACACTTCAAAAGTGTTTTGTTATCATCAAAATTAATCTAATCAATTTCTTGATTGAGGCATTTTTGATGATGACAAAACATATTACAAATTTAAGCATAATGTGTATGCTAGATATATGAAGAATGATATATTACAAATGCTCAAGTAATTTTCTATGCCAACATAAATTCTTCTTAAATTCAATTAGAGAATGTTAAGTATTGAGCCCAAAGAATTTATTTGCATTTAATAAAATTACTTGGAGATTTTATATCTTCAATTAATTAAGACTATATAATAAAATGCAATGCAAATATAATTAGCTCCTAACAATTGAAATGGCATCAACATTGATTCACCAATTTCTACAATCTTGGTCACCTTGGATGTATAAGCACTATTAACAATCTGTATTACTTAAGTAATATTCATTAGTGTTTAATTAAGATTTTTGTTACTATCAAAATCATTCAGGGTCAACAATCTCCCCCTTTTTGATGGTGACAAAAATCTTAAGAATAAGGTCTAACAAAATCTCTAATATTCTTATTTTTCTCCCCCTTTTTGTCATAATAAAAAAGGTGTATTTCAAAGAAGAGCTCCCCCTCAAAATATGCTATCGAAAATATTTTGATGAAACATTTTGAGAAAAGAATCATTTTACAAGATATCAAGAACTATAAAGTTTTTGAAAGAGTTCCTTTAGAACATAGAGATGAAATTCTCAAGATATAATAACCAAATTTAAAACATATCAAAAAGAGTTTATCAAGTATTTAAAACTCATTTTAGTAAAATGATTTTACCAAAGGTTTTCTCTTTTATCAATAAATCAGATTTTCTCCCCCCTTCAAAAAGTCTAAAGTAATTATTTTCAACTCTTAAGAGAAATAAAATTGGATTAAAACTTAACAAGCCTTATTGGTAGTTGATTAATTGAATAATCAAGACAAAGAGCTCATCAACTACTCAAAAAAGATGTTCAGATTGGAAATATCTATAAGTACTTGAAAAAAAAAAGTTACTTCCCTTGCATATATGCACCGAAATATAATTTTCAATTATCAATCAAATATCATTTTCAGGGCAAGTTAGATTCAATAATTAGATGATTATCAATTCAACACAAAGATAATCATTAATTTCAAACTCAAGCATATATAATAGAAAGTTTCGTATTCAGCTAATGCTTGATAGATAAATAACTCAAAAATAATTCTCAAATCTAAATTCAAGCTCATTACTTGATTTATCCAATGCCAAATCAAAGAGAATTTATCAAAGAACAATTAATATTTGAGTATTAAATGGCTCCAAACAAGATTTGATTTTATAGACGATTGGAGAAGACTTACCAGTCGTTTGGAGTTTTTTGCAGAGAGTTACCAGTCGACTGGGTCAAAATTACCAGTCGACTGGACAATCAGGCAGTGACTTACCAGTCGACTAGAGCACATTTACCAGTCGACAGGACCATTAGTAAAATTTCCAGTCTTGAATTTTTAGCACGAATTTGTTTATCTATGACATTTTTTAGTGAGGAAAATATTTAAACATGGATTAATACTCTTTCACTCAATGTCAAACAGCAAATGATGAAATGAGATGCAATCAAACATTCAGTTTATCGAAATCAAGCAATCCCATCAACATTCTAATCTTACAAAAACTAGCTTCACTTAGGGGTTTTGTAAGAATATCAGTTATTTGATCTTCTGAATGTATGAATTCTAATCTTATATCACCTTTTTGAGCATGGTCTCTTAGGAAATGATGTCTAATCTCTATATGCTTGGTTCTAGAGTGCTGAATAGGATTTTTGGTTAGGTTGATGGCACTAGTATTATCACAAAATATAGGAATATTTTTGAGACTCATGACATAGTCTTCTAGTTGTTGTTTCATCCATAGTACATGGGAACAACAACTGCCAGCTGCTACATATTCCGCCTCAGCGGTTGATAGTGCAACTGAATTCTGTTTCTTGGAGAACCAAAAAGTTAACATAGCACCTAAGAATTGGCATGTTCCACTTGTGCTTTTTCTATCTAACCTACATCCAGCAAAATCAGCATCCGTATATCCTACTAGCTCAAAAGATGATTCTCTAGAATACCATAATCCTATGGTCTGGGTTCCTTGCGGATATCTAAGGATTCTTTTTACTGCAACTACATGTGATTCCTTAGGATTAGACTGAAATCTAGCACACATGCATACACTGAACATTATATCAGGTCTACTTGCAGTCAAATAAAGTAAAGCACCTATCATGCTTCTATAATATTTAGAATCTACAATTTTACCTCCTTCATCAAGATCAAGTTTGGTGGTTGTGCTCATTGGTGTTCCAAGTGGCTTTGAGCTTTCCATCCCGAACCTCTTAAGTAGGTCTTTGATGTACTTTTGTTGATTGATGAAGATACCTCCTTTTAGTTGCTTGATTTGCAGTCCAAGGAAGTAGGTAAGTTCTCCCATCATGCTCATTTCAAATTCACCTTGCATGCACTTTGCAAACTCTTGACACATAGATTCATTAGTAGCACCAAATATAATATCATCAACATATATTCTTTCTTCTTAATTATATCCCTTAGCAACTAGTCTAGCTTTATTTCTAGTTACTATTCCATTTTCATCCATCTTATTCCTATAGACCCATTTTGTTCCAATGATGGAATGATTCTTAGGTCTTGGAACTAGATTCCAAACCTTGTTTCTCTCAAATTGATTAATCTCTTCTTGCATAGCAATAATTCACTCATTGTCCTTTTCAGCTTCTATAAAGGACTTAGGTTCTACCTGAGACAGATAAGCTACATAATTGCAAATATTTATAATAGAAGAGCGAGTTCTTACCCCTTGTGAAGGATCACCAATTACTTGATCAATTGGGTGATAGTTCACATACCTCCAATCTTTAGGAAGTCCATCCACTTGTTGGCTTGTAGATGGTTGGTCCAAATTATGAGCTTCGAGCTCTTCATTTGCTTGAGTTGGATTCTTCTTCGGGTCAACAATGAGAGTAGGTGTTTCCTTTCTTGGAATAAAATCTGCATCATTATTAATGGAAACTTCTCTACTACTAATAGGGTTAGACTCATCAAGAGTTATATGCACAGATTCCTCTACTACTAGAGTTCTCTTATTGAAAACTCTATAAGCCTTACTCGATGTAGAATATCCTAAAAATATCCCTTCATCGGTCTTAGAATCAAATTTACCCAAATTAGTTTTATTGTTATTCAAAATGAAGCATTTGCAACCAAATGTACGAAAATAGGAAATATTAGGCTTTCTACCTTTCCATAGTTCATATGGAGTTTTATCAAGTATAGGCCTTATCAAAATTCTATTTAATATATAGCAAGAAGTGTTCACGACTTCAGCCCAAAAGTATTTTGGTAAACTATTTTCACAAAGCATTGTTTTTCAAAATTATTCTAGAACTCTATTTTTCCTTTCAACAACTCCATTTTGTTGAGGAGTTCTAGGAGCTAAAAAATTGTGATTGATTCCATTCTCATCACAAAAATTTGAAAAGCTTTGGTTTCAAATTCTTTTCCATGATCACTTCTTATGCTTGAAATACAAATTCCTTTTTCATTTTGAACCTTTTTGCAAAACTTTTCAAAACCTTTGAAAGCTTCATCCTTGTAAGCAATAAAAATAACAAAGGTATATCTTGAATAGTCATCAACAATAACAAGAGCATATTGATGGCCACCTAGACTAATGGTACTAATTGGACCAAATAAGTCCATATGCAAAAGTTCCAAAGGTCTAGTAGTTGAGACAACATTTTTTGCTTTAAAAGAAATCCTGGTTTGTTTTCCCGTTTGACAAGCATCACATACTTTGTCTTTTTCAAAATTGATTTTAGGAAGACCAATGACTAAATCTTTTCTTGAAACAATTTTCAGCAAGTTCATATTTACATGACCAAGCCTTTTATGCCGTAGCCATGGATTTTCACTAAAAGCAGGAAAACATTTTTCATTTTCAGAATGCAAAGATTTCAAATCAACTATATAGACATTTTCATGTCTATGGCCAATAAATTTGATCTTGTTGCTCCTGATGTCTATAACTAGACAATGAGAGGACTCAAATGTGACTTTGTTGCCTTTGTCACAGAGTTGACTAATGCTAAGTAAATTTGGCTTAAGGCCTTGTACTAGCAATACATTATCTAGGGTAGAGAAATCATTACCAACTTTTTCATGCCCGATGATCTTTATTTTGGTGTTGTCTCCAATGGTGACATATCCACCATCTCTTAGAGTTAGCTCTTGAATACACTTTTATCATCGGTCATGTGCTTTGAGCATCCAATATCAAGGTACCAACAGTTACCTTTCTCCTTTGTGTGGAGACATATCTACAGCACACTAGGATACACGATGGCATTTTTAGGTACCCAAAATTTCTTGGGTCCTTTGAGGTTAGTCCTAGAAAACACGGATCTTTTTGGGACCCATACTTTCTTGATAACATATGGAGTTCTATAGACATGATGATGCACAATCCTAGAATAATAGTTACTAAAATTTCTAGGATTTTTTAGTTGTGCATGTCTATAATTCTTAGGATAGGAGTTCCTAGGATACATGTTTCTATTGTAAGGAATATGAATATGCATGCCATTTTTAGAAAATGTATGATGATAATTTCTAGGATACATGCTTGTATTATTATGAATATGCATATTATTTCTAGGATAACCATGATGGTAATTCCTAGGATATGTATGTGCAGTGTGCAAATTTTGATTATACATATTGTTTTTAGAATGCATATTATGATTATTTCTAGAATGAGTATAAGCATTTCTTGAATGAGCATACATATAAGCATGTGTATTTCTAGGATGCTTCATTCTTGTATAAACATTAGAATTGGTATTTCTAGACTTGCTAGCATTTATAGAGGGAGTGCTTTTAGCCTTGCTAGAGATTTTAGAAGTAGAAGCTTCATTCACACCTGAGGCTTTAATGAATAAAGTCTCTTTTGATGTTTGTTTGCCTAATGGAGAATAACCTAACCTAGATTTTTCTTTATTTAATATTTGGCAAGATAGTACTTCATCTAGCTTTTCTTTTCCAAGCATAAGTCTAGATATAGTATCATTTAATTCTATTATCTTCTTCTTTAAGTTTTCATTTTCATCTTTAAGAAGATATTGAGAAGAATCATAAAGTAATGAAGATAGTTTATCTTTTTCTTCTCTTAAACCTATCATCTCTTTAGAAAGAGATGACACCTCTTTTTTAAGAATGGTGTTCCTAGAATCGAATTTTTTCAATTCTTCATATATTTCATTTATAACTTCTATCAATTCTTCACTACTGCTAACAATGTTATTTTTTGAAGAGGAAGAAGTTGATACCTCATTTTCGTCGTCGATTGCCATAAGACATAGGTTGGCAATTTCCTCGCATTCAATCTCTTTATTCGAGGAGACTTCTTTTTCTTCATCACCATCACGATTAAGATCTTCAATTTCCATAAAAGGTAAGGATGTGGTGGAACCATCAATTTTGTAATCCAAGTAGCTTTCATGCTTCTTGAAGGATTCCACAAGCTCTTCTAAACTTTCACATGTAGAATGCTTTGTCAAAATAATTTTCAATTGATTTGACAAAGATCTAAGAAATATTCTCACAAGTTCAAGGTTAGAATAAATTTTACCCATGAAAGATAAAGTTTTAACAAGTAGGGTAAAACGAGTTTGCGAATCAAAAATTGATTCATTTTCATTCATTTTAAAATGCTCTAAGTCATGAACAAAGTTTTTTAATTTGAAATTCTTTTCTTGCTCATTTCCTCCATGTATGACTTCCAATAAATCCCAAATTTCTTTTGCAGTCTTACATGAGGAAATTTGATCAACTTCATTTTGATCAAGAGAACTATAAAACATGTTCATAACTTTAGCATTTAGTTGAATGAATTTGCTATCATTTACATCAAAGTCATTTTCATTTTCAAGAATGAAATACCAAGCATAATAATCATGTGCTTGAATAAAAATCTTCATTTGAGCTTTCCAATGGGTGAAATTTGTTCCATGGAGAAGAGGAGGACTAGAAGGATTTCTTCCTTCTAAAAATATAGTTGCCATAGGATCAACTCAAGGATATTAAGCCTAAATTTGAGAACGAGGCTCTGATACCAATTGTAGGTCCAAAATATACTATGGCAATACCCAAGAGGGGGGTGAATTGGGTATTAAAAAAAATTAAATACTTTTTGCAATCTCAAATAACAAAATATATGCGGAATTAAATCTTTCTAAATTACTAGCACAAAGATGAGAGAGTTTATTGCTTAATATAGAAATGATAATTGAATTCTAAAATAATTAAGCAATCAATCTCATTTACTTGAATAATAAATAATTATAAGCAAGTAATTATGAAAGTAATTAAGGAGATAGAGTTAGAGAGATGCAAACTCGATTTATAGTGGTTCGGCAATATCGGAATCCTTCCGACCCTACGTCCACTCTCTTCAAGGATCCTCCTTGAAGTCTTTCACTAAACCAAGCAACTTACGGGTGTTGCTCAAACCGAAACACAAGCAACTTACGGGTGTTGCTCAAACCGTACAATCCCCTTCCTCTCGGAAGTAATCCCCTTCCTCTCGGAAGTAATCCCCTTCCTCTCGGAAGTATCCCCTTCCTCTCGGAAGTAATCCCTTTACAATAAAAGCTGTAAAGTAAATGGTAGAGAGACAACAAATGAAAGCTTATACAACTGAATAATGTCTCTCTTTCAAAGGAAAGCTTGAAGAATAGCTCAACATGAGTATTTCAAAGCTTTTTTGAGTTTCAAAGAATGAATGACTTGATTGTGTGTGTTCTTCTCTTTTTGAATGTCTTCTCCTCCTTGTTGAATGCTGAATTGAGTGGGTTTATATAGCAATCAATTAATATGGCCGTTTAGGACTTTAATTTGAAAAAGATTTACTTTAAAACGTTCAGATTTGGAGTCCAACGGTCATGTTTTTGAACTACCAGTCGACTGGGTCGTGATACCAGTCGACTGGGTCCTCTTAAAAATTCACATTTTTGCTGCTATAGTGTTACCAGTCGACTGGTAAGTCATACCAGTCGACTGGTAAGTCATACCAGTCGACTGGGAACCTTCTGCCACTTTTACCAGTCGACTGCACTATTCACCCAGTCGACTGGGTCACTGTTGGAGCGCTGCTACAGTGATTTCTGGATGAACAGTGTTTTCAGCATAATTTTCTTCATATCTCTTTATTCTTTTTGGATTTTTGAGTTCCAAAAAATCTCCTAATTTAATCAAACTTTCTTGCACATTAAACACACAAGTTAAACACTTCAAAAGTGTTTTGTTATCATCAAAATTAATCTAATCAATTTCTTGATTGAGGCATTTTTGATGATGACAAAACATATTACAAATTTAAGCATAATGTGTATGCTAGATATATGAAGAATGATATATTACAAATGCTCAAGTAATTTTCTATGCCAACATAAATTCTTCTTAAATTCAATTAGAGAATGTTAAGTATTGAGCCCAAAGAATTTATTTGCATTTAATAAAATTACTTGGAGATTTTATATCTTCAATTAATTAAGACTATATAATAAAATGCAATGCAAATATAATTAGCTCCTAACAATTGAAATGGCATCAACATTGATTCACCAATTTCTACAATCTTGGTCACCTTGGATGTATAAGCACTATTAACAATCTGTATTACTTAAGTAATATTCATTAGTGTTTAATTAAGATTTTTGTTACTATCAAAATCATTCAGGGTCAACAAAAAAGAAAAACAGAGAATAAGAAAAGAGAAAGAAAAAGAAGGGAGAGACGGTGTTGGGTGGAGGTTTATGTGTGGCTAACAGTAAAGAGAGTACGATTGTAAGTGAACTGATACAGTCGTGAACAAGCTCATTAACACGTTCAGTTAGAGCTTGTTTATATTTGTTCATTATTATACGAACGAGTATGAACAAAATTTGATAGTTGGTTTATTAAACGAGCCGAGCACACCTATGTGAACAACTCGTTTATATATTTGTTTTAAATTTGCCCACATACTTGATAAAAGCTCGTTTAAATGGTGTATATCCCCTCTAGTCTCCCAATCACTTACAACCACCGAAGTTATGTCTTTCCATAATTTAATCTCTCTTTACCCGTTGCTTGTTAAGCCTTCAAATAAAGAGAAAAAAAAACGTTTATGTAAGTATCACAAGCTCAAGCTTAGTTTAAAACAAGAATGAAATAGTCATTTATATAGTCGAATCGAGTTCAAGCCAAACTTAATTTTCTTATGTTAAAAGAGTTGATATATATATATATAGAACATGTTATTAAAACACACATTTAAGCCTAATAGATATTTAATTCATAAAGCTTCACTCTAATAGAAGAATCAAGCAACGTAGCTTACTACCATGACTCTATTGATTGAGTCTAAAATCAATTATTCTTGCCATAAATCTAACAACAACGATCAAACTTCATGCAAAACATTTCTTTTATCTTGTCGTGTGGATTCGAGACCCAAGATAGTAGTCCTTGATAGAAAGCAATTCTCTGGATGCATCCCTGATGTCCATTCGGTCTTTGGGTGAGTCGACAGAGAATGCAACTCCCATCTGTAGGACTAAAATCAAGCACTCAATCATTTTGTTTGCTTTGTTGTGTGTCTGGCTTGGATTTCTGCTCGTAGTTGCTCCACTCTCATTTGTGCTTGCCTCATGCAAAAGCTGAGGATCTGCAATTTGGATTGCTTGTTCAGGTAACGCCATCTTCACGAAATCATGAAGAGTTAAACCTTCTTTGAACATGTCATCAATGGGTCTCTTCCTCGTGAACATTTCTAGTAGGAGTATGCCATAGCTATACACATCCCCACTTGTGGTTGCTTCACTTCCCATTCCGTACTCTGCAATCTCACATCTCAAATTAATATTGTAAATTTTCATACTATGAGAAGATGGAAAATATTTGTTTTGAAACATAACAAAAAGATTTACCTGGCGCGGCATAACCAATTGTTCCTTTTAGGCCAAGGGAGCTGGTCTGATTTGAAGAAGATGTGTTAGTAGTTTTAGAGAAAAACCTAGCTAATCCGAAATCTGCTACATGAGCAACCATATCATCATCAAGGAGGACATTGCTTGGCTTCAAATCACAATGGATAACAGGTACATGGCAACCGTGATGGAGGTAATCAAGAGCAGAAGCTACATCAATAGCGATGTTTAACCTTTGAAGAAAGTTCACCCCCTCCGAAAATTTGTGTAGCCATCTCTCTAAGCTCCCATTCGGCATGAACTCAAAAATAAGAGCTTTGAAAGCGTTACCTTGGAAATCCACACTAGAGCAGGCAGATATGATCTTGACAAGATTGCGATGTCTGATGTTTCTCAAGGCTTTACACTCTACCATGAAGCTCTTGGATGCTGAATGTTGTTGAAGATTCATCACCTTAACCGCAATTATTATTTCGTCTAGATCCTGGTTTAGAATTCCTTTGTAAACGTGCCCAAAACTACCTTCACCGATCAAATTGGCTGAAAAGAATCCATCAGTAGCTTTCAGGAGTTGCTGATAGGAAACCTTTGGAATTGAATTCCTCAACGGCAATGCTGATGAAGGCTGTTTTTTGGCTTTTTTACTTTTGAACCAAAAAAAAATTACACAGCATAATATCAAAATAAATACAAAAATCCCACATGATATCAAGATTAAGTTGAGAGAAGGGGTGTGTTTTGATTTCTTTGATTCCTTGAAATTGCATGACGGCATATGCAATTGAACTGGACCTCCGCAAAGCTTCCCATTTCTAGTAAGTGAAATTGCAGTCGCATTACTGAAAACACCTCCTCTTGGTACTTCCCCCTCTAAGTGATTGAAAGACAAATTCAAGTATTTCAAGAATGATAAATTCTCAAAATACTTTGGAATTTGGCCAGACAAATTGTTGTGAGAGATATCCAACTCTTTAATGCTTCTCAAAGAACTCAGAGAAGAAGGAATGCTTCCATTGAAAGAATTTCCCTTTGCATAAAGAATTTCCAAACTTGTACAACCCCCAAGGGTCACAGGAATTTCATTTGAAAACTGGTTTCTAGAAATATCTAAATTAACAAGGTTCTTTAAGTTACCCACTTCTAAAGGAAAGGATCCTGTGAGAAGGTTGTCCTGTAGGTTTAGGTTAATTGAGAGAGTTATTATGCCAAGAATTTGTGGAGGCAAAGTACCAGTGAGCTTATTCCTTTCTAAGTGCAACTCTGCCAAATTTTGACATTTTCCAAGTTCTAGTGGTATGCTACCCTGTAAATACTTATATCCCAAACCAAGCACGGTTAGATAAGATAGATTTCCTAAAGATGTAGGAATTCTTCCGGAGAAATTATTGTAATCCAAGGTCAACCACTGTAAACTTTTAAGGATACCTATAGAATGAGGAATGATGCCAGTTAAGTAATTCAACTCCATACTAATTTCAATTAGATTCCCAAGATTTGTTATCCCCAAAGGAATTGAGCCGGATATAAGATTATCCTCTATTGATATTCCTTCAACATTGTTGAGAGATTGGCGATAGATTCTGGGAGCATTCCTCCAAATTGATTCCCACCTAAAAATAACCCTTTCAATTTGCTACAGTTTGTTAGAGAGGTTAAGAAATCTAGATCACCGGCTACCGTACCCCCCAAATTATTGCCTGCAAAACTTAGCTTGCGGACATTTTTGAGAGCAGTAAAATCAATGGATAGTTTCCCATTAAAATTATTAGCTGGGATGCCAAGTACTTCAAGCTTCGAAGCATTAGATAATGACTTTGGGACAGGTCCAGTGAAATTATTACGACCGACTGTTAGGAATATCAGATTTGGAAGAGTGAAGCCTAAGTTGGATGGAAGATTTCCATGAAGTTGATTTCCACCTAGATCGAGGTAACTGAGGGAAGAGATGTTAAGAACAGAAAGGGGAATTGTACCTGAGAGTTCGTTCCCACCTAGTGCAAGAGTTGTCAAGCTCTTTAGCTGACCTAGTGAATCAGGAATTCTCCCTTGAAAGCTATTGTCGTCTAAAGAAATTGTCTGCAGAGAGGAAATATTCCCAATGGAAGCAGGGAGTTTTCCTCTCAGATGGTTCCTATGAATCGATAACACCTCGAGTTTCACTAAGCGGCCAAACTCTGCAGGGATATCTCCCACGAGGTTGTTACGATTAGCGTAAAATTCAATAAGATTGGAGCAATGGGATAAATTGGTTGGTATCGTTCCTTGGAATGAATTATTACCCAATCCTAGAATTTCGAGCCTGAACAGACGACCAACTTCTGGTGGGATTTCGCCATTGAAACTGTTGTTATCAAGACCGAGAAACCGTAGGAAGCTGAGGTTCCCTATAAAGGGGGATAAAGAACCTCGTAAGCTTTGGTAGCTTAGATCCAACATGGTTACCCTTTGATGCTTGTGACCACATGTGACTCCTTTCCACTGGCAGAATGGCATGGAATCATTCCATGAAGTTGTAAGTACCCCCAAAGGATCATGATCAATCTGTGACTTTATGGCGAGTAAAGCTAGACGATCTGTTTCATTTCCTTTGGTTTTTGTGGAAATGATGGTTGGGGCAGAGAAGCTACAGGGCAGTGAGAAGATGGTGCAGAATAGTAGAATGGCAGGGGAGATAATAGAACAAAGCATGGTTACGGTTCTCATTGAATTGGACAGAGAAAAGGTTGTTCTTAGAAATAATGTATGTGTTTGTTACAGCGGGGTAGAAGGATTTTATTGGTACATATCATTTTTTTTGTTGCTCTTCGTTTTCCTGTGGGTTTTTGCGTAAAAGCAAAAAAAAACATGAATACAAGTGATCGAGTATAACCAAGGAAGGTAGAAGATGGGTTTACTTACTGCTTCCCAAGTCACCATTTTCTGATTGTAATAAAGTTGTGGAAATGCAACTTTATCAAGTCCAATAAATCTATGTAAGGTGGGCAGTGGAGCGGTTGTATAATTACTAATGAAATATAGTGCGAGGGTTTGGGGTCGGTAAGCTTTTAAGTTTATTTAAATTTGGTATCAAACATCGTAATTCGTTTTGTTTTTGTAACTTTGATTTTTAAATTTTTTTACATACAAAAGGATTTTTGTCTCGATCGGATTTTATGGATCGGTTGCAACATCAATCGTTTCATTTAAATTTTTTTTGAACGGATATTTATAACTTTAGACACCTTTTTTTCTTTTAAATAAGGTTAAAAAATAACAATTTCCACAATATACTACATTGATGATCGAAAGTGCATTCATACTAACACTAATGTACCGGATCCTATCATAATTCCGTAGTTAAGACTTGTTTGGACGATTGTAAAATTATAATTCCCCTTTAATCAATATTTTTTCTTCTTCCCTCTCATGTATTTTTCACTTACGTAGAAGTACACACGTGCACCGAGTGCACTGGCAATGCGGTGATTAAAATCAATGTGGGGTATCATTAGCAATAGCATAAGGTAAATGGTTTTTAGGTACTACATGATTGTGTCCAACACCTCCAAAAGAAGGTGGGATGGAGACAAAACCCAATTTGTGCATAATTATATTAATTAATTGAGAGTCTAAAAGAAACTAGGTTGTTATTTATTAATTAGATACTAGAAAATGCCTAATTTCCACTTTCATAATAATAGCCCCTTTAAGAATTCAAAACCACAATCATTCAATATTGCTAGTGGAGAAACCTTCCCTAAGCCACCATCTCCATAATCAAATTACTTGAGCCACTTTCTCTTCCCTCTCTCTGTCTTCTTCAATAGGTGCTCAATCCTACATGATGCTAGAATATAATACTAATCTTTAATTTAAAAAGAGATTAAATTAACTATGTGCATGTTAATAATTTTATTTATTTATTGACAAAGATAAAAGTTTTGTAACTTAATAAGATCTTATTGAAGTAAATATAAATTATTTTATATTTTTGTTAACGCGATTATTTTATGGCTTCTACACTCTTTGTCAACCATACATTTCATTAATCTAATCCACTAAAATTAAATGTCATAACTTAATCAAATTATTAACATAATATTAATCACGGTTTATTTCATGCTTTTGTAGTGCACACCCAATGATGGTATATTGTCAATTAAACTATGTTACCAGCAAACTTCGTTAAAAAATAATATAGGGGAAATGAAATCACCATGTTATTAAAGTTAGTAAAAGAAGTTGTTATGATTGTTCTAGGAGTTTAGGAGAGATGCTGTTGTGCTAGTGGAATTTTTTGTTAGACTGGATCTAAAATATTAGTTTTAAATTCATCTAAAATTTTATTGATAACTTTAAAAAATTTCACTGGTAACATTATTTTTGGATCTCACACTTACATGTAAAGTGTCAAAAAAAAAATGGAATGATTCTTTTTGACCTTTTTTCTTCTCGTTTTATGGAATAATTCCTCCTCAGACTATATTGGTACTTGACTCATTTTAGAGGTACCAGTTGCTTTGTCATATCAAATGTTACTTACAGTTTGGAAGAGTTCATTTGATGATTATATATAAATTATAAATACATTTTTCAAATTTGGTTATAATTTTAAATCTATCTCAATTTTTTCGAAAAGGATAACATCATCCAATTATTTAAGAAAGTTAACTTAGAATTTCGAAAAGACAAATTTACCATATTATTGTTTTCTCCATGCTTGTTTCAAGAGCTTGTCAATCATTCCACTTCTTCAACTTTTCCTTAACACATTATTAAATTTTTATTTTTCTGAATAACGTCAGTAATTAAGCCTCACAAATAAATACTTCACTCAATTATGATTTTGATTTGCTGTTTGTCTTTGATTTTTACAAAAGAGTTCAAGGCTATTAGTGTTTTGTGACCAAGTCTTTGAAGTAAGTTTGTCATGGATTTACTTATTTGTTAATTTGTAGTTTGCTTTTCTCTTTTCAATTTTAGGTTCTTTTTGTGTAATTCCCTTTTAGGGGAAAGAAGTTTTCTGTGAGAGAGTTCTTAATGTATTGTCTTTGACAATTTAGGATTAGTAGTTGGACTTTGTTTGCAAACTTTGAAATGTAACAGAAACAAAACAATTGCATTTTCAAAAAGAAAAAGAGTTAACAAAACCAATGCTAGACAACCCTTTTATAACAGAAAGTGGAAAAAACATTATCCCATCAATTGGAAGTCAATACGAAAGTGTGTTATAAGTCTTGTAATATGCAAGTTAGCACTATAAGTGACTGATCTACTGTTTTATGCACATGCCCCTATTTATTACATGAGAGGGGGAGGGTATGTGTTAAAAATGTAATTTTAAAGGGCACATTACATTCTCCACTCTATTGTTTGTGGTAATTACAAGATCCTACCTTGTAATTTGAAAATTCTGGTCAGCTTACTTTTGATTGAGCCATTTTTTTAGTAATGGCTCAATAATGAGGGGGGGCATATGTGGCTCATGTGATCAAGAAAGGTGAACAAGTTATTATTGAAAACAAAAGGTATCCAAGGATTCTTGATCAAATCCTAATGACTGTTAACATCCAAGGTAGAATTCCTATTTGAACTAGCTTCGAGCGTATACTAAATACTACACAGTATGTTGGTCTTTGCAGACTTGCAGTCTATCAGAAATGTGTGGAAAGCAGTTACTGTTTCTGTGGTAGCAATTTTTTTTAGTTTTATGATCTTTACTTGATCTTTTGAAGGCTTGTTCTTAAGTTTGGGTTCCTTTTAATTAATTTCATCTTGTTTAGGGTAATCCTACTTTTGATCTTTTGAAGCCTTCACAGAACACTTCTCACCGTCTGAGAATAGCTGTGAGTTTAACCGGTCATACATCAAGCAGTTTGCATTTGTGGATAGAAAGGAACATATCATATGTGAATCAATTCTTGTAATCCAAAGTCATCACCACAAAGTAATGCATTTCAGGGAAAAGCAGTTGAAAATAATTCTGACTTGTTGATGCAATTTGATAAATGATTTTAGTATGTCTACAATTGAGTGGGCAGACTAGCTGTTGGTATTCAATACGAAATTTTCTCTTAGGTCAGACAAATTAATTTTCAATAGGTTTTTTTTTATATGATTATAAATATAGTTCCTTTTTAATTCTCTTATTGAACAAGAGAGTTATTAATAGTCATCATTGTTGCAGTGATCATCCAAGCTTTAATATCTCCTGCTATTTTTGCCTTCAAACTGTTATGATCATTTTTCTTCCTAGCAATTTGCAACAAACTTTCACACTGGTGAGAACTGTATTTCACCTATGTTATTCGATGTAGCCAAAGCCACTGATGTTTTTGACAAACTATGTTTAATTCACTGTGAAGAGAATTGAGAACTTGAAAGATGCCTAAGAAATCTTATTTACAGGACTTACATTTGGAAGCTTGTTTTGAGTTATGCTCTAAGATCTAATTTTGATTTATGCTTCAAGTTATTGATAGATGATATAATGTGTATGCTGAGCAGGTTAACGTACATTAGTAGTGAATGTGAAAGTGCATGTTTCTTTTTTTGTAAACCGATGGTTTTGTCATTGAAGTTATTAGTTTCTTTTGTGAACTCATTGCAGCTTGGAAAGATGACATATATGATGGCATATATTGATGTGCACATGAATTTTTTTTTGGGTTACTCTTTAAAATGTTAAAAAAGAAAATTGTTTTCACATGAAGAATTCAGACTGTAAAAATGTAGAGCAAATGTCTTTAAATGTGAAAGCACATCCCTTATTTCAAAGGTGTTTTAAAAAATTTAAGAAAAAACTGGTTGAAATTTATTGAATCTATTTTATATATTTGGTTTATTTTATTTGGATTGTATTTTTGTTTTTCAATTGCAGGAGGTTTTATGGAAACATAGGGGAAATTCTGCCTGTTTTTCTATAAAATCTGATAAGCAACTTTTCTTTTATGTAACTTTCGCTGCAAATAATTACTCAATCTTTGGGGGAGTTTAATCTTTGTTGTTTCGTAATTGTAGGTGACAGTTGAAGCTCGTGTGGCCGAACTTGTTGCTGCTTCAGGATCTTCTGATACTAGCAATAATTTACAAATATAAAATGAAGTCTTCACCGAGCTTATGGGTGAAAAGAGTTATGGCCGTGTACGAGGTCAAGGGTTTGGAGTTACACCCTCAGCCGTGTACGGACTTTCAGCTCAAATTAGTAATGATATGGGATACAATGGGGCTTATGCTGAAGAGATAAATAGTTTGAAAGCACAAATAGAAGAACTTAATCAAAAGCATGAGCATCAGATTCAAGAAATAACAACAAAGCACGATGATCAAATGAACAGTATGCAGTCCCAAATATATGAGCTGAAGTCTTTACTACAACAGTTGGTTAATGGAGGATCTAATTTTTTAACTTAAATCTCATTGTGTTTTCCACTATAGAAAGATAATTTCAGTTCACGGTTGGTTTTGTATGAATTTACATGTTAACTATGAATGTTTTTTGTGTAAATGAAACGACTTTTGTTAATATATTTGAATTTTTATGGATTTGATGGAATATTTATATATTGAAGAACATGGGTATTCTTGTTGATATTAAACCCAAAATAGTGTAAAAACGCAAAGCAGTTATATTTTGGTGCTTTAAAGTGTCAAAAAGATGCTGGTGCGTGAAATGTAATGCTAATATATTGCGGCGCTTAAAAGTGCCGCAATAAGCATATATTTGTGGCGCTTAGAAGCGTTGAAATTTAAGCGCCGCAACATACTGGTACTTAGAAGCGCCAAAATATAACGGCCCTTAGAAGCACCGCAAAATACTGGTGCTTAAAAGAGTCGAAATATAGCGAAGCACCGAAAAAATATGCATATTTTAGCGCTTACATTAAGCACTGGTACTGAAATTGCGACACCACACATTCCGACACTTTATCCGGTGCTTGCGATAACTACCGGTATCGCATATTTCGGCGCTTTAAAGCGCCAAAATATGTTAAAAAAAACACCGACATTTGCCATTTATCTTGTAGTGTCCTCTCCATGAAACCACTCTTCGCTGCTCCCTTTGTTGATGCATACACCAAATCACTCACCTCACAAACCTGCATCCAAATCATTGATCTACCTGAAGTAGACCCTCCTCCACTAGAGCTGATGTTAAAGTCCCCAAAAGCCTACATTTATGCCTTAATTGAAACCCACATACCTCATGTCAAAAGCATTGTCACAAAAATTGTATCATCCCATAATTCAGATTCAACTCGGGTCGTGGGTTTGGTCTGTTAAAAATCATCACCAGTGCTTAGTAAATAAAACACTATGATGTATCCCCCAACCATCGTAAAAGAGAAGAAAAAAAGTCTTGGGACTTAGATTAATCATTCTTCATGCTATTTTCTGTATTAACTATGTCAATATCAAATGGTCTGTATTTATGAATCATAAAAAATATCATGTGGTCTGTAGTAACTTGTTTATTAATTCTAGTTATCGTGCATTGTTTCAAATGTAAGCTAAGAATCTGCATCCTTAATAACCTTGCAATTCTTACAAGAACAGGGCCATATACCAGTTTTTTAGGGTTGAAAACATGAACTTAACCTAGCCTATTCGGTCTGTTAGAAATTTTTAACTCATTCTAGCAGATGAGAGTTTAATCAAGAGGAACATAGAAAACCAATGACGGGGGAAAGTGATTCATGTACTGAACGATCATCTGTATGACACTATAAGATAAAAGGTCAACGCCAGCGCTTTTTTTTGCATATTTCGACACTTTAAAGTGTCGCAATATGCATTACCGACGCTTATTGCAAGTGCCGGTATGTGTGGTATCGAAGCACAAATACCGGCGCTTAAAGAAAACGTCACAATATGCATATATTTCGGTGCTTCTAAGCGCCGGTAGATTTCGGCGCTTTTAAGCGTCACAATATACCGGCACTTAGAAGCGCCGCTATATACCGACACTTATATAGCAGCGTCGATATATTTCGGCCCTTTTAAATGCCGAAATATTGCGGACATATTATTACGGCACTTTTAAGCGCCGCTAAAAGTGGTTGTAAGCACCGCTAAAAACTGTTTTTAAGTACCGTTAAAAGTGGTTTTAATTATGTTTTTACATTATTTTGGCTTAAATATCAACACTAATACCCTTCAATAAATAAAATGTACCATCAAATATCCATAAAAATTTCTTTACTCAATACAAAAGTCATCTCATTTACAAAAAAAAAAAAAAAAACAATCATAGTTTACATATAAAATTCATACAAAACAAAATAATGAAATATAGTCTGGAAAATTATTTTATCTAGACAGTAAGCGTGACTCCTGCAATGGCCAGGATGACAATGTCCAGTTCCTATAAGTAGTTTGGTCTTTATGTTCACTGGACAGTGAATCGATAGAAGTTTCTCTATCAAACCTTGACCCGACAACATGCACAATTGATGGTTTCTGAAGGTGATTTTCAAACTTCTGCATGGAAAATGCATATCGACTAAGACAAATCAATCATAACTCACATAATAAATGGTTCAGAGCATGAACACTAGTGCAGAAGAGTCTGCAACAATTCTTACAACAATAAACCAATGAATTATTCTAAAGAGCATGTTCAATGCAAAGGCTGTTCCAATCACTGGATGAATAAAGAAAGCAGAGTCATATTAGACTGAGCCATATTCACAAATCAAACTAATAATGCAAAACATTGTCTTATACATTATTTATAGAAGAAAGCAGATTAATCATGTCTCTGGACAAATCAATATGGAGAAACAAGTAGACTCATTTCTCACCCCATTTGCGATTAATATTAAACTATGTAATACATCTACAAGAAGTCATCACAACATAAACTAGAAAGAATATCAATTACGAATAATGTTATCCATTAGCCATTTCATCCTTCAGCACCCAATTATACACAAAGTTTACAGGTTTGGTAAAAAAATGGGTTATCACAAAATCATAAGTGAAGAATCAACAGATGTTTGAGTTGTTTTGGCTAGATCATTCAGAGCCTTGATCCTAGCAAAACCATTCAAATAATAAGAGAAGGGATTGAAACAACACTTAAAAGGAAAAACAAGTTCCAGTAAATTGAGCTACATTTCCAAAAGATTCTCAAACAGTAAAACAATATGGAGTGAAGCATTAGTTGTGTTTGACAGTAGAAATTAACCCTGTACAAACTTTTCCATTTAAATGCAAGTATCTAATTCCGAGAAAGATTATCTTGGAATGGAAATGGAAATATTCTTTTTATTTATATTCAAGCAAATGAAGAGACATTCTTACATTCAGGAATGTCACATGCAACTATAGAAATTTCTGCAAGAACCCATAAGATGAAATTTGGCACTCTAGAGTATTCAGTTCTACAATGCTCCACTAAGTGCCATCCTGCAATTACATAAAAACACTTGGAAAAAGTAGTTTAAGTGCTGATCGAAAGGAAACAAGCAGTAAACTACGCTGAATTTATATATGAGACCTGTGACAACACCCAGATTGGCAGCTAAGGACTTAATAATAAGAGCAGCACATGAAGCCACTAATATAATCCATAGTAGCTGCACAAAAACAGAAAAGTGCATCAAGAAGAATACATTCTTAGCAATGGCATAACGGTACAAGCCAAAGAAATTGTGTTCTTCTAGGAGCTCCATTCACGCTCTATTTTTCCCTTGTGGATGAATAAAATGACAGAACAAGTATTCCAGGAAAAATATTCTATTCAAGAAATGTTAATATTTCATAAATAAAGCAGTTGATATTAATGACAAAGTTCCAGAATGTACACATTCATGGGCGGATGTACATTGGGCCCAATGAGGACACCTTCCCTACTGAAGTCCCAATGACCTTCGAAAGTTTCGTAAATTATTAAAGAGTTTTTAAAATGCCCCAGTGACTGTTTTAACTTGCCCTCACACCGCTAATAGTCAAGTGAAATTTACCGTTGAAAACTGAAAAGTTGCCCCCAATTTCCAACCGGTTCAAAAGAAATAAAAATATGTAAAGGCATAAAGTAAAGACAAAAGAAATATTATAGAAATAAAAAAAAAAGATAAAAGAATATTTCAAATATGCGTTTTGTGAAATTGCGTTTATATTTTCTCTCAAATTATAAATAAATATTCTTTAATAATTTTCCCCCACTCATAAAGAATCTAGGATCCATCCGTGTACATTTTACATGACTTCCAATAGCATGTCATACATTAAACTCCTAATCTCTTCCGTGAAAACATTAAGATGATATCAAACTTTCAAAGGAAAAAATTTAGCCCCAAATAAAAATGAAATCAAAGCCTAAACAACTTCATAAAAGATAAAATACGCACCCCATACTTGTATTGTGCTCCTGACTGCAGATCCGTTTCGACTGCAAGTTAACCAGAATAGTAGGAGGATGCAATTAATAGAAACTTCATAATTTGCGGTACAACATAATAATCGAAGAAACAATGATCTTACAATTTCCTGGATCAATATATGCAATAGAAACAAGAAACCCAGGACCCACGTATGCAAATAAGTTCTTCCAGCTTTTTTTTTGCAAGAAAAAACATAAATGATCATTAATCACAAATATCATATTAAGTCCAATTCTACGTCTAAGACCTAGTGCAGTGAAGTCTGATATCAAACTATCAACCTACAATTACATTATTAACATTCACAAAATCAATCAGGGAAGATTATTTAGAGGACGAGAAGGACAAAGAATCACAGAATCTAAAGCAGAAAGTAAACTGTAAACATTTAAGGAATGCACTATGCAGGTGAGTTCCCATGTAGGATACACCATGGACTTCTGGTCCATTCTATTTACATTACTTTCCCATATACTGAACAAAGTTTCAACAAAAAAAAGGGGGTAAGAGAGGATCCACGTGAGAGATGCCACAAGCAAAACAATCTCATCAATAGAAGCTTGAATCATACTTGACATAGATAATGATGCATCATTTGACATATTACAAAACTTTTTATTCTTACGTATCAAAAGTATACCATACTAAGAAGAAAGAATAAAAAGTATTCATGTTTTATTAAAAGATAGTTAGAATTTATCTTTTTTCTTTTTGGTACATAGGTAGTATTTATCTTTGTTTCCTGATAAAAGACACCATATTAGAATCAGTTACAGATGTTGCTTGCATGGTTTCCTCTATGTACTATATGGTGTCGTGTTCCTCCTGATACAAAGCAGCAAAACTCATCAACATCCTTAGAACCCATTTTTTTGCATTCAATAGATTTTTACTATTAATATTTCAACCAAAACAGAACCAATATATACCCAGATTATCATCAAATCGATATGAAGAACAGAGCAATGAAATTCTCCATGTTTAAATTTCAAATGGGAAAGTGAAAAAACAATTCATAAGCAACGGAAAAGGGGATGCAAAGGAAGCAAAACAGAACCAATATATACCCAGATTTTCATAACAACCAAGTTTCATGTTTGACTGCAAAAACATTTAACTAATATTCTCAAATTAAAATGCCTGAATTATAAGATTATTCACAATGTTTCTTTCCTTTGTGCAGCTCAAATGACAATAACGTAATAATTTTATTTTGTTTTATTTATTTATTTTCTATGACAAAATTCCTATGCTAGTAGCTGTCGGTAACACGAATATCAATACCATTTGAGAATGGATTTAAGTTGTAAGCAATTTATTTTCAAACCACGCTGATGTAAAAAGCATACCCACTTGCCAATTAGGATCGAAAAGTTCTTATATGGAGCACACCAGAAATTCATTTGCATTTGAGAAGCAATGTCGTAAAATTGATTCAAATTTAGATTTCGTGTGGCTTAATAATAAAAACAGTTTATAATTTTTGAAATAGTTAATATTAAAACAGAATTAGAGTTATAAACTTTTTTTGTTTGGTAAAACAATAATAAAAACAATTTTTCAAAAACAAATTCAGTTTCTTAAAAATAAAAACAACAACATAAACCAATTTATAAAACAATTTTTTTGGGTATTTGACCTGAGAAACAAACTATTTCATGAACTCACTTTCACATTCTGCATGCAAAATGTAGAATAAGATGCAATCAATCGTATCATAACTAAGAAATTCAATAACTAGATCAGGTTTTTAGTTGTGAACCTGAAAAAGATTGTTCCACAATCACATTTGTATTCCCTTGTACCACAGGTTTTTTGATGAGCATTCCAATCAGACTGCACAGCATACTTCTTAGAGCACTTGTCACATTTCCATTTCTTCTCGCCATGTTTTCGGCTAAAATGCTTCTTGATGCTCAAAATAGCTAGGGTTTGTAAATTTCCCAAATACCCAAAATTGAATACCCTTGTTCTTCTTCAGACAAAACTCAGCAAATAGTTAGATGAAATACGAAAAGCACGGCAGCTTAGGGCGTAGGACCTCATATTTTGGGGGAAAATCACGGCACGGGGAAGCTTAGGGTGCAAGACGAAAATTTTAGGGAAAAACGTATGGCGCGGCAAGGAAAGGCCGGTTAATTTATAGGTGAAATTTTTTTAGCATATTCTATCGGTTTAAAGCGTCGAAATATGAAATCAGCATGTATAAGTGTTTTAAAGCGTCGAAATATGTTAATTTCATATTTCGACACTTCAAAACGTCGAAATATAAAATTGGTTTAGAGCATATTCCGGCGTTTTTTAAGCGTCGATATATACTCGAAACCCACTTCAAAACGTCGACATATGCTAATTTTATATTTCGGTACTTGAAAGCACCAAAATGTTTTCAAACGCCTGTATATTATGGATATGTAATAAGATTTGCATATAATAACGTTTCTATTCTTTGGATATTGCGCCACAAAAAAAACACTGACGATTACAATATTTTTTTGAAACGCGAGTAAATGTTAATTATCTTGTAGTACATGAATTCCTCTATTGATGAGTATAGCATTTGAGAAATCTCGGCAAACTTGTAATATACTTCTATTTCTATTCATTCTTCAGCTTTGATAATGTACTTAGCTACCAAACTAGTCGTTCTGCTATCGTTGCATTTAACTCGAGGTTGCATATGAATAAGAATCATATTCTACAACCTAATGTCACGACAAAAATGGAAAAAGAGAGGTTCCATCTTGAAGGCTTTATTTTTTTACACCCATTTGGAAGGTCTTAATGTTAAAAGAATCACATCCCCTTTTTTTTTTTGTTTTAGTTTCTCATAATTGGAAGAATAAGGAATTATGAAGATGAAGTAGTTATGGGGCTTTGGAATTTTTTTTCCTTTTGTTGCTGGTTTTCTAGAATTGGAAGAAGTTACGAGGCTGTGGAATATTTTGTTTTCCAATTTTTTTTTCTGTTGGCTTTTTTTTTCATAATTGGAAGAAAAAGAAGTCTTTAAGTTTAAAAAAACATTCCGATTTTTCTCTTTTGGTTTTTCAGAATTGGATGATGAAGAAGGACAAGTTATGAAGAGGAGGACGAGATTTTCCAGTTTTTTTTTTTTCTCGATTTCTTCTTGATTTTTTTAACTTTATTTGGCTTTTTATTTTTTTAAGAATTTGTTGTAAGTTTATTAAATATTTTTTCAGAAATTGACATGACATAAAAATTGAGATTTAATCAGTCACGTGTGGTTTAGTGAGTAAATCGCAACATTCTGACAGAAATTTGATTGAAAAATATTAATTGCAACAAATTCCAAACTCTATAGTAAAATTTGCTAAGGACTAAAACGTAGGGTGCTAAACCCAATTACCACATGTTGGGTAAAGAATGCATCTAAGCATTTTTATAACATTTTATTTGAATTTTAGTTATATATATGAAATTTGATATGTAAATTAAATTATTAAAATTTAAAATTAATTACATCTAAACAAATTTTCTAAATCATATAATAAAATATTAATTTATAATTAAAATTTTGTGGATATTATAGAATTTTTTTTTTAAAAAATGAACTTTGTACTCAAAAAATCTCATCTGAGTTGAACAAAAAATATATTGCAAGGTTCGCAATTCAAAGCAACAACGACGACTCTCATTTACCCCTAATTTCCCCAGATTAAAAGAAAAATGAAATCCATCTTTTCTTGCTGTACATGAAACCGAATCAAATCTTAGTCTGGCGCGCGTCCTCTCTCTCGACATATATTCTCTTCTGAGAAATACGAAAGCTGCACCATTTTTGTCCTCTTTACATTACATTAGCAGCTCTCTCTTTCTCCCTCTCGCATGTACTTTTTTCTTTTCCTGTCAATGAATCCTCAAAAACCTTAGCATACCCTTCGTTTGCTCTCACTCAATGACCCCAAAAACAACCCACGAACCAATCCCCACTTTTCATCTCCACCAAGAAGCCCCTCATGGTAGTTACATCCCCCCAAAACCCACCACCACAAAACCCAATTTACGGAGTCCTTATCGTGGTGAACTACTGCCACGACGTCCTGATTCAGAACGGCTCCGTTGTGGTGGAAACTCTCGGTGGCGCGGCCTCTTTCATATCCAGCGTGCTGAGTGGCCTCTCCATTTCTTGTAATTTGACCTCAAAAGTTGGGCAAGATTTCAAGTATGTGGTTAATCGTATCCCAATTGTAGTACCCACATTGAAAACTACAGTTTTTGAAGCGTATTTTGATATGGGTTTCGATGGAAATGGGCACCAAGATCGGGTCCTGAACCGGGTCTGCGCGTGCGACCCAATTGGGCCCGCGGATCTCCCGGAAACGAGGTTCCATTTTGGGATGGCGGTTGGGGTTGGCGGGGAGATACTGCCCGAGACGCTTGAGAGAATGGTGGAGATTTGCGATGTGGTGTTTGTTGATATTCAGGCTCTGATTCGAGTCTTTGATGTTGTTGATGGTACGGTGAAGCTTGTGGGGATAAAAGAGAGCGGGTTTTATCACCTCTTACCGCAAATTGGGTTCTTGAAAGCCTCCTCTGAGGAGCCAATGTGTATGGATATTGAGGAGTTGAGGCGGTGGTGTCGAATGGGAAGGAAGGGTGCAAGTTGTTCTCTAAGGATGGAGAATTGCAGATCGCGCCATTCAATGCGAATCAGGTGGATCCAACGGGTGCTGGAGACAGTTTTCTAGGCGGGTTTGCCGCAGGGTTGGTTCTGGGTTTGGCTGTGGGCGATGCTGCCTTGATAGGGAACCTATTTGGTTCGCTTACTGTCGAACAAATTGGACTGCCCAAGTTCGATTTGAGGTTGTTGCAGGTTTGTCCCTTGAAGTGATACTGTTTTTATTAGTAGCATAGAACTTTTTTCATGATGAAACTATTTTTACTGTTGATAGATTTTCAGTTTTTTTTCGTTGGACTTCAGTTCCCAAGGGTTGGCCACTATGGCGTTCTAAGGAAGAAAGGGAAAAGAGCTAATATTGGGTGCATAAGTGTTACAACCATCAACTGCAAAATATAAATTGCATTATGAAAAATTTGGAAATGAGTGTTCTATGCATGTTGTAGGAAAAGGACCTGTAGCAGAGTAGTATCTAAAAAAGAACAAATGTCATGTCTATTGTGAGATTCTGGAGGTTTTGAGGAAGCGCTAAAAGGTTTACAGGTTTTTTGTGGCTATATAACATAATTTAGAAAGACAGACCATAGCATGTGATTAGCCTTTGCTTGTTTCACCAAAGTTTTTGGATTGGAATTGGCATAGTAGGTTTAGCTACGTGATTCATGTGCTATTATAGTTTTTGGACTATCTGACTGCTGTTTTCATACAGATCGTTAGAAAGACAATTACACTAGATTATAGGAGTATTAGTTATTGTTGTGTTCTGTGGAGGGTTGGGGTTGAGGGGTGAACATTTTCTTTTTTAATGAGAAAATTCCAGATTCCCAAAAGTTTCAAACAACTTTTTTTATTTTCAAGAACTTCTGCTTAGAGAAGCTAATTTGTGGTGGTATACTACAACAATAAAGCCATAATCACAGCAAGCATGTAAGTATATGGTCTGCGATGTTTGTTTTCAATTAGAATTTAAGAAAGCTCATTCTTTGAAAATATATCCTTCGATGCAAAATTTGTTCGAGGACACATTGATCCAACACAAATTTCATTACTTGGTTTCTTGACTCCTGATACTCATTTTTCACTCATGCATTGCCTTGTAAGCCTGAGACACATTCATAAGGATCGTGAATTTTCTGGGTTCAAGGTACTTCCTCCCTGGAAATGTTCTCTCTTAGGTTTCAGAAAGGGCAGTCTTTGGATATCTTTGATTACCTTTTAGAAATGGAAAGTAATCAAGGAATCAGCATGTTCTCAGTCAACTTTTACGTAGTAGCAGGAAGTTTTATGTTAGGAATTTCATATATGCAAGGGTATGTAGCTCTTGTGAATTATATCATGTGAGACTGTCAAGTAACCAAGTCAGGTAGAAAACTTAATGCTCGAGTTACAGACTAGAAAAGGAAAATCCACCTGCTATGAAGCAAAGGTACAAATTAATGAAATTATATGGTCAATTTCATCTCATACCTGTTTTAAACTTTTATTAGGTTTCATCTCCCTCTTGTCATACCCCTTTTACAATTTTTCAAGGCAGGTTGAGAATGTTGTTTTATGGAAAGTGGTTGTTTACTTACCTCCTTTAAGTTTTCCCATTGCAGAGAGTTAAAGATGAGGTGCAGAGGAGGAAGATGCAGTGCACCTGCTGCAACGAAAGAAGAGATGATGAGTTCAAGAAGCCTGCTGGACATGAACAGTTCCATGATTGGCTTGTTGCAGCCAAACTAATATCCTCATGCTCAATTCAAGATTGTCAGTGGTGTGAGAAAAAAAAAATACAAGGCTGCCCATTTTGTTGCTATTTCTTAGTGATTCTAATTTTTTGTAAGACGTTGCAAAGAGTAAAAATGAAAAATCAATATTTGTTTAAATATCTCGAGATTTAGGGATACAGGATTAGTTGATTCTGCCTGGCATTCTCTCTTCGAGGGAACTTAAATAGGCTTTTTGCATGGGAAATTGTTGTGAAATATTGATTAGCTATTCTTTCATTTTAAGTAGGTATTATTGTTTTTCAATCTTTTGTTCAATCATCATGATTATCCTCATAAATTATGTTTGGTTATATATTTAAATCAATTTAAAGTAAATTGATTTAAATGGGTTCAAGGTAATTTTTGTTTTAAACCTATTTAAATTAACTTGTTTTAAATTGATTTAAATATAAAACTAAACATGACCATAAAAAATAACTGGGTTTGATCTATTTTTCCGACAAAATACCAAAAACCAAAAAGAGAAGAAAAAATACACATTTCAGTTTGTTAATATTCTTTCTATATGTCGCACGGCGTGGCTCTTGATTATAGGCAAAAATCAAAGTGTCAGTTGAAATATAATAAAACGTATAACTGCCATTGCAATAAAATTTATAAACACGGTAAACACTCCCTCCAAATATTTTAATTTGAAAGATTAAAATAAATTGGAATGATTAAAGCTGATTCTAAAAAAACGCCATAAACACATGTTTCCCCACCATTACTTCATTTTATTCAAGAACTTTTCAAATAAAGGAATGGATATATAATAATCTTCTCTCTTTTTCTTTTTCCTTTTCCTTTTTCTTCCATTTCCCTGTATTATCCACAATCCAAACAAGAGGCAAGGTCTTTAAATCATACACGATTTTAATTCAATGATAAAAAAATCAAACTAAAAGTTATTTAACCTAACAAATAAAAAAAAATTTGAGAGATTTTTGGGTTCCAACAACTCCCAAGCAATCTCTAAAGTTGTGTGCACATGGCACTGCTCTATTATATAATGCATGAGCATCATAGCTTATAGATTTGTGTTTAAAATAAACATAAAAGGAAATTTGGCAGTAAATGAGAACAAATACTTAAATAACTTTAATTAAGGACAATGTTTTTTCAATCTTGAGCCTAATGAAAACGAGAAGTTTTTATATGACATAGTATTAGATATCTGACACGAAAATTTATCTTATTTCTAAATGGTACCAGAAGAAAGAAAAAAAAATATATTTTTATTTTTATTCAAATGTGAGATGAACACTTGTGTCATGTATCCTCTCATAACACTATGTTATAGAAGAATTTTTCCTTTAAAACACTTTCGTTAATGCAAATAGCAGTAATCAACATTTTTGTTCATTTAATAGGAACAACAATTTTCTGTGTTAATATACCTGTGCATAGACTGTTGTTTTTTTAGGAGAAAATAATAAATTTATCATCGATGTTTTATCGTTGTATTTATTTAATTTTCAATCAATAAGTGTCAATTTATATATGAACGTTATTTTTTCGGTTCAATTGGACTTTTTGTCTAAATCTGTCTATTAAAATTGAAGTATGATAATGAAAATTGACGACAAATAATGCATTATTTTGGACAAAATGTCCAATTGGACTGAAATATAATATTTATGAACAAATTTACACTCGTTAAAAACTGAAAGCTAAATAAACACAAGATTAAAACTTTGAAAATAAATAAATTTATTTATTTATTTATAATGATCATCTCCCAAATCTTTAAAAAAAACTGGGTTGACCTGGTAACGTATGAAAAACTAAAACTTGATCATGGCAAAAAAATAAATAAAAGGAAACTCGATGAACAAAAGAAACAACTTGCTGAACTTTAATGGATTCTCTCTACCACAAAATTCCATTGAAAAAAGGAAAAGGTAGGGAAAATTCCCTGTAACATCAAAGAACCTTATCATGGCTTTCTTTAATTTTGACAACAAAATCATTACCGCTTCCATAATCACCTTTATTTTCAACGCTAACCTCTTATAGAAAAGCAACAAAAATAATAAGTACAGATGTGACACCGCATACGTCGCAAAGATGAAAATTTATTGTTTACACATCTATTGTAACGACTAGAAGATACAAGAGTTTCAACTTTCAACACTGTTTTTGACATAAACATGATAATTTAGGGTTCACCGTCTTCGCAAAAGTAAAACCAGACAGAATTGACATTGACATTTTGGATGCAATATAGCACCTATTTTTGGTAATTTTCTTTCTTTCAAGACTGATTAGGTAACACACTTATGATAAATTGGCCGAATTCCCAATAGAAGTTGTGAGTAGAGGTGAAATTGACTGGAAGATGCTATAGATTCTACTCAAAACTTAATTAAATTTAGTTTGAGCTTGGACTATTATTTTGGTTTGATTAGTTTATCAAGTTGAACTCGAACAAAATCAAACTTGTTTAGTTAGATTTGAACTAACTCAATTTAATTAATAAATTAAATAAATATTATATATTTTATTTATTTATTTTATTTTTAAAAATTCAGTTTGAACTGACTAACGAGTCGAACTCAAGCCTGAATTTCACCTTACGAATTAAGTTTGAATTCAATTTTTTTTAACTCAACCTGAATTATATTAAAATTAAATATTTTTTTTTTTTAAATGACAACTTATTATATTTTTTTTCCATTAATAGAAGTTAAGAAAAACTAACGACACTAATTAGATCTCATCAAATTCAATAATCCAAACCTAAAATATTTCAATTAATTCATGAGTTCACGTTTTAAGTTATCGAGTAGATGGGAACAAATAAAATGTCTTGATTCGTACGCGGTGAGGCTGTTTTTCATGCAAACAAGAGAAGACCCAGAGGATCTGCCAGTGTGTACACCATGTCTCATATCCTTTTCGTCTCAAAGGTATAACCTTATACGCCGTACTGAAGTTGGAAGGAAGCATAAATTTAGCAAAAGCCAATTGCCTTACTTTTACTCATGAGAACAAATATCTAAGTTTATAATTATAAGTTTGTTGTAAAGTTTGACCAGATATTTTATCTAACTAATTGGGTCCATTAGTTACCTCATGAATGACACATGCATCAAACATAAAATATTTTTAAAAACATGAGAAAAAATTAGGACAGGATACTTGTCGTCTCCTACATATTATTAGATTCCTACGAATTGTTTGACTGCAGGCAATCATGTAAACAACAAATTAGGAGATTTCTAGAAATCACTTGAGAAAGAAGACAAAAGAAATTATTGGAAATTTGAAATTCATTTCTCTTAATTAATTACATATTTTTAGTGTGATCAAATTTTGTTTTCTTTGACCCGACTACTCTCGAAAGTAATTTCCATGAAACCACGTCTAGCTTAAATAATGTGATTTTGTTTTGCAACGTTAGGACACCTGATTAGTTAATTTAGTAAAAAAAAAATAAAAGTAATTTTTTATAAAAAAAATATAATTTTAATATATGATTTAATTTATATTTCGTCAACAGATTAAAACTATTAAATTTTATACGGAAAACAAAAGTTTAGATAGTTGTTTTGTAAGTTAAATTTTATCAAAAACATATTTTTTTATAACTTTAAAATTTTGATTAATGGTTTTTTATATTAGTAGGTGTCAGCTTGCTAGCTTAATTAGTAAAATCGTTTGTCATCTTAAAAAAAATTAGAAATCAAATCTCACTCACATTAGAGAATATGAGAGTGTTATACCTTACAATGTGTATCTAATTTTGTTTTTAAAGAAAAAAATTAGAGATTTTACGAATTTTCCATGTTAAAAAACTTCATACAAGTTTTGCCTTAAAAATAAAAATACAAAACGAGAAAAGGTCCATTAACTTTTTTTTCTTATATTTACAAATGTAATTTACTTTCGTTGTCTACAACTTTGAAAGGATCATAACAATCTTGCAATTAATTAATGAGTCATGTTCCCACGAATCTGGTTCAATGAGAGTTACAATGAAATCGAAAAACTTTACTAGTAATCACGAGAATTGCAATACTAATTAAATATTTAAATGTTTTAATTTTTATTCATTCACTATTGTAGTTTCTAGTAATTACCAATAAAGTTTTATGGTTTCGTAGTAACTCCCACGGAATCCGTGAGATCAAAATTCTTAATTAATATATAAATTACTAAATTAGTTAATATACCCTATCCATATAAATAAGCCGGACACAATTAATTATATAGGATTTAACGAGTTCTGATAAAATAGAAAGCGTGTGAAGGAGAAGTAGAATGAGTCCTTCTAATTAAGCCATAAAAAACTGTGCTCTAGAGCAGGTGTTATTGCAGGCAGTACCTCTCTTTGTGCCCTAGACAGACTACTTAGTCAACCTTACAATGGGTTATAGCTAGTGTTTCTTCAATCTGAAGCTTCTTCGAAATTCAATAGCAAAAAAGAAAGTTTCTTCCTAATTCTGCAACACGTATAATTTAAAAAAACAAGGCGAAAAAACCAAAGCAATTTTTTCAATGGAAATTGTCCATATGATTTCAGTGACTGAGTTATACAATGGAAATAGTCAAACTATTTCAATTTTTTTTTATAAAGCAATCTATTTCAATTATAACCTTTTAAAAAATATAACAGATTAAGAAAATAAAACTCTTATTTTATGTTTGGTACAACGGATTGAAACGTAACGTGCTTAGAGTGAAAATTTTGGCTTCGCCCTTAGTAATCATTATTCCCCTGATAATCATTATTACATTTTTCTTTTGTACTTACCATTACACTGTTTTTTTTATTACATTAGTTTTATCCAATTATAATAATAATAAAGTTTAATTACAAAAAATAAATTCGAGATTTTTTTGTGATAAAAAAATATTATGTGATATGTTTTTATTGGTAAAAAGTCTTTGTGATTGACAAAAAAAAACATATCACAAGATATTTTTGACTAATAGAAACATAACACGTGGCATTTTTACCAAAAAAAACTTTTAGGTTATTTTTTGAAAATGAAATTATTTTTGTAAAAAAAAATCTCGAAATAAAATATAATCAACTACAAAATATTTTTTATAATTAAACTTAATAATAATTATATTTCAATTCGTAGTAAAAACCACTGCCCATTGATTCTAGCACTCTGATTTTTTCTCAATGTAAAAGTAAAATAGAAACCAGCTGAAAAACAACCTGGCCCAAGCAGAGATTTCACAATTTACAACTCCTGTTTTGACAAAGAAATACTAACTTTCCTAGTAACCAAAACTCCTTACAGAAAAAGAAACCAAAAATTAACGTTAACACCGCGTGGACTGAAACACTCAAATATCATATCATCCTCTGGTCCAGCCGTCCATTCTCCTCTATAAATACCCCCCTCTCCCTCCAACCATTATCCTCGCACAAACCATAACTAATCACTTTTATCACTTTTTATCTCTCTTGTTCCTCACTTTGAAGTGACAAATTAACTCTTCTAGAAACAAACATTGAATTGCCAAGAAACGAAATGAAGACACTATTCCTTCAAATCCCCCGTCTCCGCCAAGATCCACCACCCCATCTCCCTCGAGAACCACCGCAACTCCACCGCTATCGCCGCTTCGCCAAACGTTCTCCGAGTCTTTGATAAACGAGAACATCGACAACGCGGAGTTCATCATCGGCAAATGGAACCACTCATCAAACGAATCCTCGTCTTCTTCCCCTTACTGCCACGTGGCCACTCTTTTCCCTCTCAACAACAACAACCGCCAAGAGGCCAAGCAGTACATCCACGCCGTCGCCGACTTGCAGACCGCCATGAAGTACTTCGTCTCCGAGAAATCCCGATCTGAGAACATCGTTCGCGGCCCAAAACCTCATGCAAGCAGCCATGAAGAACCTCGAGAAGGAGTTCTACCACATCTTGAAGATCCAACAAGGAGAGCTTGGATCCGGAATCAGTCTCCTCTAGAGCCTCGAGGATCCAGCGCTGCCAGCGTTTCGGATTTCGAGGACGATTCCGAAGACGAATCTGGATCGGTGACGATGGTTTCCGATTCGGAGAGAATTTCGCCCGGTGACGAATGCGATGGCCGGATTTGAAAAATAATCGCAGATTGCATGATTTCCGCTGGTTACGCTAAGGAATGCGTGACGATTTACAAGATTGTGAGGAAATCGATAGTTGATGAAGGACTGTATCACTTGGGAGTTGAGAGGTTGAGTTTCTCGCAGGTTCAAAAAATGGGCTGGGAGGTCTTGGAGGTGAAGATCAAGAGCTGGTTAAATTCGTTGAAAGTTGCGGTTAAAACGTTGTTTTACGGCGAGAGATTGCTATCCGATTATGTTTTCTCAGCTTCTGCCTCGATTGCAGAGTCTTGTTTCTCAGAGGTTACAAGAGAAGGAGCTATGAGTCTGTTTGGCTTCCCGGAAAGTGTGGCCAAGAGCAAGAAAACTCCCGAGAAAATGTTCCGTACGCTAGACCTCTACGAGGCCATCTCCGAGTTATGGCCGGAGATTGAGTTCATTTTCTCCTTCGAGTCCACATCCGCCGTCCGGTCGCAGGCCGTGAACTCCCTGATCAAGCTCGGCGAAGCCGTCCGTACGATGCTGACCGACTTCGAGTCGGCGATCCAGAAGGACACCTCGAAGTCGCCTGTTCCCGGCGGTGGTGTCCACCCGCTCACTCGCTACGTCATGAATTACATCTCCTTTCTCGCCGATTACAGCGGACCGTTTGCCGACATAGTCGCGGACTGGCCGTTAACGGTGCCGTCTCCGTTGCCGGAGTTTTACTTCGGCAGTCCGGGGTCTGATGACAGCGCTAACTCCTCGCCGGTTTCCGTGCGGCTCGCTTGGTTAGTGCTAGTCTTGCTCTGCAAGCTCGACGGCAAAGCCGAGCTGTACAAGGAAGTGGCTCTCTCGTACTTGTTCTTGGCCAACAACCTCCAATACGTCGTCGCTAAGGTCCGTACGTCGAACCTGAAGTTCCTGATCGGCGACGATTGGGTAGTGAAGCACGAAGCGAAGGTCAAGCAATACGCAGCGAATTATGAGAGGATGGGTTGGAGCAAGGTGATGACGTCATTACCTGAGAATCCATCGGCGGAGATCCCGCTCGATCAAGTCAAGGAGTGCTTCAGGAAATTCAATGCAGGGTTTGAGGAGGTGTACAAGAAGCATAGCTCGTGGGTCGTACCTGATCAGAAATTAAGGGACGAAATCAAGATCTCGATAGCGAAGAAATTGCACCCGATTTATCGGGAGTTTTACGATACTTATCGGGTAGGGTTGCAGAGGGAGACCTGGGCAGAATCGTTGGTCAGATTTGGGCCCTGATGATTTAGGGAATTACTTGTCGGATCTGTTTTATGGAACCGGGGGGCCAGGGAGTGTTTCGTCACATTCGTCGGTATCTTCGTCCCCGACTCACTCCTCGCGAGGTGGGCGTAGTCGTTGAGGCAATATTTTGGTGTGGGTTTTAATCGCCGGCCAAAAGTTGGGATTTTAGCGCTCGTCTTTTGTGGATGAAAACGATCTGACCAATAAGGAGGAGGTAAGGACAAGAGAGGCGTATAGAGAATCTTTGCCTTTGGTCACCTGTATAGATAGCGACGTACATTGTAATCAAAATTCATTAATTCTTGGAATTATAAGCTATATATAATACCATTACTGTTTTTCTTTTGTAAGCCCCAAGAAAACTTTCAGAGAGAAAAAATTGATCTTAAACCCCGCAATCGTTAACGGTCGATTGTAGTTAATGGGTGCAGATGAATTTCTTAAAGAAGAAAGATAGTTAGCACAATATGAATAAATCTCAAGGGGTATCATATGAATTTACCCATTTTACTTGTGGTTTCAATTTGTTTGATTGATTGATTGTACTGAGGTCTAGAACTTCAAATTGTTGCATTTATGCTTATGGATTGAAGCTTTGAAGGGAGAATGGGTAAACGATGAATTACATAATTGTATAATATTAATACTCCTACTAGATAGGGTCAAATTAATTGGAATGGAACCGGTTATGTGGTGGAAGAAGGTAGGCTAAAGGCGTATACTATACTCTCTGTTATGTTTACTAGTTAGTTATTAAATGAATAATTTTTGTTATTATTAAAAAATTATTTTTTTTCATACGTAAATAGAATTTAAATTTTTTAAAAATAATATATATATATATAAATAATTAAAATTAAATTAAATAAAATAAAATTATAATAAATAATTAAAATTATAAGATAAAATGAATAATACTTAAGCTTACTCGTGGAGTCATGGATGATGTACTATTATGTTAGATAGTTTCTAATCATTTATGTTTTTTTTATTACTTTACTTCTTTTGTCTTTTTCAACACGAACAAATTAAAATATCTGTTGGTCTAACCGTAAATTCAATATGTAGTTTATAAAATAATTTTTAAAACCATTTATGGTGATGAATTTTTAATTATATAGTGTTAGATAAAATAATTATAAAATTCACAATTTTTTAAAACAAATTTAAATTTTTTAGGAACAAAAATTATGTTATAAACAGTTTATTAAGAGTTTATTTTGAAAAGTTTGTGAAATATTATTTTTTAAATTATAAATCGTTTTTACTTTTAAATTAAACGAAATTTAATAATATTTAATTTAATTTTTATTTATAAAAATAAAATTTATTTAATAATATTGAAGATAATGGCAGGATTCATTGCAACCAGCCATATTTTGAGTGTGTTTCGGAAAGCTGTGCTGTAGTTGCATTGGTGTCAAAAGTGTTGCAAGAATGCTATACCAAAAGAGATGTGAGAAGTGTTGATGCCAAAAGCTCAGTGTAACGTTTGATAAACGGTATTGCAAAAACACTGTGAAAGTGTTGTAATCAATAATAATATTTGGTAATTGTAATATTAATAGTGTTATAAAACAGTAAAATTATTAAAATAGTCATGATTCAAAAATATACAGTTTTAATGAATTATTTTTTTAACTAAAGAGATTTTCTTTATTAATAACAAAAAAAAAGTTATTCATTATCTAATAACAATCAGTAATTTTATATTAATAAAATCATTTATTACTTAATAATAAAATAAAAAATATATACTATCTTTGTTTTCTTTAACCGCTTTTTGTAAGATTACTAAACTCCTTACTTCAACAAAAAAAAATGAAAATTAAGAGTTTAGGTAATTTGAATATATAAAAAGTTAAATAAAAATTAATTAAATATGGTAAAAATAGTTTTGATTTTATATCAAATTCATTAAAATTTTATAAATATATAACATTTTATTATTTATTTCTATTTTTTTTCTTTTACTTTTAAAGAGACTAGACAATTTGAGCATCACAGTTAATCAAGCAGACTTTAGATGACATTCATTATTAAGCCTCCAAAATGCACACAAAGCGACACAACAACACAAGCCCACCAACTTACCCGACAGGATAAGATTAGAGAAATGTTTTTTTTACGGGGAAAAAGTCTGGATTCATGATCAAAAGCGTCACGACTACGTTGTTTTATTGTTCAAAGCATCTGACTTGTGAATTTTTAAAGTTGATAGTAATAAAATCTTTTAAATGATTAAGGAATGCATTGTTTTAATATCAGTCTCAATAATGCTGTAGAAAAGTACTAGCAAATAATAATGGGAAGAAAGATAAAAATAACGTAAGAAGACTCGATCTAATTTGCCTAAGACCATTTCTTTGTGTTAATATAAAATGAGAAATGTCCAAAATTTTAGGGAAGTGTCGGACTAGAATCTTATACTTGCACGTGGATCATATCATGTTTCATGTTATAAAAATTTAAAAGAGGCAATCGGATTTGATCGGGTCAATTGGGCCCGGGCCATTTGGAATTGTAAGTCATTTTACATTATGTGTTATATTGGATTGAATTTGGTTCGTGTCATATCGAACTCACATCATATCAAGTTTAAGTAGTACTGGTTTCGGGTCATTTTGAGTTTGTGCGTTTCAGATCGAGTCGTTTCAAGTTTTCAGAATAACTCGATATGACTCATTGGATTTGATAAGATCTATTGATCTATCTTATGTAAACCAATATTTTAAAAAGATTGAAAATTTAGTTTACATAAGATAGATTAATAAATTCTATCAAAACTCTGAAAAAATCAAAACATTCGTTATATTTTGAATTTGAAGCTTATTAGTTGATGAAATAAATAAATAATTTTTTTATGATATAATTAATTTTATTTGATAATTAGTTTTTACTTCTAAGTCAATTATCACCCTAATTTAATAAGAAAATTGTTTTTTTTTTTAAAAACTATCATTTCGGATCCAGATTGTTTCGTATTTCAAATCGTTTTCAAGTAATTTTTGGGTTTGAATCAGATTAGATTCAATCATTTTAAACTTAAATCATTTCAAACTTCGAATCACTCAAATTTAAATTGAATTAAATTTTGAATCATGTTATTTTTATTTTTGAATCAAATTGTCAGATTTTATCGTCTCTTTAAAAAAAAAAAAGTGCAAGCAACATAGTACATGTTTATGTGTTTAGAATATTCTTTGATGTTACCAAAAGCTTTGGTTCGAAGGAATAATGATTAAATGATTAGTAAAATGATGAAATATTATAATCAAAGAGCGTGAGAAGCAAAGAAGTTGGTTAGGTCGGTTACTCACCCATCAAGAATTTTCTAACGTATAAAATTATTAAGAATAAATAATATAGGGCAGCCGATCAATACTTAATTTTGCACATTGCCGATCACCCCAAGTATACTTAATTTTGACCAAAAGTTTTTTCTTTTAATGGATTGACCAAAAATAATTTTAATATTGTAGTAAGTGAGACCGGCAAAAATTTGAGTAACAAAAATAAATAAGTACAAAGACATCAAAACAAACATCCACCAACTCATTAATAAAATCACATTGAAAAAATTAAAAAAAAATCATTTATGTTATTATTTAATTTTCATAAAATTATCACTAAATTATAAAAAATGATAAATTATATTAACTTAATCGATGTTAGTCTATAGTTACATTTATTTTTTTTTAATTTTTAAATTATATATTTACTTACCTGTTGTTGACATTCCGTTAGTCGTGTGTTAGTCAATTGTTCAAACTTCAGTCAAGCTTTATACCAACTCATCGAAACTTATTGGAAACTTGATTTTACCATTCATAATTTCAAAATCCAATCAATATTTGGATACTATTTGGGTAAAAAGTTTGACTGAATTTTGAAATTATTAAAGGTAAAGTCGCGTTTTTAATAAGTTTTGATGAGTTGGCATAAATTTTGACTATATTTTGAACAATTAACTAACGAAAAGTTAACGAAAAGCAAACTATAAGTAGGTAAATATATATTCTAAAAAATTAAATGAGGTAAGTATAAATATGGACCTAGCATAAAAAAAAAAAAAGTAATGTATGTTTCGTTGTCTATTTCAATTATACGTCTATTAACGGTCAACTATTAAATATATCTCAATGATAAAAATATTCTTAGTTAGTCCAATTGGTTTTAAATTCATCCAAAACTTTATTAATAATTTAAGAGAATTTCATTGATAACGTTAGTATCGACGTGAAATTTAAAAAATAATATTATTAACAAAATTTTTTAAAATTATTATTTACGAATCTAAAAAAACATTAATTTTAGGAATGATCTAACAGAAAAATCCTCTTCAATGATGCTCTCTGTTCCTTTCAAACGAAATGATGTTTTCTTTTCCTACACACCAACGAGTAACAACAATGCAAGAACCACAAACTTTGGATACCCTGCCCGAATTCAGTGTCACGATCACATATCAATACGTTGATTTTGGATTATAAATGGGTACAAAAAGTAGCTAGTCACTATCCTTGTGAAATTACCCAATGTAAAAGTGGTATGAAATCAACTCGAGGGTATTGGACAAATCATGTACGACAAAAGAGGGTTCCATTGCACCTGCTTTCCCTCACTGTTTCGCTCTCAATCGTTTTACAACTTAATAGTGTGATTCGGATATCAATTGACAAATAGAGAGTGCATCCAGCTACGGTAACAAGATACGGGTCGTTGTGGTTATCTATTTATCCGCGTCTCTGCATCCATTCGTATATATATATTTTTTATATAAATATTTTTTAAAACTTAAAGTTTTTCAAAATTAAATAAATTTATTCATATAATCATTTTCATCATAAAAAAATAAAATTGTGTATTGTCTTTTAATAATACAAAAGTTTTTTTTTTTTAATGTGTGTATATTATCAAATATTATAAATAAAACCAACAAACCACAAACCATCATAATTGAAATCATTCTCGTCAAATCTAATATAAATCATTAGAGATAAAAGTTTTCACAAACCATTGTCAATAAATATTTATGTTTACAATTCAAAACATAAATATCCTAAAACATCCCAAATCCCAAAGATAAAATCGCTAAGGATATATATAACCATCATGTCTGGTGCAATAACTTTATTTGCTATTTCAGACCGACATGTCTATGGCAATATGGTCAGGTAATCCAAACCCATGACCAATTGATACAACCACTTGAGCATTTAGATATGAATATGGATGTAATTAAGAAGAGATAAGAAAAGGAGTTTGAAATTGAGATAAACCAAGAGAGTTGCTTTCTTAATTAAATTCTATCCTGATCATCCTATATATAAAGACAAATCAATATCAAATTAAAATACCAAGGGCCCGTTGGATTAGGGGTCATCCTAAATTTAGTTAGGAGATTTGCTATTTATGTGATAATTTATCTCATACCTTTGGGACTAACTTTAAATTTTTTTTGTCATTTTTACCAGTCAATAATAATAATTATTTTCATATAATAACAATAATAGTTATAATTATAATAATTATGATAACAATAATTCTTACAATAATAAAAAAAATCTAATAATTTTAATAATAATAATAAAATTTTAAGGTTTGTAAAGAAATCGAGGATCGTTAAAGATGGTGAATAGTACTAAGGTAGTTTGGTAATTAAACTTTTTATCTTATTTTAATCTCAATGCAGCAATCTCATGAATCAAACATATGATTAAAGTATTAGCAATCCTCTTTTATTCTATCTGATGTTAATCCTAATGCTATCTTTTTATAATCTTGTCTGTGAACCAAACGGATCCTAACAAATCAATGGTGTTCTTCTCTATAACTCTTATTTACTCTCTTACAAGAAAACTTCTCTACCAAACATTTTTCTCTGAGGTACCCAGCCCCTATCAACTTTGGATTTGGAGTGTGTAAATTAGAAGAAGACTCTTGTAGCCGCTTTGCACAACGAAAATGACTCTTGCAATTGTTCCATAGACGAGAAGTTCATAGTATGAGCACCGGAGGCTTGTATGGCAAGCAAATGGCATGTATCAAATCCTCGACTCATCAACGCAAGTATTTTTAAAATTCTAACAATGTCAAACTAATTAGGAGTATAATTAATATTTTCGCAGGGGCAAGTGGATGGAGGTGGGTGAGACATTGCATTCACAACCCACTCACTCACTATCTAGCTGGTGATTTTTGCATCCGCATCCGCCCGTCACATGCGATCAATAAAAAAAATCGGTCCAACTAATCCGGATGTATTGAATTTTTAGATGAGTAAGTTTTTGTCGTCTTCAACACCAAGTGCATCCAAACCGTCTGAAAAGAATAAGAAAGAAATGAACAAGTGCATTAACTCTCCTCTTGAACGACTTGAATGCATTTAGTATATTCTCTCTCTACTTGTAATGAGTATATCTAAGAATTTCTCCTTTGACACGGGAATCATATTTCTCAAGTTCTGCGATAAGTTTAGACACATAACACATGACTTCAACAAGATGGAAAACTTTTGATCATTGAATTTTAACTTTAAAAGAGGCTGTGGACACGTTCAATGATGTTATATATGAATGAGAATTCAGAATTATCGGCATTCTCAAAGGTAATTGTAGCTTTGTTGACGTTACTTACTATAAATTGAAAAATAATGAAATATTGAACTAATCACTAAACCAGGTCGCAACTTCATAGGCTAACAAGCCAATATTAGCCCACTGGGCCTTTTCACAAATGCATTCATTCCCACCAGATTTCTTCTGTTGGCCTTTTTAATTTGAAGGACCTTTTGAGCTCAAATAGGCTGAAAAACCTCAGTTAAGAAAGCACAATTTACCCAATAGATCTAATGGGCTAATAAACATAAAGACATTAATGGGCCCCAGAATATCTTTAGGCCCAATAATATATTTATCCATTAGTAGTAGTAGTAGTAGATATTCTCCATCTTTCCGTAGACACTAATAGGCCCAAGGATATCTGTGTCCAATGGAAGGATATCTCCTCCTCTTCCTCTTCCCCTTCCCATGCTGTTTCCAATTCGCCACATTCACCTTATGTTTTATGATCAATCTTACCCAAGGGATGATAACCCAATTAAAATCGGAGCATTACTTTCGTTGTGGGAAAGATGCAATCGTTAAGTTGAGCTAAAAGTCATGTGCAATTAAGTGTGTATATATATATATATATATTTTTTTTATTCAATTCTAAATCTTTTAGCATCTTAAACTTTTTGTCGAGTCTTCTCTCTTCAATCTAGTCGGAGATCAAACGTGAAATTACAATGAAATAAATTATGTTTTTATCACAACCCAAAAACTATAGTCTTTCTCTCAAGGAATATGATGATGTTTTTCTCTACGAAAATAATTTTTCTTCTACCAATTGTCTCATTCTCTCTTAACCGATAATGCATAATTACTCTCATATTGTTCTGTCCATCTTTTGTGTACTTACTAATTACCCATACAATTATTTTCTCATGGGACATGATGCGTCGTGAGCGGCAAATGGAAGTTATAACTTATAAAGTTGCAACCATTCCCTCATACAGTAACATTTTTGAGTTATTTTTGAACAACAAATGAATGGGTTAGGTCGGGTCATAATGAGTGTCCAGTCCGACTCTCTCTATATATATCTCTCTGTGTTTCTGTGGGTGGGTGGGGGGTGTTAATTTAAACATTTGTTTGCATAGAGAGAAATGAGAGAAAAAGGCAAGAGGTGAAATGATGGGATACATATATATACTTACTATTTGAGAGTTTTTTTTTTAAATAATAAAAGGATATAGAGGGGATAGAGATGAGAGAAATGTGAATTAAAAAAAATAAGATTAAAATTTTAAAAAAACTTTAAAATTAAATTTTAATTCTGAAAATTTAGTTTTTTTTATCCATCCTTACATATTTTTCTAAATTGTTTTAAAAATAATTTTTCTAAATTAAAATTTAGAATTCAATAATTATAATATATATATATATATATACACACACGATTCAAGCTTAATTTTATGGATATATAATTTATTATTTTTACTTTTCTGTTATTTTAGTAATTATTACTATCATGTATTGTATATCATTAGTGTTGTTTTAAACCATAAGGGTAATTTTGTCTTATACTGGTTGTTATCTTACCTTGATTAATATATTTTTTTATGAACCAAACAAATGATACAAATATTGCAATAAAAAAAATACAAATTTTACCACTTTATTCCACTTTAATTTTAATTTAATTTCAAATAAATCTTGTTCATGAACTAAACAAACTGTAAATTAAGTTTGTGTGTTTAATATCCATTGGGATTTGTTCATTTTATGATAGTTTTATTTTTTGTGAGTCAATGATTCTCAAGATTTTGAATTTTTAAGAAATAGATTTCTTGAAAATTAATTTCTTAATTATTCGAATGTATTTAAAATTTGAAACTTTGATATTTTTATAATTTTAAAACGTTATTTTTGTTGCAAAAACAAGTTTAATCTCAATAATTTAATTCATATTTTTATAATTTTGCATTAACGTAACATTATCATTTTGTATTAACTTAACATTCTAATTCATATTTCGAATGTATCTAATAGAAACTTTGAAATTTTTTTTTTTTTTGCGAAAACAAATTTAATCTCAATAATTTAATTCATATTTTTATAATTTTGCATTGATGTAACATCGTCATTTTGCATTAACTTAACATTCTAACACGAAACTTAGAATAAAAAATAGTTATTGAAATGATCAAAAACTAGGGATAGCAAAATGATTCGTCTAAGGTGAAGCTTCGAAATTGTTCTACCCGTTGGGGACGGGTATGAAGGAGATTTTATCCCCATGAGGATGGAGACGAAGATTTTTAAAAATCTTCGGTCTGAACGGGGATGGAGACGAAAGGGAAAATCTTTGCCGCGCAAAATCCCTATCCCCATTCCCACCCCCTATTACATTAGTTTTTTTTTTTATGTTTTATATAAATATATTAGATAAATTTGTTAATTATCCAACTAGCCTTTTAAATTTTTGTTTTATTTTTTTTATATGAGATGATGTTATATACTTTGATTTGTGGGGCGTAGAAATGATATAGTATTTGTACTTTATATTGAACATTTATTTATTTTTTAAAAAAAAATTGAGTTAATAGAGAATCTTAGGTTTTTTAATGAAGAATTTTTGTTTTCGTTTATAAACGGGAACGGGAACGGAGACGAGGATAAAAATTGAGATCTTTAAAAATCTTTGACGGAGACGGGGTCAGGAACAATGAGTATTTTTGTAAACGGAGACAGGAACGAAGATAACACTCTTCGCTTCAATCCCACCTCGTTGACATCCCTATCAAAAGCCTTTAAAGCTACGACAATTTTTTTTTTGAAAAATAATTTTTTTAATTTTTTTATTTTAAGATAAAATTTTTAATATTAGAACAAAATTTTATTTTGATATGTATAATTCTTGTTATGATGAGAAAGTGAAAATTTGACTTTTTTCATCTATTTGATGAAATATATAATTCTCTTATTTTACGAGAATTGTGATTTTCAAAAAAATTATAATATGAACAACCAAAATTTTGTCGATTCTTATGAATTTATAGCTTCCAAATTGATTTTTCGATTAATATTTACTATTTAGGCAGCGCCTGTATTGCTGTACGTATGTGGTTGTAAAAGGAGGCCCTACGGCCCATCTATTAAACGTTGCAGTGGAAATAAAGGCAGTTAGTTATTCTGGTATCTTTGTTAAAAAAGAAAAATTGTTTTATGTGGTAAAAATATATTTTTAATGATAAAACATGTATTTTTAGTTGTAATATTTTTATTTTTACAATTAATAACTTTTATTTTTATCATAAAAATACGCGTTATATCAAAAAATATATAAAGAAAACAAATTTCTTTTGTTTTTCCTCACCTAAAATACACTACTGATCTGAATTGTCTCTCCAAGCAGTGAGGGCTTCTTCAAACCTAGCCAATTTTAAACGTTCATATTTGGATATTGTGTGGACTATTGTCACAACTAAAATATAGTTAAAAATATAAATTAATTAAGTTAAAAAATTTAAAAATTATTCTAGTTATTTTTATAAACAAATTAGGTAATCAATTTTAGAATTTTGATCCCACGGAACCGAAAAACTTTACTGATAATTACAGGGAATTGCAGTAGTAACTGAATAAAAATAAAACATTTAAAGATTCAATTACTACTGCAGATCCTTGTAATTATCAATAAAGTTTCTTGGTTCCGTGAGAACAGAACTCTCAATTTTATATCATGGTAAGTTTTAGGGTAAACTACATTGCACTATCTTCAAGTTTGCTGGAATGACACTAATATACCAAACCTTTTTAAAACACACTATTCATCCCTAAACACCAATTTTCACCATCAAACAATCTCAAAATGATTTTTTTTATAAAAAAAAATCGAAATTTTAACTATATATTCTTTTCATGATGATCAAAGCACTCTTAGGTATCATAAAGATTACTTTTTAAAAAATAGAAGCATTAGGGATGAAACATATTTAACAATAAACTTTTTAGAGCTTTTTTAAATAAAAAAATCATCATTGTTCTTTTTTTGAAAATTGTTAAAATTATATTTTAAATGGATTTATATTCTATTATATGATATAAAACATTTGGGCAAATTACACTACACCACCTCCAAATTTGTTGAAATGACACTAACATACCAAACTTTTTTTAAAACTAACAATTCACCCCAAAACACCAATTTCCACCATCAAGTAGCCCCAAAATGATTTTTTAAAATCAAAATTGTAATTGAATATTACTTTTCTTGATGATCAAAGTACCCTTAGTGTTAAAATATCTCAAAGTGATTATGATAAATTTAAGAGTTCTATTTATCAATTGTTTATCTCAAAGTTGTTTATATCACAAATTTTTAGGTTATTTGAATTCATATTTTTCTAAAAAAATAAAAACACACAATATCTTTTAAATTTTTAAATTGAAAATTTTGTCTTTGATTTTTATTTTATGATGATATTTGACATTAATTTATTTGTAATGTTATCATAATATTTTTAAAATATAAAATATATGAAGTAAAATTTGTTTTATATCATATAATAGAATATAAATCTATTTAAAATATACTTTAACAATTTTTGAAAACGATAATTTTCTTTTTAAAAAAAGGCCTAAAAATTTACTGTTAAATATGTTATATCCCTAATACTTTTATTTTTATTTTTATAAAAAAATAATCTTTTATGATTCCTAAGTGTACTTTGGTCATAATGAAAAGTAATATCCAATTAAATTTTGATTCTTTAAAGAAATTTATTTTAAGGCTGGTTGATAGTGAAAATTGATGTTTTGAGGTAAATCGTGGGTTTTAAGAAGGCTTAATATGTTAATGTCATTTCAACAAATTTGGAGGTAGTATGGTGTAATTTACCCTAAGTTTTAAGTGAAATTGTTAAATTTGATTTTTACTACTTTTAGAAGAGTTATTTTTAATTCATATACAATAAGCATAATTTTTTAGAGTTATGTATTAATTAATTGAGTCCAATAAAAATAAAAATATAAACAATTGTTAATTATGTATTTCTACGTTAATAACAAAATAGCATAAATAAATAATAATAACATGAATGTCTAACATTTAGATTACAATTTCGTATTAGGAAAAAAATTGGTTAATTTTGAATGGTTATAAATAAATTTACGTGAAAAAAGTCTTTAACAATTAAAAAAAATTGGTAACATGGTAAAATAAATCTCTTTATAACAAAGAGATCACAAGTTCAAATTTTTATATCCACATTAAATTCTTGTTAAATTAAAAAATCGAATCGATGTGGTATTCAGTTCATTAAATCTCTTATCAACATAAAGATTGATTTAATATTGGGTTGACAGAATTGAGTTATTTGATTGTATTTGGAGTATTTAAGAGTTGGAGAGTGAGAGTTTTCTTTCAACATTTATTTTTCAAAGTTGAGTTTACTTTCTAGTTGATCTAGAATGTTGACAAGAAATTGTCAAACCGCGTTTGATTTTTGTTCTTTCATTTTGCTTTCCTTTTTATTTATTTTTGCCTAATTAATTTGCTGTAATAATTTTGTGGGGTGGATGAAGAGTATCTCATAACCCTATAACCATATGTTAACGAGTCAAGGGAAGCACAGAAGTCAAAAGATGCCTTAACAAGAGAACATCAAGAATTAATGCTAATGGGTTGTTGTCAAGGTTGGTAGCCAAAGGGATTATGATCAAGAAATTGCTCAATATAACTGGCCGGGCCGAAAGATGCATCCAAAAAGAGTGAATGGGATAATTCCATTGGGCACATCCTCCACCAAAGCTAACACACCATCCTGTTAATTCTAAAGCCATCCTTGCTAAGTGGTGTTGTTAATCATTCGGTTAGTATTAGCTATTTGAATGGAATGTTATAGTTTTGATTAATTTATTTTTATGTGTTAAATTATTTATATTTTAATTTATAAATATGTATATAAATAAAATATAATAAAATAATCATTATTCAAACATAAAATAACAAATATAATAAATTAACCAGCATCAAATCGTATTTATCATAAAAAACTTATAATTGAGAAAATATTTTTGAATCGTATTTAAAAAGAGATAAACAATTGAATGTTTTAATATTAAAATACTTAAATTTGTTATTAAATTAAAAATTAATCATTAAATTAAGTGATGGTATCGAAACGGATTGAAACAAATCAAAACAGGCCAAAAAAAGACAACAAAACAAATCAAAGGGATTTAATGCACCGTTTTACTTGCGAAATCAAACTACCAAACATGGTCTGACCACCACAGATCAAAGCTAAAAAAGTCTCATGCTTTTCATTAACCTGCATATCGCCATAAGGTTTTTAAAAAAAAAAATTGGTTGCATCGAGTGCAAATCAAGAATTGTACATCAATGAAAACTTGATTAATAATTTTTAAAATTTTTATTAATAATGACAATTAAGTATGTATAAACGTTATTATAAAAAATTTTAAAAATTATTAATAAAATTTTCATTCAATACAATACTTTTAATTTACTTTCGGTGCAACCAAAAATTTATAGGTTCAAAACCTCTAGATATGCAAGATATGCGACAAATCCATCAAACGCCAAAAGGCAAGTTGGATAATAAAGGCTAAATAATTTGATCAAAATATGGGATGAATCTGAGTCATTCTGTCAGCATTATGCACAATATCAATCAGCCGATAAAGTTGTGCAAAGATTACTTTTTCTTTAATAAGTGAAATAATAATTAGACGTATTTGCCGTGAGCCTTTTGCCCATCTCCTAATGTCTCTCTCTCTCTGTTTTAGGGGTGGAAATGGATGACAGTGAGCTGAGAAAGGCCATAGCAATTGGATTGTTAACACATTGATGTGAGTATCGAGCCGATCATGACTCATGTAGAAAAGCCACTTTCATTACTTTGTTAATCTCATAGGATAAATTCTGGTGCAAAAGCTCGCCTCACGAATACACGACATTTATCAAGAAAAATAAATTTAAAGGAGATTTTATTTTAATAAGAACAGAGACAAATTTTTTAAAGTCTTTAACAGAAACGATGATGGGAACGAAAAAGGTAATTTTCGACACGGTTAATTCTTATACCTGACCCCATGAACATTTTTTTGTATAATGATATTATTTAATAATATATATCATGAAATATCTTATATTTAGTGATGTGGAGTAAATTTTTTTATTTAAAAATAATGTAATTGAGTTTTTTAATAAAAAAATTAACGAAAAATATTTTTAATTTGTTAATAAAAAATCATCATCTCCGTTCAAATACCCAAAAATCAACGTATAGAAAATTTTTATATTGAAAATGGAGACAAAATTAAAAATAGTTTACATAAACAGGAATGTTTACGAAGATAACGCTCCTCCATTCAAATTCATCCCGTTGAAATAATTTTCATTTAAGAAATCAAATCAATGAAAAAGAAAGAGGACAAGTTGGTGATAAAAATTCATGAACGGTGAGCTAATTAGATAGGAGTACTTTTGAAGTAATTAAGTGATCCGTTGAACAAGTTGACTTTGGACTAGTATATATCCGGGAAAAATAAAAGTTGAGTAAGCTTTGTATACAACCATGCGTGTCATTAATTCCTTCACCCAACCAATGCCTGGTCTCAGCCAAAGTGAAATTATTTTGATCTTTTTTCTCTATCTTTTAATTTCCTTCAGCAATTAAATATGAATACACTACAACGTAATTGACATATACTGGCGCTTCACAAAAACACAGTAATATAATAACCGCCAGTACTTTTTTTATGGCGCTTCTTTAAAGCGCCGCAATATACAAAGAATATATAATAGCGCTTCAAAGCGCCGGTATACATGAATTTAACAACCGTCGGAATATGCTCTCTGTATAACAACCGTCGGAATATGCTCTATGTATATACTGACGCTTTAAAGCACTGGAATATGGGAATGGGCATATTCCGGCGCTTTAAAACGCCGGTAATTTCCAATATAAATGATCTAGCGCCAGAATTTTTCCCCCAAAATTTTTCTACTTCCCTTCACTCCACCATGCCATTCCCCCCAAAAATTTTCCCTGCTCCGCCCTTAGCTCCACCATGCTGTTTCCCCCAAAATTTTCGTTCCTCCTGCGAGCTCCCCCACCATACTACTCTTCTTGCTGCGTCGCTTATTCTTTTTACTGGTCCACTTATCCCAATCCTCAACCTTTGTTTAAACATCTGGGTATGCTCTCTAATTTTTTGTGTTTTTTACTTGATTAGGAAGGTGTTAATTTATTTGCTTTTAGCTTATTAGATTGCTTGTAATCAAAGATCAAAGGTATGATATTCGGCCATGCCTCTGAAAGATGGCCGCTAGTTGCTTCTTCTTCTGTATGCTAATGAATTTTAGCTGTCAGCTTTTTTGTTTGACCTTCTGCTATATGAATCATGACTGCATATCAATAGAATTTAATTTTGAAGCATTTTCTAGGAAAAGAGGAAATAATAGAAAGATCATATTGGAAATATAATGTTCATTTTCCTTGAGTAGATGGATTGTAGCCTTTCCCTTAAAAGTATATATATTGTTATTTTCTTGTGATTGAGGATTTTGGTAGTTGGTAAACTAAAGTGTGGCCTTTGGCTTAATGTGTAGGTCGTGATTCTGGGTTCAGGTATCAACCCCACAAACTGGTTTGCAAGGTCTTTCTAGAGCATTGGCACAAAGAGGCATTGCTAAAAAGATACAGGTTTATTTCCCTTGACTATTTTGATACTATCATTATGACACTTTTTTTTATAAGTAATCATTATGACAAATTTATAATCTGTCATTTTTTATTTCTCACGTGATCGCAAAGGATCGTGTTCTAATTATTAAATTTGTCGAGAAGAAAAGTGGTGTTGCACTTGATATAAGGTTTTTCTATTTACTTGTTCATTTGTGTGCCAGTTGTGGTCCATTGAGACTGTATTTGTTTATTTAATAAATGCTATATGTAGTCAAACAGAAAGAGTTGTAACTATTACAACCCAAATTTGCAAATCTACAAATTTGAGAATCCAAGTATATGAGAATCTACATCAGCGTAACAAATATGTTATTTGTTTCTTTATTTAAAAATTGTATGATTCAGATTTGATTGTTGATTAGATTATGTAGTTGTGGACTAAGCCTAATTGGACAGATGACCAATACCTTTTGTGTCTGGGTTTCTATTGACTTAACCTATCCCTTTCTGTTTAGCTCCAGGTCTGGGTTTCTAATTAAACTTTCAATACTTCCAATTGGAAAATTTGGTCATTGAGGGCCCAATTTTTGCTGAACTGAATTGACATTATTAATTGAAACTTAAATTCTATTTTGAATAGAGAGATGTTGCATTCAATTTCGGTTCTGTCTCATTGAACATCAATAATGGTAGTTGAAAGTGCAACAATGACAAGGTATCAAAATACTAGAAAAAGAGAGGAAATTAGCAATCATTAGAGTGAAACAATGACAAAATCCAGTTGAAGAATCTTACTTTCATGATCCTTCTCCAAGACCTGTGCACCTTTTCAAATTTATAACACTCTTCCTTTACCTGCCCCACCTTGAAGCATGTGTTTTCTTTCTCCTCAAGTGTGCATTAGAAGAACAAATATAAGTTTAAAATTAAAAATTACACTTGATGAATATCAGTTTGGCTTTGTTTTCTTTGATCATTGTTTTATTTTCTGAGCTTCCTTTATACTCTTTTTTTTTTGTGTTTTCAGATAAGATCCATATAAAAATTGTCGAATGATAGATATTTAATTTCTTTCACATTTTTTTAGTAGACAGCTTAATGATTGAATGGTGTACTTTATCATGGAAACCATATATAACTCAAATAAACACACACGGATGATGTTCACAAGAATTAATATCTTTGCTTATACCATGTTGGAGTTAAGTCTGTCCTCAACTTTTTTTATTCCTGTTGAATTATGTATTTATGTGTTTGAATTGGTTTCAGTAGCATGTTATTATCATATATTTACGTGTATGCATCTCTAATTCTCTATGCTATATTTTAAAAGGTAGAGCCTTGAGATATATTCTGATTTAGTTTGAAACTATCTGTATAGTAGGTGTGTCATCCATGATACTTGCATAAGGGGGTTCTCAATGCTGGGAAGCAATCATATGATTTTTTATTATTTATGATAAATATGCCCATGTTACATAATTATAGAATTTGCAATTTCAATTAGATCCATGTGCATCAGCTAGAAGCCTGAAATGATCAGATTGGCTTAGTAGCTTATGTGGATTCTCAATCTTTTGTTTTACATTTATGGATCCTCTGTTTTCTATGATATCGAAATTTGCTACATCAACAATTAATGTTGACTTAAGTTCTTACATCTTACTAGTATATTGTAATGTTATGGAAAATAAATAATGTTTATTTTTTTTAAAAGCATATTTTATTGGGAATAGTTTGTTTTTTAATTGGGATACTTTGTACATAATATTAAATATACAATTAATAGTTTTCTTTTTTAAAATAGAACTAATAATGTTTTCACCTAATGTAGTTACATGAATAGTTTGTTTTTTTTATTGCGATACTTTGTATGTAATATTAAATATAGTTTTAACTCAATTTGTTGTTATCAATTTCAGTTCATCCACTTACCAATCAAATCCAAGTTTGTGATTATGCCTTCTTTTGCCAAAAATATTTCAATTATGACTTTCTTAACATCGTTTTAGGAAAGTCTATTGGCGTCATCTAAAAATGGATAAAAGTTGGGTAGATAAACCGAGGTCGTGTAAAGCCTATATGGATGGTGTTGCAAACTTCATTAGATTTACGTGTCAGAAAGCTTGTGGTCGTGGTAGTATTGTTTGTCCATGTAGGAGATGTGGTAATTGTTATTCATTCGAACCAGAAATTATTCAGGAGCATCTATTGTATAACGGGTTTAGTCCAGGTTACACCGAGTGGGTTTTTTCATGGGGAGAAAGTCTCTCGTATAGACAACACTCACACTAGTTTACAATCCACTAGTGTTCCAGTTGGCTTCATGGGACGAGATGACGTGTTGGGTTTGCTCCGAGGTACTTTCGAGGTAACTTGTGAAAACCCAAACAATGAACCGTTAAGTTTAGGAATCGTAGTGGGATCTTCGAATGAGCATGTTGAAGAGCAACATGCTCATGATGGGTTTGAGTTCAATAATTGTGGTGATCATTCACATATCGAACATCCAGTTTGTTCTGCTATTGATGAGACGATGCAGTATCACAATTTGATGAAAGATTACGATACTGAGCTTTATCCGGGTTGTCAAAATTTCACAAAGTTAAGTTTCATGTTATATCTACTACACCTCAAATGTTTGAATGGGTGGTCTGCCAAATCTCTGAGTACGTTGCTTGAGTTTATCAACATGGTATTTTCGATGTGTGCTCCATTTCCGATGAAGCAGTAGTATGATCGAGAGGTTTACTTTTAATCGATTTTTTTGTCATTTCTTTTAGTTTTTTTTTCTTTCAATTTTCTGATGTGATTCAATAAATAGTTGAAAGTGTCATGATGTATTTTTCTATGTGTTCGGTTAACGGGGTTAACAATGGTCTAAATGAGTTCACTAACCTAGTTTCTTACAAAAGTAAACTAGAAAATTTTAACTACTCATTTACCATATGTACTAATTTTTCCTTTCCAAAATTATCCTCAACATTTTTCTCTCTTTCTACTGTGTATGACATGCCTTTTGAGCTTCTTTGGAGTTTGCTGAATTCTATTTTGCTGAATAGAATGAGCCTCATGCATTGATCTGGCAGGAAAGTGTAACTATCATAAACTAGAAGCATTTTCAATTTAGAACATCTATTTTGCTGTATGTTTGTTGATGTTTGCTGAATTCAATTTTACTTTCTATGGTTGTCTTATGCTATTTAATTTCTGCAATTATGGCTAAAAATTAGTCTGTATTGTTTTTTGGATTGTATATATGTTTTTCTTTTGCAGGAGGTTTTATGGAAAAATAGGGGAAATTCTGTCAGTTTTTCTATAAAATATGATAAGCATATTTTGTTTTATGTAAATTTCGCTGTAATTAGCTACTAAATATTCGGAGGAGTTTAATCTTTATTGTTTCCTAATTGTAGGTGACAGCTGAAGCTCGTGTTGCTGAACTTGTTGCAGCTTCAGGATCCTCTGATGCTAGCAATAATTTAGCAATACAAAATGAAGTCTTCACCGTGCTTATGGGTGAAGAGAGTTCCGGTCGTGTCCGAGGTCAGGGTTTTGGAGTTACACCCTGTTGACCCTGAATGATTTTGATAGTAACAAAAATCTTAATTAAGCACTTAAGTAATATAGATTGTTAATAGTGCTTATACATCAAAGGAGATCGAGATTGTAGAAATTGGTGAATCAATGTTGATGATCTCAAAAATCAATAAGTTATCCAAAAGATCAAACTCAAGGAGAATAATTTAAATGCATCTTCAAATTCAATAGGGATAAATTATATGTTTGATTCCTAAGATACTCTTTGTCAGCATTTAAATTGTTATGAGCTAATTATATTTGCATTGCATTTTATTATATAGTCTTAATTAATTGAAGATATAAAATCTCCAAGTGATTTTATTAAATGCAAATAAATTCTTTGGGCTCAATGTTTAACATTCTCTAATTGAATTTAAGAAGAATTTATGTTGACATAGAAAATTACTTGAGCATTTGTAATATATCATTCTTCATAAATCTTGCATACATATTATACTTAAATTTGTAATATGTTTTGTCATCATCAAAAATGCCTCAATCAAGAAATTGATTAGATTAATTTTGATGATAACAAAACACTTTTGAAGTGTTTAACTCGTGTGTTTAATGTACAAGAAAGTTTGATTCGATTAGGAGATTTTTTGGAACTCAAAAATCCAAAAAGAATAAAGAGATATGAAGAAAATTATGCTGAAAACACTGTTCATCCAGAAATCAGCAAAAAGTGGTAGAAGGTTCCCAGTCGACTGATAAGTCTTACCAGTCGACTGGTAACACTGAAGCAGCAAAAATTTGAATTTTTAAGAGGACCCAGTCGACTGGTATCACGACCCAGTCGACTGGTAGTTCAAAAATATGACCGTTGGGACTCGAAATCTGAGATTTTAAAGGCACAATCAATTCTAATTAAAGTCTAACGGCCATATTAATTGATGGCTATATAAACCCACTCAATTCAGCATTCAACAAGGAGGAGAAGACATTCAAAAAGAGAAGAACACACACAATCAAGTCATTCATTCTTTGAAACTCAAAAAAGCTTTGAAATACTCATGTTGAGCTATTCTTCAAGCTTTTCTTTGAAAGAGAGACATTATTCAGTTGTATAAGCTTTCATTTGTTGTCTCTCTACCATTTACTTTACAGCTTTTATTGTAAAGGGATTACTTCTGAGAGAAAGGGGATACTTCCGAGAGGAAGGGGATTACTTCCGAGAGGAAGGGGATTGTACGGTTTGAGCAACACCCGTAAGTTGCTTGTGTTTCGGTTTGAGTAACACCCGTAAGTTGCTTGGTTTAGTGAAAGACTTCAAGGAGGATCCTTGAAGAGAGTGGACGTAGGGTCGGAAGGATTCCGATATTGCCGAACCACTATAAATCGAGTTTGCATCTCTCTAACTCTATCTCCTTAATTACTTTCATAATTACTTGCTTATAATTATTTATTATTCAAGTAAATGAGATTGATTGCTTAATTATTTTATAATTCAATTATCATTTCTATATTAAGCAATAAACTCTCTCATCTTTGTGCTAGTAATTTAGAAAGATTTAATTCCGCATATATTTTGTTATTTGAGATTGCAAAAAGTATTTAATTTTTTTAATACCCAATTCACCCCCTCTTGGGTATTGCCGTAGTATATTTTGGACCTACACACCCTTTGCTGTGTTTGGACTTTCAGCTCAAATGAGGAATGATATGGGATACCATGGGGCCTATGCTGAAGAGATAAATAGTCTGAGAGCACAAATAGAAAAAAACAATCAATAGTATGCGCAACAAATTCAACAAATAACGGCGAGGCACGATGATCAAATAAATAATATGCAATCCCGAATGGATGAGCTGAAGTCTTTACTACAGTATTTGGTTAATAGAGGACCTCATGATTGATTTCGTGATGCTAAAATAATTTTTCATACTACATTTCCATTACTTTGTTTTTGTATGAATTTTATATGTGAACTATGATTGTTTTTTTGTGTAAATAAGATGACTTTTGTGTTGACTGAATGATTTTTTATGGATGTTTGATGCATTTTATATATCGAAGAACATTTGAAATTTTTTGTATTTTATGGTATATTTTATTTATTGAAGGATGAATGTTGATATTTAAGTCAAAATAATGTAAAAACACAATTAAAACCGTACTTTTAGCAGCGCTTTAAAGGGTCGCAGTATGCATAAAATGTCCGGTATATATCGGTGCTTAGAAACCCTACTTTAGCGGCGCTTAGAAGTGCCACAATATGCATAAAATGTCCGGTATATAACGGCGCTTAGAAGCGCAAAAAAAATATGCATATTGCGGCGCGTTTTCTAAGCACCGGTATTTGCGCTTCGACACCACATATACCGGCGCTAAGTGCCAGAAATTCATATTTTGGAGCTTTAAAGCGCCGAAATATGCAAAAAAAAAAGCGTCAGCGATAACCTTTTATCTTGTAATGGTATGATATAGGCATGAGTCAAGAGACGGCACAACCATGTAAAGGAGGAGATTGGGTTTTTTCAAAACTTCACCTATAATTTTTGAAAATTTTACTGATAGTATTATTTTTTGATCTCACATTTATATTAATATTATCAATAAAATTTTTAAAATTATCAATAAAGTTTCAGATGGATCTAAAACATTAATTTTAGATCCAATCTAACCAAATATTTTTGCATGTAAAGACGGTCATCTCTGTGGATGTTGAAGTGATCTTTCCCAAGACTAAGAACAACTCTTTGCATTTGTATTTACATGGCAAAAGCCTACATCCCAATGGAGATTCAACTCCCCACTTGATGGAGTCGGGTTTAAAGCAAATTAACGATAAAAAAATTTCGACAGATTTAGATATGAGAATTAATGGAGATGATATTTTACCCTATAAATCTTTAAACCTGGTTTATAATCTGCATAATTTTATATTTTTATTAATATAATATATTTATTATATTTTTAAGTGTAATTGATTTTACAAGAAAGAATTTGATTGGGAAATCACAGTATTTTTTCCATAGATAATCTTTGTTTCCATTCCGTAAACAGGAAATGAGACAAAATTTAGTTTTTTGAAAATCTTTGTCAGATACGGAGATAAAGAATAAAAAAAACCCTTGAAAAAAATAAAGACAGATGAAAATAGTTTAAATAAACAAAAACAAAAACGAGGAAGGCACTCTCGAATTATTTTCAATGCATGGTTCTAGTAAAGTATTTTTTTCCGACACCATTTGAAACTTGTTTTAAATTTAACTTAAAATAGAAAATAATTTCATATTAAAACAAATTTTTTATTAACTTGAAACAAATCTCAAACGGTACCATTGTCTTCGATACGATTTTACAGTTGGCTTGTGTTAATATATACGGGCCCAAGCTTGACATGTTAATAATAATGGCAGACAAATCCAGAGTCCAGAGCAAAGCTGACGTTTCCTAACAATTAAAAGGGACGGTGATACATCAAACAAAGTCAAGTTGGGAATGCCAAGTTGCAAACCATGAAGCAACACCTCAAAGCTCAAACAGAAAGACTTTATGGATCTAGGTAAGAAATATAGTCTTAATGGGAAAGTGGGGAAAAAAGAAAAAAATATTTGCTACCGTTGACTTAATTAATTATTTTGTCATTGGAATTGAATTACGTCAACGTCAACGTTTATTAGTGTCGATATATGATTGACATGTAAACATATCCCTTAATTTTTGAAAAGACTTTGCCGTTTGACTCGATTTTGGAATAGGATCAGAGGAATTATTTTTTGGCAATTAACACACGTGTTTGCGAACATTAATCTATTGGATTACGGCGGTTATTTTTCACATGTATGTGAATATTCTTTCATAAGAAAGCATATATATATATATATATATATATATATATTAAAAAGCTCTAGTTTGATAAACCATATTTGATTTAGATCATATTGAGGTTGGTCACAGCATCACTCACTCGCGAAAGCTGATGCGTTGATCAGTCTTGTTTCGATAGTGAGACGGCAACATCAAGTTTGGTGGTCAGATTTGAGTTAATTTAAATCTAAGCAAATTTGATTGAGATTCAATTCTATGCATACGTGATTTACTGTTTTTTTTATAAGATAAGTTTGGAGAAGAAAGTCCACACGTGTAGAAGATAATGACTACTCCCTAGGATAAAGTTCATTGCTTCCTTGGCAAACATTTGCAAACACAGGATGTTCATTGCTAGAAATTAAAATGTTAGAAGTTCATCTTATATTATTTTGTGATAAACTCTTCTTATAATCAAAGCATGTGTTCAAGTAAATTAAAAGTTCATACCTCCAGAAAATTGTGATGAATTATCCATGCTAGCTTTATGATTCTTGCAAAGGATGTGCAAATTTCTTCTATGGAGAAAACTACTCTCTACCCTTAGAATTTTTGTTATGTCTCAACAACCAGAAAGAGCTGCTGACCAAAGACATTAAAAGGAAACTCAATGGGCCAGTTTCCATTAGCAAGGGTGAGAGTAGGGGCCTCCATATGTTTATTAGTGTGGCCCATCCCATTATGGGCTTAATGACCAAATGTAATGCTAGTCCATATAATACAAATACATACAACAATCTCCCACTTGGACAGCATTACATTTAATCTCAACATAAACACAAACAAGCATCCCAAAAAACAAAAGACCTTGTTCAAAATGTGCTTCAATTACAAGCTAGTGAACGATACACCGACAGGGCATACGACACATGACTAATAATTGCAAACACATAACTCAGGTCAATGAGATGCAAGTGCAATGTGGAAATAATCAAAAAGTGACGAACACTTGTTTCCACAAAAAGCCCTAGAGACAAATCTGAAAGTCTTTAAAGCAATAAGCCTTGTCCAAAATGTAGTTGCAGCACCCAGTGTAGTGACTATATCGACAGGATATATGACACCAAACTTATACTCACAACCACTTGACTCAAGCATAGACTAAAATAGATTGTCTCTTATAGGTAATAAGCCTTGTCCATAATGTGCGTGATTCAGGCATGAGACTAATCAATATGTCTCAATACATAAAGTACGCCCTGTCCAAAATGCACGTGACACAGGCATGGGACCAAACATAATGTCTCATTTCATAAACAATTGCCTTGTCCAAAATGCGCGTGACCCAGACCACGAGACTAATCAAAATGTCTCATTACATAAACAATCGCCTTGTCCAAAATGCGCGTGACTCAGGCATACATTGACATTGCTATATTTAAAATAATAACAATAATAATATAAGCATGAATAATATAGTCAAACAATCAATGATTACAGAACTCCCACTAACTAAATACAACAGAAGACTCTAACAATCCCAAATGAGTCACATGCTCCAGAAACAATTTTGGAGCTAAACCTTTAGTTAGTGGATCAGCTAACATATGCTCTGTAGAAATATGCTCAACACAAATACAAGACTCACCTATTTTCTCTCTTACAATCAAAAATTTAATGTTAATATGCTTGGAGCGAAAAGAACTCCTAGTATTTCGAGAGAAAGCAACTGCTGCAAAATTGTCACAAAATATCTTCAGCGGCCTTGAAATGGTGTTCACAACACTTAGTCCCAAGATAAAATTCTGCAACCATATAGCCTGACATGTAGCCTCATAACAAGCAACATATTCTGCCTCAATTGTAGAGGAAGCTGTAAGTGTCTGTTTGACACTCTTCCAAGAAACAGCTCCTCCTGCCATCATAAAAACATAACCAGAAGTGGATCTTCTGTCATCTGGACAACCAACAAAATCGGCATCAGAATATCCAACTACTTCAAGAATATCAGATCGTCGATATGTAAGTACTAGATCTTTAGTGCTTTGCAAATATCTGAGTACTTTTTTTGCAGCCTTCCACTGAGCCAAACCAGGATCACTCAAGTATCTTCCAAGTACACCAACAACATAAGCGATATCAGGTCGTGTACATACTTGAGCATACATCAAACTACCCACAACTGATGAATAGGGAATTGTTTGCATTTGAGTCCTTTCATTATCATTCTGAGGGCATTGAGACTTAGAAAATTTATCACATTTTACAATAGGTGCTTTCCCAGGAGAACAAGAATGCATATTAAACCTACTTAGAACACGATCAATGTAGGTTTTCTGAGACAATCCAAGAACGCCTCTAGTTCTGTCACGAAAAATCTGGATGCCCAAAATATAAGAGGCCTCACCAAGATCCTTCATATCAAAATGAGATGACAACATGCATTTTGTCTCAAACAGAAGCTCAATGTCATTTACAGCGAGTAATACATCATCAACATAAAGAACAAGAAAGATATACTTACTCCTACTGACCCTTAAATATATGCATTGATCAACAAGATTCTCCTTGAAATCGCAAGAGGTAACAATCTCATCAAACTTCAGATACTATTGTCTCGATGCCTGCTTAAGTCCATAAATGGACTTGTTAAGCTTACACACCATGTGTTCATTTCCTTCCACTTGGAAACCATTTAGTTGCATCATGTACACATCCTCAAATAGATTTCCATTAAGGAAAGTTGTCTTGACATCCATTTGATGAAGCTCAAGATCAAAATGAGCCACCAATGCCATAATAACCCGAAAAGAATCCTTGGTAGAAACAGGCGAGAAAATGTCCTTATAATCAATGCCTTCTCTTTGGTTAAAGCCCTTAGCAACAAGTCTAGCTTTATACCTTTCTACTTGACCTTCAGAATTATACTTGGTCTTAAAAGCTCATTTGCAACCAATTTGCGTATAGCCACATGGTAGTTCAACTAAGTCTCATACACCGTTTTGACATATCGATGCCATCTCATCATGCATAGCATCTATCCAATATGAAGATTGAGGACTATCAATCGCCTCCTTAAAAGAGGCTGGATCAAGAGACATACTAGTATTAAACTCATGCTCCTGCAAATAGACAATATAATCATCGGAAATTGCTGGTCTACAACTTCTCTGTGATCTCCTCAAAACAATATTATCAGTTCCCACATCAACATCAGCTATAGTGTCAACAACCTGGTCTTGGACAACAGCGTTGGTTCCCTCTGTCAATGGTGGTGCAGCCACTGATGGAGGGGTAACCTGAACAGGTATAACAACACGCTCCTCCCTAAATACAACTTCACGTGGCACTGAACTCCCACTGTCACTAACATCATCGAAGAAGATGGCTCGATCAGATTCAATGACTCTAGTAACATTAGAAGGGCAATAAAATCTAGAGCCTCTTGAACCCACACAATAACCAACAAAATAACCAGTAATGGTCTTAGGATCAAGTTTTTTCTGCTGAGGATTATAAAGCCTTATTTCCGCTTTACAGCCCCAAACACGGAAATGATTCACACTAGGCCTCTTTCCTGACCATAACTCATAAGGAGTTTTAGGAACTAACTTACTTGGTACTTGATTCAAAACATATACAGTAGTTTTCAAAGCCTCACCCCATAAAAATTCAGGTAAAGTGGAATGACAAATCATACACCGCACCATATCCATAAGAGTACGATTTCTTCTTTCTGCAATACCATTCTGTTCAGGAGTTCCAGGCATTGTATACTGAGCCTCGATACCACATGCCTCAAGAAATCTAGCAAAAGGTCCAGGATTTCTACCAGTTTCATCATATCTCCCATAAAATTTACCTCCTCTATCCGATCTTACCGCTTTAATTTTCTTATTTTTCTGGAGTTCCACAGCAGCCTTGAAAGCCTTAAAAGCTTCCAATGAGTCTGATTTTTCTCGAATGAGCTCAACACAACCATAGCGAGAATAATCATCAATAAAGGTGATGAAGTATCTATAATTCCCCAAAGCGGCAGGTGAAAATGGACCACAAATATCAGTATGAATTAAATCTAGAACATCCTGACTTCTACTGATCTTTTGTTTTCTGGTTTTTGCTGGAAGTTTCTCTTTGATACATGCAACACAAGTTTCAAAATCAAAAAAATCCAAGTCATCTAATATGCCATCATTAATCAACCTCTCTATTCTTTCTTTAGAAATATGACCCAACCTTTTGTGCCACAACATGGAAGAGTTTTTATTGGATCTAGCACGTTTAGAACCAACTACAGCATTCACAACAGAGAAACTAGAAGAAGCAGGATCTAAAACAGGAAGCAAGTCAATTTTATACAAACCATCATATAAAGTAGCAGTACCAACCATAACAGAGTTATAAAAGATCATAGCCTTTTCAATTCCAAAATGAAAAACATATCCACATTTGGCCAAAATAGAAACAAAGATAAGATTTCTTCTGATGGAAGGTATAAAAGCAGTATCAGACATGTTTAGAAGCAAAAATAAGTCTGACTGTACCAATGGGTTCCACTTTAATCTTCACACCATTGCCCATATTTACTACTAACTCTGTATCAATTGGTCTTCTGCGGTTTCTTAAATCCTGCAAAGAATTTGTAGTATGAATAGTTGCACTAGTATCTAGCCACCAAGTATCAGAAGACACATCAACTAGATTAGACTTAAAACACACTAGTAGGAAATGTGTACCTTTTTTGTCTAATCAAGCTTTAAATTTCCTACAATCAACCTTTTTGTGCCCAAATGAATGACAAAAATTGCACCTTCCCTTAAAAACTTCTTTCTTTGGCCCATTTGGAACACTCGCATTAGCTTGTTGAAAAGGCCTCCAAGATGGAACACTCGCATTAGCTTGTTGAAAATGCCTCCAAGGTTTCTTCATCTTGTTGGAGTTGCTACTGTTACCCTTGAAGAACTTCTTTTTCTTCCCTTTATCATCAGTTATCATGAAAGCAGTATGAGACTTGCCTTTTTTCATCATCTCTTCTTCTTGAGTTACAATGGCAGTCATGTCACTCAAGCTCCATTCATCTTTTTGAGCATTATAAGAAGTCTTGAGTGCATCATACTGAGATGACAAAGATTCAAGCACTTGCCATACTAGAAAACTATCTGCTAACTCAACTTTCATCCCTTTGAGCTTGTTAAAGAAATGAGTAAGCTTCATGATGTGCTCTCGGACTCCACTAACCCTATCATAGGTTGTGGTAGTAAGAAGTTTCATCAGAGATCCCTTTTCTGCCTTATCAAACTTAATAAATTTCTTCCCAACTGCATCAAGATATTCTTTGGCGCTACCAGTATCAGCTATGCTCTGCCTGATAGACTTGTCAATCGTATACTTTATAATCATGAAACAAGTCCGATTAGAATGCACCCATTGCTTATAACTAGCCTTTTCAGCTGCAGAACTTTCATTAGTGGGCTCAACAGGCGCTTCGACCCTCAAAGCCAAGTCCAAATTCATGATAGCCAAATTAATGGTTAGAGACTCATACCAATCCTCATAATTAGTTCCAGTTAGACTCTTGATGGCAGACAAAGAGAGAGACAGAGCCGCATTGCCATAAGCTGAAGAAAATATAAGAAAATTTATTATGCATGTGGAATAAGAAACATGCACCCATAAATGTCTCCATTAGGCAATCTTATATCCATGCTAGAATCTTATTCAAAATAGAATCTTACGCACTATGCTAGAGCCCAAGATACATAAAAGGCTCTTACGCATGATAAAGCAAAAGAATTAAATACAAGGACTTAAAATGACCCGCTACCGAAAGAGTAGGACTAGGCCACCAAGTGTCAAGCACTTAACTATTATTTTTATCGTCCTAAGCATCCTACCAAATAATGGTTTGCCGACTGGACAAATTCATTATCCGTATGGATCTTAGTATAATATCATTAGAATCAATAATAACAACTCCGATAATTTATCATGATTAGTTCCACGAGAGGTGGGTACATAGCCACTCTAAACCATCGGTATTTCATTAAAATGACATAATCCATATAAACAAAAAATTCTATTGATTTTCTGGGTCTTCTTGTGGACATATTTCAAGGTAGTAAAAATAGTACCATGAACAGATTAAAAAACTTTCATTCCTTAATTTCCAAGTGGTCGAAACAATGATATTTATTCAGCTATAATGACCACAGAAATAAGAAATGGGTCCGCAAAAAATATTGTTCAAAGTTACCCAAACAATAGCTATAGACAAGATTTCACTATGTTCCAAGATAATATATTATTTTATCTCCAGAACCCAACAATCAGTTATTCTCCCATTGGTTGCAGAGAAAATGCATGCCAAACCGGTATATTCCCACTTTGAGTTCCATTAATCCCATAAAATGCCGAAATTGAGTATAGTTAAACTTTTCAAAACTTTATATATATGAGCACTCACGCATGTTACAAGAAGCATGAAGACCAAAAGACAAAAAATGTGGACCATGAAAGAAAACAAAAATAATAAAGATAACATGGCATTATGGGTATAGGTTATATAAAATAGTATGTTTGTTCTTTAGAATCTCACGCATGAAGACCCAAAAAAAAATATGTGGGCCATGAATCCAAAATATAATAAGGACAACATCATGGAGTTTATATAAAATATGTATACTTGATGTAGTGCCTTTTAAAATAATAAGGAATATGGGCAAATCTTACCGGTAGGCAAGTCTTGTGAATTTAATAAGAACAAAAGCATTATGGGCATGTATTTAATAAACACAAAAAACTTATGGGCAAACATAAGTACCGGTGGTTTAAAAACAAAATATATATAACTAAGCACCATTAACATTAGACAGTGCTGCTAATAGTAACAAGCACTTGATGATAGTGCTTCACTACATTTTTTTTTTGAAAGACTAGGTACAGTATTTTGCAGGAAGACGAACAGTAGCTGTGCTAATTTTCTTGGACTATGAGGATGAGATTTATGCTGTTCTTACTGAACATGTATAGTATAGAAGTTATTAGTTTTCTTGTGATGTTCTATTTTAATTTCTTGAACTACCTCCTCCCTCTCATCAAAAACAAAAAAGCAACAGCAAAACAAAAAAGGAACACAGCCATGAAAATAAGAAGGTGCTCTGATACCAATTGTTAGAAGTTTATCTTATATTATTTTGTGATAAACTCTTCTTATAATCAAAGCATGTGTTCAAGTAAATTAAGAGTTCATACCTCCAGAAAATTGTGATGAATTATCCATGCTAGCTTTATGATTCCTGCAAAGGATGTGCAAATTTCTTCTATGGAGAAAACTACTCTCTACCCTTAGAATTTTTGTTATGTCTCAACAACCAGAAAGAGCTGCTGACCAAAGATATTAAAAGGAAATTCAATGGGCCAGTTTCCATTAGCAAGGATGAGAGTAGGGGCCTCCATATGTTTATTAGTGTGGCCCATCCCATTATGGGCTTAATGACCAAATGTAATGCTAGTCCATATAATACAAATACATACAACATAAAAATCTTTCAAGATTTATTTCGAAGTCTGCTAAATCATAAAGTGTTTCTTAAAATTAAGCTTAAATATATTTTACTCGTACCTTATGCCTTTGTTATAAGAGGCAATATTATTAAAATACACTTGCATGAACTGCGAAATATGTACACGAGAAATTGTTGTCTTACTTATTAACAAAGAAAAAATATATACAAATTGCACCCATATACTTCAGGTGCATTCTTTAATGGATCATGAACTTTCTCATAATTCCTAATAGATAACTTTTGTTAGTGAAATCATCGAACATTAACAGTGCGTGCAACATGTGTGAGCTCTCACATGCCCTGCACACGTGGTGAATACAGTAAAAATTGAAATTCTCCTATCCACGGTGAAAATACCATTTTTTACTCCTTTTAAAATTTTAGGACTCTCTATCTCCTCCCTTCCTCTCTCTCTGACCTCTCTTGAAGTTTCTCTCTCTCACACACGCACACATATACACAATGTGCAATAACAAAAGGTTGTCTTGCGTGAGGTACTGCACGCACATAGAGGCCATCTTGCACGAGGTCTTATGCATAAAGACTGCCTTTCGAGAGGCACCATGCTCAGAATTGTTGCAAAAGCATCTTTTCATTACTTTTTATAAGACATTTTTATTAATATGGACTAACTATGATTGAAGTTTAGGAATGTATTAATATATTTTTAATATAAAATAGTGTAATTGTAGTTTGCATCAAATTATATGACTATTTATGTAAAAATTTTTTTTTTGGTTGAAAATCTAAGTTTTGTTTATTTAGATTTGTGGATGATTGGTGGGAGATATATGATGAATTTTGTTGTGGGATGAATAGGTAGAGTTGAATATTTGAAGAATGGTGAAGGGTATTTTGTATTTGGGTAAATAAGTAAATGATATATATATATATATATATTAATGGATGTTTTGTTAGAATCTACAACAAAATTAACAGAAGATATATATTAAAGATAATGAAAAAGTTTAGGATGTGATTAGATGCAATTAAAAGTTTATGATGCAATATTTAGAGAATGCACCCTATTTTGTGCGGAATTTCCAAGCTTAATTAATAAGTTTCTTCTCTTGGTTGTTATTTTTCTTTATAATATAGATTTGTTAAACAAGTTTGTCAATTGTCTTATAAGCTATGTTTGAAAGGGATTTAAAAATCAATTTGCTTAAATCCTTTCAAAATAATCCCTCCCCAAAAGTTCTTGCATCTTGCATTGATATCGAAATCATGATCGCATTATTTTGGAGCAACATGACTAGGCAGCTATACACTCACTCCTTGCCTAAATAGTGCTAAGATATCATATATTACATAAAAAATATCTTTAAATATACTATATAATAATAATAATAATATTATTATTATTATTTTCTATCTACCAGAGCTCATGTTTCTTAAATAAGGGTTACGGCACTGGGTAAGCTACTAACCGTGCACCATAATGGCTTTCCATTTATGTAATGTGGAATTCTTTTGTTGACTTTTGAAGATAACTCTCGCTGGCCCAAACCATAATCACATGTCCAACTCATCGTCCTCTATCCCTTCTCTCTTCTTAGTTTCTTACTATATTATATACTTACTATCTTTCTTTTGATTTCCCATCTAACCAAAGTTTTATACTTACACACAAACACAACCCCCCCCCCCCCCCCAAAAAAAAACACACAAATCTTTCTCCCTCTTTCTCTCTCATGGATCTTCTCTTTCTCTTGTATCTTCTCATTGTTTGCTACCTCTTGTTCATGATTTACAAGTGGATTGATGCAAAGAGAGACCAAGATTGCTACATTTTAGACTACCAATTGTACAAACCAACCGATGACAGGATGGTTGACACTGAATTCAGTGGCGATATCATAAAGAGAAGCAAACACCTTGGCCTCAACGAGTTCAAATTCATCTTGAAAGCCATTGTAAGTTCCGGCATTGGAGAGGAAACCTACGCGCCGAGAATCGTCTTCTCCGGCCGAGAAGAATCCCCAACTTTAAACGATGGAATCTCGGAGATGGAAGAATTCTTTTATGACAGCATAGGGAAACTCTTGTTGAGATCAGGCATCTCCCCACAAGAAATCGACACCCTCGTCGTCAATGTCTCAATGTTAGCTTCTGTTCCTTCTTTATCCTCAATGATAATAAATCACTACAAGCTGAGACATGACGTAAAGGTCTTTAACCTGTCCGGAATGGGCTGTAGCGCTAGCCTAATTTCGGTTGATATCGTTCGAAACATTTTTAAGTCGTACAAAAATGTATACGCTCTTGTCGTGACCTCCGAATCTTTGAGTCCGAATTGGTATTCGGGGAACGATAGATCAATGATTCTCGCCAACTGTTTGTTCCGGTCAGGTGGTTGCGCGATGTTGTTAACTAACAAGAGGGCGTTGAAGCACCGCGCCATGTTCAAATTGAAGTGTCTAGTGAGGACACACCATGGAGCTAGAGATGAGTCCTTTGGCTGTTGCATGCAAAAAGAAGATGATCAAGGAAAGCTAGGGTTTCACCTTGACAAAAGCCTACCAAAAGCTGCCACGCGTGCTTTCGTCGATAATCTCAAAGTGATTTCTCCAAAGATCTTGCCAGTTAGGGAGTTGCTGAGATTCATGCTGGTTTCACTCATCAAGAAATGGAAACGACGCCCTATTAAAGGAGGAGGAGGAGGGACAGTTGCTAATCATAAAGCAGCAGTGAATTTCAAGACTGGTGTTGAACATTTTTGCATCCACACAGGAGGTAAAGCAGTGATTGATGGAATCGGTTATAGTCTTGATCTTTCCGAGTATGATATAGAGCCGGCGAGGATGACACTTCATAGATTCGGCAACACGTCTGCGAGTAGCCTATGGTATGTGTTGGGTTACATGGAGGCTAAAAAGAGGTTGAAGAAAGGAGATAGGGTTTTGATGATTAGCTTTGGTGCTGGGTTTAAGTGCAACAGCTGTTTGTGGGAGGTTGTGAGGGATTTGGGAGATGGTGACGGTACTAATGTTTGGAAAGAATGCATTGAAAGGTACCCTCCAGAGACATTGGCCAATCCTTACATGGAGAAGTTTGGTTGGATCCAAAACGAGGATCCAGCTACCTTCAAGTATGTTTAGTAGAAAAACAAAAGGATAAAACTTCTTTAAAATTATCAAGGGGGTCATTATTTTTTATTTAAATGTTTACATTTTTTATAAAAAAAGAAATGACAGTTTCTCTTTGTTACTGGGTATTTTTTTTAATTGGGATTAGGATTTAAATTTGAAATCTCACCTTTAAATGAATAAGTGATTAATTTTTACTGGGGTGTATTTGATTATTGTTTTTTGTATACCATTTATTGTAAGTTCTTATTGTTAAATCCCTTTGGTGGATTTCATAACCCAATAAGATGTGCAGCTTCTAATATGATGAGAAGCTTGCCATCCTGTTGGATGTCTATGTTGTTTTCTTCTTTTTTATTTCTTTCTTTTCTTATTGTTCTGTTTTGTTTGATCAAGGAGAATATAAGTCCTTTTTCATACAAAATGTCCTTATAATGTTTTCTTTTGAGTATTGCATTTAAATTTTCACGAAACTCTACTTGTCTCCTTGTATATCATATGCTATTGTGCTTGGTTGTTATGGCTTTCAATCCTCAATATTAAGTGCACTCGTTGCGCCATCAGAATAGGGCCCCATTGATGAGGAACCCTTTTGCACTTGTTCAAACTTGTAATTACAAAAGCTGGAGAAATTCCGATACTGGTATTTGAGATTTTTGTGAATTAAAAATAGTTTTCACCCTCAGGTAATAATCTTTTGTGTATTTCTTTCAATTTGACGTCAGAGAATATTTTTTATCCAAGAAAATTTAATGAATTTGGTTTAGACAAAAAAAAATTCTCTCAATTGACATTGTTGCACTGATTAACATGTCTTGAATCATGATTTGGTTTGCAAGGGGTGGAGTTGAAATTTCGTATTTGATGAGTAAAGTAAAATTATGAAAGAAAAAAAAAATTTGACGTGAAGTTATAGTTATAATATTCAATAAAAATTTTTTGGAAGAATTTATTAAAAATATTTTAAAAGATTAAAATTTAAAAAACTTTGAAGGTGCAACTGACCCATTGTTATATACAACACTATAAAGGGAGGTGCTAGGAAGGAAATGGATCCCATGAATAATATTTCACAAATTATTAGAATTTTTAGGTGATTCATGACTGTTGAAATCCCACACACCCAATTGTACAAAAGTGAAAAAATAGGCCTTTTAAGTTTTGGATTTGTAATTAAGTTACATTTAATTATAAGCTAACAAGTTTCACTTGATTGCAATTTTATGACTCAAGACAAACGGACTTCAATTCTTGCCATCAGATGCAATATTGGCCAAGAAATGGTTATGATCTTATCTGCTCTCATTCACTGCATGTCCTCCCTGAGTGGCTATAGAAACGCATCAAACAGCGTGTGTGCCAGTCCAAAATTCTTTATGGTAGCAATAAATCATTGGTGTGATGGAGTCGTACATGTTCAGACTACAGTGGACCACGAACCAATACTATCTTTCGCTCATAAATTCCATAAATTTTCCTAATGAATTTAAATTTTATCGTTTTGAGGATAAAAAAAAATCAAATTTATTATGAGATTCATTTTGTATTTGAAATTTGAATATAAATCATTTGGATTGATCATGGGCTACCATCACTACAGTACAATAGTACCGATTCATCTGAATGGGTCCGACTTTCATTATATTTATTCTTTAAAAAGGACATTTCATTTTCTTTTAATGAGAAAAGTGCACGTAATCATTTGAAAAATTAAAAATTGAGATTTAACTATCTATTCTAAAATAAATTAAAAAAATAAAATCAACAAACTTAAATGCAAAATATCCCATGAGTTTAGATGAAATCTATAGGGAGTCCATCACGTGCAATGTCATGTCAACCCTAGCAGATGAGAGTTAAAAATAACTGAAAAACAAAAATTGATTTAAAAATCGGTTTCTACCCTTTTTAAAAGAAAATAAATTAAAAGGTATCCTTGAGGTGAATGAATTTTGCCAATGAGTTGAAATTGATTTAAAGAGCATGAGTTTAGCTCTTTAAATCAATTTTTGTTTTTCATTTTTTTAACTCTCATCTACAGGGGCTGACATGGCATTGCAAGGGATGGATTTTCTGTAGAGGTTAAATCTCAATTTTTAATTTTTTTCAAATGATGATGTATTTTTTTAATTAAAAAAAATAAGATGCCCAATTAAAAGAGTTAATTTGAACACTTACTCACAATAAACAATAAATTATGAAATTATATATATAAAAAATGCAACCCATGGGTGCAGAAAGTAATTAAGACATGCTAGGAAGGGCAAAAAAAGATATGCATAAAAGTGTCATTTGCTCATAAAACCCTAACCCTAAAAGAGAAGTTGCAGCAGCAAGCAATAATAATATTAAATATTTTTTTGTTGAAACAAACAGTTAATGGTAACAAAAAGGACCAATGGATATCAAAGGGGCTTTAGGATCTGTAAACGAATTGAGTGAGTATCTGTCCTGTCATTGCTGAGGCCACCAACAACCCAATAAATGTGCCTCTAAAACAACCCCTACCTATTGGCCAGTTTGTAATTTTGCGATCCCTTATGACAACAAAAGCTTTTCTTTTTGCAGGAAATAATACAAAAGCTGCATTATTGCCTCTTCATTGGCATTACTTAGCCGAACAATCTGGTGTGGTTGTACGTTGACTTGAAATAAAAGTACTTTTGGTTAATTTATTACAGTAAGAGACGAAGCCGAAAACAAACTGGAAGTAATTTTTTTTGTTATGAACAAAACTGGAAGTAATTAAATACACTTTATTCTTTTTTTTCTTTCCAATTCTTTTTTCCCTTCTAAGTATATATTTCTTTATCATTCTTGATTCTTCGTATCCTAGTTTGACTGAGTAGCACATTTTGCGTCCTTTTGAGGTACATTTCAAAATCTGCTTCTCCGTGGAACATTTAGAAAACTCCTCCGTAACTCACTCCAATTGTCTCACTAGATCTTCCGGTAACTCAATTTTAATCAAATTCAAATAATATATTAAAAAATAATTAAGTTATTAATTATTTTAAAAGTTTAAATTTATGAAAAATGATTTAACTATTCTTCATATATCTTCACATGTAAATTAATTGAAAGGTTAAAGGTTTTGTATGAAAAACTCAAATGCAATAAAACTCAAATATTAAAAGGAAATTTGGGTAATATATTAGATGAAAATGGGTGTGTGTCTCTAAGACTCGAAATCAAAACCCGGAGTTATGATAATATATTATTGACTCAAATTAGATAACTGGTGTTGATGCCAAAAATGAGTGTTGCTGAGCTGGATGTTTAGCCTGTAGAAGTACCTGCACAGAGAAAGGGAGATTAGCTATTGAGATCGACGGAGGGGATGCCTCCGAGGATGCTCCGATGCTTAAGTTAACCAAAGCTCAAGGTTGTATGTGTTTAAAGTTGAAAAGCTCTGTTCCCCTCTTTGGACCGCTTACCAAGTCCTTTTATAGAGTTTCGGAGGCGGTGATATTCGGAGGCGGTAGTGGGTCGGGGCGGCTGTGACAGGATACCCCAACTGGGTGGGGTAATGATGCCTATGAGGCCCAGCTAGGAAGCTGAGAACCGTTCAGTAGGGCTTTTGCCTTGTTGGCTTACTCCAGAGCCGTCTATGCGTAAGACGGTGTTTAGATCTGACGTCCCAACTTGGTTGGGTAATGATGGTTCGGAGGGCGGTGGTGACGTGGAGGCCCAGCTGGGGCCAAGATGCCCCTGAGGGTGGTCATGACCTGGAGGCCCAGCTGGAGGCAATGATGCCCTGAAGGGCGGTCATGACCTGGAGATCCAACTGTCTGGGCCTAAATTGTCCGCGTGTCTCTTTGAATTCTGGGATCACGATGATCCACGTGTCCTCCTCCTATTGGAGTGTCATATTTTGGTAGTATCAGAGGCCCCCCACTTCCTTAAGTGCGGTACTGTGGTTAAGGAAGTAGCAGAACTAGGTTGGCGTTAGATCCTCTACGGAGGCGTGAAATCTGGTCAACATTTGGCCCAAGGCAAGAGAGAATAGACCGAGGGCTTGTGGAGCGACTCCTCCTTTCGGCAAAGAACACCAGGGGTCCAAGGACAAGTGGGGCAAACCATCTTTAGAAAATAAGGGGCCGAAGACCAGTGGAGCAATCCATTTCCTCGGCCTTGAAGAGAGTGGGCCGAGGACCAGTGGAGCAATCCATCTCCTCGGCCAAGAATACCATGGGTCCGAGGATTAGTGGAGCGATTCATCTCCTCGGACCTTGAAGAGAAGGGGCCGAGGACCAGTGGAGCAATCCATCTCCTCGGCCAAGAAGACCATGGGTCCGAGGACTAGTGGAGCAATCCATCTCCTCGGACCTTGAAGAGAAGGGGCCAAGGACCAGTGGAGCAATCCATCTCCTCGGCCAAGAAGACCATAGGTCCGAGGACTAGTGGAGCAATCCATCTCCTCGGACCTTGAAGAGAAGGGGCCGAGGACCAGTGGAGCAATCCATCTCCTCGGCAAAGAAGACCATGGGTCCGAGGACTAGTGGAGCAATCCATCTCCTCGGACCTTGAAGAGAATGGGCCGAGGACCAGTGGAGCAATCCATCTCCTCGGCCAAGAAGACCATGGGTCCGAGGACTAGTGGAGCAATCCATCTCCTCGGACCTTGAAGAGAATGGGCCGAGGACCAGTGGAGCAATCCATCTCCTCGACCAAGAAGACCATGGGTCCGAGGACTAGTGGAGCAATCCATCTCCTCGGACCTTGAAGAGAATGGGCCGAGGACCAGTGGAGCAATCCATCTCCTCGGCCAAGAAGACCATGGGTTCGAGGACTAGTGGAGCAATCCATCTCCTCCGACCTTGAAGAGAAGAGGCCGAGGACCAGTGGAGCAATCCATCTCCTCGGCCAAGAAGACCATGGGTCCGAGGACTAGTGGAGCAATCCATCTCCTCGGACCTTGAAGAGAAGGGGCCAAGGACCAGTGGAGCAATCTATCTCCTCGGCCAAGAAGACCATGGGTCCGAGGACTAGCGGAGCAATCCATCTCCTCGGACCTTGAAGAGAAGTGGCCGACGACCAGTGGAGCAATCCATCTCCTCGGCCAAGAAGACCATGGGTCCGAGGACTAGTGGAGCAATCCATCTCCTCGGACCTTGAAGAGAAGGGGCCGAGGACCAGTGGAGCAATCCATCTCCTCGGCCAAGAAGACCATGGGTCCGAGGACTAGTGGAGCAATCCATCTCCTCGGACCTTGAAGAGAATGGGCCGAGGACCAGTGGAGCAATCCATCTCCTCGGCCAAGAAAACCATGGGTCCGAGGACTAGTGGAGCAATCCATCTCCTCGGACCTTGAAGAGAATGGGCCGAGGACCAGTGGAGCAATCCATCTCCTCGACCAAGAAGACCATGGGTCCGAGGACTAGTGGAGCAATCCGTCTCCTCGGACCTTGAAGAGAATGGGCCGAAGGACCAGTGGAGCAATCCATCTCCTCGGCCAAGAAGACCATGGGTCCGAGGACTAGTGGAGCAATCCATTTCCTCGGACCTTGAAGAGAAGGGGCCGAGGACCAGTGGAGCAATCCATCTCCTCGGCCAAGAAGACCATGGGTCCGAGGACTAGTGGAGCAATCCATCTCCTCGGACCTTGAAGAGAAGGGGCCAAGGACCAGTGGAGCAATCCATCTACTCGGCCAAGAAGACCATGGGTCCGAGGACTAGCGGAGCAATCCATCTCCTCGGACCTTGAAGAGAAGCGGCCGAGGACCAGTGGAGCAATCCATCTCCTCGGCCAAGAAGACCATGGGTCCGAGGACTAGTGGAGCAATCAATCTCCTCGGACCTTGAAGAGAAGGGGTCGAGGACCAGTAGAGCAATCCATCTCCTCGGCCAAGAAGACCATGGGTCCGAGGACTAGTGGAGCAATCCATCTCCTCGGACCTTAAAGAGAATGGGCCGAGGACCAGTGGAGCGATCCATCTCCTCGGCCAAGAAGACCATGGGTCCGAGGACTAGCGGAGCAATCCATCTCCTCGGCCAAGAAGACCATGGGTCCGAGGACTAGCGGAGCAATCCATCTCCTCGGACCTTGAAGAGAAGCGGCCGAGGACCAGTGGAGCAATCCATCTCCTCGGCCAAGAAGACCATGGGTCCGAGGACTAGTGGAGCAATCCATCTCCTCGGACCTTGAAGAGAAGGGGTCGAGGACCAGTGGAGCAATCCATCTCCTCGGCCAAGAAGACCATGGGTCCGAGGACTAGTGGAGCAATCCATCTCCTCGGACCTTGAAGAGAAGCGGCCGAGGACCAGTGGAGCAATCCATCTCCTCGGCCAAGAAGACCATGGGTCCGAGGACTAGTGGAGCAATCCATCTCCTTGGACCTTGAAGAGAAGGGGCCGAGGACCAGTGGAGCAATCCATCTCCTCGGCCAAGAAGACCATGGGTCCGAGGACTAGTGGAGCAATCCATCTCCTCGGACCTTGAAGAGAAGCGGCCGAGGACCAGTGGAGCAATCCATCTCCTCGGCCAAGAAGACCATGGGTCCGAGGACTAGTGGAGCAATCCATCTCCTCGGACCTTGAAGAGAATGGGCCGAGGACCAGTGGAGCAATCCATCTCCTCGGACCTTGAAGAGAATGGGCCGAGGACCAGTGGAGCAATCCATCTCCTCGGCCAAGAAGACCATGGGTCCGAGGACTAGTGGAGCAATCCATCTCCTCGGACCTTGAAGAGAAGGGGCTGAGGACCAGTGGAGCAATCCATCTCCTCGGCCAAGAAGACCATGGGTCCGAGGACTAGCGGAGCAATCCATCTCCTCGGACCTTGAAGAGAAGGGGCCAAGGACCAGTGGAGCAATCCATCTCCTCGGCCAAGAAGACCATGGGTCCGAGGACTAGCGGAGCAATCCATCTCCTCGGACCTTGAAGAGAAGCGGCCGAGGACCAGTGGAGCAATCCATCTCCTCGGCCAAGAAGACCATGGGTCCGAGGACTAGTGGAGCAATCCATCTCCTCGGACCTTGAAGAGAATGGGCCGAGGACCAGTGGAGCAATCCATCTCCTCGGCCAAGAATACAATGGGTCCGGGGACTAGTGGAGCAATCCATCTCCTCGGACCTTGAAGAGAGTGGGCCGAGGACCAGTGGAGCAATCCATCTCCTCGGCCAAGAATACCCCGGGTCCGAGGACTAGTGGAGTAATCTATCTCCTCGGACCTTAAAGAGAGTGGGCCGAGGACCAGTGGAGCAATCCATCTCCTCGGCCAAGAAGACCATGGGTCCGAGGACTAGTGGAGCAATCCATCTCCTCGGACCTTGAAGAGAATGGGCCGAGAACCAGTGGAGCAATCCATCTCCTCGGCTAAGAAGACCATGGGTCCGAGGACTAGTGGAGCAATCCATCTCCTCGGACCTTGAAGAGAGTGGGCCGAGGACCAGTGGAGCAATCCATCTCCTCGGACCTTGAAGAGAATGGGCCGAGGACCAGTGGAGCAATCCATCTCCTCGGCCAAGAATACCATGGGTCCGAGGACTAGTGGAGCAATCCATTTCCTCGGACCTTGAAGAGAGTGGGCCGAGGACCAGTGGAGCAATCCATCTCCTCGGCCAAGAAGACCATGGGTCCGAGGACCAGTGGAACAATCCATCTCATCGGACCTTGAAGAGAATGGGCCGAAGACCAGTGGAGCAATCCATCTCCTCGGCCAGGAAGAACGTGGGTCCGAGGACACGTGGAACTACGAGAAAGTTTCTCGTGTCTAGGACGGTGGCTGTGGAGACACGTGGTCTCACCTGGGTGGATGCCGCGTCATGTTACCTTGGAAATTTAAACTGCCGTTTTTAGGGAAAGCGGCGGCCACCTCGAGGGACGTAACGTCCCCTGGGAAAGTGTGTTGGTCATTTGGGAGTTCTAAATTGTCCCCTAGATTCCTGCGACTGCATTAAATGCTCCTCGTTGGCCGTGACACTTCTCCTATATAAGGGGCTTTGGTTTCTTCTTCTTCCACACACATGCCATAATCTCCTTCTGTTTTCAGAGTGTAGCTTTCCTGAGAGCCCTCGGCCTCGTCCAAAGAAGCTTGTGAGTCCTCGTTCTCGTCCCTTCAGTGAGAAGTTTAGTGTGATCGTTGCATTCGCTAGACCTTGGGAGGAAAGCTCTAGGAGGAATTCAAGTCCGAATCCTTCGGACGTTGGTGAGTTCGTGTTTTCTTTAATTTTTATATCATGTCTTCTTCGTTTGATATATACCGCGATAGGCCTAGTAGTAGTAATGGTAGGAGTAGTGTAGATGGTACGAGTGGTAGCAGCTCCGAAGAAGTAGAGACGTCCTCGTCTTCTTCTGGAGGGAATGCCCCCGTAAAGGGTACGCCAGGGGCAGACCCCATGGCGCTAGTGCCCTACGTCCCTTTGGGGGTGGAGAGAGAATATCAGGACGGGTCCTCGTCTGGTGAGGACACACTTAGGGCGTTGACCGACATTAGGGAGACCTCGGCTGGAGAGGAGAGAGAGGAATGGAACTATACAGCCAACGAGATCCCTAGCCAACTGAGGGAGGAGGATTTGGAAGTGATAAGGAAGACGTACCGCATTCCGGGCGAGTATGAGCTTCGGCTGGCCAGGGTGGGGGAGAGGGCCTGTGATGTCCTCCCTGACCGGGCCCCGTTCGAGCTTTGCGTGTACGAGCATCACATGCAGGCCGGGCTTCGGTTTCCCCTTCACCCTTACTTTTGTACAATCCTTAGGTACTTTGATATAGCGCTGTGTCAGCTGGTACCGAATTCGGTACGGCTGATCATGGCCTTTATCTGCGTTTGCTTAGAAGTGGGCCGACCAATGACGATGGATATTTTCAAGGCCCACTTCTTGATCAGCCGGCATGGTCACACAAGGTGGGTGGTCTTTAGTACTCGACCGAAGAGGAGGTTGCTGAAGAAGACCCCTTCATCTATCAAAAGGTGGAAGAAGAATTTCTTTTTCATTCGGTCTGCCGAGGACTTCGGCTTGCCTCGTGCGTGGAGTATGGACTGCACCGGGAAATGCAAAAAGGCGGGCCTTCTTCCGTATGAGCAAGAGACGGTGAACGCCATGGTGGCCTCGCCTTTGGACGTCGGGGTCCTATACGACAATGAAGAACTGGCCCGGCGAGGTCTTTGTTCTTTGTGCCCCGAGCCTTCGCTTGAGAGCGGTAAAGGCTTTGGTTTACCCTCTACTTTCTTTATTCTTATTTTGCATCGTTATCCTGCGATTTTTACTTACGCTATTTCCTTCTTTCGTTTGCTTCTTTGGTTTGCTTGTGTTTTGATCAGAGATGGAAGCGGCTGCCCGTGCCAGAGAGCATGCCAAGAAGTTGGCATTGGAGCAGAAGAGGTCGACTCGGTCTGGGAAACAAACAGGCTCGACTTCGCGGCCTAAGAAGAGGGCCCGAGCCCCATCTCCGGCTCCGATTGACTTGGGGACTCCTCCACGACCGTCGACCCAGTCAGAGACACCTCCGGTAAGCAGTGCCCTTATCCCCGGCCCTAGCCAGGGGCCAGCTTCGGAGGCCTCGATCTTCATGCCCAACTGGGCCATCCGGACAGATGACTCTGTCTTCGCACATCCTCAGGTGGCAAGGGAACATCTGTTTAAGGGCACCCCCCTCGTGATATTGTCGAGTTGGGTCGAAAGACCACAGACTCTCTCTGTGCGGCGGCCGAGGCTTTGGCTTCTCAGGTTAGATTCCATTTTTGCTTTGTTATATATTGTTTTCGCCGAATTGTGTTTCACGCATGGCTTCTGGTATCAGATGGGCGTTCTGGTGGGCGCGGCCGCACGTCGATGCATGGAGACAGCGGAGCTTCTTGGGCGTACCCAGCACCAGTTGGAGGAGAGGACAGAGGCTGTTTGCCAGCTGCAGGCTTCCTTGGAGTCTGCTATCCTGGCTAAAGCCGAAGCCGAAGCCACTGCTCGGGCCGCTATCGAGGAGGTCGAGGCCCGTCTTAGAGCCGCAGCTGAGGAGGCTGAGGCCCACACTAGGGCGGCCGTGGAAGAAGCCTTGGCTTCTTTCCAGAGTTCGGAGGCCTATCGCCTGGCTGTCGTTTCCGAAGGTGGCCAGCAGTACCTTACGGGGTTCATGGAGGCCAAGGGGAAGGCTGAGAGCATGTTCCCGGAGCTCGATTTCTCCGTATTGGACCTGCTGGGGCCCGAGGATGAGGAGCTGCTAGCTTCGGATGATGAGCCCATTGATGGGCAGGATCGTGGCGGGCGATCGGGCACGGGGTCTCCTGACCTTGGAGATCAGTAGGGCTTAGGTGGAGGGTACTCTGTCGTAGTCCCTTCTTTTTGTTGTTTTATTGTTTTGGCCCAGCCGTTTTTGTGTTGTCTTTTGGGGCTGTTGGTGCACCCTTTTTGCCTTGGTTTGGGTATTTGGTTTAGTTAACAGGACAAATGTAAGTAAAGTCTTTAATATATATAAAACAAGACTGTTTACATGCGCGCAACGCTATTTATTGATAAAAACGTCGAAGATGTTCCGCATTCCAAGTACGAGGAATGGCATTTCCGTTCAATTCTTCGAGTTCAAACGTGCCAGGACGACATACTTTTTTTATGCGATACGGCCCTTCTCAAGTAGGGACTAGTTTGCCTGATTCTCGGGGCCTAGATACTGCATTCTTTCGCAAGACGAGGTCATGAAGACAGAAACGTCTTACTTTTACTCTTGAGTTGAAGTACCTGGTGGCTCGCTGCTGGTAAACGGCAAGTCGAATTTGAGCTTTGTCCCGGGCTTCGTCGAAAAGATCGGCGTTCGTGCGAAGGGCTTCCTCATTGCTTCGTTCCTCGAAATTCTGAACTCGTAAGGAAGGTATTCCTATTTCCAAGGGGATGACTGCCTCGGACCCATAAGTCATGAAGAAAGGGGCTTCCCCGGTAGGTGCTCGAGTCGTGGTTCGATATGCCCAAAGTATGTTGGGTAAATGGTCTGCCCACTGCTTCTCTGCTTCGTCTATTCGCCTTTTAATGCCTTGCAAGATCGTTCGGTTGGTAACTTCGGCTTGTCCATTTGCTTGCGGGTATCCAACCGAAGAGAAACGATGGTCAATGTGTAATTCATCGCAAAATGTTTTGAACCGAACGCTGTCAAACTGTTTGCCGTTGTCTGTTACTAACACTTGTGGTACTCCAAACCGACACACGATCGATTTCCATACGAAGGCTCGGGCTTGAAAGTCCGTGATGCTGGCCAAGGGTTCGGCTTCTACCCATTTTGTAAAATAATCTATGGCAACTATGAGGTATCTTCGCTGGCCGGTAGCTCCGGGAAAGGGCCCGAGAAGGTCCATTCCCTACATAGCGAAAGGAAGTAGACTGACTATTGGTGTCAAAAGGTTCACTGGTTGTCGTGGCACAGTGGCATACCGTTGACAGCTTTGACATTTGGTCACCTACTCCATGGCTGCTTCCCTCATCTTCGGCCAATAGTATGATTGACGAAGGATTTTGAACGCCAAGGCACGTCCTCCGAGGTGATTTCCACATATACCTTCGTGGACTTCTCGAAGGGCGTAATTAGCTTCGGTCGGGTCAAGACACTTTAAGAAGGGCGTTGTCAACCCCCGCTTATACAGGTGATCATCCAGAATTGCGTATCGGGAGGCTCGAGACACAATCTTTCGGGCTTCGCCCTTATCATCGGGAAGAATACCGTCACGTAGATATTCCAGGATAGGACTCATCCATGTTCTCTCACCAATCACGGGTAAGACCATTATTTCGTCGATACTTGGCACGGCTAAGGTTTCGAGGTAAACTGCTCGCCTGGACTCGAGCTGGCAAGACGAAGCAAGCCGGGCCAATGAGTCGGCCTTCGTATTTTCTGCCCGCGGAATCTGGTTTAAAGAAAAGACTTCAAACTGCCCGGCTAATGCCTTTGCTGCTGCTAGGTAGCGAGCGATTTTTTCTCATCGGGCCTTGAATTCGTCGTTCACTTGGTTCACCACTAGTTGGGAATCGCTATATACATGCAAATTTTGTACAGATATCACATTGGCTAGTTTCATGCCTGCGAGTAGAGCTTCATACTCGGCTTCATTGTTCGACGCTGGAAACCCGAACCTCAGGGCGTACTCAATGGCGAAGTTATCGGGACCGCTCAGAATGAGCCCTGCTCCGCTTCCAGAGTCGGTAGAGGATCCGTCCACATGAAGGGTCCATCGTAAAGGCAGGTTCGTTCGACTAACATCCTGCGGAGATTCTGCTTCTGTCAAGGGCAAAGTAGTTTCCATGACAAAATCAGCTAGGGCTTGCGCTTTGATAGCTGTCCGAGGTCGATAACGGATGTCGAACTCTCCCAACTCTATAGACCATTTGACTACTCTACCGGCGACATCTGGCTTGTGGAGTATTTGTCGAAGAGGCTGGTTGGTGAGGACCGTGATGGTATGAGATTGAAAATAAGGTCGAAGCTTCCGGGCCGAAATCAACAGAGCATACGCCATCTTTTCCGTTGAAAGATATCTTGTTTCGGCATCATGAAGCACCTTGCTGACATAATACACTGGCTTCTGTGTGCCTCCTTCTTCTCGTATTAAGACGGAGGCAACTACTTCGGGACCAGCTGAAAGATATAAGAAAAGGTTTTCGCCGGCTATTGGTTTGGTAAGCACGGGAGGTGTCCCCAAATATATTTTCAGCGCCCTGAAGGCTTCTTGGCAAGCTTCGTCCCATACGAAGTTCTGGGTCCGACGGATGGCTTTAAAAAAGGGAAGGCACTTCTCGGCAGATTTTGACATGAATCGGCTGAGGGCCGCTATTCTTCCAGTAAGGCGCTGGACTTCCCTAACGGTCCGAGGCGGACTCATGTTAAGAACAGCATCAATCTTTTCTGGATTGGCTTCTATACCTCTGTGGGTGACCAGGAAGCCGAGGAATTTTCCCCCGGTGACACCAAAGGCACACTTTGTGGGGTTCAACTTCATGCGATGATGGCGGAGTATGTCAAAAGCTTCTTGGAGATCTGCCTCGTGGTCTTGTGTTTTGACGCTTTTGACCAGCATGTCGTCCACATATACTTCCATATTCCGACCCATCTGCTCTTTGAATATCTTGTTTACTAGTCTCTGGTAAGTGGCTCCAGCATTTTTCAAACCGAACGGCATGACCCTATAACAATATAGGCCTTGCTCTGTGATAAATGCCGTCTTCTCTTGGTCAGGCGAATGCATAAGGATTTGGTTATACCCGGAGTAAGCATCCATGAATGTTAACAGCTCATGGCCGGATGTTGCGTCAACGAGTTGATCAATCCGGGGCAAAGGAAAACTGTCTTTAGGACAGGCTTTATTGAGATCAGAAAAGTCTATACAAATTCGCCACTTGCCGTTTGCCTTTTTTACCATTACAACATTAGATACCCAGTCCGGATAGCTCACCTCTCGGATGAAGTCAGCCGAACGTAATTTCTCAACTTCTGCCCGAACAACTGCCTGTCGCTCAGAAGCAAACGACCTTTTCTTCTGAATAACCGGTTTGTGGGTCGGGTCAACACTCAAGCGATGTACGATGACGTCCGGGCTGATTCCTGGCATATCTGCAGCAGTCCAGGCGAATAGATCTTGGTTTGCCCGTAGAAGGGCTAATAGAGATTCCTGAAAAGTGCTGGACAGGTTGGAACCAATTTAAACAGTTTTGGTGCTATCTTCGCCAAGGGGGATTGTGAGTACATCTTCTCCGGGCTTACCTCGTAGGTTGCTTGCTTCATCCCTAAGGTCATCCAGTTCGAGTGGTAGGGCTTCCGTCTTTTTACCTTTTATTGCACTGAGATAACAGGATATGGCGGTTCGTTGATCTCCTTTGATCTCGCCTACTCCGTCTGTCGTGGGGAATTTGATTTTGAGATGATGGGTAGAGACAACCGCTCGGAGTTTATTCAGCGTGGGTCGTCCGAGTATCATATTGTAGGAGGAGGGTTGTCGGACAATTAACAAAGTGGAATGTACGGTTGTTGTTTGAGGTGCCGTTCCCGCAGTTACAGGGAGAGTTATGCTGCCTTCTGTAAAGACCAGTCCCCCTGAGAAGCCATAGAGTGGGGTGGAGACCAGCTCCAGATGTGCATCGCCCAGCTGCATTTGGTGAAAGGCATCATAAAAGAGGATGTCGGCCGAGCTCCCGTTATCGACTAGGACTCGTCTTATCTCATGGTTAGCCACAAGGAGTGAAATTACAACAGCATCGTCGTGTGGGATCTGCACTCCTTCCAAGTCTTCGTCCGAAAAAGAAATAGTCTCTCCGGTCCTAGGTCTTTTCTGAGGTCCAGCAACAGAGGCTATTGACCTAGCATAAGACCTACTGCGAGCATGGGACCCCCCGCCAGCAACGAGTCCTCCGTAAATGGTTTTGATAATCTTCGCCACGGGGACCTCCGGTTTTTTCTGGCTGGGCTCCCTATAACTTGGCCCTGGGCTCTTTCGGGCTGCCCTTGTAGGTCTGTTTCGTTCATAAGGACGTTCAGGGCTTCTACGCAATCGTTCATCACATTTCTCCTGTCGTGGCCCGACGTATTCTTTTAGATGCCCTCGATTGATGAGGGCCTCGATCTGATTTTTTAAGGCCTTAGTCCTTTTATAGAGTTTCGCAGGCGGTGATATTCGAAGGCGGTAGTGGGTCGGGGCGGCTGTGACAGGATACCCCAACTGGGTGGGGTAATGATGCCTATGAGGCTCAGCTAGGAAGTTGAGAACCGTTCAGTAGGGCTTTTGCCTTGTTGGCTTACTCCAGAGCCGTCTATGCGTAAGACGGTGTTTAGATCTGACGTCCTAACTTGGTTGGGTAATGATGGTTCGGAGGGCGGTGGTGACGTGAAGGCCCATCTGGGGCCAAGATGCCCCTGAGGGCGGTCATGACCTGGAGGCCCAGCTGGAGGCAATGATGCCCTGAAGGGCGGTCATGACCTGGAGATCCAACTGTCTGGGCCTGAATTGTCCGCGTGTCTCTTTGAATTCTGGGATCACGATGATCCACGTGTCCTCCTCCTATTGGAGTGTCATATTTTGGAAGTATCAACTGGTTTAGTCAATATGACAATTTGTATATTCCATGGATTTGAATCTTGATGTGAGCAAATTACACCATCCAGTAGAGAGCCGGAACGTGGCACGCACCAAGGACTTAAAGGTAACTTTGCACCTTAGACTTAGTCATCCCATAAAAAAGAACCTAGCCACGAAAAAATCAAATCCTTTATAACCCAACTTGAGAGTAAAAAAGTAACTTCACTTGGAGGATCTATTATCTTCTTTCTATTAGGGTAAGATTCTTGATCCTAACAGTTAATATATTTTTCTCCAAAAGTATTCATTTCTCTATCTTAGGTCATCTACTGATTTAATCATCAAAGTGTTCTCATCGAAAAACAAAACTTCGAACGATTTTCTTCTCAAATACTGTGATATTCATATTCAACTGATGTGATTAACGTGGACGGTCCTAGTCGACGTTCGAAGCTGAAATAAACAATTCATTTCTTTATTGTCATCAAAAGTGATGCTCATGATAAGAAAATGTCCACAATATTTAAAATTAAATATGCGATTATGCTTATAACATGTTATTTAAAATTTATTGTGTTTATAAGAACGTAGCTTAATAGTAACCGTTGACTTGGTCATTTTTCAAGTGAGATAATGTATTATTTACAATTAATATTATCAACTATAAAAAATTCAATTACGGAGGATTGAAATACTTACCTTATATTGCGGTCATGTTTTGAAATATAGATTATCGATGGGCATATTAACTCACGTCTCCATCAAACTTTAAATTTCCATTGCTATGATACTTTAGCATTTGAAATTATTCCATAAAAATCGTTAGGTCAATCAACCAATAGCTAGGGAAAAGAGAAGTGAAATAGGTCTCTTTCAAACTTAAAGGTTTCACACTATAATCGAAGATAGAAAAAACTCTAATGCCATTATGCAGCATCATATTATCAGCTCCGTGTTAATCTATCACAAGCCAACTCTCCCACCTTAATTTACTCTTTGTAGTTTTTAAACGTTAGTGGTGTACCCATAGTAAAGAATCAATAATAAGAAATTTTGTAATAAGTAGTGTTTTCAAAGACATTTTCAGAACTAGTCCAGAGATGAGGTGTAGGTAAAATGTTCCAAGACCTAAATTTTTGAACTTTTTTTTCGTCGGGCATACACTTTTTGCTCCACGCTTATGCCCATGCTCGGGACGTACGCTCAGTGATCCAGGCATATGTCACGTTGATTTAAAAAAAAATTAAAATCAGAAAAAAAAATGCAAGTCTATGACTCAAACCCATGTCCAAATGAATAGGTTTACATGTTATCTAGTTTAATAATAACTACAAACTATTTAACTAATTATTTACAAGTTATAACAATATAAAAATAAAAAATATGTATTAATATTTATTAAATTATGATTATAATTTATATACTCTAGAGTGAATAAAAGTATTAAAGTTTGTTGAAAATTAATTTTTATATTATTTTATTAAAATTTTGAACCGCCCAAACGTTTCAAAAAACTTATGCTCCAACATCTTGAGATTCACGCCTCGCCTCATTCGAATAAAACACTTTGCCTATGAAAACAATGATTATGCGCTGATACTTTAGTAGTAAATTGTTGTTTCCCATTGTATATTGATGTAGGACGTCGTTCTTCGTGAAGTTCTCCTACTAAATTATGAGAAATTTTTGTCTATCATAATGTCATAAGAGATACATAGTGCAATGATTCATCTCACCGTTACGTGGTATGAGAAAAAAGAAAAAAATGATATTTTATTTTCATTCAATGGTAGAGATAGACTTTTGTACTACGTATCTCTTATGGTATTGTGACACGTAAATTTTTTTCTTAAACTATTAGTGTACTCACGAAAAATGAATAGAAATCACAAGTTAATCTTCGGAATGTTGATTAATTTCTTTTTTGTTTAATTGAAATCTGAAAGTAAATGTAGAAAAATATAGAAAAAAAAGATTTAACGGTATAATCTGGTAAAGGATTTTTAAGAAAGTGGGAAGTTGGGTCATTTTACATAAAGAAAAAAAAAAGAGAAATGGAAAAGTACATTTTATGTTTAAAACTTCAAAGAGAGGGGAGGAGGGCAAGAGGTTTTCGTATGCATACTGCAGACTGCATACTGCATAATTTACCATTTGAACCCCCCAATAAAGGAAATTACAAAAGCACCCATTGCCATTATTCTTCTTTTCTAATTTCAACTTTCATCAAACAGGTGGTGTGTGCGTGCGTGCAGTTCCAATGGACAAGCCAGAGTCTGTTAAGCTAGATAAGTTCTCTTTTCCCTTAAAGTTTATGCTCTCGTGCCCGTTTGGATTCTCTCCATCGCAGGTTTTGTTCATTCTCTACTATTCTTCGTTTCTTTTATCAGCATTTAATGAATCACAATACATACATTTGCATATACACAAATATAAAATGATTTATTTGTGGTTGTTGTTGAAGTTGTCTGTGGATTTCAATGAATCGTACGATAGGATTTCTCATCCTGATACTAATCTGGAAAATTCTATATATGAGGTAAGACTTAACCAGTATTAACTTACTATTTGGATTCGTATTGTTGTGTTTTTTAATATCAAATGTTTATTTAAGCTATACCGTGCTTTGTGTACAATTATGTGTATTGAGATGTGTCCATTTCTTCATTTGATACGATTCTTGTTATGCTATGATCAGCAATTGAATCTGTCCATTGTATTTTACATTGGATTTTGAAACGAGCTTGAGCTCATTTGATTCTGAAAGTTTTTAAGCAACCCTACTTGTTTTTTTTGCCCTTTAATATCAAGTCGATATGGCTAAATTTTAATAATCTGTTGAGTAATGAACAGCATTAGTGGTTACTGCTATGTTGATCAGGGTAACGTGCTCATAATTTTCCCCCCATGGAGACATTCTAACATCTCACCATTCAGTTATTCAGTGGCTTCATTATTGCTTTTCTAGATATGGGATCAGAGGGTGCAGAAAAATGCGTCACTGTTCATTGGCAAAAAATTCAGGTATGGTGATCTCTTTAAGCACTCAATTTTGTTTTAAGTGTTTGTTTATGCTACGTTTTGTCGTTTAGTTGGCACAAATTAGTATAGTTCTGACGCTACGTGATTGATGTTGTTTATACTTTATATCTTTTGTGTACATCATGCAAACAATTAAGATGAGTGTTGAACCTTTTTTTAAACAAAGTTCAGGTTTTGGTTCACTTTCAGGTTCAAGTGGTGGAGAGACAGAAAATGTTTAATGTGAGGTTGAACTTGAATGGAAAGAATAGTGGGATGTTGGTATTGGAGCTGAATTTTCTGGTTGATTTCTTGGTATGGTGGGTTAGAATTGATTATGGTGCTCACTGTTTAGTCTCGGTTGTTATTGTTATTTACTGTTCAGACTTATTGAGTCAGAGAAGAGAGAGAATGACAGTGTGAGTGAAAGAGTGAATGAGGGAGGGTTAGACTTGATTATGGTGGGTTAGAGTTGGTATTGGAGTTTAATTTTCTGGTTGATTTCTTGGTATGGTGGGTTAGAGTTGATTATAGTCTTGGTTGATAACGTTATTTACTGTTCAGACTTATTGAGTCAGAGAAGAGAGAGAATGACTGTGAGTGAAAGAGTGAATGAGGGAGGGTTTGATAAGGGTATTTAAATCTTTTAATATTTTCAATTGATGTTTACATCTAACTAGAAAGGACCTAAGTTAGGATTTATCAATCGGTATTGTTGTTCTAATACCCAGCCACAGGGACATTGTGGTGCCAATCAAAAAGACATTTGTCATTACAAGAAAAGGAGGATATATGTGTAGGTATCAACAACTTTATGAAGGTTTTTCTAATTTTTCTATTTGAAAAGTGTTCCTCAGCAAATTTTGTAGGGTCTAGTAATTTTAGGGGAATCTGTACCGTTTATGCTCCACAACTATACTTCAATTACCTATCTCCATCTCTTACATTTCGTCTAAGGTCTTCAAAGCCATTTCACCTGTACACATGTGACTGACAGAATTTCCAGTTCTTCCTTGGTGTACCACACAGTTATGCTGGCAAACAACATGTTCTGCAAAGAGCCTCTCCTTGAGTGAATGATGGATCAGATATCTAGTGGTATCTGAATCTGATTTCCAAAACTAAGTAAAGGTTGATGTTTCACAAGATGTCGGGGATGGGGACCCTTTATTGTCTACACTCTACACAGTTTCTGCTAGTTCAATGTGTGAGTTTGTACCTACCAAAGACTACTTTTTGTCATAGTTTTCTAACTAATGGTTGATTAGAGTAAGCTATCACTATTATTTCCAACTTATATAAGCTGGATAATATCATTATCTAACTGATGCACCGGTTGTCTCTTCCTTTTCCTTTTTAAATTCCTCATAAAGGGATGAATAGTATCTCTTTTTGAATATATCCTAATTCCGAAGTAGTGAAAGTATTTGTTAATTTAAGTAAAGCATGTTTTCCATTATAATGTGAGAAATGATTGAATGCCATCTACTTGTTTCCCAGGACTTTTGTAGGGACAAATTTGATTCCTTTGTGGGAAAGGTTCCTTATCCCATCAGAAGGTATATCTCCAAGTCTGCATTAATTTGGTTCTTGAAATTCTCATAGCTGAAGACTTTTTCTGCTTTTTAATGCTTAATATTTGTACAAAATTAATAGGCTAAATTACATACATCATCTTGTGGTTTGGCCAGATTTCGTAATAGACCCTAAGGAATTTTTCCTTATGTTTAAAACCCTGTGGCTGTCTCCGTTTGCCTAGGGTCCAACGCGTCCAACGTCCCTTAACTCCACACATGTGGAGTTGTCTTCAACCTCCAGCAGTGCAGTAACAGTTTAGGAACACTATAACAACCTTTAGCCCATTTGACTGCAGAGAATATGAACAACAAACAGCATAAAGAACATAAAATCAAAATCGCCAAAACTCAGAGCCAATTATAAAAGAATGATTCCTCTATTCTCTAGTGCTTATTATAACAAATAACATACAAATCGATTTCTTTCTCACTCTTTTTTCGTATTTTACCAAACACAAGATAAAGCAAATGACTTTTCTAGAGGTTCTTTGTTTTCTTGTATATTTAAATATACACAGATCAACTAGATCTGCTAGCAAAATATTGCAAAACAAATCGAATAAAAAATAAAAGAAGAAAAAATACCTGATCTTGAAGGACACATTCTGGAGACTGTCAGCCATCTGTTAACCGTCGATCATGATGACTGAAGTCATGCTGATAAAAATAAGATTTTAGAATTACTACAACAACAAAGACTACACATGATCTAATAAGTAAAAAAAGAATCTCTCAGAGAGAGAAAGAGATGCTAATAGAATAATTCTGATTCGAGTTCTGATCCGAAATCGAATGATCTAATAAGTTAAAAAAGAATCTCTAAGAAAGAGAGAGAGAGAGGACCCTCTTCTAGGGTTCAAAGCCCATACAGAGATTCATGAAGTGGTGTTTTAACAGAGAGGACCCTCTTCTACGACGTAGGACCCTGGGCAAAGGGAGACAACCACAGGGTTGTAAATGTAACAAAAAATTCTGCAGGGTCTATTATGGAATTGAGCCAAACCACAAGGTGATGTATGTAATTTAGCCAAATTAATATTGCTTATAAACATACAAATGGGCAGCCCTGTTTATGTTGCATCTTTTCATCTCACAGGCATTCTAGGCCACTTCTGAGGTGATTACTTGTGGGTTTTTTCAGAAAAGATGATGAAAAAAGATGAAGCATATATCTGTTGGTTGAAATGTCTATTTTTCTCAATTAAGTAAATTTTGCAAGAAATGATTCCCACGATTGGTAATATATTATGTAATATGTGTATTCTTTAATATCTAGGTGGTGGTCTCAACTTTTATTTTTAATTATGATACGTGATTTGTGCAGCTGCAAAATAAATAAAAAAATTCTATGATTTTGTAATAATTGTAATTCACATCTTGATCATTTACAGCTTTGCTTTCTGTAGATGACTCTATATGTTGTCAACACACCTCAAGTCCGTTGGGTAATGGTGCAGTTGTGGAGACATCTGATAAGAAAATAGTTATCTTCCCAGGGGGAATTTCCTAGACACTTGGTCTTCCCAGGGGGGCCATCCAGAAGTATTGAATCTGGAAATGAAAATACCAAATCCTCTCTCTTTTCAATAGGTATGCAAGACATTAAATTTCTGATACAAGGTTGCTGTGGAGCTACCCCCTTTCCCCTTATTAATTTTGGCCTTTGGGTGATTTGTACACCTACATCATGCTATTCATTAGCAATTTTTATCCAGTATAATTTGGGATTATGAACAGTTTTGTTTGTCTTTTTACCTATTGCAGACATATACTACGGTGGTTATTTGGAACTACTGATGCAGTTTTACTTTTCTAATGATTGACAGCCCAAAGAAGTATAGAAACTCACCAGTGTGGCAAGGATGCGACAGATTCTGATCATGTCAATAAGAAGGTTTCACTATAGATGTTTGATAGAATTATTCGTGAAGTAGTTGAAGAAATTGGAGTACCTGCTGCATCCCCTGTAAGTTATACGGTATCTTGTTGAATGCCCCTTGGTTTTGCTTACTTCCTCGTTATTTGTCTACTAATATCTTCCTTTTTTGTGTTGCCTTTTTATATCCCTTGATAGTCAACAAAGTTTCAATTGTATCATGTTTTCTGATTTCCCTTTTAAATATTTTCATCTTTTATAGTATATCTGATAAGCAGTTTCACTAGCATCTTCCTTGATCAAGAAGACACATTTGAAGAGAAGAGAAGTTAGAATTTTACTACTGTTTCAGGTTGGAATAGATGTTGTGAAATGTCAGGTTCTCTCTACACATTGTAACAAGCAAGCAAATTATAGAGATATTTTTACATGTTTTCTTTTCTTTCTATTTCGTAATGAGAAGCAAGATGATAGGCTGGATGACTAACAGCACAGGGAATGTAACTCAAAAGTCTCAAAACAAAACTAGGATTGAAGTTTATTCATAGCAGCTATACTTTATGATGCAGAATAATCGTGATCTAGTAATATTTGAGCTCACAGATCTTTGAAGGATCTTGAGTTGGGTGGATGGAAAGAGACCAAATATAATAAATGATGACATTGTTTGAGAGACAGTTGGTGGCGACGATATGATGGTTTGCTCATATGCAGTGAAGAGTCCAATTACCTGTGCAAGAAGTTGTCTGAGTAAGAAAGGTATGAGTTGAATAACGTGGGAAAAAAAACATGATGACTTTTGTTTAATGACTGATTTTTCAAATGAGGCCTACCGAATGAAGAAAACAATCCCGAACAATATTAGTTAATTCCATGGAGATTCAGCACATTGCTTGAAATTCAATTCTATAGCATTTATCCACCTTTTAAAGGGTTGTGCATGAAGACTCTGTCAGATAACGGGATGGCAACAAAATTAATGTTTTTGTTTCTATTTGCTACATCTATATATCATTTGTGTTACCATATTTAGAGACTGACTCTCATTTCATCAGTTATCATTTAAGCCCCCTATGTGATTTTTTATTTCTTCTTCATCATCATCATCTATGTAGCTCCAACTCTTTCTTTTACTTGAAGTATCCATGTCAGACATGTATACAAAATGCGTCTGGTAATGATTGCTTCTAAATGAAAGAAAAACTGTCAAAAAATAGACGAGTACCCGTGTCGTACAAATGCCTACATCTGACACCTATACCCGAATCCGAGTAACATAGATGATCATTACAACTACTGTACATTTTGTCTTGGTTTGCTTTGAGTTTACTTGTTCGTAATAATTGGATTTGTTTCTCTGTTAGTTTTTACAACTTTGGCTAATAAGTATCTGATGGTGATCCTTTGTTCTTTTGCAGTGCAATCCACTTTTTATCGGTATATCTCGCAGGGAGTTAAATGTGAGACCTGCTGCCTTTTTCTTTATCAAATGCAGTCTTCAGTCTGAAGAAATTCAACAGTTATATTCCAGCGCTGAAGATGGCTATGAGTCGACACAGTTCTATACAGTCTCAATGGTTAGTTTACATTATTTTTCTTTGAGAAATCTAGTTCTGGTTCGTTTTCATATACCATAATTTTTTTTTTGTTTTTCTGGAAATTGCTTGGTAATTTCGTCTTTGTTTGAAAATACATACCAATACTATAGTGGTGGCACTGATGGGAGATTTGTGAGTGGTATAGGTCAATACTGTTGTTGTGGTGATGAATACTGTTGGGGGCACAGATTGCAATGGTCTGTTTGGACTTTGGAGTGGAGACTTATTAGGGGTTAATGGTAGAGCATTTTAGGATTGTAAGGAGATGGTAGTGTTTGTAGTGGAGTTGGAAGTGACGTAGTTGGTGACGTGTCAATGGTTTGGCTTTGTTTCCTTTTTATTGTTTGTTGATGCTGTTATTTCTTTTGGGTGCTGATGCATGATAGCATTGGTCACTCTCCCTTTTGTTGTTTGTTGTTGCTGTTGTCTTTTGGGTGCAGGTGCATGATCGCATTAGTAACTTTTTTTATAAAAGTTGGGAAGAAAAACACTAAGAAACCTTTTAACTATCCAAATAAGATGCGAAAATCTTTTCCACTCTTATAAAACCCGTGGCTGATAGATTCAATCTGAAAAACAAGGCTGCCTGGTAACATTTTTGTTTCTGAGAAAATGGTATAGAAACAGGAAAATATGTTTGGTAAAATATTTTCATTTTCTTAAATTTGAAAACAGCAACACAATTTTGAAAAGAAAAAGTGAAAAATTTCTCGGTTCCTTAAAATTGGAAGCAAAAATATTACAAGTAGTACTCTGGACGCATGCTTCCACGACTTGTGACAACACTCTTTTCAATCTTTTTGGCTTTTTTTCCTTTTTTTTTAAAATATGGTCAAATTTGGTATCCCTTTCTCTCTCTGCGCTCTTGTACCTCCATGTCTCTCTAATTATATCCAAGTGCTAGACAATCTGTGCTTACATAATTTGTTCCGAATAACCTTTTGACTGAGCTACATATATAGATTGCATTGACTACAATTCTTAGAAGCCCAAATCATGATGAACAAATGAAGATTGCAGCAATAATGTTACTTTGCTATTGATTGAAATCTTTGAGAAGTTACTTTTTCACCCCTCTAATGAGGGTCAATTAAATGAAATGGGGTGATATGTTTTTTATTCACCTAATTAAAGTAGGAATTAAATATATTTTTCTCTTTAAATTTTATTATACATTTTTATTTTTGATTTCGATATCAATTTGAATTGCTGTGATTTTTGTTTTTTGGTTGGTATTTTTCAATATTTTCCTCATACTATGGACTGTAAATTTAAGTTTGGTTTATATATAAACTCTATTTGTTCCTTTGTTTGAGACATCTAATGTTGTTTCTTCATACAATTTTCCAGTAACCATTATCCATTATGGTGGTTGCAGTTGCATCTAGAACTTTTGGCTTTAATCGATATTTATTTATTTATTTTAAATTTTTGCTCAATGGTTGGTGTATATCTCTATCTTTCATATTGTTATCAATGGAGTGTAATATATTCAAGAACTTATGGAGGCTTATCAAATATCTTATATTTTTTTGGTTCTCAAAATCAGAAAATAATTGTTAGGGTTAAAGGCATGGTCGCGCCCTCAACTTAGGACTGTGTATCAAATTGGTCCTTGATTGTTCAATTGAATCAATTTGATCCCTGATTATATCACTATGTATCAATGTTACTCTTTTTTCCATCTCCGTTAGTTTGACTAACAGAAGTTAGCACATGATTGGCACGTGCAAGTTATTTACAAGAACCGAAATCTAAATCCTCAAAATTTTCGATCAAACTCACTCAGAAAAGCCCTACTTCATCTTCTATCCTCATCAAATCCTTCTTTTTGGTTTTCTAGTTTTCTTATCATCAAGAGCTCACTTCACTAGGAAAAAAATCTCTTAAATCTCAAAATGAAACTCTTTAAACATAAACCCAAATAAACACGTTGCCACCTAAGATCCAATGCCACCACAAATCCACCATAGAACCATCAGCGAGATGAAACTCCAATCCAATATGGGGTCCAACAACGCCCACGTCACTGAGAACCATCCTTACTGTCGCAAAGAAATTGAGAGGAATATGGAGCTAAGAAAATCCAAGAAGTGGTGGGTCTTTGGGGGGAAATTCGGCGAAGAGAGGTCTTACTCTAAGGGATTTTTTTTATTGGTATAAGGAATTTATTAGAGAGAAAGTGGCCTCAACTAAACCACACACATTCGATCATAAACTCAGAAACATAACCCAAACAATTTTAAGATGAAAACAAAATTGAAACGTGCAAAAATCGGGTCATATCGCGAGCTGTTTCCAGAAGTTTACAATCCCCATTAGTGAATCAATAACATTTAATCTGGATAACAAAACCACCAGATATTACCGAAATGCTCTAGAATTAATCCCTAATAGTATCTTGATAAGAAATTGAATCAGTAACTAGAAATTGGCCAAAAAAGCCCATGAGGTTTTCTGGGATCAGAATGCCGTCACAAAGAGGGATTCACAAAAAAAAAAACAGCTAATTATAATTATAATTCAAGGTTGATTGAAAACTTCTTAGAGTTATATATGTTAACATTTGTGTTTAGGGTTTAGACAGGGATTAGGGTTTAGACAAAGAGAAGGAATAGAGAGACAATAAGCAGTAAACTAGTTACTAATCCTAAAGTTAGTAGTCATATATATAAAGAACTTAATATTATGAAATTACATCAATACCTTTAAACCCTAATACTCTTAACACAATGCTTCCCCTCAAGTTTGAGCATACTCCAACTAGTTACAACGATACTTATTCAATATGTTAAAAATAAATTTGAACCCAAATAACAGCAAAGCTTATAATAATTCGGGGCAACTAGGCCCAAGACAATAGTTAGGTCACCACATCAGAACCACTTAACGATAATGGATTCACACGATCCATGAACAAGGTCCGAGGACACCAGAAAAAGACTCTCAACTTAGGGGTCAATAAGACAAAAAAACAACAAAACAGACGGGAACGAGTTGCTTCACATAGGCTAAATCCACGAAACTGGTTGGATTGGGTCAAGGAGAAAATCTGACTTGGATTCGGGTCAAGTCAACACATAAACAAAACCCAAAAACTTTCTTTTCTTCTTCACGTAGCATCACCACACATAATAGTGGACTCATGGCAGACAACAAAATGTCGTGATCTAACCGAAAAGAAAGAAAACAGAACCTGTCGGAGATGAAACAAAAGTTGCTGGAGAAGAGGGAAAACACTTGAAGAACATCGAGAAATTCATTGAAAAAAACAGAATAGAAACTAAAAGTAGAATCTAAACTTAGCTATATATTTTTTCTTTGATTTACCTAAGACTACCACCGGATTCCCAAACCATGGGCTCTGATATCATGTTAACGTTTATGTTTAGGGTTTAGACAAAGAGAGGAAATAGAGAGACAATAAGCATTACTAACCCTAAGGTTAGTAGTCATATATATAAATGTTGGAAAATCACCCTCTATGCCCAAATTGTGATCTTTCCAAACACCCAAGTCCAGAATGACTTATACAAACAGAAACAAGAATCAAAGCATAAAAAAGAACACAAGCAATTGTTATCGAGGTTCGGCAATGTGTCTACGTCCCCGTGAGCTCCTCCGAGCTCTCTGCACTAAATCAATGGAGTTCTTACAATTACAGCAACACCTCTTCAAGAACCCTCTTGTTCTTGAAGAACGAAAGAAGAGAAAAAAAAAGTGATAAGAACTAAGTGTTTCCCTGGAATTTTCCCCAAGAAAATTCCAATGACAAAGCTCTTGAATCCCCAATCTATATTACTCTATCTCTAAACAACCAACCTCTCTTCAATGAGTCTCTCTTGTGCTTTGTGTCTTTGCACTCTCACACTTGATCTCACTTATCTTGTCTCACCTTTTTGTGATTGCTCCTAGATGACCCTTTATATAGGGCAATGACCACCTCATCCAATCTTTGAGATCAATCTAAACCCTTAGATCTCAAGAACTAAAGACTCATGGCTCTCTAAGAGTCTAAGTGAACCTGTGCGTTTTAACCAAATCTCACGTACCATGTCAAAGTGTTGATTAATTGCTGTCAGGTGTGCTTTGTGCTGAGGCTTAGAACAGGGCGTGCTACGGCTCAGAAGTGGGGAAACTTGCTGCCTTGCTGGAGGCCGCGACGCGGATGGGCTGGGCCGTGGCGCAGCCTAGAGGGGAAGAGCTTCCGGACTTGCTGGAGGCTGCGGCGCACAGCCATACCTGATGCTGACCATTTTCACTTGTTAAATTCTTTGACAAATCCCAACAAACTCTACCTTTGTGTAAGCAATTAAACCCGAACCTATTGTGCAAAGATCTCAGGATCCAAACTCAACTTGAGTCACTATATCAACCGACTCCAATCCTAAGAAGTTCAAGGTAATGATTAAACTTTCTTAGAGATAGAACTTTAGTACCTAAATCTGCAAGATTTTCTTCCGTTGCGACTTTGTCCACATGAATGCATCATTCTGTAACATTTTCCCGAATGAAATGATACTAAACATCCATATGCTTAGTCCTCTCATGGAACACCAGATTCTTACACAAATGCAACGCACTTTGGCTATCCGAATACACCACCACCTGCTCTTTTAGGACCTTCAACTCTTCCAATAACCCTTTGCACCACATAGCTTCCTTAATGGCTTCTGTTGCCGCTATGTACTCTGCCTCGGTTGTTGAAAGTGCTACCACCGGCTGCAACTGAGCCTTTCAATTTATACAACATCCGTTTAAGTTGAAGAAGTAGGAGGTAATCGATCTTATTTTATTCCGGTCTGCTCTATAGTCCGAATCCGCATAACCTTCAAGATAGATGGTCTTACCCTTCTTCTTGTAAACAAGCCCCACATCTGAGCTTCCCTTCAAGTACCTCAGCAACCACTTCATCCCAAGCCAATGCTCATTTCCGGGATTACTCATAAACCTGCTAAGAACACTCGTTGCATGAGAAATGTCAGGTTTAGTGCTTACCATCATGAACATGACTGATCCAACCGCACTAGAATAAGGGACCTTTTCCATTTCCTTCTTCTGCTCATCCGATTTCGGACATTGATCGCTAGAGAACTTGAAATGACCAACAAGGGGAACCTTCACTGGTTTGCTATCTTCCATAGAAAACTTAGATATCATCTTTTCTATATAAGATGTCTGAGAAATCTTCAATATGTTTCTCTCCCTTTTCCCAAATTATACTCATCTTAAGGATCTTATGTGCATGACCAAGATCCTTCATTTCAAACTCCGAACTGAGTTGAGACTTCAATTTTCCTATCCTCTCCATGCTGCTCCCAACCAACAGCATATCATCAACATAGATGAGGATGATTACCATTTTCTCCACCTTGTGACCGTTGTAGTACAAGCACGAATCATAGTAGCTCCTCATGAAACCCAAACTAGTTACAAAGGAATCAAACCTCTTATTCCATTGCCGAGGTGATTGCTTCAGGCCATAGAGAGATTTCTTTAATTTGCACACCAAATCCCCATGCCTTCCTTCCTCATAGCCTTTGGGTTGCCTCATGTAGATGGTCTCGTCAAGCTCTCCATGTAAGAACACTGTCTTCACATCCATTTGCTCGATCTCCCAATTAAATTGGACCACCATTGCTAACACTATCCTTATCGTCTTGTATTTCACAACCGGTGAGAATATTTCGGTGAAATCTATGCCTTCTCTTTGTGCGAATCCCTTTGCCACCAGCCTAGCTTTATATCGGACTTCATCCCCTGGAGTGTTCCCTTCTTTGATCTTGTAGATCCACCTACAACCCACAACTCTATGTTTTTCTGGTTTAGGCACCAATTCCTAAGAGTTGTTCTTCCTCAAAGAATGCATTTCCTCCTCCTCCATAGCTAGCTTTCATTTTGGCGAATCCTTACATCCCATGGCATCAATGTAAGTTTCTGGTTTACTCCCTCCTTCTGAATAATGAGCTGCTACATTAGCATCCACAAAACTATATCTCAAAGTTGGTCTGACCAGCTTCCTTTCCCGGTCCCTTGTGAGCTGATAATCATTCCGATTCCCTGCATCATCCCCTTCTAGTTCAACATCCTCTTGAGTGTCTTGAGCTTGGCCTTCATCAATGGGCTCTACTTAGTCCGAACCCTCTTGCCTTCCTTGCTCTACTTGAACAGAATTTTCCTTGATGCTATGCTCCACATAAACCGGGCTGGTTTGCCCACTTTCCCCTGCAGGGTTAGTTTTCTCCAAATAGAGAAATAAATGCTCATTAAAAATGGCATCCCTACTTATTATGAGTTTCATTCCTTTTGGTTCTAAGGACCACAACCTATACCTCTTAACCCCTTCACCATATCCTAGAAACACACTTTCTAGATCTTGGGCTGTGTTTATCATCCTTTTGATGTGCAAACGCAGCACATCCAAAAGTCCTAAGGTTGCTTAACTCAGGGAGTTTTCCACTCCACATCTCCTCGGGAGTCTTAAGGTCCACAACCCTAGAAGGTGATCTATTAACCAAATACGCAGCAGTAGACACTACTTTCTCCCAAAAACATTTGGATAATCCGGAACCAACTAACATGCACCTAACCTTTTCCATAAGGGTCCTATTCCTCCTCTCAGCAACTCCATTTTGCTGAGGGGTTTTCACAACTGTTCTATGTATTAGAATGTCATTTAACTCACAGAATTTGTCAAATTCCTTATTAAAAAATTCTAAGCCATTATCGGTTCTTAGCACCTTAACTACCTTACTCGTTTGAGTTTCTTTCAGCTTTTTTCATACCACAAATTTATTCAAAGCATCTGATTTATTTTTAAGCAAATAAACCCAAACCTTTCTAGAATAATCATTAATTAAAGACAGAAAGTAAAGATTACCTCCCAAATTGTGATCTCTCCAAACACCCAAGTCCAGAATGACTTGTACAAACAGAAACAAAAATCAAAGCATAAAGGAGAACAAAAACAATTGTTATCGAGGTTCGGCAAGGTGCCTGCATCCCCGTGAGCTCCTAGCTCTCTGCACTAAATCAATGGAGTTCTTACAATTACAGCAACACCTCTTCAAGAACCCTCTTGTTCTTGAAGAACGAAAGAAGAGAAAAAAAAAGTGATAAGAACTAAATGTTTTCCTGGAATTTTCCCCAAGAAAATTCCAATTACAAAGCTCTTGAATCCCTAATCTATATTACTCTCTCTCTAAACAATCAGCCTCTCTTCAATGAGTCTCTCTTGTGTTTTGTGTCTTTGCACTCTCACACTTGATCTCACTTATCTTGTCTCACCTTTTTGTGATTGCTCCTAGATGACCCTTTATATAGGGCAATGACCACCTCATCCAATATTTGAGATCAATCTAAACCCTTAGATCTCAAGAACCAAAGACTCATGGCTCTCTAAGAGTCTAAGTGAACTTGTGCGTTTTAACCAAGTCCCACGCATCATCTCAAAGTGCTGATTAATTGCTGTCCGGTGTGCTTCATGCTGAGGCTTGGAACAGGGCGTGCCGCAGCTCAGAAGTGGGGAAACTTGCTGCCTTGCTGGAGGCCGCAGCGCGGATGGGTTGGACCGCGGCGCGGCCTGGAGAGGAGGAGCTTCCAGACTTGCTGGAGGCCGCGGCGCACAGCCATACCTGATGCTGACCATTTTCACTTGTTTAATTCTTTGACAAATCCCAACAATAAAGAACTTAATATTATGAAATTACATCAATACCCTTAAACCCTAATACTCTTAACACTCTAACAATATACATACACAACAACTTGAGATCCAAAAATTGAATCAAAGCACTAGATTTTGATAAGAATAAAATTTTTGGAGAGAGAAAGGATTGCATCGTTCCTTCATCGCTGCTTGCACTCAATGAGTTCAAGCTAGACTAGACCATCTAAAATTATTATTTTTTCTTTCTCAGTTGGCAAACCAATTTTGTTGTTGAGCTAGTTTGTGTTGGTCAGTTCACATTGTACGTCTTCAGCTCTCTTGATCTGCGACTGTAATGGGGTAAGGGGTTTGACTGGGGTAAATTTTGAGTGAGAGAAAAAGTTATGAAAGAAGTGATGTGGGTTGGAAATCTGGGTAAGGGTTTTTCATGGGTGTAAAGGTTGAGGATGATGTAAAGGGGTGAGGAAAGATAGAATAGATTTTTCCAAGACGGGGGCTTTGATAAAAAATGGTCATGTGCGGCCATCTAAGATGTGTTTTAATGTGCATGTACTCATCACGTGCTAACTTCAGTTAGTTCGGTTAACGAAGATGGAAAAAAGGGAAACATTGATACACAATGATATAATCAGGTATCAAATTGATTCAGTTGGACAATCAATGACCAATTTGATATCTAGTCCTAAATTGAAGGACCAACCATGCCTTTAACCCTAATTATTACCACCTGGGATACAGGATTCGTGGGAGGGGCCGTGAATTTGGCCTCAATTAGTGAATCCCATGTCTCAAGTATAGTTTCACCTAGAATCAATGCTCTCTATTTTTGAGAGCATGAATTTATAGGTGAATTCCACTTTCACGCCCAAAATGAGCCAAATTCCCAAACCATAGCTTGAACCCAGGCAAATCAAACATTTGACAAGCGCACCAACCACTAAGGCACTTAAGTTTTCTTTGTTAGATGTGTCCTATGATAATATTTTTTTGATAAGTAAAAAAGTTTATAAAGGATATCAAAGCCAATGATTATTCATAATAGAGGAAATCCACAAAATCTAAGATACCATCATCATTTACAAAGAAATTCCTTTTAAACAAAAAATTGATAGTATTGAACCAATTATCTCCAATATTTCCAATAGGTCTTTCTACTCCATTAAAAGGTCTCCATTTTCTTTCACTCAACACTAACCAAAACATAAAATGTGAGATCAACAAATATGCCTTCTTGACCTCCTTTGATGCCTTCAACCCATGATACTATTTATTACAGATTCATATCTAATCATCCAAACAACTTTTAGAATTTTTTTTGTTTTTTTATGAATAAACAAATTTATTAAAGGCACCAAAATGGTGCAACTCAAAACCAAAGGCTATTTACAATGGAGAAAATCTATAAAATCAAGGAAAACATCATTATTTACAAAGAAATTATTTTTAAACCAAAATATAAGAGTATTAAACCAATTATCTCTAATAAATCCAATAGGTCTTTCTACATCTTCAAAAGCCCTTCGGTTCATTTCCTTCCACACTAATAAAAAAATCGAGTGTGGAATCAACAAATAAGCCATCTTAACCTCCTTCGAGGCCCTCAAACCACTCCAAGTCCAAATCTCATCCTTCACGATTCCCGCAACTTCAGATTTTATTTTGTTATGTACAAGAAGATATATAAGTTAAATTAAAAATATATATTACACGTATATGTTATATATAATTATAAATAAAACGCTCTCTAGGCGCTCTCAACCTTAGTATTTTTTTGAAAATGAATACTTTCACGCTCCTGCTCTATGCTCTTGTGTCCTAGCTTACCACCAAGCATCTTGATTGCTTTCAAAATATCCAAAATAAAATAAAAACAAAATGGATTTTTTCTTGCTTTTGAAAATTGGAAATTGGAAACTTTAAACAATGCCTTATACTTCTAGTAACAATTAATTTTATTTTAAGGGCAATCCTTATGTGGTTCTCAAAATAAACGTATAGTGGTTAAGAACTTAGCCTTGCTCTATAATGACACTATTCTAATAATCCAGAATCATAGTTATAATGCCCATAGAGAAGATTTCATTTAAGGGGAACAAAAGAATACTTTTTTATCTGATATATTTGAATGGTAATAAACTTTGAAAAGTGATTGGAAAATGAAGTCTGTGTAGATTTTTAGACTTATCCCTTCATATTGATTTTTCAAATAGTTGTGCTTTTAACTTAGTCGATCAAATGGTTATATCCATTAATGGAAACTGGTTTATGCTTCTTTTTGTCATTGAAGTGATATTTTGTTCCTCTCCGTAGTCAAAGAAAAGTTCAACAGACTAGGAAATATGTTTTGAGGATAAGCATGTATATAGAATCACATTTTTGTAAGCATCAAAAATGCCTGGCTGTCATCAAGGTGGATTTTCTCTCTATAAACTAATGGTAGAAACTTTGAAGAATAACTGATGGAAGTTCATGACTACTGCTCAATAAAAGTTTCAACCATTGGCCTCTGTGGCTTCCAGTCTCTTTAATTGGTATCTGTTCTTCAATTGATAAATATATATAAAAAAATTAAAAATAAAATTTGAAGCATACTGTTTCTTAAGGACTTTTCTATATGCAAAGGCATGATTATGCAAATGTATCAATTATCTTTACTATCTAATGTCAAAACAGAGTTCAACGCATGCTCTTTTGATTAAATCAAGATTATTTTAAATTTTATGTGATCATATTCATGATATTCAACAGCATTACCTCTAATAGTAGTAATATCACATTTCATTTGTACCATGCACATGACTTCCTACCTGTGCATGCATGCTTGTGTATGTATGTAAATTCTAGCTTTTCAATTGATAAACTTGTTTTATAGTAGTCATAGACCCTTCTATTGCATGCCACATTAACCATCTGGAGAAGATAAGTTTCCTAGTGGTTTCTTTGAGCTAAATCGTGTTTTTCTGGTGTTAGGGCTAATTTTTTTAGGAGGTCGTCATGCATAGGTCTTGCTGTGTTAACCTTCACATACATAGTCTTGGAAATGATTTTTAGTTATTTAAGTTTTAATGTCGATTTGAGAAGTCTTTTACTCCCCAGGAACCAAATAGTAAATGTGACTCTGCTGATGTCCAGCTGAAAAACTAAAATATCTTTGTTGCCGTCTTGGTTGTGTCACGTTGCATTGTTGTTTACGTTTTATAAATTGACCTTGATGCTTCTGAAGTTGTAATCATGAAAGCATCATCTTGGGGTTAAAGATTCTCTAATACATGTACACAACGTATATGCACTCATAGACACGCCTACACATGCACACACTGGGATACTTGCACTATGGTATTAGCTTTCATAAATAAATTTGTGGTGAGATATTATGAAAGATCAACTTTGATGAATAAATGATGTAAATTTACTAATAAAATGAATATATCTGGTATCATTTTGCTGGGAGTTTGGCTGAATATGGAAAATCAGGATGTCGGTGAGATTTGTTACTTTCTTTTTTATGCTTTTGGGCTTTGTTGGTTCCTGAGTGAGTTGTACAGGATAAGAGGCTGTCTTCCAATTTTTCAGGGTAGGTATTTCATGGTGAGATGGCCTTCTTTGGAAGTACGATTGATGCTGTTAAAGATATCATATGTTGCACTATGAAAAGCATGACCTAATATTGAAATTTGTTACTTAAACCACCCTTTCCATCTAAAAACTCACTCTCTTTGATGATCGTCTTGTCTGGTGCATAGTCATTGATCTCCAGTCAAAAACCGGGAACCGAGATATATTTACTCTGAACTATAGCTTTCTACTTCATCAAGTGGATAAATATATTTTGATTAAGCAATTATGTTCATAGTCAAACTACTCTGGGAATTCTGATGTTGATTTGTTTCAATATAAAAAAGAATTATCAATTAGTAATTAGTCGGTAGACTAGGGAGGTTAATTGATTTTCAACTTATAATAAACATTATTACTTGAGAGGAAATGTCTTTTCAGGGATTGCTTATAATATTCTTCAGAAGCTCATGTATTTCAATAAAGATGCGGACTGGTTCTGTGTGGTTAAGTTAATCCTCACAGCTTCGAGAACAGGTGATAAATATTCTTTTATCATGGCATTAGAGCTTGACTTTGAGTGGTTGAAAGCATCTATTGTCTACTAGGTTTCTCTAGAATTGTGAGAATTGCACAGTATGAAAGCATGAGCTGTACAAGCTAACAAATTTTAGGTTTAATTGGAAGTAAAAGCTGTCTTAACTATAATTTCATTTGCTTTAAGCAAATGGTGATGACAACAATGATGATATTGTTGGATTTTAATTTTGTAGTTTTCTCATGATAATGATTATAAACATATATACAAGATTTAATATAGGTGTGGCAATGGAAGCTCATTAGATCCCTTGGTCTGGCTTTTTATATTGTAGCCGATGCTATTTACAATTACACTTGTAATTATTTTTCCCCTTTAAAATTTTCATTTCAATTTGTATCTCAAGTTGTTTGTAGGGTTCCATGATCTATTAAAACGCGGAGAAAGAAAGATTTTCTCTCTTGTTCATGCAAGGCAAACAGAATTTCGACTGAGTGATCCTAGTCAAAAGTTTTCCTTTTCAAAAGAACTTGTCCAATCAATGAGGTAACATTTTCTCCTCACTTATGAGTACCATCCTTTTTGTTCTTACAGGGCACCTCTCTAGTTTCCTAGCCTTGCTTCTCGTTGTTGCCTTGCATGTTTTGGTTTTGCATTTTTACCGTACCTTAAGTTTGACAAAGAGAGTCAAAGGTTCTTACAGTATGTTGGATGAATATTTTCTGTCAGCTCCTCATTGGAGGTCAGGTGTGGTGGAAGGCACTCTGACAATTATGGTTGACATAGTAACACCAGTCAAAATTTTAACCATGAAATCTGGTCATCTGGCTTTTGGCTTGGTGATGAAAGTTGAATACTTGATAAGGTGTATGTCTTTTTTTTTTTAATGATGTTAGAAGAAGTTCTTGACATTAATACTACTGTCTTCTAAGTTCAGTAGTGTCTTCATAGTAGGATATTTTCCAAACAGAAGGACTGACTAATTGCAGCCGTCCCCGACCCCCAGCCCACCCCCGAAAAGAAAAGAAAAAAGTCTTTTCTAAATTTTCAAGTTATCCTCTAAATGGAGCAATCTCAATGGTCTGTCCCCACAACACCATCTGATTACTGCCTAGAGAAGATGTCATTCAACGAACCACTACACTTGGTTGAACAGCTTTCCTAGCTTCGAGGCTTAAGACTTTTTTTTGGACAAGTCTTAAGACCCTTTTAGGTTATGCAGCATGAAAAACACCTCTACTACAAACCCAATAACCGACCAATTTGGGGCATGGGAGCTCTGTTAATGGGTTATTAGCATTATTAATAATACAGAAATTGATGGTGCTGACTACTGAGTGCCTTGTCACTATATTTTTTGTTGTCATAAAATCTCGTCAGCATTAGCATATGTTGCCTAATGCCTATATAGTGGCCTCCCAAAATTCTCAAAACTTAGGCTATTTTTTTTCTTTCTTCGTCACCTTAAAGGCAGCACTGTATATCCAAGGAAAACTTTTCCCAGTAACAATAATGATCACTGCTACATTGTAGAATTAATAAATGCCCATCTTTAAATGCCTCATTATAGAATTAATAGTGGCCCATCTTTAAACGTATAAAAATGCTCACTTAGCATTACTTTGACTTAAGAAATGGCCTCTTGGCTCCCACTGTGTGTATATTATCATACTTTCAAGATAAGCAATTTTTATTGTGGGAGTCGATGGTCAATAGAAGGCCACTCAATGCAAATTTTAATGTACTATATATATAATATCTACCATGTTGAGAATGACAGCAACATTGTTGAGCCACCATATGTGCAGTGATTTACCGATTTAGAAAGAGACAGTGAAAGGGACCAACCATGTCTGGGACATCACATGCATGCACACGTGCGGTGGACGATTCCCAATTGTGTGAAGCCAGTCCTTGGTATACGTAGTTTATACTAGTTAATCAATTTTAGCCATGTGAAAAAGCTATGGGGTGGCCTTGTTTGGACTTCATTTTGGATGCTTGTACATCATGTGAGTTACAAGTATATTTTATTGAATACTATTATGTACACTTTGAAGGAGTGTAGGTGTAGCATCAACGTTTGGGGCGCAAATGCTTATTATCTAAAGGTATAGAACAGAGAAGTTTAAAGGTATACAATAGTATAAATGTGTTAACACCTTGATTTGATTCTGGACCAATTAGTGCTCCCTTTTCCGCTTCCTTCGATATGAAGTACTTGTATTTTAGTAATTTATAGAGAATCATATCTCGTGATAAACATTAGAGGCTTGTAAATTGAAGAGATTATGTTGCCTATGCTCTGTGAGGGAAATTTTTGTCCAGACTCGGGAATTCAATTTTGAACCTGAGAAAACTTTATTAGTAATTATGTGAAAATCTATTAATAATCTTCTTTTTATTTAGTTGTTGTTGAGGTACTTGTCATTTTCTGTATGGTTTGATTAAAGAAATCAATTTTGGATCGGTCTGAGCAAAAATTTCCTGCTTTTCAGGCTTTTTTGTTGTTTTTTTCTTTCTTTTTTTGGCATTTGAGTGTATTTGTTTCACTTATTTTATATTAATATCTTGATTGTTTAACTCACATCTCTAGGTTATCTTCGGATTCTTTAGGTAAAAGAAAAAAAATCGGATTCGGTCTTTTTCTCCTTAAATGTTTTAGAAAAAAAAATCTTAAATGTTTTGAATTAAAAGGGAGAGCGGTGTGAATGTGATATGTTTTCATACACTTTTTGTTTGACATATGCTTGGTAACAAGTAAATGATAGTGATTATAGCACTGAACTCTTGCATTACGATATTGTGCGTGGGTCATGCTTTCAAATGACAAAATTGAAGTCAGATAAGATGAACCCGATTTATCTCAAAAATAAATAAATTCAAGCTCCATATTATATCAAAAAGTCAATGATCTGTATTACTCATGTATGTCTAAATAATTGTACTAGTATAATTATATTGAGTTAAACCCTCAATTATGCGAATAATTCTCGGTTAGATCGAGTTTAAAATCAATATTTTAAATTCATTCAAATTTTTATTGTTAATTTTATGAAATTTCATTAATAATATTATTTTTTAGTCTCATATTTATTCTGATATTACTAATAAAAAAAATTTAAATTATTTATAGAGTTTTGAGTCCGTCTAAAACGAAATCTAACTAATTTTTTTTTTTACAATTATGCTCTGTTAAAAAAACTCAATTATGCTTTGACTAAAAAAGCCTCAACTATTAACCAATATTTCAATTGCATAATGCAACAAATAATTGTAAAAAAATAGGATCAAATTGTTGATTGGCCAAAGGGATTTGGATTGTTCTCAACTAAAATCAAGGCAATATTCTCTTGGCTGAAATTAAGACAGTCCTGCTAGTTTTTGTCGTTTGTTTGGTATATATAGTTAGGAATTTAGGACCTATCGTTCTGTTAATTAGATAAAACCCTATATGCCTCTTGCCAGTTACCAGTATTTGTCGGCTGATTAAATTAAAAAAAAAACGTATGAGCGCGTGTTATTTTGTACGATTCCATTAAAGCATGAGCGCGTGGATTCTATTATTGCTAAAAAAATTATATATTACGTATAAATATACACAAATAAAGTGGCATTTGTCTTTGAGTGGTGTGAACAACGTGGGTGTTCTCGGGTCTGTCCAAAGTTAGTCGCGGTCTTCCGCGTGGAGCCCACACATTTAGCTCCTAGTCAGCTTTGTGTGTCGTTTTATCAGCTTGACATATGCAATTATTGTAGTTTACATAGTTTTAATAGTTTTAACAGGTGAGGGTATTGGGCGATGCGTTTTACTTCAACAAGGTGAGATATAAGTTTTAAGGTGTTAGGATATAAACATTTTGAAACACTGGATATTTTGAATAAAATAATATTAATTAAATTATAAAAATATTAAAAAATTGAAATAATATAAATTAATTAATTATCAAAAAACTTTACTAACTTAAGACCTATGAATGAATATTTATCAAAATATTTTTATACAAATATCAGACAATTTGATGAAAATTTTAATCACAACTGATATTAGACGTACGTTATTGTTTGTTGTATATGTATCTATCAATTTACACTATGATCCTTCAACATAGTGGTTCCATTTATAATGACGTCCAATCAAAATGTTGAAAATTTAAAATTCTGACCTAAAAGGTTGAAAATCCGGGTAAGTCTTTTGAATCTTTTTGAGGCGTTTTGAAATTTTAATAAAATAATATTAATTAATTAATTAAAATAGTAAAAGAAAAATAATTTAATTTTTAATTAATTCATTCATTTTTATCAAAGTTTAATACTTTACTAACTCTCTATAGTCTGATAATTATAATTTTATAAATATTAATATATATTTATATATAAATTATATGAAATATAACTTATTTTTCTATATTGTTGTAATTTGTAAGTGATTAATTAAATAGTTTGTAATTATTATTAAATTAGATAACATGTATTATATATTTATGAAGTATTATAATATCATACCAAGAGTATTAGCTCAGTGGTTAAGGTTTATGATACTTTAGATCATGAGTTCAAGCAGCAAGGAAGAACTTAAGGAGGGCTGATTAAATTGACTAATTTCTTTTAACCCAAAGCGACCTTGTTTTGGGGTTGCAAAAAAAAAAAAACACTGTTCCACCCTAGGATTCACGCCCTGACCCAAATCGCCCCAAGCGCACCCCAAGTTTGCCCTTAACAAATTGAGTTTGGATTGAAATTGATTAACTTATGATGTATAAATGATGATGTGATGATGTTTGAGTTAGTTTAAAATTAAATTGAATTTTTTTAAAAAAAAATTTATCAATTAATAGGTAGTTTGATTTATTTGATTATGTTTTTGACAAATTTTAAAAAGTAAATTCCAACTTAAAATTATCTCCAATAACTTCAACCATCGCGGCAACTTAAGACAGTTAAGTTGTTAAACACTCTTAGTCATTGCGAGATTGTGATAATAAAATCGAGGTTGTTGAACAATATCGTTGTTGTAAATTCACAATTATCAAGGATATGTAGTAGCTTTATTATCATATGTTGACGCGATGATTAAAGCTATTAGACATCATTATGATTGCAGATCATTTAATTTTTATTGGTGTTTGATTTTTTCAAATCTCAAAATTTAATTTTGCTAACAAAATTTTAAGAGGTCGATTTGTCATAATTTTTTTTTTGTCAAGGTTCAATATGGATTCTGCTCAAACTACATGGTGTGATATATAATTAATCCCAAAAATATGTTTAGTCAGTCTTTCCATAAAATTTTCGAAGAAACTAATTATTAGCTAACCGACCTCTCACTCAGAGTTTGGTAGCACACTCTTAATTACTAAAAATTACTTTTTAAGTAGGTAAATAATTGCATCATTTTTTATCATCCACACTTTTAGAAAAAAGATGAGACAAATTTCTTCCAAACTTTTTGTTGATTAATAATTGCTGACATGGCATGCTAATTCTCAATGGAAATATCTAGGTGCTAATTTAATTTGTAAGTCCTCTCCTTTTGAATAATCCCTTGCGCTATTCTTTTATCATTTTTATCTTAATTATGAAAAAATAAGGCTTAATTGCATGCCTTATTTTATTATTCGAGGTTAGTTGTGAACAGTATCTTAAGTTTTGTCGAAAACAATTTTCACTCTCATGTTAAGGTTTTAACACACACAAAGCACGTGCATCACTAAATGGCTTAATCAAACTCAATCAATATAATTAAGTATTTAACATATAATTAAATTAAATTAAAAAACAAAAAGAAAAACGAAATTGAAAATCAAAATAACAATAAAAAAATCTTACTTGCACTGTTCTCTTTAAAGAACGACAAAAGATAAAAAAATCTTACTTGCTATGCTAAAATTGCAGTTGTATTTGAAGAAGGGGCAGATCTTAAGAGAGAGAGGCTTTGAAATAAGGTTTCACAACAAAATTGAATATGAATTTCTAACAAATAGTTTGGTTATCTATATTTAATGAAGATATCACCGAAAAAATTTAGTTCTGAACCAATTATTGATCATTTCAAAGTTGAGAAAGAACATTGAGCATATATTACTCTAGATGAAAAATTATATTGTTTTTGGTATTGTTTTCTATAAATATATTGCAAAACTTAAATATCTATAACTTTATTTTGGCTTGAATAATAATGTTGTAACGAGATCGATAAAAATAACCACAATAAATAGTGAAACAATAATCAAAACAATTACACAAAAATAAAAAGCATCAGATTTACATGGTTCGATCGTTATGTATATATTTACGAACAAGAGTAGAAAAATTCACTATCAAAGATGAAGAGTACAAAAATAGTCTCAACGATATGTCTTCCAAACTATAACAAACATTTTTATATATAAATTACAAAACGTATAAAGAAAAAAGTCTTCAAGTCGAATCGAAAAAATCTCAATAAATAATATTAATTTTAAATTTGAAAATTATTTTTTTATTACATATAATAAAATGGTATATTTATCCAAACACACGTGCTTAATTTTGACCCCTCAAAATTTATTCTCAAGATCCGTCATTCGTTTATAGAAAAACAACCTCGTTCAGAAGCTTTTTCCCCGCATCTTTCTTTATTTTCTTCTTACGGAATTTAACCATTACAACAAATCCCTAACATGAGAGTGAAAATTGTTGCCCGACAAAATTTAAAGTATCGCTCACAAGTCACAACTAATCCTAAGCATCAGGATAGCACATGCGATTAAGCTAAAAATAAACAATATGGTGTCGTATTACTTTGACATTGAAAAGCATGTGGCCCCCTCACACTCCTTTAATCAACAGAGATAGTTACAATAAATCATATGAGCCATTTTGTGGCTGTGATCAGACGACCTACATGGACCACCATGCATCATCTATTAGTTGACAATTTTTTTAAAGCTTGATTTGAGCTCGAGCTTTACTGTAACTTTATTATAACCTTAACAAACAAATTTCAACAGAGCATTACACAACTAGATTCTATTCATTTATCTCTTATTAATAATTCAATTTAAATACTGTCATGGAAACACATCTTGTATATTTATTAAAAGTTCAAATTAACTGTTTTTTGAGTCTATTTTCATTAGTTAATCCATAATTTCTTCTTGGCACACAAAGAAAGAATTGTATTGTCATAATAAAATGTCTTTGATTAAAAAAAAGATGGCTTGTATCATATCATTTTCCTAGACATCATAGAGGAAAGATAATATAAACTCAGATTTGGATTTTGTTATCAATAAATATATTAATTTATTTTATATATATTATTTTATTACATGCAAAATAATATATTATTTAGTATTTTTTTATATTTTGAAGACATGAATTTGAATCCGAGACATGTTTTAATAAAAAAAAAAATGTAATTATTGAGTTAAGCTAGTGATCATCAATCCATTATTTAATTAAAAGGGACTGCTAAGTTACCCCATGGCTCATTGCATGTGTAAGTTAATATTTTGCCCAATTTTTCAAAATTAAAATACCCCATTATCAACAAAAAATCAATAAAATAATAACTTTTTGATAAATTAGTATAAAAAAATATAAATTATATACCTAGGGATGAAGCCCACTGTAACGATCCATCTCATGTTGGCCACCCCGAAATGGTGTCATCACATTTTGAGAATCCCAGCACGACACATATCTGCAATAATAAAAATAAATATCACCAAAAGAACTTTACATCAATCCATAAAATGCATGAAGATTTACAAATAAATTTTTCATTTTATTTTCTCATCAGTCTGAGGATATGTCTTACAGAAAATGATTTCTTTTGAATCTCAACTCACCAAACTATTTGTTAAGCCTGCTACCTGAAAATCATTGTACAATGAGGGGTGAGCTTCACAAGCTCAGTAAATTAAATTTACTAAAAGTATTCAAAATCCTATAAATGATCATTTAATATTTAATTTTTTTACTATTCACTATTCATATTTTAGTATTCACACTCTTTTTTTTTTAGAATTATTTCATTCAATACTAATCCTTCGCATAAATATATATTTAAATTTCATGACATATTTATCAAATTACTTATTTACCCTAAGTTCACGAATACAAGTATTATACCCACTTGTGATCGTCGGAATATATCGGAGAGTATGATCCACTCTTGACTTTACAGTTCATAGCCAAAATTAATAAGTATGCTGCAAATTCAATTTTTGATCTAATACTGGTTTTACTTTTCTATAAAAGTCACAAAAAATATCATATTTAAAAAAATGTCATATTTTTTCACGGCGAGTCGGCGTGTGATAATAGAGGCTCGATAAAAAATGGTGAAATCAAATCTAATATTGTAGATCAAAGTTATAATTTTTCGACCACTAATTAATTCGATATCACAAAAAGTATCTGAATAAAAAAAATATATTTAAATTAATAAATTTAGTAAATTATCCAACGGTTAAAAATTTAAATTCTTGTGAACATTTTGATTAAAGAATGGAATATAATACAAACTTAGGGTAAATTAACAATCCCTTAATTAAAACAATATATAAGATGTGATTACTTCTCAATTTTTAAAGTCCTAATCACTTTTAAATTTCATGTACAAAGGATAAAAGAGAATGTTATAAATACGGGTTAGGAGAGTTTTATCAACCCGAAAAAGAAAATTGAGAAAAGAAATTGAAAAAAGAGTCAACCTATAAACTGTCTGGGGTCAAGAGAGAGTACCCACTCACACAATTGGAAACACAACGCGCGTGGTTTTTTTTTTTTTTTTTTTTCTCGTTTGTTTTCATTACCCAACAACTCCTGGTTTTGCCTCTCGTTTTTGCTGTTTGTTTTCCTTCTCAAGTTTTGATTCCACAAAAAAAGAAAAAAAAAAAGCATTGTTCATTTGTTAACGTTGTCATCATTACCAACTTTACAAAAGTCTTTCCTTTATAGCTTCAGATTGGCCTTTGTACATAGCTCTGTTTTTGTTTTTGTTTTTTTTTTCTTTCTGTTTTTTAGATTCACATAAAGTGGTTGTTTCATACATGTGCCTTTTATGTTTGTGAGCCTATATATATATAATTTTCCATTATATTTCTTTCTTGCTCATTCTTCTTCTTCTTCATTTCTTCATTTTCTTCTTCCTAAATAAAAGGTCACCTAAAAGTTGTTATTGTTATATAGCTTAAAATCTATTTTAGGGTGTGTTTTTATCATCCCATGGTTCTCTAGAAACTGCTTCTGAATTTGATGGGTCCTTTGGGTTTTAATGGGGGAGACCAACTGCAGCTTTTTCCTTCAAACACAGGTAAGAATGATCCTCTTTTTTTGGGTTTCCTAATTCAATCTACTATATTGTTTCTTATCTGGAACGAAAAAGGGAGAAAAAGAAAGGAACTCAAAAAACCCTTAATTTTGTTTGTTATGGTTTGTGGGGTTGTTGATTTACATGTAGGTGGTTAGTCTGGTACCCTTAAAAAATGTTAATTTTCCTTTTGCGTAAAGACATTCATTTGGTGATATATTTGCAGATAAAACATAAATATTTGATGGTAAAATTGTTTTTTTAGCTTTTATCATCAATGTTTTTGTTTTCACCACCTAATATAGAAATTTATCAATGTGTTTTCCATCAAAAGCAAATTGTTTTTTTTTCTCCTAAGTCAACCTAGAATCTACCTTACATGTTATAGATTAGATGGTAGATGTTTTTTTTTCTTTTTCATATAATTTGGGCAGCAACAGACTACAGAACAAGACATGGGAAGTAGGAATCTAGCTCCAAAATTTTGGGATCATTGAAATCAAGGTTAATGTAAAAGAACATATAATGAGTTATTATAGATAAATAATGATTCTTGTGGATGAAACATGCGATTTTTGATACCCAAATGAATGTTTATTTAAGTATAGATTAGAATTAGCTGAGAAGAGAGGGCTCTTGTTGGTAACTGAATCAAATGGAGGAGGCACCAGCAGAGCAGCCTAAGGCTCCCGAGAAAAAGATGACCAAACAGTTGACAGGAAAACGTGAGGACACGCCTTTGCATTCCGGGGCAAGGAGTGGAAATCTTGATGTGGTGAAAGAAATCCTTACTAATACTGAAGAGGCTGAATTGAAGAAAATGTTGGAGAAGCAGAATCAGTCTGGTGAAACAGCCCTTTATGCAGCCGCGGAATATGGTGATGTTGATGTGGTTAGGGAGATGATAAAGTACTATGATCTTGCTGATGCTTCCATCAAAGCTAGAAATGGTTTTGATGCATTCCACATTGCTGCCAAACAAGGAGATTTAGGTATTTTTGATTGAAATGTTTTCTCATTTTTTAGTAATTGCTTTCTTGTTGGTGAATGTTATGTTGCCTGACTTGTGGGACGTGTCGGACTTGTTTATTTTAATAATTTTTCGTAAATTTTCCTTGTCCAAGTACCATACCTTTGTCCAAGTGTCGAGGATCCGATACAGATATAATAGGATAAAGTGAAGAGTCCATCTAGCATAGGGTGAATGTGAATCTAATTCCTGTTTTTGCCTTTGTTGCAGAGGTGTTGAAAGTGCTGCTGGAGGCTCATCCTGGGTTAGCTATGACTGTTGATTTATCAAACACCACAGCTTTACACACGGCTGCAACGCGAGGCCATATAGAGATTTTGAATTTCCTGTTGGAGGCAGGGAGTAGCCTGGCTACCATAGCAAAAAGTAATGGGAAAACAGCACTGCATTCCGCAGCAAGAAACGGGCATATTGAGGTTGTGAAGGCGCTTTTGGCAGCAGAGCCTGGGATTGCAATTAGGACCGATAAGAAGGGGCAGACCGCACTTCATATGGCAGCCAAGGGACAGAATATTGAGGTGGTGGAGGAGTTGATTAAGGCAGATCCTTCATCAATGAACATGTTTGATACAAAGGGCAATACAGCCTTGCATATCGCAACCCGGAAGGGCAGAACTGAGGTAGATCAGTCTTTTTCCTTTTGCCTATCAATCTTAGCACTTCATGGTTGTTTTATACTTGTATTGTTTAATTTGCAGGTAGTCACTATTTTGCCAGAAGTTCTCTTTGTATTAACTGAGTTGATACATCGTTTAAATTTTTACCATATAATTTATTGTTCCAATCAATTCTACAATAGGAGATCAATTTTCTTAGATATAACTAAACTCCTTTTTAGCTTATTTTCATGCATTACCTTAGAAAGTAGAGCCAGCAACACCAAACATGAGAGCAGTTGTTCATTGCTAAATTGTTTGACAAGACAGGTTAAGGGTTAACAGTTTGATGATTAATAAGGCTGTCAAAATCTAGCAGTAAAAAATTGCGTCGTCCTCAATGGTTTTTCGTCAGGTTAATGAATGCAACTTAACCGACAAATAACACCTATTAAGAAATAAAATAAATTGATAGAAACAAGTTTTGTATCAAGATGATGCCTAGATGCATTTCTTTGACCTCATCATCATCAAGAAAACAAGAAGGGGCTAAAGTTTCCATGTCAACTGTTTACTCCCTCAGTTTTAATATTCAGCAAAAATTTCAGGTAGTCCTATTTTGCATCATGAGAAGCGTATTCCTCATTTAGGCTGCTTAGGCTTATCTAACATTTAAAACTAATTGTTGCCATTGATATGCCATTTTCTGTGAGGTTACAAATTCCACACTTCAATACTGCATGCATGTCTGACAGAAGCAGGTTTTTATATTAGAATTCATGCATCTCCTGATCTTTAGTAATTTACTTGAGATGGATTCTATCAATGATCTGTTTTGGAATGGCACTGTTGGTTGACTTGTAAACAGAATCCTGAAATATCTCACAACTTGCTGAAATTTATTTAAACTTTTGGAAAATATTAGTTTACTTTGAAATGTCAAATTAGTTGAAATTTTAAAAACTTAGGAGTATCAACTGGTTCATGTATGAATCAAAATGGCAAAGTTTGAGATGCTTGTCTCAGCCACATTCTGAAATTAGTGATCATGATTCCAATTTGTTAGTCACCAGAATCTTGCTTAATTTGGAATGAATGAGTTGTTAAAACCCACCCTATGTCTCTGAAAGCTGTCTCTCCAAGTAAAAGAGAAATTATTTTAATCAATGCAACTTTCCTTCAGTTTGAAGGATAATAAATGGCATCTACAAAGGTGGGTGTGTTTTCAGCAACAATCTCCCTAATGCATGTTCTGTTTATGCAGATTGTTAAGTTGCTATTAGGAAACAATGAAACCAACATAAAAGCTGTCAATCGGACTGGTGAAACTGCCCTTGACACTGCTGAGAAAACTGGGAACCCTGATGTTGCGATCATCCTGCAGCAGCATGGAGTTCAAAGTGCCAAAGCATTCAAGCCTCAGGTAACGAACCCAGCACGCGAGTTAAAGCAAACTGTAAGCGACATAAAGCATGAAGTCCACTACCAGCTAGAACACACCCGCCAAACTAGAAAGCATGTGCAAGGCATTGCCAAGCGGATCAACAAAATGCATGTAGAAGGTCTCAACAATGCAATCAACTCTACAACTGTTGTTGCTGTCCTCATTGCCACGGTTGCCTTTGCTGCTATTTTCACTGTCCCTGGCCAATATGTTGATGACCCAGTTAACATTCCTCCTGGGCATTCACTTGGGGAGGCAAATATTGCTCAAACAGCTCCTTTCATAGTCTTTTTCATCTTTGATTCTATTGCCCTTTTCATTTCTTTGGCTGTTGTTGTGGTGCAAACATCAGTTGTAGTCATAGAGAGCAAGGCAAAGAAGCAGATGATGGCAATTATTAACAAGTTGATGTGGTTGGCTTGCGTGCTTGTTTCAGTCGCGTTCTTGGCGCTGTCATTTGTTGTAGTAGGCGAGCACGAAAAATGGCTGGCAATTGGAGTAACAATTATAGGAACAACTATAATGGTTACAACTTTGGGCACCATGTGTTACTGGGTAATCAGGCACCGGATTGAGGCCTCAAATGCGAGGAACATTCGAAGATCATCAATAGATACCAAGTCAAGATCCTATACATTTCCAGTAATATCAGATTCTGAGGTCTTAAACAACGAGTATAAGAAAATGTATGCGATTTAATACTCCCTACGCCAAACCCCTTTTTTTAGCACACAGCTTATCAGATATTTTATCCTTTGATAAGTTAACTTCTCGATGTATATTTCTCCTCGAGTTGGTAATAGTTTTTGCCTTTTGTTTTCCTTCTAAAGATTTTGGTTACAAGCCAAATTAGTTTGTTTGAATTTATTTTTGTGAGAACCGACTTCCCTAGCTTTTTTTTGATATCTGCTCTAAGTAAAGGAGATGTTCAGAATTCAGAGCCTCTTCTCTGAGAACAATTCAAAAGTAATGAGGAGATCAAAGTGCTTGGGATTTTAGTGTGCATATCACAGATTATAAACAGAAACAGGGGTCCCCTTTACTGATCCTATTTTGACCACAATGACAGACATCATCTACTATGAAAGTAAATTTAGAGTGCCTTTATTATATTTGAAAAGAAGGTAATAACTGAATACAGAACAAAGACGAGAGCACTTAAGAAGAAGAATTGAGGGTATTAGTTAACCAAACCTGAAGAGAAACTGACAATCTAGAACCAATATTTGAAATTGAACTCTCAACAGAGAAGAACTAAAGAAAGTTGTGGACAAACTTTGGTGGTTTAGAAATGGGAGAGACAAAGCATTGATTCAAGAATTTGGTGGATCGTTCCATAGCAAAGTTCAAAGCATAAGGATAGAACTTTGACAGTTCAATCAACCAACATAAAGGGAGCAGCATGACAAATGCCTACCGACAGGGTTACACACTATGGACATGGTTGCCATTTGCTTTGGCTAGATACACATCCCTTTTAAGTGGTCTCATTTCTGCCAATTTATTTTAGAAACAAAGGTAAAATTTAAGTGGAACCATGAACAAAGATGCTGCGTCAAGACAGAAGTAGAAATGTGAAACATATGCATTTTCAAATGTTTACATTTATGCTCTTAGTTTAGTGGTTAAGGTTGATACCCTGACCTACAAGGTATTTGATTCTATTATTAAGTTATTTATTTGATTTATATATCAGTTATTTTTTTTACTTTAAGTAGGTTGTGATAGTATTGTGAGCTTCTATACGAGTAATGAGACACAAGTTTATATTGATAGTTTCATTGAATTGTTATTTTTTTCTTTGATCATTGAGGATGAGAGATTTAAACTTAAAACCTCTTTTTTAAGGAGAGATGTGGTTATTTATTTGTAACGACCCATTCCGGGTTGACCACCCACGAGACGGTATCGTTACGTTTTGAAATCCCAGCTCGACACATATATGCAACAATATAAAAACATACATCGATTGAAAATAAATAAATGTATATATATGCACACACATCAATCTTCAACCCTCAACAGGGAAGTTACATTATTAATATCTCAACTGAAACAATATATATAACATATTATGCATGAATATTTACAAAAATAAAATTTACATTAGTCTGAGGATATGGACCACGAGACTTACAACTAATAACTCAGTCTGAATCTCAACTCACAAATTTATTTGTCTTGCCCACAACCTGAAATTATTTAACAATGAGGAGTGAGCTTTATAAAATCAATAAATTAAATTTACTAGAAATACTCCATTTGTATACTTCTAGTTATATTCATTCATTGTTAAATCAACATAATTAATCATCTATCTTTCTCACATTCTAATTCAATCATTTATCAATTTCTCTTAATAAATAAATTATCAGACTATCCTCTTTTAATACATATATCTCATATATTTTATCAATTTAATATTTCCAAATTAATATTATCATAAAGTTCACATCATATAAACAATCAATAATATAATTTTTTATTATGTCATCTTTTCTATTTATCTATCATCAAAATTGTCTCATTATGAGACTCATTTATCTATCAATAATTTAATACTCAAAACTGATTCTTTAGTATCTTAGACATTAATAATAAATATTTAAAATAAATATAATGCATGAATTTAAATTATCTTTCTTTTTTTTCTCATCAGATCATTTTATATTATCATATGAGAACGTCTTCTTACATGTCGACATATTTCAGCCAGACCAGCTGCATTCCTAGTCTTCCTTTTTATGTATATGAGCAATAATATGCAAACAAACATACATCAAAACATTCAATTCAACTATCTAGTTCTTTCTCAAAATTATTATTTTTATCATATTTATTAAATTGTTTCCTCATATATCATATCAATTTTCAATCATATTTTCAGAAATTTCATATAACTTCTCAACATATTTTTCATTAATCCATCATTCTAAAAACATAAATTCTTATATAATTAATATTCAACATATTGTTTAATCCCTAATCAATAAATCAATCAATTATCATACTTAACGGAAAATACATCATTAAATCATTATAATTCAACCATTAAAATATCATAATTCATATTTTTATTCGTCTCGATTACTAAAATTAAATCTAACTCACCACGTAGCACTTAAAGATAGATGTGGATCACATTTTTGCCTTTCCTTCTCATTTCAGTAATTTTTTAAGATTGTTAATCACCAATACTTAATCATAAACTTTCATAAATCTTACTATTTCATAACTTAATTCAAACAATATAATTATTTAATTATGAGTCTTATTGAAAATTTATCTCAAATATGATGAAGTCTTGCTATTTTAATTGAATGACTGTACTATCTCTAATATTGAAAAAGTTTTCTTTATAACTTTTTGCTAAGAATTTGAATCGAAGAAAGAAAGAAATCAAACGGGATTTGATAAGAAATAACAAACTCTCTTAACCTTCAGAGGCTTATAACTTTTTCTTTTTTTTTTCTCTCTTCTTCACTTCACCAGATACCATAATTTTTTTTTTCTTTTTCTTCACCACTTCAACAGAGACAAATTTTTTATTATTTTTTTTACAGCCGCTCGCCGCTTCACAAAGTCTGCAATTTTTTTTAAAATACAATTTACATATTTGTCATTGATTATTTACAATTATGTCATCATTTAAAATTTACTGTTTTGCCATTACATATTTATTGTTTTACCATTTATCCTTTAAAATCAATTTTTCCTGTTTTCTTCATTCCAAAAATTTTATAAAAATTATAGAGAAATATAAAAATTTAAATTTTCTTCCAATTTTTTAAATTTATTTTCCTCAACTTCAGTCCATATTTTTCTTCAAAATTCTTTCATTTCAACTTCAAATTTCAATTTTTTTTAGTACTTTCTTCTTAAAAAATTTCTAACTCTTTTCAACAAAATTTTCAATATTATCTTTCAAATATTATTTTAAATCACTACTAAATATTTTATCAATAGATTACATAATTCAGTATACTATATGTAAAATTATTTCTTTATCTTTTTTTTATGAACACAATTACCACATTATTGGACTATGTTTAATCCATCGGAATATTCAACCTTAAAAAGTGAAAGCATGGCTTCCTCCCTCACCGTCAATTTTGACCTATCATGAATTGGTTTTGAAATGCGACAAATACGTACGTATCTTAGATTCTTAACCATAGAATTTTAAAATATCATTTTTTTTCAAATATTATAATATTAAACAATATAATTACATAAATACAAAATATTAATAATAGAAAATAAAATAAGTATTATGTTTATAATAATATTAAATTATTTAATAAAATTAACTTTAAAAAATTGACATCCAATTGAGCTTTTTTATTATTTACTTAATAATTTTTGAAATTACTGATATTTTAATCATTTGATACAAATTCTATTATGATTTGTTTCTATTATTCTAATTGATACACTAACCATTGAAGTCACAATAGAATCGGCTACTCCTAAGGTCCCTCTGCCGTTTCAATACAATGAAGAAGGAAAAAGGGTAAACGTCGAAAATAGGGAAGAAAACTCACGCTATTAATGCTAATAATATGTAAATTTTCAATTGAATAGGCTTTGATTTTGTATTAGTTTGAAAATCATAAATGACAGAGTAAATTTTATTTTTAGTCATTTTAGCTTGTCTCTTGTTCTTATTGAATCTTTAGAGGTTAAACTGTCTTTATTGAGTCTTTTAAGTTTGATACATGTTCCAATCAAGTTCATCACTTAAATGATTTTGTTTTATTAACTAGTGATTCAAATATGTATGCTATGTGTATAAAAGTTCTCATGTCAAGCGCCATTGAATTTTATTTTGAACATATGGTTGTGATTGATGTAATGAAGAACCAGTTAAATGACGTTGATTAAAATGTGGGAATAACAAATGATGTAATTATACTATTTGATTTTGATGAAATTGTTTTTGACTATGTTATTAAACCTGATGTGAAGGGAATTGTTGTGAATGAATTGAATGAGATTCCGGGATCATTTGGGTGGAGGACTTGATTGGAACATGTACCAAACTTAAAATATCCAAAAAGGACGTTTTAAACTACAAGGTCCCAATAAAGACACGAATCAAACTAAAAAGACTAAAAATAAAAATTACTCTAAATAATATTTATGATATTTCTTTTTTATACAATTTGGTGCCATGAAAATTCATGCCACCTTAAAATAATTTTATATAAAATCAATTAAATCTACAAAATTCAACATTGTGGTTCAAAACTCTTCAATTCAATTCAATTCTTTTTTTTTTTGGTATCAATTAGTTTAGTAAGTAGGGTCAGTTTGACTTAATTTTCTTTTAAATGATGAAAAAAATCATTATGGGTTATGTAAAATAGATATTCCCACAAACTTTAAGGAAACATTTTACTTTCCATGATACATTTTATTTATGTGGTGGAGAATAAAAACGACGAATCGTAATTACCAACCGTTTAATATGCTAAGGGTATTCTTAAGAAGTGTTTATTACTTATATTGAAGTGTTTATTACTTATATTCTACTTTTGAAAAGTGGACAAAGTTTAGAACATCCATTTTAAAACAGAGTGGTAGACAAAATGGAACGAAATGCATATAATATGAATAGATTTACCCAACATTGAATTCAGAACAAAATCTACTCCTCTTTAGAGGTGAGAATCGAAATGAGTACGAGGCAGGTCTTACATATAGCGGGTAAATGGAGATGAGTTTAATATGCTCATTTTTTAACGGGTTTTATTTTTTATACTCATACCCCATGTTTTAATGGATAAGTAACGGGTATTGAAAAAAATTTCTCTTGAGAACAAGGAAACTCAGACTTGATACGGACCAGATCTTATGGGTAACGGTTCAACAAGTATGGACTAAAAATTCTTATTTCTTAATGAATTTTATTTTTCATACCCATATCTATGTTTTAACGAGCAGATAACTAATCAAAAATTGATAAGGACTACAAATCCCACCACTACTCCCGGTGCACAACCAATTAAGTTGAAAAACCAAATGCAATAGGTGAATCAAACGGGCCTGCAATGAATTTAATGAATTTGAACATATAGGTCTTTTGGTTGGCGGGCTAGGTTCTATCTTTGTTGAATCCAAACTTCTGTATTGTCCAGTAAGCCCAATACTACTACTACTGAGTTTTGTCATGCGAGAGAGGGAGAGATAGCGTACCTGTCGCTCTGTAGGCTGCTGAATCTGTAGTTCGCTTGATCAAGTTTACAGAATTAAGAAAGAAATTTTTAAAAAAGAGGAGAGAGAAAACCCTATCGTATCTCTCTCTCGCACTATCAATCTCTCTCGATTGAGTTCATCTCTGTGGTAAAAATGGACGATGAATTATTGGAACTGCAGAGGCAATTCGAGTTCGCGCAAGAAGCCAAATCGAGCATCCGTTTATCGGAGCGAAACGTCGTCGAATTGGTCCAAAAGCTCCACGAGCTTCGCATAATTGATTTCGATCTTCTCCACACCGTCTCCGGAAAAGAATACATCACTCCTGTACCCTCTTTCTCTATCTCTTATCATCTGTTTAATTCCTGAAAAAACCCAAATGAAAATATTTCGAAGGAAACGAAAATTCTAAAGCTTATTTGTCTCGTGATTCTTCCAATCTTCTATATAAATAATGAATTTACCCTATGCCATTCTCTTTGCCCTCTAGTTACTCACTTATCGCATGTTTGGTTCTCAAGAAAATAAACAAGAAATGGAAGTGAAAGATGATGAATTAGGCTCAATTAGGGGTGAACCGAAGTAAAGCAATCCAAACTGTGCAATTTGGATCTGTTTATCATGTATCAAATTCTGAATGCACATGGACATATAGTTTCATAAATTTAATTTATTAATAAATTTCGAAGACTGACTCATTTTTGTAATTGTGTACTATAGGAGCAATTGAGGAATGAAATTGTGGCAGAGATCAAGAAATTAGGGCGTGTCTCTTTGATTGATCTCGCAGACACTATTGGGGTTGATTTATATCATGTTGAGAAGCAAGCTCAACATGTAGTCTCAGATGATCCGGGGCTTATGTTAGTTCAAGGAGAAATAATATCACAATCTTATTGGGATTCTGTGGCTGAAGAAATCAATGAGAGGCTTCAAGAGTGTAGTCAAATTGCCTTGGCAGAACTTGCTGCACAGTTACAAGTTGGCTCTGAGCTGGTGGCATCTGTTTTGGAGCCCCGCCTAGGAACTTTGGTAACTTATTTTCTTACTTTTGCGCAGTTTCGGACTAATGAAGGGAAACAAATATGATGTGGGTTGTTTTTGCTTTTAGGTGAAGGGTAGGCTTGAAGGTGGGCAGTTATATACACCGGTGTATGTAGCTCGTGTTAGTGCCATGGTTCGTGGTGCTGCTAGGGGTGTCACCATTCCTACAAATTTGTCACTGTTGTGGACCACATTGCAGCACCTACTGCAAGAAATGGATGGAGCCAGTGGTGTGACTGTTGAAGGCTCATTTTTCCAATCCCTATTTAATGGGCTGGTGAAGGAAGGCGAGGTTCTTGGATCTCTCCGTGCTGGAGTTCACTGGACTCCAACTGTATGTCACGTAATCTTGACTTCATTTCATTTTGGGTTTATGATGGCCATTACAATCTTTTCTATTGATAGGTATCCTATTTGTGGTTCCAGTTTTGAGGGATTAAAATCTGTTGTCCATATGAACTGGTAGCGTAATTGAAGTTTAATTTCTTGGACAACCAAAATCAGTTAGCTCTTATGTGTATCATTCTTAGGTCAAATTTATTTAATAATACTAGCAGATGATACACACAATGGACTTATAAAATAGACATCTTGATGTTATTTAACGGTAATTTTATTAAAAAACGTTGTTTGCAAAACTTCTAAATGATATAAGAGGTGGGAATAAGGGAGTACGGAAAGTTGGGAATATTTTAAAGGGTGCAATTTTCATGTTCTAGGCTCTAGCAAAGGCCACTTCAGTCATTTCATAGACTGGTAACTGTGTTTTTCACTTTCAGTGCAATTGTGTGACAGGTTTTTGCTATCGCTCAAAAGGAATGTGTTGATTCTTTCTTTTCACAGGTTTGAACCGCTATTCTCTGACCTATTTGTAACTTTGTGATGTTGACGTGCCTTTGTTGATGCATTCCATTCCATCTATCTCATAAATAATATCTAAGTATACATGTTCAATCATTTAGTTTATAATGATTCAGATTTTAGACATTCTTTTTGTTTTCTTTTTCTCCTACATTTTTTTTATGTGGCTCCATGAATTATGTGAGTGACAACTTAATTTATATGGTATTGGAGTATTTTAGTCCTAGGTTGCATGAAAGTCTATGTTGTGCTATCTTGCAAAATTTTTAAGTGCCTATGTTCAAGTTTTCATTTCCCACTTCAAGATTTACAGACTTGGTGAGTTTGTTTTCAAGCATGTGAGGCCATATGATATGCATGTCTTAAAAATTATTGCAATATTTTCAGTATTATCGAAAGCTTAAATAATAGTAGTTTTCTTGTTAATGTCTTTGAATGTCATCTATTTACTAAATTGTTCAGCTCTGATAATTGTCTCCGAGCGCTTTTCAAGAGATGGATTTAATAGTATAATAAGCTTGGAAGAATTTTTTCCAGTTCCAGACATTCCAATTTTAAGCATGATTTACAATCTTGAATTAAATCAGTCACTTTTAAGGAATTTTTAGATCTCTAATTTTCTTGATTATAGTTTATTAAAACATGCTTTATCTTCCGTAGCTGAATTAGTTCATTAGGATGTTTTTATGATTTTCTCTGTGCATCAATTCTCTTATCATCTTCAGCTTCAATAAAATAAATAAATTTACTTATCAATTACTCCTATCATCTTCAGTGTTTGACCTTGAAGAATCCTCTATATATCAATTCAGGCCTTTTTTAATCATTATCTCAACATTTGATCCATAAATCAATCATGGAAGCTGAGAGAGAGACGCTGTGCCCTTGGCTTTCATAAACTGTAATCTACGAGACTGTCCTCATATTTTCGTTCCCAAAACATACATTTCCTATGCATTCTTGTAATTTATTTGGATGTACCAAATCAATTAAAGCATAACGACTGGTTATACAATCCATCAAATAATATCACCATATTTTTTTTGTCTTTTATTCCTTTCTTCTCTGGGGAAATAAAATTTGAAGCACTGCTATATCTTGATAATTTGTTGTTTTCTATCTGCACTCAGAATTCTTTTATCACCTATGAAGCTCTGCACAAACTTGGAATTTCTCAGCCTGTACAGTTCTTGCAGGTATTTTATTGCTTCAATGCTAGCTTGGTATTTCTGTAATCTATGTAAGGTTATTTAATTTCTATGAAGTGAGTACGTTTTATTTGAGGATGCTTCTTTGGTTTTTATCTGATTAAAATATGTGGTTATGTGCTCCAATTTAGTCCAGATATCCGGAAGGTATTCCTTTAATTACTACATTCGTTCACCCCTCAATGATTGAGATGTTGGATGCTACTACTGAGGATTCTCTTGAACGTAATAGCTGGTAAGGGCTAAAAATAAGTGTTACTTTTTCTTTTCATTGGCTTTCTATTACTCCTTTCGCCCCAAATTAACGTAGTTTAACTTTTCAAAACAACTTTTGTAGCACCACGGGTCCATCACTCAAAAGCGTCGGCCAATGTAACTTTTGGGTTCATCAGGGCGTGTGTGTGTATATATATACATACCAAAATTTTCCCCATTGCATTACCAATGTGAGATGTGAGTTATCACAAACTCTCTATGTTCCGCAAGGAGCAGCACAAATCGCACTGATCACATAAATCACAAATTAAACCAATGCTTTCAGCTCTTTGGCAGCCCATGTACCACGATAAGCCACTTGGCCAGCCCAAAATACCACACATTCACATGGTAGTGGAGTTGGGCGGGTTTGATACCATTTGTAACACCACGGACCCCCTCCCAATAGTTCTTTTGGTTTCATAGGGCTTTATATATATACCAAGATCTTCCCCATTGCATTACCGATGTGGGGTGTGTCATCACAATTTTGACTCTGAATTTTTTGGATATTTTATTTGCTTAAATTAGAGATTTTTTGTTTTGAAAACTTGTGAAATATTATGAGGGTATATTTGAAACTTTTTAGATACTTGATTTAGCATTTGAAAAAAAAATGAATCATTTAATTGGGTAAATGATGAAAATTGACATTCAATTTGAGACGGTGGGAGTATCATTTAACAAACATAAATTCTTCTTTTTTGGATTACTTAAATTGATAAACATAAATTTTGTTCTTTCATTATGAAGCATAAGGCACATTTTACTTATAAAAAAATTATGAAGCATATTTACTTGAAGATGTGAGCATAAATTTTTTTGCTTTAGCATCCTGATTCCTTGTATGGTAGTTTTTCACTTTATAATAACTGACTTACCTTGAGTACTTATTAAAAAAATTGACTTACCTTTACTATGAACCTCTTTATTGCTTTCAAGTTGCTCATTGAATCTTCCAACAGCCTATATGCGAGCATTCTAAGTTTAAAACAAATTATTCTAATTTCATATAGTCAAAACTTTTGAAAATATAGTATGGAGTATACAACTAAAATTGTTTTTTTTCCTTTCTAAATAATGTGTATTCTCTGTGAGTCTTCTTTTGTTCAAGCTCTTTCTCAAATCTCTTGTATTTCCTTTTCTGTGCTTAATTCTAGCTGGTTCATGTCTGCAACATCTTCATCTGATCAGTTGCAGGTTCACAAATCAAAGTGCCACAGTAAGAAAGAGAAATAATATAACAGAAAAATTTAACGTGGCAGTTTTTTGAGAATAAATTACACCCTTATTTTTGTAAAGGCTATTGTTTTCTTAAATATAAGAATTGCTCTTAGTTGATGTACAGATTCTAGTGTACTATTGTGTGATCTATGTTGGTTTTTGTTTTATTCTGATGCTTTTAACTATTTTACCAACATGCTCCTGTCACTTTGTCATTGTCCTTTCACTATGTGCTATTATTATGCTGAAGAGACATACTGATGTGGAATTGTCATTGTTGCTAGCTGGTTAACTTCTTGATGTGCTTAACTGGTTATTAAGGGACTCAATTCTTGTCAATCATGTTTGGTTATTTGTGGAAGGATGTTTGTGAAGCAGTTCTTGCATGTGATTTTTATTCTATTGTTTAAGTTGTTAGCTTTGTTTTTTACTGGCATACTTGGTTGACGGGTGCAGGATTGATTCCCTTTCTGTATTGCCGGCATCCTTCGGATCTCAAGATGCGTCTAAGATTTTGTTACTTTGTCCATCTGTTCAGTCAGCCCTCAAGGTGACATTCTGATACTCAGTAATTGTTCATGCACTTAATTGTTGATTTACACCCATTTGTTTTGTGTTTTGTTTCAGGCTAACAAGGCACTCATGCTCGGAGAGTCTTATATATTCAGCAATGGCTTTGTCAAGGTAGGGCTTTGAAATAAACCATATTGAGTCGTTCCTGATGAGATATTAGGAAGTACTTGTTTCGCATGTGGTGCTTTTCTTGATGCTCCCTTGTTGATTAAGAAATGAATTCTATCGTGAGCTATGCTCGCGTGCTTATGTGTATTCGTTCTGGCGTGTAAAGTGAAGTTATGCTTGTAATCTATTTGGTCTTTGGATTGGGTCAATTAGTCAAGCTGGCGTAAAAGGCCAAATTGACCTAGTTCTGTTAGCTTTTGTTTCAAATTGAAACTCAAAACTTAACGTCCATCCTCATCTCTCTGTCTTTCTCTCTCTCTACACCCATTCGTTTGTGTGAGTTTTGTGGTTTTTGTGGCTAGGATGCCAAGTAGTTATTGAAGGAAGTCCATATCAGTTTTTCCTCTCACTGAAATTCTGATGCTAGAAATTTTGTTTTTTTTCCATTGGCTAGGATATATATGATCGCATTGAAAAAGAGATGGAAGCCTTTAGTCTCTCAAGGTCTTCTGGTATCGCTATGAGTGGTGATTCAGATTTGGTCAAGGAAGCCAAAGTTGGACATGATTCAAGCAGGTCCAGTGAGTCCCTTGAAACTGGTAGTGAGAGTGGTAACAATAGACATGCTATGGAAAAAGGATCAAAGAAGAAGAAGGGGAAATCTGCTGGGACAAAAACAATTGCACCTGAAACTGGTCGAGATGATCAGGATTACATCCCTACAAAATCTAAGAAAAACCAGAAGAAAGGCAGGGATGCATCTTCCTCACAGGTGGCAGACTCGAAAGCAGGAGCTAAGAAAGATTCGGTTAAGATGCAAGAGGACAATCATTGTGTCCCTCCAGAAGAATGGATTATGCAAAAGATTATGACGATGATTCCTGATTTTGAAGAACAAGGTCTGTTGCTAATAGGTCTATTGAGCTGATTAGGAATAGGCTTCATATTCAATTTTGAAGTAAGTAATGGTCTGATTTGGCAGGTGTCGATGATCCCGAAACAATTCTTAGGCATTTAGTGAAGTATATGAGACCCATGCTAATAAATTCTCTGAAAGAGAGAAAGAAGGCATTGTTCACAGAAAATGCAGAAAGAATGAAACGCTTGCTTGATAACCTGCAGAAGAAACTTGATGAGGTTGGTCACATGCCCTTTCTTTTTCCTATTCCCCCTGCATTCCTTGTTTTGGTTGGCTATTGATTATCATCCTATACCTTTTTTGGGGGGAAATGTTGACCATATTTGTAACATCTCTATCCTAACTGTGTCTTCTTTGCATTTTTTTTTTGTTTGGCAGTCTTTCTTAAATATGCAGCTGTATGAAAAAGCATTAGATTTGTTTGAAGATGACCAGTCAACTTCAGTAAGTTCTTCCTGCATCCCATTGATGTTCTAAGAGGTTGCTAATTGTGATGAAATGGGTAAAAATGGCTTATGTGTGATTTACAGGTTATTTTGCATAGGTATTTGTTAAGAACAACGGCTGCTTCTATTGTGGATATGCTGTTTCATAACTTGGTTAGATCTTACATACAATTGACTTTTTTAGTTGACCTTTGTGTTGGACCTAATAGGTCATTTGGCGATTTGAGAGAGGGTCTAATGCCTTGATTCATCTGATGTAGGATGCCCACAACAAATTGAAGAATGGAATTGAAGTTGAAGATTCTCAAAGTCAAGAATCTGTTCTACTTAGCTCTGGAGAAAGAACTGCTCTTGTATGAAATCTCCTAGCTAATTTTGTGGCATATAATTAAGATTAGAATTTTTGAGAAAGTTCTATGATTGTCAAATTTGTTATATTCTCCCTTCTCCTGCATTTCCTTCCACAGGCAAAGGGTTTCCCCGGACCACTTTCAAAGAAGGCTCTTGCAGTAGTTGAAGCTATGGAAGGGAAGGTTAGTGGTCTTTCAGTCGGAACTAATTGACGAAGCTTTTGGAAGTTCTTACAAGTTTATTCCATTGTTCAACATAAATTTAGATCGTAACTATAAATCTGTAACTGTCTCTGGACTTGAAAAGAATTATTTTGATCAACTCCTGTATTCAGTTTCTTGAATATCCCTTGCTTTTTCCTGGTTATGTAATGTTAGTATTTTCCTAAAGTTTTCATTTATTTTTTTCATATGCCAAATTGCAATTTCCGTGTGTTGGTTCATTAGTTTGATAGTTTTATCAGCTGCCCTTATCCTTTGTGTCCATTATATGAGACACTTTTATAAGACTTGCCTCTTGAGGGTAGTTATTGATGATTGAAAACTGTATGTCGCTAAGAGGATTTCGTGTTTGCTTGCAATGATAGCTTGTACATTGCTTATGATTCTTTCTGTTTTAGTTATACAGCCTTTAGACTATATATATTTGATTTACTTTTAGCACTCTCTATATATTGCATTTTCTGAAAAGATTCTTAAATTAGAATGTTCTATGCATCAGCGCGTGGAGACATTCATGACTGCTTTGAGAGAGGTGGCAGAGGAGAGGTAGTTATGTGTGCTTATTATTTGTCTATTTGTAGCATCCATGTGGCCTACAGGCATGATTATTGGCATGACACCTGCATGTAATATTTTTGGTTACATTTTTGCAGTGGGTTATTCTTGAAAAAGCTTGACAAAAAATTGGAGAGAACTCTTTTGCATTCATATCGCAAGGTACATCTGCTTTCATTATTTATGAGAATATCAGAACTATTTTTTTTCTTCTGCTGATAGGTTTTGTTCATAACTTAGCAACATTCATAATCTATTTATGACTTTTTTTTATGTGAAGCTGATTATGATATTATATTTTGGTGGGGGTTTGTCATTTCCTTATGTGTGATGTTCTCTTGTTGCTTTATGATAATGCTCTAAATCAATTTGAGGTTATTAAAATCCTTTTCTTCCTCTTCCTTTTTTTGAATGGTTTCCCTACTTACAAGGCTGAGGTATGATTGGGACAGTAGATAAACACATTCCTCTTATCTGAGCATTTGATAGATGGGTTGGTAGACAAGTTAAAATAGATTTGTGATATTTAAAGCTTCTGAGACGTATGTCCTTTCTTATTATGGTGCTGTGCAGGATTTGAAATCTCAAGTTTCTGCTGAATCTGACCCGGTTTCTCTTCTGCCAAAAGTTGTTTCTCTACTTTATATTCAGGTCAGTCAACATGGACTTTTGTGTTTGAATTCTATGCTGCACAGATATCATCATTGTTTTCCAATGCTGAATATGGATTTCTTTGTTCATAGGTCCACAACAAAGCTCTTCAAGCCCCTGGAAGGGCCATTTCTATTGCTGTTTCTCAATTGAAGGTATGGAGCATGCTATATACTAACCTAAATAGGTGGTCCTCACTTTAAAGTCTTCTCCAGTGCCATGAATGGAGTATATTAATTTTTCAATGAAGCTAGTGGATTTTTGAAGAAATTAGCAGTTTGTATGGAGGGAAAATATTTAGACTGTCCACTTCATGGAAATAGACTAGGCTAAAATTAGTTGGGCTGATTTGAACACGTACCAATAAAATCAGCGGCAGGAGGTAGTTAGAGTTAAAGCTAGATGGAAGTTTGAGAGGGACATCGATGGAGTCTAACATGATCTCAGAATCTTATGATCTAAATCTAGAAAATACTGTTGATTATCATTGTTTCACTTGAATTGCCAAATCTAGAATAGGCAGAGTAGTGCACTTTGTATGTGATGGTGGCAGTGGAAGTTGAATGTTCCTAAACTAAGTAAAATAAATTTATGAATATGATATTGTAAAAAAAAAAAAACGTATTCTGTCTCTCTCTATTCAGTGGTAGACATAAGAAAACAATTCTGGCTTATGTACAGTGTTCTTGTTAGTCAGCAATGTATCAACTTGATGTTTAGGTTGATGTATGGACTTGATGGGCTTTTAATTAACTTGATGTCTGAATTTTATGATGTTAATCTAGGAAGTATTGTTGATTATTATCGTTTCACTTGTATTACTGATGACACATGCATGGAATATTAAATATTGGCTTTCAATGTATGGGTTATTTGGTAATTAAGGGCAAATATGTACTTTTGATAGTTTTCTATTATTAGGGATTGTAGAATATTGTAGGATTTAATTTATAAATTAGAGATTTTATTATTAGGGATAGTTTCCTTAGTTAGGTAGGACTAGGATTTCTAGGATGAATATATATTAGACATCTCTATGTCATTTTGAGGTAGATATGATGTTTGAGAATTGAATTTGATGAATAATATCAAATTCGTTTTTCCAGGTCTAGGTCTGTTCTTCTCTAATTTCTATGATTATTTCTGTGTTTATTTCTACATCAATTTCGTATGAAATCCTTATTGTGCTGCATCAATTACTGAATTAATAGCAAGAGTAGTGCACTTTGTATGTGATAGTGATTGTTTGGACTTCATGTTAGTACACGTAATGCATGTTTGCCTGGCATTGCTCGAATATTTTTTTCTCTTTATGGTCCTGTTACTATTTCTAATTTTTGTATTTAAATATGTCTCAATTATTCAGGATAAACTAGATGATTCAGCATACAAGATATTGCTCGAATATTTTTTTTCCTTTATGGTCCTGTTACTATTTCTAATTTTGGTATTTAAATGTGTCTTAATTATTCAGGATAAACTAGATGATTCAGCATACAAGATATTGACAGATTACCAAACAGCAACGGTGACCCTTTTAGCACTTATGTCAGCTTCAACTGGTGATGTGAGTACTTTTGCATTTCACGCTCAAGATTATTTTGTTTAGATATTTTTTCATTGAACGCTTGATCGATCATGCTGTTCAGGCTTGAGTTTCTTTAGTTATTAGTGACCCCTAAGTGGAAGCAAAAGCCTTTTATAAGTTCTAGTCCCATATAAGAGGAAACTGGTCAGTATATTTTTGGGGAAAAGAAAGTACAATGAACTAGGTTTTGTTGGACTGAATTACTTCCCCACCTCCCCAGACCAGCTGTCTCCTTAGACTGATTGTTATGCAACTTATTGTACCCATTTTTTTTTCATTTATTGTTTATTTATTCGTATGGATCAGGAAGAAGACTGTTCATCTGATAGAATATTGAGTAAAAGGGAGCTTCTGGACAGCCAAATGCCGGCACTGAAAGGCCTAGTTTTGGGCACATCACAATCTTGAGTTATGCAATCAGATATCTAAAGATCCAAGTTGAGAGCTGAAATATACGTGCATTATAAGTTAGCAACATTGTATTTCCTTTTTTTTTTCATTGAAGAACACATGACGTTGGATCTCTGGACTGAGTGCCCGCAGGCTTTAGCTCATCATTTGTATTTGAGAGGCAGAGCCCTAGACACTCTGAATGTAGAGAACTAATTAGGCTCATCTTTTATACTTATTTGATTGTGCTTGGTGTAAAGTATTGTCATATAATCTGCTGATTGTGCAATCAGTTAATGAAAAGCTAGAATTTTTGTTGTGGAGGTATATTACTTGTATTTTACATAGTAAAATGTTGGAATAGGCACGACTCTTGATGACTTGTCAAAGCGAACATGTGAAGGTACATATGACGATTTGAGTTGAAGGTTTAGAACACATTGATGAAGGCAATACCATGTATTTAGCATGGTTATAGCCTCTTCCTATCCCTCTTCCCTCTCTAAATCACCAGTACATAATTGCTATCTGCGTTCTCTTTCAAATGAATCATGGCTGTTGGACATAAGAGAACTCTGTAACTCATTACTTTTCTTGCACAGAATACTGCTACGATTGGCTGCTCATCCACTCTGGACATCAAATGAAACATCTGTAACTGATAATGGTCTCATTTTGTGTCATACTAATGAGAAAATTCATAAAATCTGGACATATCAGAACTTTCTGCTCACCTTTAATCAGAACTTAAATACGCCCTACGGTTTTTCCTATATGTGGCAGCAATACTTCTTTAAGTTGCCATTTTCTGAGGCTGACCTAAAGTTTCCCTTGTTCTACTTCCTGCTCTACTTTATGGACCCAGTTCGCAGTTTTCCTCAACATTAAACTAGCAAGATTGAAATTTACGTTAGAGTCGCAAATTGGATGCCACAGATGTCCTTGCAAGTTGCAACTAGTTCAGTTTCTGTTTCAGCTTTGGTAAAAATGTCTGCAGAAGAGGGCTCAATATATGGGACAAAATTCCGATACTAAATGCCATGGAATCGTTTTCTGTGATTTATATGTATTAGGGAGCACCCGTAACACCTTGGGATTCATCTCAAAAAGTGCTTTTTGGGATAAGCAAACCATATATATAAATGGGATCCACATCTTGTGTTATATATGTATGGTCTTATGATTCAAAAAATAACTTAGCTATTACTTTTGATTGATGGGCTCGTGGTGTTATAAATGATATCGAAACTAATTAATGATCATTATTATGTGAATGTATGATATTTTGACCTAGCTATGAGCTGATCATGATATCTGGTTTATAATGGGTTGAAATTGTTAGTTTGATTGATGTCATTCGTGTGACTTGTGATTTGTGCGATTAACGCTTAAAAAAGGAGAAATTCTTGTTTGGTATAGTGCCATAAGAGATACATGACACAATAGTTCATCTCACCATTAAATGGTATGAGAAGAAACAAAAAAATATATTTTATTCTCATGACATTGTGCTAAACAAAATTTTTTCTTAAAATAAAATGAGTATGTTGTCAAGACTAATTGACTTCCCAATTATTCTAAAAGTTTGAGTTGAAGAGAAAAGTACAATTACTTTTTTATATTTAATTAGTACGTTTCTTTATGTATAAGTTGACTAAAAGATTAAAAGTTTTGTACATAAATCCATATATAAAAAAAAGTCAAATGTGAAATGGTAAAGCACGAGGTGAAATGTTAACTTTGGACATGAGGAATTAATGAGTTGAGGAAATCGAGTTTCTAAGAATCTAACACAAGACCTCTGCTCTAAAACTATGTTACAAATAATTGAATTATTAACTATTTTAAAAATTTAATAAGCAAATGAAAAATAACCAGATTATTTCTTTATACTTGTAAAATATGTGATGACCTACATAGATATTATGTGAAGCCTTCTGAGCGGCGTTGGGGGGAGGGGGGTTGTGGTGAGGCCGCACCTCGACTTTTCAAAAAATTTACTTGCTTATTAGACTTAAGTGGTTCATTGGTTTATGTTTTTGTGAATATAATATAATGGAAAGATAAATAAATCTGAACAAAGCAAGTAATAGCTGCCTTTAAAAAAATATAAATGAAAATCCCTACAAATAGGTTAGAAGTTACCATATCGTGCCGGATACATTGATGTTGTCCTTACTTTTTGGCTTTTCCTACCTTATTTGAATGCATTTCGTTAAAAAAAAAGTATCAAGTAATTTCTTAAACATAGAAAAAAAAGGAAAAGCCAATACTTCATCGTTTTTTAATTTTGTTTTATCTTACTTATTTTTATATTTATCTTACATATTAAAATCATAAAGTTTGAATTTTTTTTTAAACTTATTGTAATGTCTTTGATCATGCATTTAAGTGTTTTTTTTAACGAATATATAATGGATAAATGATTGTTTGGGAGTGATATACCATTTTTGAACTGAGACTATCACTGCTTCGATAATAATAATAAAAAAAACCATTGATAGGCGATCATGTAATGCTTTTATAGCCATCGAAAGTATGAATAAATTATTTTTAGATAGAGTTTTATTTATATGTTTTTTTAGCAATCCAGTTATTTTTAGTTTGTCAATTTGTGAACTTAAGTTTTTAACTTTTGGTTATTTAAATTTTATAATATTTGTCCAGTGTTTTTTTATGTATTCAGTAATCTTGCCCCCCAAACTAAAATCCTACCTCCCCATTGCTTATGATCCTAAAAGTCGTGAGAGACAGAAAAAAGAACATTATCAAAGAAGGAATAAGGATAACTTACAAGGAACAAAGTCATTATCAAAATTTGTAGTTATTATTTTTGGAATGTTATTTTCATATATATATATATATATATATATATATATATATATATATATATATCGACAGAGGGACGTGGAAAATGTTTAAGATTATCCTGTTTTTTGTTTTGGCCGTCCTAGTCCAGCACCTGCGAGTACAACATTATTAAACAAGGATTATGGAGGAATTGCAAGGAACAAAGTCTAATACTTAAATCACATAAAAAAATTTAGCTATTATTATTGGATTGTAATTTTCTCATCATCTTCAAATTTAACTTTTATAACGTTTGGATTAGAGTGCTCGAGTTTGAATACGATTGTTTGTTGTTTAGTGCTAGATTTCATACAATTGCTGGTTTTTCTTAATTTTCTTTGAGTCTTGCCGGCCAACAGCAGCACTTCAGGTATAAAAGATCAGAATTTGCCTTGTCAAAGCATTTAATTCTCTTGTGATTTGAAAGCCAATCTCTATCTCCATGGAGAAACTAAAGGTGGCAATAGTACTGTTGATCATGTTGCTAGGTGTGTCTAGTTTCCCTGCCCGTGGTAGCTTCTGTAAGTTTAAAATTTATCCTCACTGCATTTTCTTTCCTTTTCCATTAAGGAAATGAGATTTACGCTTGTTATCAGATTGAAGTAAATACAAATTCCCTGTTAGTTATTAGTACTTTTTTTTTTTTTTTTTTTCCTTTTGCTGTTGTTAATACATGCAATGCTATTTGACCTCCAAGAAGAAAGATCAAAGGGTGCGCTCAGTCGTAAAAAAAAAAATCTTTTTTACGGAAAATTTTGCGTTGGAAAGGCATAAAAACTGAAGAATATTTTGCAACCAAACGTGCCCGAGATCCCTTGAGCATGCACATACTGTTTGGCCTTCCCTATACTAATGTCAAGACCTCACTAATCCTTTAAATTTTTTATCTGTTCTGTTCCAGATTCTAAATGGCGAAACATTGATAGTGGGGGAACAGACTTTTTTGATGACCCAACGACTTTTGTAACATGGTATACTGATGACATATACATACAATCAGGAGAAAGAGCACGCGTCTCAAAGACTGATGATTATGTTGGGAGCTATGGATATGTAATGGAGACATTAAGATCTTTTCCTACAGGGACAAATAATTGTTACCATCTACCTTCGACAATGCAAGGGAAGTATCTTATCCGTGCAGGTTTTCACTACGGTAACTATGATCGTCGCCGGAAACCTCCAATATTTGCTCTTGAAATTGATGGAAACATATCATTAACAGTTGATACTTCTGTTACCAATAATTATCCAATCTTCCATGAAGTGATGTTGGTCACACAGAAAGAATATATTGATGTCTGCTTGGTTAGGACACAGAAAGGTCACACTCCCTTCATTTCTTCTCTTGAAACTGCTTTTATTGATGAAGATGTCTACAAGTTCATGAAAAATGACACAATTTTGTACCTTGAAAGAAGAACAAATTATGGTGCCAACTCCAGTGTTGAGTAAGTAAACATTTCTTTAAATCTTTCAAATGAGACCTAATAATTTTTAGTGCATAATTTGATAGAATTTGAGATGGTCTAGGGAAACCTTCCAACTATCGTTCAATACCATTTGGCCTAGATGCAGTTTCAACAATTGGGACTCGAGAGTTAAAAGGGGTATTTGAAACAATTTTTGATAAAATAGTTGTGGAGAATTTATTTTCAGATTCAGGTTTTCTTAAAAACTGTTTTAGGGGTGTTTGGTGTAATTTCTGTTTCATGGACTAAAATCGTTTTGAAAGCTAGGTCTAGTGGTAACTATTGATAAGAAAAAAGTTTCTAAGAATAGAAAGATGTCTCAATTTTGGATATAAGGCGCAGGATATGAGAGATTTTTACCTAGACTTGATTCATGAGATTTTTTAGATGAAAAATACTTAATTTTCACCATCAAATAAAGAGAGAAAGAGAGAAAATTTCTCCTCTCTCCGTATGATGGTGGAGAGTACCTCCAGTTCAGAAAAGTTTAATGGTCCACGACTAGGCAAGAATTTTTCGCAGGATATTGGTTCCGCCTTCGTTGAATATGTATGTTTTTTCCAGGTTAGAAGGTACTGCATGATTTTGCTTTCAATATTGCTCAAGAATAAGTGTGTAACTCTGGAACTTACAGGGACCGTTTTAATCGCTATGATGAAGAGTATAATAGGATTTGGAGTACAGAAGAAGTACCAGGATACTTAAGTCAATCTCTAAACGACGATGAACCATCCACCGCCGAAAACTACCCTCCCTATGAAGTGATAGTATCTGCTACTGTAGCACAAAATGTGTGGGATTCTATTTTCCTGCCTATCAATTTTCACCAAAAACCTCCACTCTCAGCTTACTTTACATTCTACTTTTTGGAAACAAAGGATTGGTATGCTAATGAAACCCGGAAGGTTGCGATATACATTGATGGACAGAAAAAGAATTCTACAAATGTTACATATGATTGCAGAGTAGTGACAGTTTATCCGGTTAACATTACGACGAGTACAGCAAATGTGACTATATCTCCTGCTGAAGGAAGCTCAAGGCCTCCCCTCCTCAATGCCATGGAAGTCTTTAGTGTAATGCAACGTTCTGCTCCTATTGTTGAGGTTGAGGCTTCTAAAGCTGATTTTTTGCTGCATTTCTATTCGATGTATACAGGCATGATCTACTTTCTTGCAGTACTTGTTTGGTTTGGGTATATTGGAAAATAGGGTTATATTTGTGATTATTTGCTCCAAAAACATGTAAAAGTACTATTGTCTCTCTGCATGGTTTGATTGAATAGCTAATTGGCTACTGTCAATTACAGACATGAAAGCATAATTGTCTGGTCGTTGAAGCGACCAATAGAAAACAGTAAATCAAGTGTATCGCGAATGTTACCATAATTCCACCCATGATCAATGCCATGGAAGTTTTTTCTACAACATTTGATACCTGGAATCTCATTTCCAAAGCTGATTATATGCTTCTTTTATCTTCAATATGGTCCTTAGTCCTTCGCTATTTTCTTGCGTGTATTTTGTTTACCGTAGAAACTCTATACGAATTCCCAAACAATTCTGAATACACCAATGAATGCTTAGTGGTTTGATTTCTTTTTGTACAAAATGCAATCATTCATTGGGTTTCATTGTATCTGAGGCAATTTGTAGAATATGTTAGAGTTTGTGCATATTTCATGGGACCAGATCTGCAGAACCCTAGACGAATACGGGGCTCCTATGAAGAGCTGTAGTTCTGCAGCAGAACGGAAACCTAATTAGACCATAATTAGGACGTCTTAATTTACATATAAATACTCTTTATGTACTGAGCATACATTGTAACAGAAAGATTTGTGAGGTTGATAATAAGAAACTTCTGGCAGGACATAGCCCTATTCTTGGGTGAACCTGAGTAAATCTTGTCTTCTTTTCTTTCAGTTATAATTCGTGTGATTGACAGGTCTCGAATCGTTCAAGTGGTATAAAAGCCTTGTATTCGAGGATTAATGATTAAAGATGTCGATTGGATCACGGATTGAAATCGAGAAGTTCGAAGAGAAGAGCTTTGAGTTATGGAAACTAAAGATGAAGGATCTACTCGTAGATAGGGATCCCTATCTGTGGACTGTGATAGTCGATGAGATACAGAAGAGTACGACGTCCATGGCAGAGGTGTCGCCAGTGTTGGTTTCGACATCATCTTCAGTGACCATCACGGAGTGGGAGAAGCTCAATCGGAAGGCACAAAGTCTGATTTGGCTGTGCTTGGCCGATTCTGTCCTGATAAACATTTCTGGAGAAAAGACTGCGAAAGATCTTTGGAAGAAAATGAAAAGTCTTTATCAGAGTAAATCTTTGGTAAGCAAACTATTTTTGTGGAAGAAGTTGTACAGCCTTAGGATGGCTGAAGACGATTCTTTCTCTGTTCATCTATATGAGTTCAACACTTTGATAGGTCAGTTATTATCTATTAGTATTGATGTGACAAATGACGATAAAGCTATTACACTGCTCTGTTCACTGCCTGATTTGTGGGATAACTTGATAGTTGCGATTGGTAGTGGTACGACTGATCTATCTTTTGAGAATGTCGTGGCAGCTTTATTGTCTAAGGAGATGAGGTGGTAAGGTTTAGAAAACTCATGGCCTTATTTGTGAGAGGGAGAACACATTATAAAGCCCACAAGTGGTCTGGTGATAAACCCAAGTTCAGGGAAAGATCGAAAAGTAAGGATAAATCTGGGTTAAAGTGTTTGAAGTGTAGGAAGCTTGGGCATCTAAAGAAGAAGTTCATAAGTAAGAGTATGAACCCTGAAAAGTGAACAGGCGAAATATCAGCTTTAGGTAACAGGAACCAGTCTGATGATGATGCTGGTGATTTAAATATAGCATCCTGTTTGGCTCAATCAGATCAGAGTATTTGGATAACTGACACAGGAGCATCCTTTCACATGACATCTCACACGGATTGGTTTCGTGGGTATGAAACCTTTGATAGGGGAAACGTTTTATTGGGAGATAACTCTCTGGTTAAAATTATTTGTCGTGGGAAGGTAAAGTTGAGGATGATGATGGGACAATCAGAACACTTCCAGGCATGATGCATATTCTAGGTCTCAGCAGGAACCTAATATCAGTCAGCAAGATGGTAGATGGGGGAGTGAATTCCAGTTGTGACAAAAATTTGTGCAAGCTGACTCATAGATCGTTAGTAATTGCACGAGGTGTTCGGTATGATACGTTGTACAAGTTGCTGGGAAATACAATATAAAATCAGTGTAGTGGAGGTTTTATCTCTGAGAAGGCGACTGATGATGAGGCGACGTCCTCTATATTGTGGCATCAGAGGCTTGGGTATATCGGTGAAAATGGACTATCTAATTTATCTTCAAAGCAGATGGTGAAGGAAGTCCCGGATTACTCTATTGGATTTGGTTTCTGTGAGCATTGTCTACATAGCAAGCAGAACCGTGTGAGGTTTAAGTCCACTGGCACGAGGGCAAAGGGTATTCTGGATTTAATACATAGTGATGTGTTTAGGCCAGTTCCGGTCCAATCTCTTGGAAAATCAAGGTATTATGTCTCTTTCATTGATGATTTTTCAAGGTATGCATGGATTTATTTCATTAAGAGTAAAGCTGAAGCATTTGATAAGTTCCATGAGTTTAAAGCATTGGTAGAAAATCATATTGAAAGAAAGATAAAGATACTGAGAACATATAATGGAGGAGAATTTTGCTCAGACAAGTTTGAGCAATTCTGTATGGCAAACGGCATTGCAAGACAGAAAACAACTCCATATACACCTCAACAGAATGGGGTAACCGAGAGACACATCGATCACTCATGGAGAAATCGAGGAGTATGTTGAGTTGTGTAGGCTTGGAGCCAGAGTTTTGGGCAGAGGCTATAGCTACAGCATGTTATCTGAAGAACAGGTCACCTACATTAGCTTTAAAGGATCAGACACCATTTGAGGCATTATTCGAGAAGAAGCCGAGTTTGGCTCATGCTAGGGTGTTTGGGTGTGATTCTTATATGCATGTGCTAAAAGAAAAGATGAACAAACTTGACAGCAAATCAGTGAAGTATATCTTCATTGGTTGTAAGGATGGGGTCAAGGGGTACAAGTTATAGAATCCAGAAAACAAGAGTACAGTTTACAGCAGAGATGTTGTGTTCAGAGAAACACAAAGGGAGGTGGTGGTTATCCAAGATGTACCGGAACAGCTAAAACAGGTTCAGATTGATCTAGCCTGAGAGATAAAGAGTGGGAGACTACCCCACAGATTACACCAGATACTTCAGATACTGAGTCAGTTGGGTCTGAGCAAGATATTCATGTTTCTGAAGTAGAAAAAGGAGGATTCAAATGCTGGCTCGGAGGTAGAGACCGTGCCTATCATAAGGAGATCCACACGGGTTAGGAGACCACCCATAAGATATTCCCCTAGTGCTTGAAGTGCATTATATGCTTTAAATATTATTGGTGATGATCCTAGCATGGTAAAAAAGGCAAAGATCTCGGAGGAGGCAAATATGTGGGAGGATGCTATGAAAGAGGAGATGCAGGCACTAGACAAGAATGAAACATGGAGCCTTGTGAAATTGCCTAAAGATAGGAAGGCAATTGGGTGCAAATAGATTTTCAAGAAGAAAACAAATGCAGATGGAATGGTAGAAAAGTACAAGGCACGTCTGGTTACAAAGAGGTACTCGCAAATAGAGGGAATCGACTATGGTGAGATATTTTCCCCAGTAACAAAGTTGACATCTATCATATGTGTGTTATCCATGGCAGTTGCTCATGATTTAGAGGTTGAGCAATTAGATGTGAAGACAACTTTCCTTCATGGGGACTTAGAAGAGGAAATTTACATGAAACAGCTCAAAGGTTTTGTGAGCAAAGGCAAGGAAGAGCTGGTTTGTAAATTGAAGAAGTCTTTGTACGGACTAAAGTAGTCATCATGGATGTGGTACCAGAAGTTTGATACATATGCCATTCAGCTTGGGTTCACTCGCAGCTATGCTGATCACTGCGTCTACGTGAAAAGGTTAGGGGTTGATTTTGTTATTTTAACCTTGTATGTGGATGATATGCTGTTGATTGGAAATAACAGGAAGATGATTAGCACTGTGAAAGTATTGTTTGCAAGACAATTTGACATGAAAGACCTAGGGCCAACAAACTTTATCTTGGGCATGCAGATAAAGAGGGATCGTGAAAATTGAAAACTATGGCTAAGTCAGAAGAAGTATATTGAAGAAGTGTTGAAGAAATTCAACATGTCTGACAGCAAGCCGGTAGGGACTCCATGCTTTTGGGAACCAAGTTATCTGCGGAACAATGTCCGAAGACGGAAGAAGAAGCTGAAGATATGGCGCAAATACATTATGCTAGTGCACTTGGAAGATTGATGTACGCTATAGTGTGTATGAGACCAGATATTGCCCAAGCAGTGGGAGTATTGAGTATATATATGTCTAATCCTGAGAAAGAGCATTGGACCGCAATCAAGAGAGTTCTTAGATATCTTCGTGGCACGTCAAAGTTTGCATTATGTGATGGAGGTATAGGAGGTAAGAAGAAGCTTGATATTGTAGGATCAGTTGATGCTGACTGGGGAGGAAACATTGATAGCAGAAGGTCTACAAGCGGGTATGTATTCTATCTCTTTGGTGGGGCAGTGAGTTGGATGAGCAAAAGGCAAAGTGTTGTTGCCCTTTTATCTACAGAAGCAGAGCATATGACAATAACTCATGCTGGAAAGGAAGCAGTTTGGCTTCAAAGGTTGTGTGCTGAGCTTGGGTTTAAACAAAAAGCAGCGAATGTGAAATGTGACAATCAATGTGCTATCTTCTTAGCAAAGAATCTTGCATTTCATTCACGGACGAAGCATATTGATATCCAATATCACTTCAGCAGTGAACAATGCAGATTTCTTAACTAAAGCAGTTAGTCTAGCAAAGTTTGAGTGGTGTGCCACTGAGGTGGGCTTGAAAAAACAGAGTTCTGGGACGTTTTCCATGTGTGTGAAGTATTTACCAAGTGAGAGATTGTTATAGTTGGTGCATACTTCACGGGACTAGATTTGTAGAACCCCGGACGAATATGGGGTCCCGCTCCCCGGTGAGCAGTTTGAGCTAGGGGCCATGAAGAGCCGTAGTTCTACAGCAGAACAGAAACCTAATTAGACCCTAATTGGGACGTCTTAAGTTGCATATAAATACTCTTTATGTACTGAGCATACATTGTAACATAGAGATTTGTGAGGTTGATAATAAGAAACTTCTGGCAGGACGTAGCCTTATAATTGGGTGAACCTGGGTAAATCTTGTCTTTTTTTTTTCTTTCTGTTTATAATTCATGTGATTGACAGGTCTCGAATCATTCAGATTCCTGATTTTGAAGAACAAGGTCTGTTGCTCATAGGTCTATTGAGCTGATTAGGAATAGGCTTCATATTCAATTTTGAAGTAAGCAATGGTCTGATTTGGCAGGTGTCGATGATCCCGAAACAATTCTTAGGCATTTAATGAAGTATATGAGACACATGCTAATAAATTCTCTGAAGGAGAGAAAGAGGGCATTGTTCACAGAAAATGCAGAAAGAATGAAACGCTTGCTTGATAACCTGCAGAAGGAACTTTATGAGGTTGCCCACATGCCCTTTCTTTTTCCTATTCCCCCTGCATTCCTTGTTTAGGTTGGCTATTGATTATCTTCTTAGACATTTTTTTGGGGAAATGTTGACCATATTTGTAACATCTCTATCCTAACTGTGTCTTCTTTGCTTTTTTTTCTTTTCTGTTTGGTAGTCTTTCTTAAATATGCAGCTGTATGAAAAAGCATTAGATTTGTCTGAAGAATACCAGTCAACTTCAGTAAGTTCTTCCTGCATCCCATTGATGTTCTAAGAGGTTGCTAATTGTGATGAAATGGGTAAAAATGGCTTATGTGTGATTTACAGGTTATTTTGCATAGGCATTTGTTAAGAACAACGGCTGCTTCGATTGTGGATATGCTGTTTCATAACTTGGTTAGATCTTACATACAATTGACTTTTCTAGTTGACCTTTGTGTTGGACCTAATAGGTCATCTGGCGATTTGAGAGAGGGTCTAATGCCTTGATTCCTCTGATGTAGGATGCCTGCAACAAATTGAAGAAAGGAATTGAAGTTGAAGATTCTCAAAGTCAAGAATCTGTTCTACTTAGCTCTGGAGAAAGAACTGCTCTTGTATGAAATCTCCTAGCTAATTTTGTGGCATATAATTAAGATTAGAAAATTTTGAGAAAGCTCTATGATTATCAAATTTGTTATATTCTCCCTTCTCCTGCATTTCCTTCCACAGGCAAAGGGTTTCCCCGGACCACTTTCAAAGAAGGCTCTTGCAGTAGTTGAAGCTATGGAAGGGAAGGTTAGTGGTCTTTCATTCGGAACTAATTGACTAAGCTTTTGGAAGTTCTTACAAGTTTATTCCATTGTTCAACATAAATTTAGATCGTAACTATATATAAATCTGTAACTGTCTCTGGACCTAAAAAGAATTATTTTGATCAACTCCTGTATTCAGTTTCTTGAATATCTCTTGCTTTTTCCTGGTTTTGTGATGTTAGTATTTTCCTAAAGTTTTCATTTATTTTCTTCATATGCCAAATTGCAATTTCCGTGTGTTGGTCCATTAGGTTGATAGTTTTATCAGCTGCCCTTATCCTTTGTGTCCATTATATGAGACACTTTTATAAGACTTGCCTCTTGAGGGTAGTTATTGATGATTGAAAACTGTATGTCGCTAAGAGGATTTCGTGTTTGCTTGCAATGATAGCTTGTACATTGCTTATGGTTCTTTCTGTTTTAGTTATACAGCCTTTAGACTATATGTATTTGATAAACTTTTCGTACTCTTTATATGTTGCATTTTCTGAAAAGATTCTTAAATTAGAATGTTCTATGCATCAGCGCGTGGAGACATTCATGACTGCTTTGAGAGAGGTGGCAGAGGAGAGGTAGTTGTGTGTTTATTATTTGTCTATTTGTAGAATCCATGTGGCCTACAGGCATAATTATTGGCATGACACCTGCATGTACTATTTTTGGTTACATTTTTGCAGTGGGCTATTCTTGAAAAAGCTTGACAAAAAATTGGAGAGAACTCTTTTGCATTCATATCGCAAGGTACACCTGCTTTCATTATTTATGAGAATATCAGAACTATTTTTTTTTTCTGCTGATAGGTTTTATTCATAACTTAGCAACATTCATAATCTATTTATGACTCTTTTTTTTTTGTGAAGCTGATTATGATATCATATTTAGGTGGGGGTTTGTCATTTCCTTATGTGTGATGTTCTCTTGTTGCTTTAACAAATGATGATAACACATGAACCCACATTGCTTTATGGTGTCATCAGCAAGTTGCACCTAGTTCGGTTTCTGTTTCAGCTATGGTAAGAGTCGCAAATTGTGGTGAGGCCGCACCTCGACTTTTCAAAAAATTTACTTGCTTATTAGACTTAAGTGGTTCTTTGGTTTATGTTTTTGGGAATATAATATAATGGAAAGAAAAATAAATCTGAACAAAGCAGGTATCCTTTAAGAAAATATAAATGAAAAACACTACAAATAGGTTAGAAGTTACCATATCGTGCTGGATCCGTTGATGTTGTCCTTACTTTTTGGCTTTTCCTAAAATATATGTAGATTGAGGCTTCAACCCAAGAGGGGGTGAATTAGGTTTTTTAAAATTTTTTGCTAATTAAACACAAGTTTATAAAAACTGACAACACCATAAGCATATAAACAAGTAGTATGTGCTGTAAATAAAGAGTTTAAGGAATAGAGAATGCAAACTCAGTTTATAGTGGTTCGGTAATATCGGATTCGTTCCGACCCTACGTCCACTTTCTTCAAGGAACCTTCTTGAAGTAATCCACTAAGAAATTTAGTCGTGTAACTTCATGGGTGTTGCACAAACCTTACAATCCCTTCCTCTCGGAAGCAAATCCCTTTACAACAAATACTGTAAAGTAAATGGTAGAGAGATAATAATGAAAGCTTACACAACTGAATAATATCTCTCTTTCAAGGTAAAGCTTGAAGAATGGCTCAGCACAAATATTTCAAAGTTTTTTGTGTATCAATGAGTAAAAACTTGATTGAATGTGTGATTCCTCTTTTTTGAAATGCTCAATGGAGTGGGTTTAAATAGCCTTGATGTTATATGCCCGTTCCTCTTTTTTGAAATGCTCAATCTCGCGTCTCAACGGTCATATTTTTTGAACTACCAGTCGACTAAATCTTAGCACTAGTCGACTCGGTCAAGATTAAAAATCACATTTTTAAGGCTATTGAAGGTACCAGTCGACTGGGAAACTTCTGCCCAAAGTATCAGTCGACTGGGTTACTCTTACCAGTCGACTAGGGACTGTTTGTCCAAAACACCAGTCTTCTGGTGTAAGTACCCAGTCGACTGGGTTGCCTTTCAACCCAGTTTTTCATTCTTTTAAAAGGTTTTGATTTTAAAACATTAGTTTTTAAAACACTTTTTCAAAAGGAGCCATTGGACAAGCTTTTTACCTGAACAAGTGATATTTACAATTTGTTTAAATACCTTAACCTATACTAGGTCTTTTGTCTTGACTTGGTTTTTGATTAGGGTTGAGTTCTTGCACCTTGATCCTTGGTTAAATGCTCTTATTGCTTAATAAACTTAGATAGCATTGTTAGTATAATAAGAGTTGTGTTTTGTCATCATTAAAATATTGGTGAGGGTCAACAATCTCCCTTTTTTTTTATGATGACAAAACTAATGAGAGAAAACAGTTTTAAAAACTAAGGGATGGATTTTTCCAAAAAATCGGGCAGAGTCTCCTCTGTTTTTTGAGTAAAACCAACTTGTAAAAGGATCAAAAGCAGTTTATATGTAGCCCAACCAATCAACTCAACAATTATAAACATATACCAAGTTCTTTGGAGCAGTGCTCCTCCTAAATCTATGCACTAGTTTGAGTTTACATTAGTTTTTCACATTTTCTCATTTTTCTCTCCCGTTTTGACAATAGTAGAAAAGGGGGTAGTAACCAACAAATAAGCCATTTAGCTACCATTGACATAAAGAGCATGCATAAACAAACTTGTATGTGAAAATTTGGCATCATTCGGAGTTCAAAAGCCTTCCCGAGAAGAACCAGAAGTTTTCATACATGCATAAGTAGTTTAAAGCATATATCCGAATATAAAGAGTTATAAAGCATGTAACCATAGTACACAAATGTAAAACAAGCACGTGAATCAAATCTAAGCTGAAATTATAGTCATATATATCATCAGTCTATACAGTACCGGCTTCGTAGAGCCAAACAGAAGTACAAAAATACAGGAAAATATGAAAATATGTCCGTGCTAAGAATAATGAAAATCTATACTACAAAGTACATGGAAAGGAAGATAAAAAGACGACTCATGGAGCGGGAGAATCAGAGCCGTCACGGATGAGATCTCGAAGCTTAGCTAAAGAGCCCTCGGTATGCTCATGGTTGATAGGTGCTTAAATATTCATATTTAAGCCCCTTAATTTACATTTGTTAAGCTATTAGTTTACGTTATTTTATTCTATTTTATTTCCTCTCTGTGTTTTCTGTGTTTTTATAGGTTCTTGGAGAAAAGAAAGCATTTTGGAATTCAGAGAGCAAATCTGGAAAAGCTGGAGTTTGCCTAGTACGATCGAGCGCAGCCACCTGCGATCGAGCACAATAGCCCAAGCCAGGATCGAGCGCACATGCGCTCGAGCGCAACACCCTGTGATCGAGCACACAAGCGCATTAGGAAATTAAAACGGCAGTTCCTATTTTGGAAATAAATGTAAGGGTTCGTTTTACGAGTTTTAGGGTTTCTAGATGTTCCTAAACCTTATAAATAGGCATGTAAACATAGAAAAAAAAGGAGGAGGACGCCAGACAGGATTTCAAAGAAGAATTGACGACTCTTCAAGGAGCTCTTTCGGGTTTCTTCTTTCCTTTATTTTATTTTATGAAGATGTTTAACATCAAAACTATGTGTAACTAAACTTTTAGAGGGCTTGATTGAAGCCCTAATTATGTTTACTCAATAATTCAGTATTGGCGCTTTTGCGATGTTTATATAATGATGCTTAACTTGATTAATGCCTGTTTGTCTTGAAATTCCTCATATGTGTTTGCCTGATCAACATATGCATGTGGTATGGATTAGTTAGTTAAATCAATTTGGATGACCGAGTCCTGGGTTTAACAATAGTAACAAAAGAAATCCACACCGGGTTCTTGGATTAATCAACATGGGAAACCAGGAGTATATGCCATGCCCTAGGTCTCGTGTGTTTGTCGATTTCTACAGAAACTATGCTTTCTTGAGGAACAACTTAGTATACACCATACTAAATCCCTTAAGAAAGAAAAGAGTTAGAGTATGCACCATGCCTAATTCATTGCTTAGGGAAATCAATAGCTTAAGGAGTATATATCATGCCCTTAGGTTGACAAACATTAGGTATTCATGATGTGATTAAAGCATTGACATATTGTTTTATTGTGGTAGCATGATTAGTGGTAGATATCAAGTCCCTACGCTTTTATCATTATCGATTCAAATTCAATATTTATTTCTCTCGTTTATATAGCGAAACTAATTCTAAAACAACATTTACCAATCCCTGTGGAGATGATCTCGCTTTTGCACACTATACTGCTATGTTAACCTTATACACTTGCAAGTAAAACTATTCAAATATTTGCTTATTAATTTAGGTAGATTTTTGCACAACAAGTTTTTTGCGTCGTTGCCGGGGATTGCACTAAATTTCTGTTTAGAATTATTTTTCGTTCAGTTTTATTTTTTTGTTATATTTTATTCTGTTTCATCAAAAAACCTAATTTTTTTTTTTTGTGTTTGTTGTTTTTTTTAGGCTTGCAACAGAGTAATTGCTAGCACTGCGATCGAGCGTAATGCTTAGTACGATCGAGCGCACTCGAGGCAGAGACTACCTGAGCAGCAGTACTAAAGCTGCTGCACTGAAGAGTTTCAACTAATTCATGCAAGGGCTTTGATCTAGGAATCCAACATTCTTTCCCCTCGATACAGAGCTTGAGCAGACCATTCGATAAAGGCTTAGAGACAACGTTGAAGAGGTAGAAGAAGAATTCGAGGGAGAAACACAAATGGCGGAACAGTTTGATAACCAACCGCCACCAGGACGAAGACCCATGAAGCAATCCTTCATTCCATGGAACCTCGACCATCCCTTATACATTGCTTACCAACCTTCGGTGGAAGGCAATTATTACATATCCCTGCAGATACTCAGTGCTTTAACTCATTTCAGGGGTACTCTTGCAGAGGACCCACATTTGCATCTTCAGGAATTCTTTGATCTCTGCAAGTTCCAGCATATCCGAGGCCTAAATCAAGAGGGAATCAGGTTAATTCTTTTCCCTTTTTCATTAAAAGATAATTGTGGTATAATTCATTGCCTGCAGTGTCCATTCATACCTGGGAAGAGCTATCCAATAGGTTTCTAAGGAAATTTTTTCCAGCACAAAAAATAAGACAGATGAGGAAAGAGATTTAATCTTTCCAACAGAAAGAAGGAGACATTTTCTTTGAAGCATGGGGACACTTCAATGAGCTGCTCCTCAAATGTCCACATCACAATCTACCTCAAGATGAGCTAGTACAAGCTTTCTATGAAGGTTTGAGTGACATAAATAAAGGTATTATGGATTCAGGTTATGGAGGTGTGCTGATGGAGAAAAGTAGTGAAGAAGCCATGGAGCTTTTTGAGACCTTAAGCCAGTACACCCAGCAATTCTCATCTAGAGGTAGACAAGGAGTTAAAAGCGAAGGTATGTATGAGGTGACATTGAATAATAGATCTTCAAATCAAATGGCTGCTGTGGAAAGAAAGCTAGATATGCTCGTAAAAGCCATGACTGCTCAGAACATCTAACCTAGTCTATAAGCTACATAACTCCAGGTATGTGCTATATGTTCTCATTTTGATTACACTACTGAAACTTACCCTTTTATATTCATCTACAGATCTAGAGCAAGCAAACTATGTGGGACCAAACAACTATCCTCCTAAGCACAGTCCATATGCAAATACCTACAATCCTGGATGGCGAAACCACCCCAACTTCTCATGGATTAGCAATCAGAATGCCCTGAACCTTCAAGGGCAATAAAAAAACTCCCAACAAGTAGCCCAATCAGTTTCAAAATCAAAGAAGAGTAACTTAGAGAGTCTTGTAAGATAATTGGTAACTTAGCAACAACAGTTGATGACTTCACAAGAACAGCTCATGGCAGAGGAAAGACAATTTCGGACTGAGCAAAGACAAATAAATGCAAAACATGAGCAAGCTATTCAAAGACTGGAAGTACAAGTGGGGCAATTAGCTAAAGTGCTAAGTGGAAGAAAGCATGATGAACTTCCAACCCAAGCAATACCTAATCTAAGAGGACATCAGTAACTGAATGCCGTGACAACTCTAAAAAATGGTAAGATCATAAGAGCTGATGAGCCTGCACAAGCATCTCCAGATAAAGCATCCACATCCAAGGTAAGTGAAATGGAGAAGGTGAATGCACCACCCTTCCCTCAAAGGTTAGTAAAGCCAAAGAAAGAAAATAAATTGCTTGATATTTTTGAAATTTTGAGAAAAGTAGATATAAATATTCCTTTATTAGATGCAATTCGAAAAGTTCCAGCTTATGCTAAATTTTTGAAAGATTGTTGCACTAATAAAAGGAAGTTTCAGGAGCATGAAACAGTGACTTTAACTGAAGAGGTAAGTGCAGTATTGTTAAGGAAACTACCACCAAAGCTAAAAGATCCAAGTAGTTTTACCATTCCTTGCAGGATATGTGACCAGCTTTTTGAGCATGAACTATTGGATCTAGGGGCGAGTGTTAATTTGCTGCCATACACTATATTTGAGACACTAGGTTTGGGGGAGCTTCAACCAACTTCCATCACCTTGCAATTGGTAGAAAGAAGCATTAAAAGCCAAGAGGTATTCTCGAGGATGTCTTGGTAAAGGTAGGTGAGTTTATTTTACCTGCTGATTTTATTGTATTAGATATGGAAGACTCTCTTATGCCATTGCCTTTGCCCATCATCTTAGGACGGCCCTTTATGAGAACTGTTGATACAAAAATTTGTGTGAAAAAGGGTATTGTAAGTATAAAGGTAAATGGTGAGAAGATTGAATTCAAAATATTTAATGCATTAAAATTACCCTAAGAGGATATAGAATGTTTTAATGTATGCTTGATGCAAGGTGTTGTTGAGCAAGCTTTTCAGGTCCATCACATTAATCCGTTGGAGACTACCCTCACCCATAGTTTCATAAATGCGGATATTGAGCCTAAATCTGAAGATGTTATTAATGACATCAGTGAAGCTGTGTACCTCCTTGAGGCCTCTCCAAGGTATCCAAGTGAAACTTAGCATCTAGTTGAAGACGTAAAACTTAGCGCTCATGGGAGGCACCCCATATCATATCCTTTTATTTTTATTGTTTTTCATATTTCTTTTACTGTTTATTATTAGTATTTTGTTGTTTTCCAGTATTACCTTAGTATTTCTTTTTCAGGGACAATGTGCGCATTAGTTCAAGTTTGGGGGTGTGCTATGAGCTATGCCAGCCCAACTAGTTCTACATCTCTCAGGTCAGCTCTTTCCATGATACTCACACATTGGGGACAATGTGTAATTTAACTTTAAGGGTATGGGAGACACATTCACACACACTTTGTCCCAGTTTTTTTAATTTATTATTGTTAAAAGAAAAGATAAATGCATGATCATGTTGTTTTGAAATTTCAGTTGATCTAAACAAATATTGGGATGTGATTTCATTGGTAAGCTTAAAATCTTGAACACATAATCTGATGATAGAGTTTTAAAGTTTAGTTACCTACTTTAGGCAATTAAGGATTCACATGTTTGATCTAATCTGACATGAGCACATTAGCACATAATTGTGTGAGGTATGATATGTGATTTTAATGTGTATATTTCCATGGCTTAACTAAAACTGGATGACTTGTTGGATGAACACTTTAGCATAGAAAAGTAGAAGAAAAAAAATTGCACAAAAAGAGAAAAATGCTCATGATGATCATTAATAAACTTTCCATTGAGTAACTGGACCTTTTGCCTCAGTCAGCAGTAAGTGTTCATGTCAAAAGGTAGGAATTTTGCTCATAATGATCATTGATAAACTTTTTGCTGAGTAACTGGACCTCTTGCCTCAGTAAGCAGTGAGTGTTCATGTCAAAAGGTGAGAATTTTGTTTGGTAGTATTAAGGCCAGTTAGTTTCGTAGCCTTTTTTACTCGAGTTAGTAAGTCCTTAGGGGTGTCTTTACACCTAATGCCCTAAAACCATTTGGTTTGGGAGTCATTGACTCAACACTCACTAGAGAGGTCAATTAGAAAGCTTAAGGGAATTAAACATAGCAAAATCTCATGATAAAAGAAATAAGGAAATAAAACTATGCCATTATTGATCATTCTGATGGAAAATTCGGTGAATCTTGAGATATGGAGACATTACACATTGGAGTTATTTGGAAGCTTCATTTTTATGTGCTAGTTCACTTTACACTGAGTTGGACTTGTGATGCCTTAGCCTGCCTCTTGCAAGTAATTAGAATTTAAAACTTCTATTCATTGCAAAAATGGGTTTATATTTTAAGCTTGCTCATGAACGAATATCATGGTTTTGTGTGCAACTTAAATTTTTGGATACCATGAATGATGGATTTATCTTTGCGTCTTTGTTTTTCATTTAGTTTTTAGTTTCGTATTGCTAAGAGACTAGCAATATATAAGTTTGAGGGTGTGATAGGGGCTTAAATATGAATATTTAAGCCCCTTAATTTACATTTGTTAAGCTCTTAGTTTGCGTTATTTTATTCTATTTTATTTCATTTTTGTGTTTTCCGTGTTTTTATAGGTTCTTGGAGAAAATGAAGCATTTTGAAACTCAGAGAGCAAATCTGGAAAAGCTGGAGTCTGCCTAGTGCGATCGAGCGTAGCCGCCTGAGATCGAGCGCACATGCATTCGAGCGCAACACCCTGTGATCGAGCACACAAGCGTATCAGAAAATTAAAACAACAGTTCCTATTTTGGAAATAAATGTAGGGGTTCGTTTTACGAGTTTTAGGATTTTCAGATGTTCCTAAACCTTATAAATAGGCCTGTAAACACAGAAAAAAGGAGGGGGAGGCTAGACAGGATTTCAAAGAAGAATTGACGACTCTTCAAGGAGCTCTTTCGGGTTTTTTCTTTCCTTTATTTTATTTTATGAAGATGCTTAACATCAAAACTATGTGTAACTAAACTTTTAGTAGGGCTTGATTGAAGCTCTAATTATATTTACTCAATAATTTAGTATTGGTGCCTTTGCGATGTTTATATTATGATGCTTAACTTGATTAATGCCTGTTTTTCTTGAAATTCCTCATATGTGTTTGCCTGATCAACATATGCATGTGGTATGGATTAGTTAGTTAAATCAATTTGGATGACCGAGTCCTGGGTTTAACAATAGTAACAAAAGAAATCTACACCGGGTTCTTGGGTTAATCAACATGGGAAATTAGGAGTATATACCATGCCCTAAGTCTTGTGTGTTTGTTGATTTCTATAGATACTATGCTTTCCTGAGGAACAACTTAGTATGCACCATACTAAATCCCTTAAGAAAGAAAAGAGTTTGAGTATACAACATGCCTAATTCATTGCTTAGGGAAATCAATAGCTTAAGGAGTATACACCATGCCCTTAGGTTGACAAACATTAGGTATTCATGATGTGATTAAAGCATTGGCATATTGTTTTATTATGGTAGCATGATTAGTGGTAGATATCAAGTCCCTACGCTTTTATCATTATCGATTCAAATTCAATATTTATTTCTCTCGTTTATATAGCGAAACTAATTCTAAAACAACATTTACCAATCCCTGTAGAGATGATCTCGCTTTTGCACACTATACTGCTATGTTAACCTTGTGCACTTGCAAGTAAAACTATTCAAATATTTGCTTATTAATTTAGGTAGATTTTTGCATAACAATGGTGCAACTCGAAGTCGTCCCGGAGAGAGCGGAGGTTGTGATGCATGCTCTCGACTGTAGAGGTCAGGCTCTTTAACTCGGACTGCATGGTTAGCTGGAGGCTCGTGATAGCCTAAAGAAGATCGCCATAGTTAGTTTGACCAGAACTCGAGTCACCTATAGGAGGTGCTCGGTCGTCTGTATCCATAGCAGCAGCAGCAGCAGCATCTGGACCCTCGTCCTCATCATCACTGCTGTCATCATCTCCAATCCGAATGTGCTTCCCGACCTTGGAGTAGATGAAGTCGTCTCTGACTGTGCATCCCATATTCTTCAGCAAGGAGACATTGATAATGTCCTTGAGGTCGATGTCCTGAGCTTCGGAGGCGGGGAGAGGCACCTGGAAGTGTTGGAGGATGAGCGTGATGAGCATCCCGTAGGGAAGGCATCCAGATTCGCTCGCTTCGCCATTAATCATGTTGGTGAGCAGCAAAGGGGTAGATATTGAAATGGTGCCAAGTTTTAAGGCACCAAATCAATACGATATCTATCTTAGATAGATGCCCCCGACTCATTAGTCTCGGGTGGATGGTCCAACTCACAATGAGGTTGAACAATTTCGAGTCTAAAGGCATGTCACTACATGTGTGAAATGTAGTGGGTCGAATCACATAGTTAGGGTCACCCCTAACTATTTGACATGCCTCCTCAACCTCGAAATTGTCTGGCCATCCATCCAGACTCCATTGGATCCCTGCCACAGGGATCCTTAAAATGCTCATCAAGAGGTCAGTTATGACCTCAAACTCCACACCCATGACACTGGTTCTGAACCTCAGACCCAGTGGATTGGGTTTCACCAAATTCACATAGAACTGTTGAATCAGTCTAGAGTAAAACTTCTCATGTATCTTGACTAGTGGGGTCAAGGGTATTGCTTCGAAGGCAGGTAATACATCGAAGTTAGCATGACGAATAGAGTCGAAGTCGACAACTCTACCTATCATGATTTTCTTATGCCTAATGATGGAAGTATAGTTGTCATTCGCCTATGGGCTGGTAAATAGTGAATCATCAAGCTCTATTCTGGGCTTTTTGCTTGATGAGCCCGTCACTCCCTTCCCCTGTGATTTCGGAGCCATGGAGGTGGACCTTGGTCTCGTAGACGCATGTGATCCCCCAACGGTGGTCTTTATCCGGATTCTTTCGGACATTATAGTAGAAATGAGAGTTTTGGGTAAAAAGGGTTTTTGGTGGAAATGGGAGATTTCAACCATAGAAAGTTTAAATAGATGGTTTGGATGAGTAGATCGAGGTGTTTAGGTTGTGTTTTGATGTTTTTTTTTTAATCAAAATGACGAGATTTTGTAGAGAAAGAAAGCTAAGGTTTTTGAAAATGGCGTAAAAATCTAGAAAAAATGAAGAGCCTATTTATAAAATCGCGATACCAGTCGACTGGGGTGAGGATACCAGTCAACTAGGTGTTTTGCAGAGATGAAGAGTTTTGCATACCAGTCGACTACATCAGGATACCAGTCGACTGGATGAATTGACAGAAAGATACCAGTCGACTGGGTTGATAACTGAATTTCAAAAAAATGGCTCCAAACAAAGTATAGTCAACTAGTATGAACTTACCAGTCGACTAGAAGATTAAGCAGAGACTTACTAGTCAACTGGGATAGACTTACCAGTCGATTGGACCCTTTAGAAAATTTTCAGTCTTTGAGTCTTTGCACGAAATTTGTTTATCTATACCATCTTGAGTGAGGGAGACATTAAATAAGGTTTAATATTCTTTCCATAGATGTCAAATATGCAAAATGATGAATGATGAAGCAATCAGACATACAATTTATCATAATCTAGCAATCCCATTAACAGTCTAATTTTGCAGAAGCTAACTTCACTTGGAGGTTTTGTAAGAATATCAACTATTTGATCCTCTGAAGGTATGAATTCTAGTATTATATCACCTTTTTAAGCAAGGTCTCTTAAGAAATGATGTCTAATTTCTATGTGTTTGGTTCTAGAGTGCTAAATAGGATTCTTGGTTAGGTTGATAGCACTAGTATTATCACAAGGTATTGGTATACTTTTAAGGTTCATGCCATAGTCTTCTAGTTGTTGTTTCATCCATAACACTTAGGCACAACAACTTCCAGCTGCTACATATTCTGCCTCGGCGGTTGATAGTGCAACGGAGTTTTATTTCTTGGAAAACCAAGAGGTTAACATTGCACCTAAGAATTGGCATGTTCCACTTGTTCTTTTTCTATCTAACCTATATCCAGCAAAATCGGCATCTGAATATCCTACAAGCTCAAAAGATGAATCTCTAGAGTACCATAATCCTAGGGTTTAAGTTCCTTGTAGATATCTAAGGATCCTTTTTACTGCTACTACATGTGATTCCTTAGGATTAGCCTTAAATCTAACACACATGCATACACTGAACATAATATCAGGTCTACTCGCAGTCAAATAAAGTAAAGCTCCTATCATGCTTCTATAATATTTAGTATCTACACATTTACCTCTTTCATCAAGATCAAGTTTTGTAGATGTGCTCATGGGTGTTCTAAGTGGCTTTGAGCTTTCCATCTCGAACCTCTTTAGTAGGTCCTTAGTGTACTTTGATTGATTGATGAAGATGCCTCCTTTTAGTTGTTTGATTTGAAGTCCAAGGAAGTAGATAAGCTCTCCTATCATGCTCATCTCAAATTCACCTTGCATGCACTTGGCAAACTCTTGACACATAGATTCATTAGTAGCACCAAATATAATATCATCAACATATATTTGGACTAGAAGAGTGTCATTTTTGTGAGTTTTAGTGAAGAGGGTTGTGTCAACTTTACCTCTTCTAAAATTATTGTCTATTTAGAATTTACTTAGTCTTTCACACCATGCCCTTGGAGCTTGCTTCAACCCATATAGAGCCTTAGAGAGCTTGTAGACATGATTTGGAAGACTAGGATTCTCAAATCCAAGAGGTTGCTCAACATAAACCTTTTCTTTTATAAAGCCATTTAAGAAAGCACTTTTTACATCCATTTGAAATTATCCCTCAATAATGGGAGTAATAACTCAATAATTGCAAATATTTCTAATAGAGGAATGCATTCTTACCCCTTGTGAAGGATCACTAATCACTTGATCAATCGGTTGATAATTTACATACCTCTAATCTTTGGGAAGACTATCCCCTTGTTGGCTTGTAGATGGTTAGTCCAATTTGAGAGTTTTCATCTCTTCATTTGTTTGAGGTGGACTCTCCTTTGGGTCAATAATGGGAGTAGGTGTTTCCATTCTTGGAATAAAATCTGCATCATCATTAAAAGAAACTTCTCTACTACTAATTAGGTTAGAATCATCAACAGTTACATGTACAGATTCTTCTACCACTAGAGTTCTCTTGTTGAAGACTCTATAAGCTTTACCAGAGGTTGAATATACTAAGAATATCCCCTCATTGGTCATGTGCTTTTAGCATCCACTATCAAGGTAGCAACAATTACCTTTCTCTTTGGTGTGAAGACATATCTACATCACACAAGGATACACGATTGCACTTTTAGGTATCCAAAATTTCTTGGGTCCTTTGGAGTTAGTCCTAGAAAATACGATTCCTTTTGTGACCCATACTTTCTTAACAACATGTTGTGTTCTATAGACATGTTGATGATGCACAATCCTAGGATAATAGTTATTAAAATTTCTAAGATGACTTAGTTGTGCATGTCTATAATTCTTTGGATAAGAATTCTTAGGATACATGTTTCTATTGTGAGGAATATGAATATGCATGCCATTTCTAGAAAATGCATGATGATGATTTCTAGGATACATGCTTGAATTATTATGAATATGCATATTATTTCTAGGATAACCATGATGGTAATTCCTAGAATATGCATGTACAGTGTGCAAGTTTTGATTATACATATTATTTCTAGGATGAACATGATGGTTATTCCTAGGATGTGTATAAGCATTTCTTGAATGAGCATATATATAAGCATGAGTATTTGTAGGATGCTTCATTTTAGTATATGCAGTAGAATTAACATTTCTATATATGCTGGCATTCATTGAGGGTGTGTTTTTGACTTTCCTAGTGATCTTTGAAGTAGAGGCTTCATTCATACAAGAGGCTTTTATGAATAAGCTTTCTTTTGATTTTTGCTTGCCTAATGGAGAGTATTCTAAACCGAATTTTCCTCCACTTAATCTTTGGCAAGAAAGCACTTCATCAAGCTTTTCTTTTCCAAGCACGAGTCTAGATATAGTGCCATTCAATTCTAATATCTTATTCTTTAAGTTTTCATTTTCATATTTTAGGAAATCTTGAGAAGAATCATAAAGTAATGAAGATAGTTTATCTTTCTCTTCTCTTAGACTCATCATTTCATTAGAAAGAGATAATACCTCTTTCTTAAGAGTTGAGTTTCTAGAATCGAATTTCTTCAATTCATCATGCATTTCATTTATGACTTCTAACAATTCTTCACCACTACTAACAATGTTATTTTTAGAAGAGAGAGAAGATAATACCTCATTTTCATCATCGATTGCCATGAGACAAAGGTTTGCAATTTCCTCGTATCCAACTTCTTTATCCGAGGAGTCTTCTTCTTCTTCATCACTCCAAGTGGTTGCAATCATAGCTTTCTTCTTGAAGCTCTTGTATGGTTTGCTTGTAGCTATGCAATCGGCTTTGATGTGACCGGGCTTCTTGCATCAATAGCACACAAGTAGTTCCCTTTTTTAGGTGGGATCTTTTGTGTATGGTTTCTTGCTTTTCTTCAAGAATCTATGAAACTGTTTGGTGATTAAGGCTATTTCTCCATTCTCTTCACTGCTCTCCGCTTCTTCTTCTGATTCTTCTTCTTTATTGCATGTAGAGGCTTTGAGAGCAATTATCTTTCTCTTCTTCTCATCATCATTGACAATGGGATTCATTTCTTCCATCTCATATGTCAACAATGACCCAAGAAGTGTCTCAATATCAAGTTTGTCGAGATCTTTGACCTCCGTGATGGTCGTCTTCTTTGCTTTCTAAGTGGGTGGCAAAGATCTTAAGATTTTTCTTGTTAGTTCAAACTCTTCAATGTTCCTACCAAGAAGCTTCTAACCATTAACAATAATTGTGAAACGTGAGTGCATTTAAGAAATAGTTTCATTAGGAGACATTCTAAAAGATTCATATTCAGATACTAGCATATAGATTTTTGATTTTTTAACCTCACTAGTTCCTTCATATGTAACTTGCAATTTATCCCATATCTTCTTAGTTAAAACACATGCAGAGATTTTATTGTATTCAGATATATCTAAAGCACAATGTAAAATGCTTGTGGCTCTACTATTGAGAGACATCATTCTACAATCCTCATCATTGTACTCAGTTTTGAGTTTAGGCATTGTATGATTGATTTCTCCAATAGTTATTTCCTTTGATGGAATTCTAGGCCATTCTTCAATGACTCTCCATAGATTATAATCTTGTCATTCGACAAAGATTTTCATCATGTTTTTCCAATAGTTATAGTTGGAGCCATTGAACAAAGGAGGCCTAGTGTATGAGTGTCCCTCAGAATAGCTATTTACTGCCATCAGATCAACTCAAGGATATTAAGCCTAAAATTGAGAACGAGGCTCTGATACCAATTATAGACTGAGGTTTCAACCCAAGAGGAGGGGTGAATTGGGTTTTTTAAAAACTTTTGCTAAGTAATCACAAGTTTATAAAAACTGATAACACCACAAGCATATAAACAAGTAGTATGTGCTATAAATAAAGAGTTTAAGGAATAGAGAATGCAAACTCAATTTATAGTGGTTCGGCAATATCGGATTCGTTCCGACCTTACGTCCACTCTCTTCAAGGAACCTCCTTGAAGTAATCCACTAAGAAATTTAGTCGTGCAACTTCACGGGTGTTGCACAAACCTGACAACCCCTTCCTCTCGAAAGCAAATCCCTTTATAATAAATACTGTAAAGTAAATGGTAGAGAGATAACAATGAAAGCTTACACAACTAAATAATATATTTCTTTCAAGGTAAAACTTGAAGAATGGCTTAGCACAAATATTTCAAAGCTTTTTTTGTATCAATGAGTAAAAACTTGATTGAATGTGTGATTCCTCTTTTTTTGAAATGCTCAATGGAGTGGGTTTAAATAGCTTTGATGTTATATGCCCGTTCTGTGCTGATTTGGTACGTTTTGGTATAATTTATGCTGAAATCTCGCGTCTCAACGGTTATATTTTTTGAACTACCAGTCGACTGGGTCTTAGTACCAGTCAACTGGGTCAAGATTAAAAATTACATTTTTAAGGCTATTGAAGGTACTAGTCAACTGGGTATGACTTACCAGTCGACTGGGAAACTTCTGCCCAAAGTACTAGTCGACTGGGTTGTTCTTACCAGTCGACTGGGGACTGTCTGTCCAAAACACCAGTCTTCTGGTGTAAGTACCCAGTCGACTGGGTTGCCTTTCAACCCATTTTTTCATTCTTTTAAAAGGTTTTGATTTTAAAACATTAGTTTTTAAAATGTTTTTTCAAAATGAGCCATTGGACAAGCTTTTTACCTGAACAAGTGATATTTACAACTTGGTTAAATACCTTAACCTATACTAGGTCTTCTGTCTTGACTTGACGTTTGATTCGGGTTGAGTTCTTGCACCTTGATCCTTGGTTGAATGCTCTTATTGCTTAATACACTTAGATAGCATTGTTAGTATAATAAGAGTTGTGTTTTGTTATCATTAAAATATAGGTGAGTATCAACAATATATAAATGAAAAACCCTACAAATAGGTTAGAAGTTACCATATCGTGTTGGATCCATTGATGTTGTCCTTACTTTTTGGCTTTTCCTACCTCATTTGAATGCACTTCGTTAAAAAAAAAAAAGCATCTAGTAATTTTTTAAAAAGGAAAAGCCAATGCTTCATCATTTTTTAATTTTTCTTATTTCATTTATTTTTATATTTATCTTACATATTAAAACCATAAAGTATGATCCTACCTCCCCATTGCTTATGATCCTAAAAGTCATGAGAGACAGAAAAAAGAACATTATCAAAGAAGGAATAAGGATAACTTACAAGGAACAAAGTCCTTATCAAAATTTGTAGTAATTATTTTTGGAATGTTTTTTTCATACATATATATCGACAGAGAGACGTGGAAAATGTTTAAGATTATTCTGTTTTTTGTTTTGGCCGTCCTAGTCCAGCACCAGCGAGTACAACAATATTAAACAAGGATTACGGAGAAATTGCAAGGAACAAAGTCTAATACTTAATCACATAAAAAAATTTAGCTATTATTATTGGATTGTTATTTTCTCATCATCTTCAAATTTAACTTTTATAGCGTTTGGATTAGAGAGCTCGAGTTTGAATATGATTGGTTGTTGTTCAGTGCTAGATTTCTTACAATTGCTGGTCTTTCTTAATTTTCTTTGAGTCTTGCCCGCCAACGGCAGCACTTCAGGTATAAAAGAACAGAATTTCCCTTATGAAAGCATTTAATTCTCTTGTGATTTGAAAGCCAATCTCTCTCTCCATGGAGAAACTAAAGGTGGCAATACTACTGTTGATCATGTTGCTAGCTGTGTCTAGTTTCCCTGCCCGTGGTAGCTTCTGTAAGTTTAAAATTTATCCTCACTGCATTTTCTTTCCTTTTCTAATAAGGAAATGAGATTTACGCTTGTTATCAGTTGAAGTAAATGGAAATTCCCTGTTAGTTGTTAGTACTTTTATTTTTTTTTCCTTTTGCAGTTGTTAATACATGCAATACTATTAGACATTCAAGAAGAAAGATCAAAGGGTGCTCTCATTCGTAAAAAAATTCTTCAGTTTTTACGGAAAATTTTGCATTGTAAAGGCATAAAAACTGAAGAATTTTTGCAACCAAACGTGCCCGAGATCCCTTTAGCATGCACATACTGTTTGGCCCTCCCTAATGTCAAGACGTCAGTAATCCTTTAAATTTTTTATCTGTTCTGTTCCAGATTCTAATTGGCGAAACATTGATAGTGGGGGAACAGACTTTTTTGATGATCCATATACTTCTGTAACATGGTATACTGATGACATATACATAAAATCAGGAGAAAGAGCACGCATCTCTGATGATTATGTTGGGCGTTATGGATATGTAATGCAGACATTAAGATCTTTTCCTACAGGGACAAATAATTGTTACCATCTACCTTTGACAATGCAAGGGAAGTATCTTATCCGTGCAGGTTTTCACTACGGTAACTATGATGGTCGCTGGAAACCTCCATATTTGCTCTTGAAATTGATGGCAACATATCATTAACAGTTGATACTTCTGTTACCAATAATTACCCAATCTTCCATGAAGTGATGTTGGTCACACAGAAAGAATATATTGATGTCTGCTTGGTTAGGACACAGAAAGATCACACTCCCTTCATTTCTTCTCTTGAAACTGCATTTATTGTTGAAGATGTCTACAAGTTCATGAAAAATGACACAATTTTGTACCTTGAAAGAAGAACAAATTATGGTGCCAACTCCAGTGTTGAGTAAGTAAACATATCTTTAGATCTTTCAAATGAGATGACCTAATAATTTTTAGTGCATAATTTGATAGAATTTGAGATGGTCTAGGCAAACCTTCCAACTAACGTTCAATACCGTTTGGCCTAGATGTAGTTTCAACAATTGGGACTTGGGAATTAAAAAGGTATTTGAAACAATTTTTGATAAAACCATTGTGGAGAATTTATTTTTCAGCTTCAGATTTTCTTAAAAACTGTTTTTGGGTGTTTGATTTTCTTAAAGCCCTAAGAGTATATTTGAGATAAATAAATTCTATAAATTTTATGAAATACGTTTGTAATTCTAGATTTTTTTTATGTTTGAAAAAAACAATGAAATTCTTTACGAAATGAATTCACTATGAAATTGAGTTAATTTGTTGCATTCACAAATGAATTTAACAAAATTGAGAGTTTAAAGTTATGTTTGACCAAAATACTATCTCTCTCTTCTTCCCTCCTCTCCCTCCTTCTCTCTCATCTTTTGAATTTTTATTTATTTCAAACATTTTAAATAGAATTCAAACGAATTTTTCAATTATTTAACATAAGAATGCTAAACATAACATTTTTTGCTACATCTAATTGAAGCTCCGGACATAACTACATTTCATGCCGTCTAAATAAATATAGGATATAGATCTATAACCAGTATTATATAAAGGGGAATTATTTTTCAAGGGAGATAAGTATGCTTCCACAGCATTTTTTGTCATAAAAAAAAACTTTCAATCCCAAAAGTTTTTTTACAAAAAATTACCATGGAAACAAACTTATCACTTGTGGAAGAAAAAAAAAAAAACTACCCTCATATAAATGAACTTTCTTAGTTATATTCAATGACAACTTTTCTTAATTATATTCGCTTTCCTACCATACTAAATACCCTTATACCTACCAAAATTAAAGCAAAAAAATAGCAGTTATGGTGAACCTGAGTCAATCTCCTGATCCATTGGTTTTGTGTCTGCTCCGATGTAAGCTCAATGTCCATGTGAAGAACTAAGTCAAATGCTTGCTTGGCAGCTGACACTTGGTATATATGGTCATAGACAATCATTAGAGCTTATTAGTTACAGGTTAAAAAAATATGTATTCAATTCGAAAGTGTTTTAATAGAGCCAAAGGACAATGTCAGTCGGATATTGTGTGAAAGAGTAATGTAACAGTAAAACCGATTTATACTGGTTTTGATCCAAATTTTTTTGTATAATGGACTCATTTCTGAGTTTTTATGTCATATATAGTACTTCACAGTCTCGCTTTAGATCATGTGGGCAATTACAGAATTGAAAAGCCCCTAAATTTTCAGCTTTAGTTTACTCTCTTTAAGAATAATGTGAGTTTCTTTTTCTTAAATTCGTTTCCTCTCTCTATAGTTTTTTTTCTCTCTCTATGATGTGTGTTGCGACATCTCCTTATTTTCTATATATTTTCAGTAACAAACAATATATATATATATATATATATATATATATATATATATGAAATGAAGGAGTTGTGTCTTTTTGGAACATTTGTGTCTTTTGGTAAAATGTATCAAATATATCTCGTCCATTATGGACACCCAACCTGATTCGAAATTTAAAAATAAGTGTTAAAAGTATAAAGAAATAGGGGTACGTTAGAGTACAAAAAAAATAATTAAACCCTTTTCAATCAGTTTAATTTTTTAGAATAATTGATAACTCATTGTTTTCTTAATATGGTATCAAAGCTTTAGGTATTGGATATGGCTATTTTCATTTAATATTTCATCTAGCTCTTTGCCTTTTAATATTTGAGTTTAATATGCAAAACCTTTCATTATTCAGTCGGCTTGCACATAAAAAGGGCGTGTTAGAATATAGAGAAATAATTGTGTCATTTCCCCTAGCGTAAGCTTTCGACATAATTGTAACTCAACTATTTTTTAGAAGTGAGGGTGAATCCTTTCTTCCCTTGTATATTCTTGATGAATCTATCCATTAATTAGAACTTTATTCAACTCGCATATTATATCTGAATATTTGTATGGAAGTGTGTTATATTTACATTAGACAATGAACATAACAAAAGCTTAAGACAAATCATTGATAAGTGCTTAAATATTCATATTTAAGTCCCTTAATTTACATGTATTAAGCTCTTTGTCTATACGTTTTAGTCTGTTTTACTTCATTTTGTGTGTTTCACATGTTTTTATAGGTCTTGGAGAAAAAGGAAGCAGTTTTGGCACTTAAAGGAAGAAGCATGGAAATCCTGGAGCAGCTTCTGGTCAACGTACGATTGATCGCACTACTGCATGCGATCGAGTGCACATGTGATCGTTCGCACACGTGAAGGATCGAGTGCAGCAATGCGATCGAGTGCAAGATGCATGCGATCGAGTGCACATGTACGGGCGTGAACAGTAAACTACAGAACCCTATTTTGGAAATAACACTATTTTGGAAATAACCCTATTTTGGAAATAACCCTATTTTGGAAATAAAGAAGTTTTGTGTTTTAGGAAAGTTTATGAACTCATGAGCCTTCTAGGACTACTCAAGCCCTATAAATACACCTGTAAAGCACACACAAATAATGACTTCTTCTATCTTTTACTTTTAGCTTGGAGAAGGAAACTATAGAAGAGAATTGACGACTCTTCTCTCGGGTTTCTTCTTTCCTTTATTTTTATTATGTATACTTAACTTTTAGTAAGGGCTTGGTTGAAGCCCTAATTATATTTACTCAATAAATTTAGTATTGGCGCCCTTGCGATATTTATGTTGTGTTGCTTAACTTGATTAATACATGCTTTTATTTAAATTCCTCATATGTATATGTCTGATCAATATGTGCATGTGATATGGACTTGTTAGTCAGATCAATTTGGATGACCGAGTCCTGGGTCTGACATTAGTAACAAAAGATATCCACATCGGATTCTTGGGTTAATCAACATGGGAAACCAGGAGTAGATACCATGCCCTAGGTCCCGTGTGGTTGTCGATTTCCACAGATCCTATGCTCTCTTAAGGAACAACTCAGTATACACCAGGTTGAATCCCTTGAGAGAGAAAAGAGTTAGAGTAGATACCATACCTAACTCATTGCTTAGGGAGATCAATAGCTTAAGGAGTTGATACCATGCCCTTAGGTTGACAAACATTAGGTATTCATGACATGAATAAAGCATTGGCATACTGTTTTGTTGTGGTGTCATGATTAGTGGTGGATATCAAGTCTCTACGCCTTTATCTTTATTATTTTACCTTTATCAAAATCAACTCTTTAATTATTTCTATCTTTTTACATTGCGAATATAATTCTGAATCGAACTTTACCAATCCCTGTGGAGATGATCTTGCTTTCGCACACTATACTACACTGTTGACCTTGTGTACTTGCAAGTAAAACTAGAGCGATTATTTGCCTATTAATTTAGGTAGATAATCGTCACAACAAGTTTTTGGTCCCGTTGCCGGGGACTGTGCTAAATTTATTTTTGGAATTATTTTCGTTAGTTTTTTTTGTTTTGTTTTTATTCTGTTCCATTTTATTTTTTTTAGATTTATTCCTTCTTTTCGTTTTCTGTTTTTGTTCGGGTGTGCAGGGGAGGAATTTCTGTCCTAATTGCGATCGAGCGCACTCCCTTGTGCGATTGAGCGCAAGCCCAGTGCGATCGATCGCTATTCTTGGTGCGATCGAGTGCAAAAGCTCCAGAGAGTACTCGAGAAGCAGTACTGAAATTGCTACGCTGAAGTTTTTCAACTAATTCAATCAAGGGAGAAGCACCAATGGTGGAAGCTAGATATGCTTGTCTAGATGCTATGGAGAGGAAGCTAGATATGCTTGTAGAAGTTATGATGGCTCGGATTGCCTTACCTAGGCCACAAGCTACACCACTCCAGGTATGTGCTATTTGTAGTCGTTTTGATCACACTACTGAAATTTGCCCTTTATATTCATCTGCAGATCGAGAGCGTGCAAACTATGTGGGACCAAACAACTACAATCCATATGCAAATATCTGCAATCCAGAATGGCGAAATCACCCCAATTTCTCATGGAGCAATGATCAAAATATATGGAACCTTCAAGGGCAACAAAGAAACTTCCAACCAGCAGCCCAATCAGTTCCGGAAGCAAAGGACAGCGACTTAGAGAGCATTGGGAGGCAACTGGAAGTTCAACAACAACAGCTACTTACCTTACAAGAGCAGTTTATGACTGAGCAAAGACAAATAAATGCAAGGCATGAGCAAGCTATTCAAAGATTAGATGTACAAGTGGGGCATAAAGCTAAGGAGCTAAGTAAACAAAAGCAAGGTGTTATTGAACAAGTTTTTCATGACCATCACTTTGATCCATTAGAAACTGCTCTTACATATAGTCTCACAAGATCGAGTACAGTGCCAGAATCTAAGGATGTTACTGATGACATCATCAAAACTATGCACCTCATTGAAGCCTCTCCAAAGCATCCAAGTAAGTACACCAGTCCATTTGATATTCATGTGCCTACTAATACTATTTTCCCTTTTATTGTACAGGCACCTAACTTAGAATTCAAGCAGTTGCCAGAGCACTTACCTTATGCTTATATGGGAGAGAATAAGACACTTCCTATGCTAGCTGCTGCCACTCTTACTTTTGGAAAAAACTAAGGCTTGGTCCGGCTGAAGATGTTAAACTTAGCGCTTATGGGAGGCACCCCAGACTTATCCTTTTCATTTTAGTATTTTTCTTTTATTTATATTTATATTTACATATCTAGTATTTATATTTCTTGTTTTCCGAAATAATGTTTATTTTTCTTTGTCCAGTACTTAGTGCGTGCATCCAGTTCAAGTTTGGGGGCATGTTGCAAGCAAAGCAAGCAACCTAGTTCTCCATCTCCCAGGTCAGATCTTTCCATGCCACACACATTGGGGATAATGTGTATTTTAAGTTTGGGGGTAGTGGGAGATACTAGATACTATCACACACGCACTTGAAACACATGCACACACTAAGTCCCAGTTTTTTTTTTTTGGGAAGAAAAATGCATGTTCCTTTGGTAAACAAAAATTTTGGTTGATTTAAAAATTTGCTAACACTTTATTAGTAAGCTTAAAAGCTAGAATACATAGTATTGCAATGGAAATTTTACAAAGTTTAGTTACCTACCTCAAGGCACCTAAGAATTCACGAGTTTGATCCAAATTTGCACTAGCATATTTAAACACGCATTTGTGTGGAGTATGACATATAATTCTCTTGTATATGTTTCCATAATCTAACTGTAATCGGATAACTTGTTGAAAAGAACACTTTTGCATAAGAAAAATAAAGAAGAAAAAAAATATATAAAAGAAAAATGTTCATCATGCAAAAAGTGATAAAAAAAGCTTTGCACTGAGTAACTGGGCCTCTTGCCTCAGTAAGCATTGAGTGTTCACGTCAAAAGGTGGGAATTTCATTTAGAAGCATTAAAAACCTGTTAGTTCTGTAGCCTTTTTTATTCGAGTTAGTAAGTCCTTAGGGGTGTCTTTACACCTAATGCCCTAAAACCATCTGGTTTGGGAGTCATTGGCTAAACACTCGTTACAATGGTCAAATAGAAAGCTCGATGGAACTTAAAATGACAAAGATCACATGATGAAAGAAAAATAAAGAAGAAGCAAGTATTATGCCATTTTTGTTCTCTTTGATAAGGAATTCGATAAAGGTTTGGGCATCGAAACCCTATACACTAAAATTATGTGGAAGCCCCATCTTATATGTGCTAATTCATCACACACAAATCAAACTTGCGATGCCTTAAGCTAACCTTAGGTAAGTAACATGAAATTTTGAAAATCCTTTTTCAATACAAAAAGTTGTTTTTATTTTAAGCTTACTCATGAACTGTTATCATAGTTTTCTGTGCAACCCAAACCTTTGAGTATCATGGAAGTGAATTTATCTTTAATTTTGTTCTTCATTTAGTTTTAAGCTTTGTATTGCTAAGGGACTAGCAATATGTAAGTTTGGGGGTGTGATAAGTGCTTAAATATTCATATTTAAGCCCTTAATTTACATTTGTTAAGCTCTTTGTCTATACGTTTTAGTCTGTTTTACTTCATTTTGTGTGTTTCACATGTTTTTATAGGTCTTGGAGAAAAAGGAAGCAGTTTTGGCACTTAAAGGAAGAAGTCTGGAAATCCTGGAGCAGCTTCTGGTCAACGTACGATCGATCACACTACTGCATACGATCGAGTGCACATGCGATCGTTCGCACACATGAAGGATCGAGCGTAGCAATGCGATCGAGCGCAAGACGCATGCGATCGAGTTCACATGTACGGGCGTGAATATTAAACTGCAGAACCCTATTTTGAAAATAACACTATTTTGAAAATAACCCTATTTTGGAAATAACCCTATTTTGGAAATAATTCTATTTTGGAAATAAAGAAGTTTTGTGTTTTAGGAAAGTTTATGAACTCATGAGCCTTCTAGGACTACTCAAGCCCTATAAATACACCTGTAAAGCACACACAAATAATGACTTCTTCTATCTTTTACTTTTAGCTTGGAGAAGGAAACTATGGAGGAGAATTGACGACTCTTCTCTCGGGTTTCTTCTTTCCTTTATTTTTATTATGTATACTTAACTTTTAGTAAGGGCTTGGTTGAAGTCCTAATTATGTTTATTCAATAAATTTAGTATTGGCGCCCTTGCGATATTTATGTTGTGTTGCTTAACTTGATTAATACATGCTTTTATTTAAATTCCTCATATGTATATGTCTGATCAATATGTGCATGTGGTATGGACTTGTTAGTTAGATCAATTTGGATGACCGAGTCCTGGGTCTGACATTAGTAACAAAAGATATCCACATCGAATTCTTGGGTTAATCAACATGGGAAACTGGGAGTAGATACCATGCCCTAGGTCCCGTGTGGTTGTCGATTTCCACAGATCCTATGCTCTCTTAAGGAACAACTCAGTATACACCAGGTTGAATCCCTTGAGAGAGAAAAGAGTTAGAGTAGATACCATGCCTAACTCATTGCTTAGGGAGATCAATAGCTTAAGGAGTAGATACCATGCCCTTAAGTTGACAAACATTAGGTATTCATGACATGAATAAAGCATTGGCATACTGTTTTGTTGTGGTGACATGATTAGTGGTGGATATCAAGTCCCTACGCCTTTATCTTTATTATTTTACCTTTATCAAAATCAACTCTTTTATTATTTCTATCTTTTTACATTGCGAATATAATTCTAAATCGAACTTTACCAATCCCTGTGGAGATGATCTTGCTTTCACACACTATACTACACTGTTGATCTTGTGCACTTGCAAGTAAAACTAGAGCGATTATTTGCCTATTAATTTAGGTAGATAATCGTCACAACAATCATCATTTTCCTGGTTGTCCCCATTTGCCTCAAGTCTTTTGTAAATATATAGCAATATTGATCGATCCCTGAATCTTAATTGAGAATATAACATCTCTTTTTTCACACTCAAAATGAAATGTTGGATCCTGCTTCTGATTTTGCTGTCCATTTCTTTAAAGAGTTCTCATTCAGAAAAAGGTATAAGCTTCTCTCATAATTCTCTTCTTTTTTTGCTTCATTTTCTCTCAACATTTCCATTTAAGCTTAGTAATTTATTACTCTGTTGCCAACTATGGTTGTAGATATTATTATATTTTTTGGAGCACGAAGCATCGACTGTGGTGCACCAACAGAACAACACCGACAAAACACCACATGGAAAACATATGACATATTTATAAAATCTGGGATTGACAAAAATGTCTCAATAAATATATCTACTGAAGAATTCAACACCCTCCGCTACTTCCCTGATGGCCATAAGAATTGCTACAAAATGGCATTATTATGGCCAAAAAAATATCTAATTCGGGCTGGTTTCTATTATGGAAACTATGATGGCCTCTCTAAGCCACCAATCTTTGATCTTTATATTAATGATCAGTTTTGGAAGGAGATTTCAGGCGACGAACCATTACGTATGGAAATCATTTTCCCAACCAATAGACAAAATCTTGAGTTGTGCTTGGTTAGATTAGTCCAAGATCAAAATCCCTTCATTTCTTCCCTCGAGGTCATCACCATGCCAGACGATTTCTATGTGTTGATGGACAACAACATTTTCAGTCTTCAGAGCAGAACCCACTACGGTGGTGATCGTGATATAAAGTTTAAGTTGTTAATTTGTTTAGTTACTAAAGTGCAAAGGTCATGTCCGTGAAATTTATTTCGAGTTTTATCTGGTATATGTGAACAGAACTGTTTGCATGTATGATGTACAGGAGATTAGTTGGAAAGTCCGGCTATATACCTCATCATTCAAAAAATAAATAAAAAAGATTTGTTCCTAATCCTAACTAATAGTACAAGTATTTTTTTAATCATTTTTGAGTTAATAATGTTCTATACTTATATATTGCTATGACCCTTCATTTTACTAGAAATATCCATTTCTAATAGAGCGGAGTGACAATAAAGACATGTTAGAGACTCACCGATTGGAAGCTCACGGTTTATGGTTATTCAATTTGTCATATAGCCGAAATTGAGTGTATTAAGATTAGGATTTTGAGAGTTCTATCTCTTAGCATTTTGTCTCTTTCATCGACGTAAGAGTATTATCTTCGAACAACGTGAATTATGTATTCCGTTTACTTTTCCGTTTCATTATTCTTAACAAGATGACTACCTTAATTCAAACCAGTTATGTGTCTTGTAGGGGGAGATTTAATAGAGACTAGTAGCGGGAATTTGGAAACTAGAAGAAGTGCCAGAAAATCAGAATGTGACTTCTAACGCAACTTGGAGTGATTCATTATATGTAGAAAACTCGCCTCCAGATTTAGTGTTGTTGGCAGATGCTATTGCTCCTCAAAACGCATCGGATTCTATTTCAATGCGGATTGATCTTCCTGTTGGTACCCAGACAGCTTACTTTGTGCTTTACTTCAAAGAACCAAAAAAGAAAATTTGATGCTTACATAGATGGGCAAAAGAAGGCTAATGTTACCATCCTGCAAAATGACACTAGAAGTTCTGTCATTTTACCCAGTCATTGTTTCTGGTGATGTCAATTTGACACTATCACCCATGGATGAGTCAACTTCTCCACCGATTCTCAATGCCATGGAGGTGTTTACTTCTTTCGAGTTATCCAGTAGTATCCACTCTTGTTACTGGCCTTTAATGGTAGTTGTTCTTCTTCATGTCTTTGGCATTTTGATCTTGCTAATTGTGTGAATTGGTTCACTTTTACCTTTTTTTTTACTCATAGGAAACTTAATGTGAAAGTCGTGTAAGAAAAATGTCTGGATTTATATTAACTACCTGGTTGGCTTCCTCTCCTTGTTCTGCCTCCTGCAACATAGTTTTTCAATCAAGTTCCATGCATAAACCAATGTTGTTTCATTTCCAAATTAATTTTGAGCAAGTTTATGCACCACCTGGTTGCTACTTCGTTTAGTTCAATTGAAAAACACATCATGTGCTAAATCTGTACAAGAACCCTTAATTAACATAAAGATTTATGCAAATTGAATTTTTTTAAGGCTTTTTAATTTATACTATCAATTGTTGTATGTGTGTTGCAAATGAATAGGAATTATGTGTGATAAGTTGTTTTATTATTATTTTTAGGTAATGAAACAAGGTACATAAAAAATGCTATGCTTTAATTTCAATAAATAAGAATTAAATGAAAATATTCAAATTTTATAATATAGATAATACTAATGTATTGTTCAGAAGGCAAAAGGAATTTTGTTCCATTTGACGTAGATTTAAGACTATTATTTGGATTACTGGAGGTGAGGTTTTAATTTTTGAAAAAAAATATAAAATTCAGAAAAAAAAGTTAAAAATTTTATACTCTAATTTTCTTGACTAAGGCAAGTTTTTTTTTTTTTTTTTTTTTTTTTTTTTTTTTTTTTTTTTTTTTTTGACATTCAAAAACCAACTTAAAAGAAATTGGTTAAGTTGTCTATTTTTCAATGTTAGCATAAAGTGACTTTTTCTTTAAATGCCTACTTGTTCGGTAACCATAAAATCAAAGTTTTTTTAATTTCATGTATCGTTTAGGTGATATTTTGATATTTGAAATGCAAGGAAAAACGAAGTTTTGAAAAATTTTAATCCCTTTTATCACCAAAAGGGTTTTCAAGGAACTTTTCAATTCCATTCTCCTTAAAAGGAAAAAAGAAACTTCTTTCAAACAAGGGAAGGTAACATACTCCATTATCTTTTATTCTATTATCTCAATTACTCTCATTCAAATGAATAAAATGTAAAGAAAATAACTATAATGGTCATGTTCGGTACCTAGCTTAAAACAACTTAAAGCAGCCACTTTTAAGAAAAAGTGGTTGTTTTAAGTGGCTTTAAGCCACTTACCAAACATTGTGAATGTAACATTTCTTGTTTAGAGGGATGGAAAAGAATAGAATGTGTTAGTTATAATGAAAAGTTTCACAAATACTATAATACTCGTATTTTTATAGTAAGAGTAAATATCTATTTTAATGAATATGACAAAGAGTTAAAATCCCAGAAGGCTGGATGAGAATTGAAGAAGGCAAAGGTTGAAAAGCAAAAAAAAAAAAAAAGTCAACAGATGAATAGTAAACTCGTGGCAGGGAAAATGATTGCAAAGGCAATCATGATGTTTTTTTTCTTCATCATTTCATTCTTGTCTCATAAGGGAAAAGTGAAAAAGGAAAAAGGAAAAAGTAAAGAATCATGATGTTGGGAGAATACTTCTCAATCTCTCCAAATCGTGGAGACTATAAGAGAGGGGCTGCTGAAATTTTTAGCCTAAGCTCTCTCATATAAATGGGTACAAATAAGTTCAAGCAGAGTACGTGAAGGAATTTTAGTTAGTTTCATGTAATTATTCTGTTTTCTTAAAACACTTGGGAGCTCAAAGAAATGCTGAAAGAGCAAAATTTTGAAGGAGTTTTCTGTGGAATTTCATAGAAAATCATGAGAAGTTATTCGTATTATAAGATAATAGTGTAGTATTTATTTTTGAATTTTTAACATATATGAAATACCCGGAGCTCAAAGTAGGAATTTTCAAAGGGAGTGGTTTATGATGAATTTAAGAAATAATTAGAAACTTAATACAGATATTATGTCAAGAGTTGACTATCTACATCGGGAGAAATTTCTGAGAAGAATCGGGAACGGCAAGAAGGTGATTCACGGGTAGTTTTGAGTGCTACAAGGTGAGTTGGATTTACTTTTAGTAGTCTAAATAAAAATCAATTATTTGGTGATATTATTATAATTAATTATTAAAGTATGCTAGGGTGATAGCTGAAAAATTGATTTATGGGTATGATAGGAAATTTGGTCAGGTAGAAATATTTTTCGGTGAGAAATGATATTTTTGAAAATCATAAGTTTATTTGAGAATAAAAGCAATAAATTAATTATTGATGAGATATATTGATGTTTTAATACGAGTTATGATGAGATGATTTTTAGTAGATCTTGATAAATTTTGGTGGATGATTTGAGGTGAATTTTAGTAGATGTTGACAAATTTTGGTGGATGATTTGAGGTGAATTTTAGTGGATCTTGATAAATTTTGGTGGATGATTTGAGATGAAATTTAGTGGATCTTGACAGACTTTAATTGATTATTTGATGTGATTTGGGAAGAGAAGAATTTAGTGGAATTTTTATATAATTTGATAAAAATCAGGATGAGTGGATGTAAGAAATTTTAAAGAAACTTTGTTATATAAAATTTGTGGATAATCAGTATAGTCAAATTAAGTGGTTTGAATCTTTATATTGTTTTTATATTACTGTTTATATTACTGTTTCATATCATTGTTCATGCGCATATGCCTTTAATAATATAACTGAAAGAACCGGGAAGGCAGATAGTCTAATGAAATAACCGTGACAACCGGTATATGCTGGAATGAAAAGTGAAAACCGTGACAGCCGGTATATACTGGAATTAACCGAGAAGACAGCCGGTCTGATTAGAATAAAAGAACCGGGAGGGCAGCCGGTCTAAGATAATAACAACCTGTCGACAGGTGGGAAGACGTTCCCATCATAATCATTTATGCATTTGCATCTGTTTTAATTATTGCTGCATGATTGAAATGTTGAGATGTGATATATTATTGTGAATTTAATTATAGATGACTGAGTCTCATAGAAAGAGACAGTCATGATGAAAATACTATTGAAAAGCTGAGATGTGGTATATTGTCGTGTATGATGGCTGAGTCTCATAAAAAGAGACAGCTATGATGATGAGATTATTGAAATGCTGAGATGTGATATATTATTGTGAATTTAATTATAGATGGTTGAGTCTCATAGAAAGAGACAGTTTGGTGATAAGACTTATCTAAATGATAGACTTTATGATGTGAACCTCATTACGAGGTAATTATGAGATAATTGATGGTCTTAAGGTGGACTGATTGATGATTGAGAAGAAGAGATTGATAGAAAATAAATCTTATGATATGGGAAATGATATTAGAAAGTTGTTATCAGGTTATGTGAAAAATAAAAGATTAAATATTAAATAACTATTTATGGAATTTGGAATACTTTTAGTAAATTTAATTCACTGAGCTTGTGAAGCTCACCCCTCATTGTACAATGATTTTCAGGTAGCAGGCTTGGCAAATAGTTTGGTGAGTTGAGGTTCAAAAGAAATCATTTTCTGTAAGCCGCGTACGTGTCATCATCCTCGGACTAATGAGAAAATAAAATGAAAAAATTTATTTGTAAATTTTTATGCATTTTACGTTGTATAGAATGCTTAAATATCAGATTGATGTAAAGTTCTTTCGATGATATTTATTGTTGCATATATGTATCGTGCTGGGATTCTCAAAATGTGATGATACCGTTTTGGGGTGGCCAACCCGGGATGGGTCGTTACAAATACCCTTCATCATTAATTATTAAAAAGCTTAATAAAGATAGTTTTGGTATTTCAAGTCAAAGTTAATAAATGAGGATTACAATATCTCTAAAAGTCTCTGGATTGAGAGAACTCTAAAATTGAGATTTTGAAAGCAATAGGAGGTTTTCAAAGAACTCTCCAATTTCATTATCCTCTTTAAAAAAAATTAATCTAATAGTTACACCCAAATTTTGAAGTGATTCATACATTTTCAATTTGAATCAATTTAATATCACCGATTCTCTCGTAAAAATATGTGTTTTAGTTGTTTGATTTGAAGTACAAGGAAGTAGATAAGCTTCCCATCATGTTCATCTCAAATTCACCTTGCATGCACTTGGCAAACTCTTGACACATAGATTCATTAGTAGCACCAAATATAATATCATCAACATATATTTGGACTAGAAGAGTGTCATTTTTGTGAGTTTTAGTGAAGAGGGTTGTGTCAACTTTACCTCTTCTAAAATTATTGTCTATTAAGAATTTACTTAGTCTTTGTCACAAAGTTGACTAATACTTAGTAAATTTGGCTTAAGGCCTTGTACTAGCAATACATTATCTAAGGTTGAGAAATCATTACCGACTTTTCCATGCCCGATGATCTTTATTTTAGTGTTGTCTCCAATGGTGACAAATCCACTATCTCTTAGAGTTAGCTCCTTGAATACACTTTTATCACCGGTCATGTGCTTTGAGCATCCACTATCAAGGTACCAACAGTTACCTTTTTCTTTGGTGTGGAGACATATCTACATCACACAAGGATACACATGATGGTTATTCCTAGGATGTGTATAAGCATTTCTTGAATGAGCATAAATATAAGCATGAGTATTTCTAGGATGCTTCATTCTAGTATATACATTAGAATTAGTATTTCTACACCTACTAGCATTCATTGAGGGAATGCTTTTTACCTTGCTAGTGGTCTTTGAAGTAGAGGCTTCATTCACACATGATGCTTTCATGAATAAGCTTTCTTTTGATTTTTGCTTGCCTAATGGAGAATAATCTAACCCGGATTTTCCTCCATTTAATCTTTGGAAAGATAGTACTTCATCTAGCTTTTCTTTTCTAAGCATAAGTCTAGATATTGTGCCATTCCATTATATTATCTTCTTCTTTAAGTTTTCATTTTCATCTTTAAGAAGATCTTGAGAAGAATCATAAAGTAATGAAGATAGTTTATCTTTTTCTTCTCTTAGACCTACTATCTCTTTAGAAAGAGATGACATCTTTTTTTTAAGAATGGTGTTCCTAGAATCGAATTTCTTCAATTCTTCATACATTTCATTTATGACTTCTATCAATTCTTCACTACTACTAACAATGTTTTTTTTTTAAGAGGAAGAAGTCGATACCTCATTTTCGTCGTCGATTGCCATAAGACATAGGTTGGCAATTTCCTCGCATTCGATCTCTTTATTCGAGGAGTCTTCTTCTTCTTCATCATCATCACGATTAAGATCTTCAATTTCCATAAAAGGTAAGGATGTGGTGGAACCATCAATTTTTTAATCCAAGTAGCTTTCATGTTTCTTGAGGGATTCCACAAGCTCTTCTAAACTTTCAGTTGTAGAAAGCTTTGTCAAAATAATTTTCCATTGATTTGACAAAGACCCAAGAAATATTCTCACAAGTTCAAGGTTAGAATAAATTTTACCCATGAAAGACAAAGTTTTAACAAGTATGGTAAAAAGAGTTTGCGAATCAAAAATTGATTCATTTTCATTCATTTTAAAATGCTCTAAGTCATGAACAAAGTTTTTCAATTTAAAATTCTTTTCTTGCTGATTTCCTCCATGAATGACCTATAATAAATCTCAAATTTCTTTTGCAGTCTTACATGAGGAAAGTTGATCAACTTCGTTTTGATCAAACGAACTATAAAACATACTCATAACTTTAGCATTTAGTTGAATGAATTTACAATCATTTACATCAAAATCATTTTCATTTTCAAGAATGAAATACCAAGCATAATAATCATAAGCTTGAATAAAAATCTTCATTTGAGCTTTCCAATTGGTGAAATTTGTTCCATGGAGAAGAGGAGGACTAGAAGGATCTCTTCTTTCTAAAAATATAGTTGCCATATGATCAACTCTAGGATGTTAAGCCTAAAATAATAGCACCTTGCTCTGATACCAATTGTAGACTGAGGTTTCAACCCAAGAGGCGGGTGAATTGGGTTTTTAAAAACTTTCGCGGAATAAATACAAGTTTATAAAAACATATAACCAACAGGCAATTAAATAAGTAATATGCTGTAAATAAAGAGTTTAAGGAATAGAGAATGTAAACTCAGTTTATAGTGGTTCGTTAATATCGGATTCGTTCCGACCTTACGTCCACTCTCTTCAAAGAACCTCTTAGAAGTAATCCACTAAGAAACTTACTCGTGCAACTTCACGGGTGTTGCACAAACCGAACACAAGCAACTTACGGGTGTTGTTCAAATCGTACAATCCCTTTCCTCTCGGAAGTAATCTCCTTCCTTTCGGAAATAATCCCCTTCCTCTCAGAAGTAATCCTCTTCCTTTCGGAAGTAATCCCTTTACAATAAAAGTTGTAAAGTAAATGGTAGAGAGACAGCAAATGAAAGCTTATACAACTGAATAATGTCTCTCTTTCAAAGTAAAGCTTGAAGAATGGCTCAACATGAGTATTTCAAAGCTTTTTTGAGTTTCAAAGAATGAATGACTTGATTGTGTGTGTTCTTCTCTTTTTGAATGTCTTCTCCTCCTTATTGAATGCTGAATTGAGTGAGCTTATATAGCCATGAATTAATATGGCCGTTAGACTTTAATTTGAAATGTTTGTGCCTTTAAAATCTCAGATTTCGAGTCCTAACGGTTATATTTTTGAACTTCTAGTCGACTGGGTCGAGATACCAGTCGATTGGGTCCTTTTTAAAAATCACATTTTTAATGGTACAGTGTTACCAGTCGACTGGGAACCTTCTGCCCGTTTTACCAGTCGATTGGTACTATTCACCCGGTCGACTGGGTCACTATTTGTGTGCTGCTACAGTGTTTTCAGGATGAACAGTGTTTTCAGCATCAACTTTCTTCATATCTCTTTATTCTTTTTGGATTTTTGAGTTCCAAAAAATCTCCTAATTGAATCAAACTTTCTTGCACATTAAACACACGAGTTAAACACTTCAAAAATGTTTTGTTATCATCAAAATTAATCTAATCAATTTCTTGATTAAGGCATTTTTGATGATGACAAAACATATTACAGATTTAAGCATAATGTGTGTGCAAGATATATGAAGAATGATATATTACAAATGCTCAAGTAATTTTCTATGTCAACATAAATTCTTCTTAAGTTCAATTAGAGAATGTTAAGTAAGGAGCCTAATTAATTTATTTTCATTTAATAAAATCACATGGATATTTTATATCTTCAATTAATTAAGACTATATAATAAAACGCAATGCGAATATAATTAGCTTCTAACAATTGAAATGCTTACAAAGAGTATCTTAGGATTCAAACCTATAATTTATCCCTATTGTATTTGAAGTTTCATTTCAATTATTCTCCTTGAATTTGATCTTTTGGAGAGCTTATTGACTTTTGAGATCATCAACTTTGATTCACCAATTTCTACAATCTTGATCTCTTTTGATGTATAAGCACTATTAACAATCTGTATTACTCAAGTAATATTCATTAATGCTTAATTAAGATTTTTGTCACTATCAAAATCATTCAGGGTCAACAATGGTTATTCCTAGGATGTGTATAAGCATTTCTTGAATGAGCATATATATAAGCATGAGTATTTTTAGGATGCTTCATTTTAGTATATGCAGTAGAATTAACATTTCTATATATGCTGGCATTCATTGAGGGTGTGTTTTTGACTTTGCTAGTGATCTTTGAAGTAGAGGCTTCATTCACACAAAAGACTTTTATGAATAAGCTTTCTTTTGATTTTTGCTTTCCTAATGGAGAGTATCCTAAACCGGATTTTCCTCCACTTAATCTTTGGCAAGGAAGCACTTCATCAAGCTTTTCTTTTCCAAGCATGAGTCTAGATATAGTGCCATTCAATTCTAATATCTTATTCTTTAAGTTTTCATTTTCATCTTTTAGGAAATCTTCAGAAGAATCATAAAGCAATGAAGATAGTTTATCTTTTTCTTCTCTTAGACTCATCATTTCATTAGAAAGAGATGATACCTCTTTCTTAAGAGTTGAGTTCCTAGAATCGAATTTCTTCAATTCATCATGCATTTCATTTATGACTTCTAACAATTCTTCATCACTACTATCAATGTTATTTTTAGAAAAGGGAGAAGATAATACCTCATTTTCATCATCGATTGCCATGGGATAAAGGTTTGCAATTTCCTCGTATCTGACTTCTTTATCCGAGGAGTCTTCTTCTTCTTCATCACTCCAAGTGGTTGCAATCATAGCTTTCTTCTTAAAGCTCTTGTATGGTTTGCTTGTAGCTATGCAATTGGCTTTGATATGACCGGGCTTATTGCATCAATAGCACACAAGTGGTTCCCTTTTTTAGGTGGGATCTTTTATGTATGGTTTCTTGCTTTTCTTCAAGAATCTATGAAACCGTTTGGTAATTAAGGCCATTTCTAAATCCTCTTCACTGCACTCCGCTTCTTCTTCTGATTCCTCTTCTTTGTTGCATGTAAAGGCTTTGAGAGCAATTACCTTTCTCTTCTTCTCATCATCATTGACAATTGGATTCATTTCTTCCATCTCATATGTCAACAATGACCCAAAAAGTGTCTCAACATCAAGTTTGTCGAGATCTTTGGCCTCCGTGATGGTCGTCTTCTTTGCTTTCCAAGTGGGTGGCAAAGATCTTAAGATTTTTCTTGTTAGTTCAAACTCTTCAATGTTCCTACCAAGAAGCTTCTAACCATTAATAATAATTGTGAAACGTGAGTGCATTTGAGAAATTGTTTCATTAGGAGACATTCTAAAAGATTCATATTCAGATACTAGCATATAGATTTTTGATTTTTTAACCTCACTAGTTCTTTCATATGTAACTTGCAATTTATCCCATATCTTCTTAGCCGAAACACATGCAGAGATTTAGTTGTATTCAGATATATCTAAAGCACAATGTAAAATGTTTGTGGCTCTACTATTGAGAGACATCATTCTACAATCCTCATCATTGTACTCAGTTTTGAGTTTAGGCATTGTATGATTGATTTCTCCAATAGTTATTTCATTTGATGGAATTCTAGGCCCTTCTTCAATGACTCTCCATAGATTATAATCTTGTCATTCGACAAAGATTTTCATCATGTTTTTCCAATAGTTAAAGTTGGAGCCATTGAACAAAGGAGGCCTAGTATATGAGTGTCCTTCAGAATAGCTATTTGCTACCATCGGATCAACTCAAGGATATTAAGCCTAAAATTGAGAACGATGCTCTGATACCAATTGTAGACTGAGGTTTCAACCCAAGAGGGGGGGTGAATTGGGTTTTTTAAAAACTTTTGCTAAGTAATCACAAGTTTATAAAAATGATAACACCACAAGCATATAAACAAGTAGTATGTGCTATAAATAAAGTGTTTAAGGAATAGAGAATGCAAACTCAGTTTATAGTGGTTCGGCAATATCGGATTCGTTCCGACCCTACGTCAACTCTCTTCAAGGAACCTCCTTGAAGTAATCCACTTAGAAATTTAGTCGTGCAACTTCACGGGTGTTGCACAAACCTTACAATCCCTTCCTCTCGGAAGCAAACCCCTTCCTCTCGAAAGCAAATCCCTTTACAATAAATACTGTAAAGTAAATGGTAGAGAGATAACAATGAAAGCTTACACAACTGAATAATATCTCTCTTTCAAGGTAAATCTTGAAGAATGGCTCAGCATAAATATTTCAAAGCTTTTTGTGTATCAATGAGTAAAAACTTGATTGAACGTGTGATTCCTCTTTTTTTGAAATGCTCAATGGAGTGGGTTTAAATAACCTTGATGTTATATGCCTGTTCTGTGCTGATTTGGTACGTTTTGGTACAATTTGTGCTGAAATCTCGCGCCTCAACGGTCATATTTTTTGAACTACCAGTTGACTGGGTCTTAGTACCAGTCAACTGGGTCAAGATTAAAAATCACATTTTTAAGGCTATTGAAGGTACTAATCAACTGGGTATGACTTACCAGTCGACTGGGAAACTTCTGCCCAAAGTACCAGTCGACTGGGTTGTTCTTACCAGTCGACTGGGGACTGTCTGTCCAAAACACCAGTCTTCTGGTGTAAGTACCCAGTCGACTGGTTTGCCTTTCAACCCAGTTTTTCATTCTTTTAAAAGGTTTTGATTTTAAAACATTAGTTTTTAAAATGTTTTTTCAAAATGAGCTATTGGCCAAGTTTTTTACCTGAACAAGTGATATTTACAACTTGGTCAAATACCTTAACCTATACTAGGTCTTCTGTCTTGACTTGGTGTTTGATTCGGGTTGAGTTCTTGCACCTTGATCCTTGGTTGAACGCTCTTATTGCTTAATACACTTAGATAGCATTGTTAGTATAATAAGAGTTATGTTTTGTCATCATTAAAATATAGGTGAGGGTCAACAATATATAAATGAAAAACCCTACAAATAGGTTAGAAGTTACCATATCGTGTTGGATCCATTGATGTTGTCCTTACTTTTTGGCTTTTCCTACCTTATTTGAATGCACTTCGTTAAAAAAAAAAAAAGCATCAAGTAATTTTTTAAAAAGGAAAAGCCAATGCTTCATCATTTTTTAATTTTTCTTATTTCGTTTATTTTTATATTTACCGTACATATTAAAACCATAAAGTATGATCCTACCTCCCCATTGCTTATGATCCTAAAAGTCATGAGAGACAGAAAAAGAACATTATCAAAGAAGGAATAAGGATAACTTACAAGGAACAAAGTCATTATCAAAATTTGTAGTTATTATTTTTGGAATGTTATTTTCATACATATATATCGACGGAGAGACGTGGAAAATGTTTAAGATTATTCTGTTTTTTGTTTTGGCCGTCCTAGTCCAGCACCTGCGAGTACAACAATATTAAACAAGGATTACGGAGAAATTGCAAGGAACAAAGTCTAATACTTAATCACATAAAAAAATTTAGCTATTATTATTGGATTGTCATTTTCTCATCATCTTCAAATTTAACTTTTATAGCGTTATGATTAGAGAGCTCGAGTTTGAATATGATTGGTTGTTGTTTAGTGCTAGATTTCTTACAATTGCTGGTCTTTCTTAATTTTCTTTGAGTCTTGTCCGCCAACGGCAGCACTTCAGGTATAAAAGATCAGAATTTGCCTTATGAAAGCATTTAATTCTCTTGTGATTTGAAAGCCAATCTCTCTCTCCATGGAGAAACTAAAGGTGGCAATACTACTGTTGATCATGTTGCTAGCTGTGTCTAGTTTCCCCGCCCGTGGTAGCTTCTGTAAGTTTAAAATTTATCCTCACTGCATTTTCTTTCCTTTTCTAATAAGGAAATGAGATTTACACTTGTTATCAGATTGAAGTAAATGCAAATTCCCTGTTAGTTGTTAGTACTTTTATTTTTTTTCCTTTTGCAGTTGTTAATACATGCAATGCTATTAGACATTCAAGAAGAAAGATCAAAGGGTGCTCTCAGTCGTAAAAAAATTCTTCAGTTTTTACGGAAAATTTTGCATTGTAAAGGCATAAAAACTGAAGAATTTTTGCAACCAAACGTGCCCGAGATCCCTTTAGCATGCACATACTGTTTGGCCCTCCCTAATGTCAAGACGTCAGTAATCCTTTAAATTTTTTATCTGTTCTGTTCGAGATCCTAATTGGCGAAACATTGATAGTGGGGGAACAGACTTTTTTGATGATCCATATACTTCTGTAACATGGTATACTGATGACATATACATAAAATCAGGAGAAAGAGCACGCATCTCTGATGATTATGTTGGGCGCTATGGATATGTAATGCAGACATTAAGATCTTTTCCTACAGGGACAAATAATTGTTACCATCTACCTTTGACAATGCAAGGGAAGTATCTTATCCGCGCAGGTTTTCACTACGGTAACTATGATGGTCGCTGGAAACCTCCAATATTTGCTCTTGAAATTGATGGCAACATATCATTAACAGTTGATACTTCTGTTACCAATAATTACCCAATCTTCCATGAAGTGATGTTGGTCACACAGAAAGAATATATTGATGTCTGCTTGGTTAGGACACAGAAAGATCACACTCCCTTCATTTCTTCTCTTGAAACTGCATTTATTGTTGAAGATGTCTACAAGTTCATGAAAAATGACACAATTTTGTACCTTGAAAGAAGAACAAATTATGGTGCCAACTCCAGTGTTGAGTAAGTAAACATTTCTTTAAATCTTTCAAATGAGATGACCTAATAATTTTTAGTGCATAATTTGATAGAATTTGAGATGGTCTAGGGAAACCTTCCAACTAACGTTCAATACCGTTTGGCCTAGATGCAGTTTCAACAATTGGGACTTGGGAATTAAAAAGGTATTTGAAACAATTTTTGATAAAACCATTGTGGAGAATTTATTTTTCAGCTTCAGATTTTCTTAAAAACTGTTTTTGAGGTGTTTGATGTAATTTCTGTTTCATGGAACCTAAAACCGTTTTGAAGCTAGGTCTAGTGGTAACTATTGAAAAGAGAAGAGTTTCTAAGAACAAAAAGATGTCTCAATTTTGGATATAAGGCGCAGGATATGAGAGATTCTTGCCTAGACTTTATAATGAGATTTTTTTAGATGAAAGATACTTAATTTTCACACCAAATAAAGAGAGAAAGAGAGAAAATTTCTCCTCTCTCTCTGTATGATGGTGGAGAGTACCTCCAGTTCAGAAAAGTTTCATGGTCCACGACTAGGCGAGAATTTTTCACAGGATATTGGTTCCACGTTGATTGAATATGTAAGTTGTTTCCAGGTTAGAAGGTACTGCATGACTTTGCTTTCAATATTGCTCAAGAATAAGTGTATAACTCTGGAATTTACAGGGACCGTTTTAGTCGCTATGATGAGGAGTATAATAGGATTTGGAGTCCAGAAGAAGTACCAGGATACCTAAGTCAATCTCTAAACAAGGATGAACCATCCACGGCCGAAAACTACCCTCCCTATAAAGTGATAATATCTGCTACTGTAGCACAAAATGTGTCGGATTCTATTTTCTTGACTATCAATTTTCACCAAAAACCTCCACTCTCAGCCTACTTTACATTCTACTTCTTGGAAACAAAGAGTTGGTATGCTAATGAAACCCGGAAGGTTGCGATATACATTGATGGACAAAAAAAGAATGCTACAAATGTTGCATATGAATGCAGAGTAGTGACAGTTTATCCGGTTAACATTACGACCAGTACAGCAAATGTGACTATATCTCATGCTGAAGGAAGCTCAAGGCCTCCCCTCCTCAATGCCATGGAAGTCTTTAGTGTAATGCAACGTTCTGCTCCTATTGTTGAGGTTGAGGCTTCTAAAGCTGAATTTTTGCTGCATTTCTATTCGATGTATACAGGCATGCTCTACTTTCTTGCATTACTTGTTTGGTTTGGGTATATTGGAAAATAGGGTTTTTGCTCTGTCAAACTATTTTAGATGTCTGATAAGATTGTATGAAAAATTTGATTCCCTATTTGTGTGACCTTGCTTCGTATACTTGTGATTATTTGTTCCAAAAACATGTAAAAGTACTATCGTCTCTCTGCATAGTTTGATTGAATAGCTAATTTGCTACTGTCAATTACAGACATGAAAGCATAATTGTCTGGTCTTTGAAGTGACCAATAGAAAACAGTAAATCAAGTGTATCGCGAATGTTACCATAATTCCACCCATGATCAATGCCATGCAAGTTTTTTCTACAACATTTGATATCTGGAATCTCATTTCCAAAGCTGATTATATGCTTCCTTTGTCTTCAATATGGTATTTAATCCTTCTCTATTTTCTTGCGTGTATTTTGTTTACTGTAGAAACTCTATACGAATTCCCAAACAATTCTGAAAACACCAGTGAATGCTCAGTGGGTTGGTTTCTTTTGTGCAAAATGCAATCATCCGTTGGGTTTCATTGTATCTGAGGCAATTTGTAGAATACCCTTTACACACCAATCTGTTTATGGTTGAGGCAACTAAAGCCCTAAGAGTATATTTGTGATAAATAAATTCTATAAATTTTATGAAATTCGTTTGTAATTCCATATTTTTTTTATGTTTGAAAAAAAACAATGAAATTCTTTACGTAATGAATTCACTATGAAATTGAGTTAATTTGTTGCATTCACAAATGAATTTAACAAAATTGAGAGTTTAAAGTTATGTTTGACCAAAAGAACTATAAAACATACTCATAACTTTAGCATTTAGTTGAATGAATTTACAATCATTTACATCAAAATCATTTTCATTTTCAAGAATGAAATACCAAGCATAATAATCATAAGCTTGAATAAAAATCTTCATTTGAGCTTTCCAATTGGTGAAATTTGTTCCATGGAGAAGAGGAGGACTAGAAGGATCTCTTCTTTCTAAAAATATAGTTGCCATATGATCAACTCTAGGATGTTAAGCCTAAAATAATAGCACCTTGCTCTGATACCAATTGTAGACTGAGGTTTCAACCCAAGAGGCGGGTGAATTGGGTTTTTAAAAACTTTCGCGGAATAAATACAAGTTTATAAAAACATATAACCAACAGGCAATTAAATAAGTAATATGCTGTAAATAAAGAGTTTAAGGAATAGAGAATGCAAACTCAGTTTATAGTGGTTCGTCAATATCGGATTCGTTCCGACCTTACGTCCACTCTCTTCAAAGAACCTCTTTGAAGTAATCCACTAAGAAACTTACTCGTGCAACTTTACGGGTGTTGCACAAACCGAACACAAGCAACTTACGGGTGTTGTTCAAATCGTACAATCCCCTTCCTCTCGGAAGTAATCTCCTTCCTTTCGGAAATAATCCCCTTCCTCTCAGAAGTAATCCTCTTCCTTTCAGAAGTAATCCCTTTACAATAAAAGTTGTAAAGTAAATGGTAGAGAGACAGCAAATGAAAGCTTATACAACTGAATAATGTCTCTCTTTCAAAGTAAAGCTTGAAGAATGGCTCAACATGAGTATTTCAAAGCTTTTTTGAGTTTCAAAGAATGAATGACTTGATTGTGTGTGTTCTTCTCTTTTTGAATGTCTTCTCCTCCTTATTGAATGCTGAATTGAGTGAGTTTATATAGCCATGAATTAATATGGCCGTTAGACTTTAATTTGAAATGTTTGTGCCTTTAAAATCTCAGATTTCGAGTCCCAACGGTTATATTTTTGAACTTCTAGTCGACTGGGTCGAGATACCAGTCGATTGGGTCCTTTTTAAAAATCACATTTTTAATGGTACAGTGTTACCAGTCGACTGGTATGACTTACCAGTCGACTGGGAACCTTCTGCCCGTTTTACCAGTCGATTGGTACTATTCACCCGGTCGACTGGGTCACTATTTGTGTGCTGCTACAGTGTTTTCAGGATGAACAGTGTTTTCAGCATCAACTTTCTTCATATCTCTTTATTCTTTTTGGATTTTTGAGTTCCAAAAAATCTCCTAATTGAATCAAACTTTCTTGCACATTAAACACACGAGTTAAACACTTCAAAAATGTTTTGTTATCATCAAAATTAATCTAATCAATTTCTTGATTAAGGCATTTTTGATGATGACAAAACATATTACAGATTTAAGCATAATGTGTGTGCAAGATATATGAAGAATGATATATTACAAATGCTCAAGTAATTTTCTATGTCAACATAAATTCTTCTTAAGTTCAATTAGAGAATGTTAAGTAAGGAGCCTAATTAATTTATTTTCATTTAATAAAATCACATGGATATTTTATATCTTCAATTAATTAAGACTATATAATAAAACGCAATGCGAATATAATTAGCTTATAACAATTGAAATGCTTACAAAGAGTATCTTAGGATTCAAACCTATAATTTATCCCTATTGTATTTGAAGTTTCATTTCAATTATTCTCCTTGAATTTGATCTTTTGGAGAGCTTATTGACTTTTGAGATCATCAACTTTGATTCACCAATTTCTACAATCTTGATCTCTTTTGATGTATAAGCACTATTAACAATCTGTATTACTCAAGTAATATTCATTAATGCTTAATTAAGATTTTTGTCACTATCAAAATCATTCAGGGTCAACAATGGTTATTTCTAGGATGTGTATAAGCATTTCTTGAATGAGCATATATATAAGCATGAGTATTTTTAGGATGCTTCATTTTAGTATATGCAGTAGAATTAACATTTCTATATATGCTGGCATTCATTGAGGGTGTGTTTTTGACTTTGCTAGTGATCTTTGAAGTAGAGGCTTCATTCACACAAAAGACTTTTATGAATAAGCTTTCTTTTGATTTTTGCTTTCCTAATGGAGAGTATCCTAAACCGGATTTTCCTCCACTTAATCTTTGGCAAGGAAGCACTTCATCAAGCTTTTCTTTTCCAAGCATGAGTCTAGATATAGTGCCATTCAATTCTAATATCTTATTCTTTAAGTTTTCATTTTCATCTTTTAGGAAATCTTCAGAAGAATCATAAAGCAATGAAGATAGTTTATCTTTTTCTTCTCTTAGACTCATCATTTCATTAGAAAGAGATGATACCTCTTTCTTAAGAGTTGAGTTCCTAGAATCGAATTTCTTCAATTCATCATGCATTTCATTTATGACTTCTAACAATTCTTCATCACTACTATCAATGTTATTTTTAGAAAAGGGAGAAGATAATACCTCATTTTCATCATCGATTGCCATGGGATAAAGGTTTGCAATTTCCTCGTATCTGACTTCTTTATCCGAGGAGTCTTCTTCTTCTTCATCACTCCAAGTGGTTGCAATCATAGCTTTCTTCTTAAAGCTCTTGTATGGTTTGCTTGTAGCTATGCAATTGGCTTTGATATGACCGGGCTTATTGCATCAATAGCACACAAGTGGTTCCCTTTTTTAGGTGGGATCTTTTATGTATGGTTTCTTGCTTTTCTTCAAGAATCTATGAAACCGTTTGGTAATTAAGGCCATTTCTAAATCCTCTTCACTGCACTCCGCTTCTTCTTCTGATTCCTCTTCTTTGTTGCATGTAAAGGCTTTGAGAGCAATTACCTTTCTCTTCTTCTCATCATCATTGACAATTGGATTCATTTCTTCCATCTCATATGTCAACAATGACCCAAAAAGTGTCTCAACATCAAGTTTGTCGAGATCTTTGGCCTCCGTGATGGTCGTCTTCTTTGCTTTCCAAGTGGATGGCAAAGATCTTAAGATTTTTCTTGTTAGTTCAAACTCTTCAATGTTCCTACCAAGAAGCTTCTAACCATTAATAATAATTGTGAAACGTGAGTGCATTTGAGAAATTGTTTCATTAGGAGACATTCTAAAAGATTCATATTCAGATACTAGCATATAGATTTTTGATTTTTTAACCTCACTAGTTCTTTCATATGTAACTTGCAATTTATCCCATATCTTCTTAGCCGAAACACATGCAGAGATTTAGTTGTATTCAGATATATCTAAAGCACAATGTAAAATGTTTGTGGCTCTACTATTGAGAGACATCATTCTACAATCCTCATCATTGTACTCAGTTTTGAGTTTAGGCATTGTATGATTGATTTCTCCAATAGTTATTTCATTTGATGGAATTCTAGGCCCTTCTTCAATGACTCTCCATAGATTATAATCTTGTCATTCGACAAAGATTTTCATCATGTTTTTCCAATAGTTAAAGTTGGAGCCATTGAACAAAGGAGGCCTAGTATATGAGTGTCCTTCAGAATAGCTATTTGCTACCATCGGATCAACTCAAGGATATTAAGCCTAAAATTGAGAACGATGCTCTGATACCAATTGTAGACTGAGGTTTCAACCCAAGAGGGGGGGTGAATTGGGTTTTTTAAAAACTTTTGCTAAGTAATCACAAGTTTATAAAAATGATAACACCACAAGCATATAAACAAGTAGTATGTGCTATAAATAAAGTGTTTAAGGAATAGAGAATGCAAACTCAGTTTATAGTGGTTCGGCAATATCGGATTCGTTCCGACCCTACGTCAACTCTCTTCAAGGAACCTCCTTGAAGTAATCCACTTAGAAATTTAGTCGTGCAACTTCACGGGTGTTGCACAAACCTTACAATCCCTTCCTCTCGGAAGCAAACCCCTTCCTCTCGAAAGCAAATCCCTTTACAATAAATACTGTAAAGTAAATGGTAGAGAGATAACAATGAAAGCTTACACAACTGAATAATATCTCTCTTTCAAGGTAAATCTTGAAGAATGGCTCAGCATAAATATTTCAAAGCTTTTTGTGTATCAATGAGTAAAAACTTGATTGAACGTGTGATTCCTCTTTTTTTGAAATGCTCAATGGAGTGGGTTTAAATAACCTTGATGTTATATGCCTGTTCTGTGCTGATTTGGTACGTTTTGGTACAATTTGTGCTGAAATCTCGCGCCTCAACGGTCATATTTTTTGAACTACCAGTTGACTGGGTCTTAGTACCAGTCAACTGGGTCAAGATTAAAAATCACATTTTTAAGGCTATTGAAGGTACTAATCAACTGGGTATGACTTACCAGTCGACTGGGAAACTTCTGCCCAAAGTACCAGTCGACTGGGTTGTTCTTACCAGTCGACTGGGGACTGTCTGTCCAAAACACCAGTCTTCTGGTGTAAGTACCCAGTCGACTGGTTTGCCTTTCAACCCAGTTTTTCATTCTTTTAAAAGGTTTTGATTTTAAAACATTAGTTTTTAAAATGTTTTTTCAAAATGAGCTATTGGCCAAGTTTTTTACCTGAACAAGTGATATTTACAACTTGGTCAAATACCTTAACCTATACTAGGTCTTCTGTCTTGACTTGGTGTTTGATTCGGGTTGAGTTCTTGCACCTTGATCCTTGGTTGAACGCTCTTATTGCTTAATACACTTAGATAGCATTGTTAGTATAATAAGAGTTATGTTTTGTCATCATTAAAATATAGGTGAGGGTCAACAATATATAAATGAAAAACCCTACAAATAGGTTAGAAGTTACCATATCGTGTTGGATCCATTGATGTTGTCCTTACTTTTTGGCTTTTCCTACCTTATTTGAATGCACTTCGTTAAAAAAAAAAAAAGCATCAAGTAATTTTTTAAAAAGGAAAAGCCAATGCTTCATCATTTTTTAATTTTTCTTATTTCGTTTATTTTTATATTTACCGTACATATTAAAACCATAAAGTATGATCCTACCTCCCCATTGCTTATGATCCTAAAAGTCATGAGAGACAGAAAAAGAACATTATCAAAGAAGGAATAAGGATAACTTACAAGGAACAAAGTCATTATCAAAATTTGTAGTTATTATTTTTGGAATGTTATTTTCATACATATATATCGACGGAGAGACGTGGAAAATGTTTAAGATTATTCTGTTTTTTGTTTTGGCCGTCCTAGTCCAGCACCTGCGAGTACAACAATATTAAACAAGGATTACGGAGAAATTGCAAGGAACAAAGTCTAATACTTAATCACATAAAAAAATTTAGCTATTATTATTGGATTGTCATTTTCTCATCATCTTCAAATTTAACTTTTATAGCGTTATGATTAGAGAGCTCGAGTTTGAATATGATTGGTTGTTGTTTAGTGCTAGATTTCTTACAATTGCTGGTCTTTCTTAATTTTCTTTGAGTCTTGTCCGCCAACGGCAGCACTTCAGGTATAAAAGATCAGAATTTGCCTTATGAAAGCATTTAATTCTCTTGTGATTTGAAAGCCAATCTCTCTCTCCATGGAGAAACTAAAGGTGGCAATACTACTGTTGATCATGTTGCTAGCTGTGTCTAGTTTCCCCGCCCGTGGTAGCTTCTGTAAGTTTAAAATTTATCCTCACTGCATTTTCTTTCCTTTTCTAATAAGGAAATGAGATTTACACTTGTTATCAGATTGAAGTAAATGCAAATTCCCTGTTAGTTGTTAGTACTTTTATTTTTTTTCCTTTTGCAGTTGTTAATACATGCAATGCTATTAGACATTCAAGAAGAAAGATCAAAGGGTGCTCTCAGTCGTAAAAAAATTCTTCAGTTTTTACGGAAAATTTTGCATTGTAAAGGCATAAAAACTGAAGAATTTTTGCAACCAAACGTGCCCGAGATCCCTTTAGCATGCACATACTGTTTGGCCCTCCCTAATGTCAAGACGTCAGTAATCCTTTAAATTTTTTATCTGTTCTGTTCGAGATCCTAATTGGCGAAACATTGATAGTGGGGGAACAGACTTTTTTGATGATCCATATACTTCTGTAACATGGTATACTGATGACATATACATAAAATCAGGAGAAAGAGCACGCATCTCTGATGATTATGTTGGGCGCTATGGATATGTAATGCAGACATTAAGATCTTTTCCTACAGGGACAAATAATTGTTACCATCTACCTTTGACAATGCAAGGGAAGTATCTTATCCGCGCAGGTTTTCACTACGGTAACTATGATGGTCGCTGGAAACCTCCAATATTTGCTCTTGAAATTGATGGCAACATATCATTAACAGTTGATACTTCTGTTACCAATAATTACCCAATCTTCCATGAAGTGATGTTGGTCACACAGAAAGAATATATTGATGTCTGCTTGGTTAGGACACAGAAAGATCACACTCCCTTCATTTCTTCTCTTGAAACTGCATTTATTGTTGAAGATGTCTACAAGTTCATGAAAAATGACACAATTTTGTACCTTGAAAGAAGAACAAATTATGGTGCCAACTCCAGTGTTGAGTAAGTAAACATTTCTTTAAATCTTTCAAATGAGATGACCTAATAATTTTTAGTGCATAATTTGATAGAATTTGAGATGGTCTAGGGAAACCTTCCAACTAACGTTCAATACCGTTTGGCCTAGATGCAGTTTCAACAATTGGGACTTGGGAATTAAAAAGGTATTTGAAACAATTTTTGATAAAACCATTGTGGAGAATTTATTTTTCAGCTTCAGATTTTCTTAAAAACTGTTTTTGAGGTGTTTGATGTAATTTCTGTTTCATGGAACCTAAAACCGTTTTGAAGCTAGGTCTAGTGGTAACTATTGAAAAGAGAAGAGTTTCTAAGAACAAAAAGATGTCTCAATTTTGGATATAAGGCGCAGGATATGAGAGATTCTTGCCTAGACTTTATAATGAGATTTTTTTAGATGAAAGATACTTAATTTTCACACCAAATAAAGAGAGAAAGAGAGAAAATTTCTCCTCTCTCTCTGTATGATGGTGGAGAGTACCTCCAGTTCAGAAAAGTTTCATGGTCCACGACTAGGCGAGAATTTTTCACAGGATATTGGTTCCACGTTGATTGAATATGTAAGTTGTTTCCAGGTTAGAAGGTACTGCATGACTTTGCTTTCAATATTGCTCAAGAATAAGTGTATAACTCTGGAATTTACAGGGACCGTTTTAGTCGCTATGATGAGGAGTATAATAGGATTTGGAGTCCAGAAGAAGTACCAGGATACCTAAGTCAATCTCTAAACAAGGATGAACCATCCACGGCCGAAAACTACCCTCCCTATAAAGTGATAATATCTGCTACTGTAGCACAAAATGTGTCGGATTCTATTTTCTTGACTATCAATTTTCACCAAAAACCTCCACTCTCAGCCTACTTTACATTCTACTTCTTGGAAACAAAGAGTTGGTATGCTAATGAAACCCGGAAGGTTGCGATATACATTGATGGACAAAAAAAGAATGCTACAAATGTTGCATATGAATGCAGAGTAGTGACAGTTTATCCGGTTAACATTACGACCAGTACAGCAAATGTGACTATATCTCATGCTGAAGGAAGCTCAAGGCCTCCCCTCCTCAATGCCATGGAAGTCTTTAGTGTAATGCAACGTTCTGCTCCTATTGTTGAGGTTGAGGCTTCTAAAGCTGAATTTTTGCTGCATTTCTATTCGATGTATACAGGCATGCTCTACTTTCTTGCATTACTTGTTTGGTTTGGGTATATTGGAAAATAGGGTTTTTGCTCTGTCAAACTATTTTAGATGTCTGATAAGATTGTATGAAAAATTTGATTCCCTATTTGTGTGACCTTGCTTCGTATACTTGTGATTATTTGTTCCAAAAACATGTAAAAGTACTATCGTCTCTCTGCATAGTTTGATTGAATAGCTAATTTGCTACTGTCAATTACAGACATGAAAGCATAATTGTCTGGTCTTTGAAGTGACCAATAGAAAACAGTAAATCAAGTGTATCGCGAATGTTACCATAATTCCACCCATGATCAATGCCATGCAAGTTTTTTCTACAACATTTGATATCTGGAATCTCATTTCCAAAGCTGATTATATGCTTCCTTTGTCTTCAATATGGTATTTAATCCTTCTCTATTTTCTTGCGTGTATTTTGTTTACTGTAGAAACTCTATACGAATTCCCAAACAATTCTGAAAACACCAGTGAATGCTCAGTGGGTTGGTTTCTTTTGTGCAAAATGCAATCATCCGTTGGGTTTCATTGTATCTGAGGCAATTTGTAGAATACCCTTTACACACCAATCTGTTTATGGTTGAGGCAACTAAAGCCCTAAGAGTATATTTGTGATAAATAAATTCTATAAATTTTATGAAATTCGTTTGTAATTCCATATTTTTTTTATGTTTGAAAAAAAACAATGAAATTCTTTACGTAATGAATTCACTATGAAATTGAGTTAATTTGTTGCATTCACAAATGAATTTAACAAAATTGAGAGTTTAAAGTTATGTTTGACCAAAATACTCTCTCTCTCTTCTTCCCTCCTCTCCCTCCCTCTCTCTCATCTTTTGAATTTTTATTTATTTCAAACATTTTAAATAGAATTCAAACGAATTTTTCAATTATTTAACATAAGAATGCTAAACATAACATTTTTTGCTACATCTAAATGAAGCTCCGGACATAACTACATTTCATGCCGTCTAAATAAATATAGGATATAGATATATAACCAGTATTATATAAAGGGGAATTATTTTTCAAGGGAGATAAGTATGCTTTCACGGTATTTTTTGTTATAAAAAAAAAACTTTCAGTCCCAAAAGTGTTTTTACAAAAAATTACCATGAAAACAAACTTATCACTTGTGGAAGAAAAAAAAAAACCACCCTCACATAAATGAACTTTCTTAGTTATATTCAATGACAACTTTTCTTAATTATATTCGCTTTCCTACCATACTAAATACCCTTATACCAACCAAAATTAAAGCAAAAAAATAGCAGTTATGGTGAACCTGAGTCAATCTCCTGATCCATTGGTTTTGTGTCTGCTCCGATGTAAGCTCAATGTCCGTGTGAAGAACTAAGTCAAATGCTTGCTTGGCAGCTGACACTTGGTATATATGGTCATAGACAATCATTAGAGCTTATTAGTTACAGGTTAAAAAAATATGTATTCAATTCGAAAGTGTTTTAATAGAGCCAAAGGACAATGTCAATCGGGTATTTAAATTTAGATATTTTGTAGTTTTCACGGTCTGTGAATTAATATATATGTGTGAAAGAGTAATGTAACGGTAAAACCGATTTATACCGGTTTTGATCCAAATTTTTTTGTATTATGGACTCATTTATGAGAATTTATGTCATATATAGTACTTTATAGTCTCGTTTTAGATCACGTGGGCAATTACAGAATTAGAAAGCCCATAAATTTTCAGCTTTAGTTTATTCTCTTTAAGAATAATATGAGTGTTTCTCTCTTTTGAATTCGTTTCCTCTCCCTATAGTTTTTTTTTCTCTCTCTATGATGTGTGTTGCGACATCTCCTTATTTTCTATATATTTTCAGTAACCAACAATATATATATATATGAAATGAAGGAGTTGTGCCTTTTTGGAACATTTCTGTCTTTTGGTAAAATGTATCAAATACATCTCGTTCATTATGGACACCCAACCTGATTCGAAATTTAAAATTAAGTGTTAAAAGTATAAAGAAACAGGGGTATGTTAGAGTACAAAAAAAATAATTAATCCCTTTTCAATCAGTTTAATTTTTTGGAATAATTGATAACTCATTGTTTTCTTAATATGGTATCAAAGCTTCAGGTATTGGATATGGCTATTTTCATTTAATATTTCATCTAGCTCTTTGCTTTTTAATATTTGAGCTTTCTTATATTTGAGTTTAATGTGCAAAACTTTCATTATTCGGTCGGCTTGCACATGAAAGGGCGTGTTAGAATATAGAGAAATAATTGTGTCATTTTCCCTAGCCTAAGCTTTTGACATAATTGTAACTTAACTATTTTTTAGAAGTGAGGGTGAATCCTTTCTTCCCTTGTATATTCTTGATGAATCTATCCATTAATCAGAACTTTATTCAACTCGCATATTGTATCTGAATATTTGTATGGAAGTGTGTTATATTTACATTAGACAACGAACATAACAAAAGCTTCAGACAAATCATCATTTTCCTGGTTGTCCCCATTTGCCTCAAGTCTTTTGTAAATATATAGCAATATTGATCGATCCTTGAATCTTAATTGAGAATATAACATCTCTTTTTTCACACTCAAAATGAAATGTTGGATCCTGCTTCTGATTTTGCTGTCCATTTCTTTAAAGAATTCTAGGTATAAGCTTATCTCAGAATTCTCTTCTTTTTCTGCTTCATTTTCTCTCAACATTTCCATTTAAGCTTAGTAATTTCTTTTTCTGTTGCCAACTATGGTTGTAGATATTATTATATTTTTTGGAGCACGAAGCATCGACTGTGGTGCACCAACAGACAACACCGACAAAACACCATGATACGGTCCAAAATATTACGGTCCAAACAGACACCAATCCCAGCAGACGTGTTCGGGCCCAAATGAGCTCCAAATCCGGTTAAAACCTACGGCCCAAATACGTTTGGGCCCGGCAGGGTAATCCAACCCAACTGGCCCGATAAACTTCCCCGGCCCAGCAAAAATCCTCAAGCCCGCGAGGGATGGCCCGGCAGGCCCCCACCTAGACCTCCACTACCGCCGCTAGCCACTCTGCAACCCCTAGCCTTGCAGCCACCCTATAGCTGTAAGCCACCCTATGGCCGCCAGCCACCCTACAGCCGTCGGCCACCCTGCAACCCCTAGCCCTGCAGCCACTCTACGGCCGCCCCCTCTCCTGAGCTTGTAATCATCATACCCTCCCCACTGGCAGACGACTATAAATGGGCCATGGTATGGACTTCATAGCAGAGAGAGATTCAGATTGGCACACACACTTCACTTGATTTTCTAAAGAGTCCTCGGTTCCTCTCTCGAACCCACGACTCCTCCCCTAAATATTTGCTAACTTAAGCATCGGAGCGCCTTCGAAGGTCTCCCCTCCCCTCCTTCCGAGGGCCTTCAGTTTGTTCTTGTCACTTGTGCAGGACCCAGGCCGAGTCGTCTCCCAAGCCGAGTCCTCACCTAGGCCACGTTAGCACGCAAAGCCCAGCCTGCACCAGCTCCCAAGCCACGTCAGCATCGACAGCAAACGGCATCAACAGATTGGCGCCGTCCGTGGAAAACCACAATCTCTCGCTACAATAGAAGCGAAGAAGTAAAAGAACTTATCTGTCACGATGCCACCAAGGAACGGTGCTAGGAGAGCCAACAAGGAAGCCCCGGCTGCATGCTCGGCTCCTATCCAAGGCGACGTTTTCGGTCACCGATCCAGACCCGGATTCCCAACAATCCCAGAGCATGCCACCCCCGCCAGGGAGCAGCGTCCCTACCTTTTTGAAACCGACTCCCCAGACGACGAGGGAGACCCTGCGTACTTTCAAGCCCCGGCGACCCATGTTCAATTCCAAGAACTGTCCAGAATGATAGCCAATCTGGCCTTCAAAAACAGATTGAGGTCAGGAATCTTTAGCTCCAAGCTAACTCGACGCCCGCCCCGAGACATGAACGAAATCCTGGCCCGGGCAGAAAAGTTCATGTTGGCGGAGGACGATCAAGCCTTCAGAAGAGAAATAGAGGGAGAAACCGAAAAAAAAAAAGGAAAGACCCTGCCCCCCAGAAAGAAGTAGCCAAAAAGCCTCACTAAGAGGACAGGTATAGGCCCCACCCTCGGGTCAACAACTTCACTCCCCTCAACACTACTAGGATTGACGTCCTTATGCAGCTTCAAGACAAGTCTATCCTACAGTGGCCACCCAAGAAGCCCCTTGGAGGAGACCCCAAGAAGTGGTGTTGGTTTCACCAAATCAGTGGACACGATACGAAGTAGTGCCACGACTTGAAGGAACAGATTGAGAATCTCATTAACTAAGGGCACCTGAAGGAGTTCACTGGGCCTCGAAGGCGTGAAACCCCCGTACCACTAAGAAGAGATGACAGATGCCCTTATCAGCCCTGGCAAGAGAGATCGAATCCTCGAAGAGACGCCAGGGCAGAGCAGGAGAGGCCCCGCCAGAAGAAACCAGAAGTAGCCACGACCACCCAAATCATCAAAATGATTTGCGAATGACCGACCCCAGGAGGTAATTCGGGGCAGAGCAGCAAAGTGTATGCCAGAGCCGATAATCTCCTTCACTAAAGACGACCTGGAGGACGTGTAGACTCCTCATGATGACACTGTAGTAGTCTCACTCCTAATGGCCAACTGCGAGATACGGCAGGTCCTGATCGATAATGGAAGCTCCGCTGATATACTGTTTCATGATGCCTACCAGCGCATGGAACTGAAGGAGGGACATCTAGAGCCTGCCCCTGCCCCCTTCTACGGCTTCGGGGGATCCCTAGTCTTCCCAGAAAGAAGCATAGTCCTCCCGATAACCGTCGGGATAGTGCCGAGAACAGCTACTATACGGGCCACGTTCCTAGTGGTAAAACAACCCTCCTCCTACAACATGATAATCGGACGGCCCACCCTCAACAAACTAAAAGCCGTCGTCTCCACCTATCACCTGAAGGTCAAGTTCCCCACTAACAAAGGTGTGGGGGTGATAAAGGGGGATCAGAGAGTCTCCCGGTCCTGCTACCTGAGTGCTATCAGAGAAGGAAAAAAGACTGAGGCCCTACCACTTGAAGTGGAGTATCTGCGGGATGAGATGAAGACACCCAGAGGCCGACCCGCGGAGGAACTAACCACTGTGCTCCTAGGAGAAGACCCTGCCCGAACCATACAAATAGGAGCAAACCTCTCAAAGGAAGCCAGGGAAGAACTCCTTCACCTCCTCCGAAGGAACCAAGATCTGTTCGCCTGGTCAGGATCAGACATGCTAGGGGTCAACCCTGAAACCATTGAGCACCGCCTGAACGTAGACCCTGAATACAAGCCAGTTATTCAGAAGAAGAGGTCATTTGCCCCCGAGTGTCAGGTGGCCATCGACGCCGAGGTAGACGAGCTGCTGGAAGTCGGTTTCATCAGAGAGGCAAGGTACCCCGAGTGGGTATCTAATGTGGTAATGGTCAAGAAAGCCAGCGAAAAGTGGCGTATCTGCATTGATTTCACCAACTTAAACAAAGCTTACCCCAATGACAGCTTCCCTCTCCCCCAAATCGATCAAATGGTGGATGCCACCTCTGGGCATGAACTTCTCTCTTTCATGGATGCCTACTCTGGTTATAATCAAATCTTCATGCATGAGTCTGACCAAGAAAAGACCACCTTCGTCACCGAGCGAGGGTTATACTGCTACAAGGTAATGTCTTTCGGGTTGAAGAATGCTGGGGCAACCTACCAGAGGTTAATGAACAAAATTTTCAAAAGACAGAACGGGAAGAATGTGGAAGTCTATGTGGACGACATGCTGGTCAAAAGCCCCGAGGCACGAAACCATCACTCTGATCTGGAAGAGGCCTTCGGAGTCCTGCGCAAGCATAATATGAGGTTGAATCCATCCAAGTGTGCTTTTGGGGTAACCGGGGGCAAGTTCTTGGGATTCATGGTCACTCAGAGAGGGATAGAGGTCAACACGGAGAAGATATAGGCTATCCTCAACATGCCCCCCCAAGTCAGTGAAAGAAGTCCAGTGACTCACTGGACGAATCGCAACCCTAAGCTGTTTCATGTCTAAATCTGCAGAAAGATGCCTCCCTTTCTTTCAGGCTATCAAAAAGGCGAAGGACTTCGCCTGGTCCGAGAGCTGCCAAGAGGTGTTTGAAGACTTGAAGAAGTACCTAAGTTCGCCGCCACTTTTGACCAAGCCACTCCTGGACGAAGAACTCTTCCTTTACCTATCCGTTTGACCAAGTACTGTGGCCTCTGTTCTGGTACGAGAAGAGGCAGGTATCCAAAAACCCATCTACTACGTCAGCCGAATTCTCCATGAGGCCGAGACAAGGTACCCTCCCATCGAAAAAATGGCCTATGCTCTGATGATAGCCGCCCGAAAGCTTCGGCCTTACTTTCAAGCACACACTATTATCCTTTTGACGGACCAACCCTTGAAGCAGGTCTTTCACAATCCGAGTACTTCAGGAAGAATGGTAAAATGGGCAGTCGAGCTAGGGGAGTTTGATATCCGCTACCGACCCAGGCAATCTATCAAGGCTCAGGCCCTGGCCAACTTCATCATGGAAACGACTTTGCCCATAATTCTGGACGAACCTGAAGCACTTCTAAACAGCGGTCCCCCTCTAGGATGGAGTCTCCATGTGGATAGGTTCTCAAATTCACAGGGGAGCGGGGCAGGACTCATCCTCTGCAGCCCTGAAGGTTTCACCATTGAATATGCGTTGAGGTTCGGATTCAATGCCTCCAATAATGAAGCAGAATATGAAGCCCTTCTGGCCGGACTGAAGTTAGCCAGGGCATTGGCCGTAGAAACACTAGAGGTATTCAATGATTCTCAGTTGGTGGTGAGTCAGGTGCAAGAAGAATTCGAGGCCAGGGACGAGAAGCTCTCCCAATATCTCTGAAAAGTGAATGAGTCAGCTACCATATTTAAAACATTCCGGATAACCCGGATTCCCCGAACTGAAAACTCTAAGGCAGATGCCCTTGCAAATTTGGCCTCCTCCCAACAACTGGTACCTAGTCGAGCTATCTATCAGGAAATTCTCCCTGCCCCAAGTATAGATAAAGCCCCGGTCTTGCCAGTAGAAGAGGGACCCTCGTGGATGGACCCGATCCTCAAGTATCTGAAAGACGGAACCCAAGGACCAAGCCAGGAAGCTGATCTTCCGTGTCTCGTGTTACACCCTTATGGAAGGGCAATTATACAAAAGGGGTCTAACCACACCGTACCTACGATGCCTCAGACCCAGAGAGGCCGACTATGCTCTCCGGGTGGTCCACGAAGGGATATGCGGAAACCACCTAGGAGCTCGGGCCTTAGCCTTCAAAGTCCTCCGCCAGGGGTACTATTGGCCCATGGTTAAGGATAACGCAGCAGATTTGGTCAAGAAATGTGAAAATTATCAGCGGTAGTATCCGATATCGCATCGGCTTGCTAACCCCCTCGTCTCCATCACTAGTCCCCTTCCCTTCACCATGTGGGGGATGGATCTCCTAGGCCCATTCCCAATGGCCGTTGGGCAGAAGAAGCACCTTATTGTGGCCATTGACTACTTCACCAAATGGGTCGAAGCTGAGCCATTGGCAAGTATCACGGATCACCAAACCCAAAATTTTGTCTGGAAGTCAATAGTATGCCGATTCGGGATCCCTCGCATGCTGATCACCGACAATGGAAAGCAGTTCGACAGCTCTCGATTCAAGACATTCTGCGATGACCTCCACATCGACCATCAGTTCTCCTCTGTAGGGTACCCACAAGCCAATGGCTAGGCTGAAGTAACCAATAGGACGCTCCTTCAAGGAATCAAAAGAAGACTCAACGAAACAGATAACCAGTGGGTAGAACAGCTCTACCACATCCTTTGGGCTTATCGAACAACGACCCGAACGCCAACAGGGGAAACCCTCTTCTTCATAGTGTATGGGTCAGAGGCCGTCATTCCTCTAGAAATCGGGGTCCCATCACTCCGAGTAAAGTGCTTTGAGCCGAGCAACAACGAAGAAGGGTTAAAAATGAAGTTGGACCTAGTTGAAGAAACCAGGGACAAAGCTCAAATTCGCCTTGCAAATTACCAGCAAAAGGCTACTAGGTACTATAACTCCCGGGTACGGCCCAAACACTTCAAACTTAATGACCTCATCCTCCAGAAGAGTGAAGTCTCACGCCCTCGACACACGGGAAAGCTGGTCTCGAATTGGGAAGGCCCTTACAGGGTTCGAAGAATCTGCAAGATAGGCATTTATGAGCTTGAGGACATGGAAGGGAAGCCCGTTCCCCGCACCTGGAATGCGGAGAACCTCCGTAGATTTTATCAATAAAATTTAAAAGCACAAAAATCAATAAAAATTTGAAATTCTGAAACTCTTTTATTTCATTCATAGAAAAAGAGGTGTACAAAAGGGAGGCATTATTGGCCTTGGATACAAACAGGGGACTATTTTGGAGCAATCGAGGCCTCGAGAGCCTCATAGTCACCCAAGGACTGAACCTCGCTCTCCTCTCCAGCTCGAGCCTCCCCGACATCACCACTTTGGGCAGGTGGGGCTTCACCTAGGCCCTCTGGACCCCCAACCTGAACAGCTGCACCCTCTCCTCCTCCTGAAGAATCCACGCCAGAGCCCTCGGAGTCGGTTGCCAGATCAAGGCCTGAGAAATCCAACCCCGGGAAAAGAAGCATAACCCTCCTCTTAGCTTCATCGAAACCTTCAAGGTACTGGATTGCCCATTCCTTCGTTAAATAAGCCTCTTTCTCCGCAGAACGACGCCAAACTTCCTCTAGCTCCTCCCTCAGGACGTCTTCTGTTCGACGGTGATGGTCCCTGTCAAAAATTGCCTCTGCCTTCTCACTCTCCGATGTCTCGAGGGAAATGGTCAGGTCATGGGCAATGTCCTCAGACTCCTTCAGCTTAAGCTTGGTCTTGGCCAAGCGGTCCGTTATCTCCAAGGCACATCGAGAAAGCATCCCATGAAGAACCCTGGCCTGAGAAGAAGCAACCTCTGACGCTGAGCAGAGCAACTCAAAAGGCTTCGACGAAATTTTTGCCCTATCACGAGGTGGGATCCCTAGCACCAAGTGCTCTCGAGCGACCTTGGTGCTGGCAAACACTGAGTCATCCAGCCTCAGAGCCCACTGAAGGGTGAAGAGAGGGGCCATCTCAGATATTTCCCCCAGGCAAGGGAGCCCCTGAAGAAGTAGGGGCGACCGGAGGCCTTGGAGGGCTATCAACCGGGATCGAGGCCACGACCCGAACCTTGGCTCTCTTTTTTTGCCCAGAGCCGCTAGCTTCGGCTGCCCTCTTCTTCTCACGAGCTAGTTCATTTTCCATCGCCGCCATCTCCATGTCTGCACAAAAAGAAAAGCATTAAAAACTTAGGAGAAAGTAAGTGAAAATTCCTATAAGTCGACGAGCCAGCGACTACAATGAAAGAGGCGCGAGGGAAGGCGGGGAGGACACAGGCCGCGCCTGTGGAGTTCTTCATTATCTCCAAGAACATCGATCTCCAAGGGTGCGGCCAGCATTACCCTCAGTGTTTCCTCCTCACGCGGGGGGAGGTGTGGCTTTTTTGCATTTGCCAACATGCTCCAGGCCCCAAGTGAGAGGGACGTCGAAACTTTCAGCAGACTGGAGAAAGAAAAAGCCCCCATTCCATCCCTTAATGGAGGAAGGCTTATCCTTTAAAACACTATTCCCCCGCCTCGAACTAATGATGACCCAGTCCGAGTGACCTAACCAGGCTAGTTGAAAATGGGCTTTGAACACGTTAATGGTCATCACCCCCTACTTCCTGGCACACAGCAATGAATGCTAGAATTAGTCGAACCGAATTGGGCGCCAGCTGGCTTAACGCAATACCAAAATATCTAAGTATTGAGCAGAGGAACGGGTGGAGAGGGAGCCTGAGCCCCGCCTTAAGCTGATGTTCGTAGAGGCACAACTCATATGGTTACCGGCTGGACAGGACATCGCAAGCCCTCTCCCCACCCTCGGGGACCCTCATATTAAAATCCATGGGGATCCTGTATTTAACCCTCATCCTTAAAAGGTTGGATCCCACCACAGTGCTGGGAATGGTGTTCGCTTCGAACACCCATTCCTCTCTCTCTCTGTGCCCCGGGCCTCGTCTATAATAGATGTGAGTGCCCGGTCCTCATCTTTCCCTGATGATTCAGACCCTTGGCCCTCCCCTCTTTCTCTCGCGTACGGAACTAGGGCCCGACCTCTACCCCCAGAAGCCACTTCACGAGAAGTAACCCCTTCGCTAGAAGAAACACCCATTGCTTCCCCCAGCTCACTGGACAGGGCTCCGCTAGACTCACTACTAACAGACATTACTCACCAAGGAATGAAGGAAAACTCTTGTGAAAAAACTCCTAAGCAATGCCGAGTGCTCTCAGACTCTCTAGATGAACCAAAACCCTCAAAACCTCTCAAGAATGCAAAGTGAAAACTGAAGGAAGGGGGTACCCTCTTCTATAGGGGTTATGGCAGCAGAAACGAGGAATGTCAAATCACGCGTCAGAAGAACGGACATGCCCTTCACTATTTCCTATGGGCCGTTTCAAGTTCCCCAGGCACCGTTTCTAGTGACCTAGGTGCCAGCTGTCACTATAGCACGACCTCTACTAAAACTGACACGCCGTTATTTCTTATCAAGCGTCGTCATTCGTCGCAACTACCTAGTGGACCTAAAATGAGCTAAAAAGCCCACGTGCGAAGAAGGAGGTCACGACCATCTGGCAGACCTAAAATTGGCAAAAGCCCTTGAGTGCAGAAAGGCAGCAGCACGAAAGTAAAACTCTACAAATTTCTCCAGGAAATCTGAGCCTTGTCAACGCTCGGTCGAATCTCCAAATAAGTCCGAGCGTATGAGCTGCTCTGCTCACACTCGATAAATTTCTCCAGGAAATCCGAACCCCGTCAACACTCGGTCGAAATCTCCAAATAAGTCTGAGCGTATGAGCTGCTCTGCTCAAGCTCGGTAAATTTCTCCAGGAAATCCGAGTCCTGTCAACGCTCAGTCGAATCTCTAAATAAGTCCGAGCGTATGAGCTGCTCTGCTCACGCTCGGTAAATTTCTCCAGAAAATCCAAGCCCCGTCAACGCTCGGTCGAATCTCCAAATAAGTCCGAGCGTATAAGCTGCTCTGTTCACGCTCGACAAATTTCTCTAGGAAATCCGAGCCCCGTCAACGCTCGGTCGAATCTCCAAATAAGTCCTAGCGTATGAGTTGTTCTGCTCATGCTCGATAAATTTCTCCAGGAAATCCGAGCCCCGTCAATGCTGAGTCGAAATCTCCAAATAAATCCGAGCGTATAAGCTGCACTGTTCACGCTCGGTAAATTTCTCTAGGAAATTCAAGCCCCGTTAACGCTCGGTCGAATCTCCAAATAAGTCCGAGCGTATGAACTACTCTACTCACGCTCGGTAAATTTCTCCAAGAAATCCGAGCCCCATCAACGCTCGGTCGAATCTCCAAATAAGTCCAAGCGTATGAGCTGCTCAGCTCACGCTCTGTAAATTTCTCTAGGAAATCCGAGCCCCGTCGACGCTCGATCAAATCTCCAAATAAGTCCGAGCATATGAGCTGCTCTGCTCACACTCGACAAATTTCTCCAGAAAATCTGAGCCCCATCAACGCTCAGTCGAATCTCCAAATAAGTCTGAGCGTATGAGCTGCTCTGCTCACGCTCGGTAAATTTCTCCAGGAAATCCTAGCCCCGTCAATGCTCGGTCGAATCTCCAAATAATCCGAGCGTATGAGCTGCTCTGCTCACGCTCGGTAAATTTCTCCAGGAAATCCGAGTTCCGTCAACGCACAGTCAAATCTCTAAATAAGTCCAAGCATATGAGCTGTTCTGCTCACGCTCGGCAAATTTCTCCAGAAAATCCGAGCCTCGTCAATGATCGGTCGAATCTCCAAATAAGTCCGAGCGTATAAGCTGCTCTGTTCACACTCGACAAATTTTTCTAGGAAATCCGAGCCCCGTCAACGCTCGGTCGAATCTCCAAATAAGTCCGAGCGTATGAGTTGTTTTGCTCACGCTCGATAAATTTCTCCAGGAAATCCGAGCCCCGTCAATGCTGAGTCGAAATCTCCAAATAAATCCGAACTCATAAGCTGCTCTGTTCACGCTCGGTAAATTTCTCCAGGAAATTCAAGCCCCGTTAACGCTCGGTCGAATCTCCAAATAAGTCCGAGCGTATGAACTACTCTGCTCACGCTCGGCAAATTTCTCCAAGAAATCCGAGCCCCATCAACGCTCGGTCGAATCTCCAAATAAGTCCGAGCGTATGAGCTGCTCTGCTCACGCTCTGTAAATTTCTCTAGGAAATCCGAGCCCCGTCAACACTCGATCAAATCTCCAAATAAGTCCGAGCATATGAGCTGCTCTGCTCACGCTCGACAAATTTCTCCAGAAAATTCGAGCCCCATCAACGCTCAGTCGAATCTCCAAATAAGTCTGAGCGTATGAGCTGCTCTGCTCACACTCGGTAAATTTCTCCAGGAAATCCTAGCCCTGTCAACGCTTGGTCGAATCTCCAAATAAGTCCGAGCGTATGAGCTGCTCTGCTCACGCTCGACAAATTTCTCCAGGAAATCCGAGCCCTGTCAACGCTCGGTCAAATCTCCAAATAAGTCCGAGTGTATGAGCTGCTCTGCTCACGCTCGGTAAATTTCTCCAGGAAATCCGAGCCCCGTCAACGCTCGGTCGAATCTCCAAGTACGGGGGCTTTGGACCCCTTCTCAGTTCGATAAATTTGCCATCAAATTCGTACAAGTGTCAAAGGGAAGGATTTCATAGACCAAATAGCAAGAAATTATATTTCATTAACCCAAAGGATTACAATGAGCTACAGACTAACAACCTCGAAGTACAAGTAAAAGAGGACCCTAACGGCCTCGGAGTACAAGAAAAAATAAAAACACCAGAACCCCCAGGCAGCGCCGGTTACTAGCTTCTCCTCCCTCTTCAGGCTGAAAAGTTCTTGGCACAAGCCTGAAAAGTTCTTGGGGCGAACCTGAGGCTGAAAATCACCCGCTATGATCAACCCCAGGTTCAGGAGGGCCCCCACCCTCCCGCTCTAGGAACTGCAAGACGGGGACGGCGTCATTCCCCCTAATCTTTCTGCCACCAGAAGAACGGCTGCAGCCTTACTCTCAACTTCTCAAGAGCAAGTAACCCCTCCCCTCTTCTTTTTCTATTCCTAGCAAGCCGGGGGATGAGGGGTCCCTCCATCTAGAGACACGGCACTCTCCTCTCTCCACTCCACTGGGAGTCTGAAAGAAGTCCGTGTCCCCACTCGGAGTCAGGAAGAAACCCGGATCCAGTCTCACGCCAAAGAAGTCGTGATTCCTAGCCTCAAGAAGTGCTTTTCTCTCCTCATCTCAGAAACCAGACTCATTCTGCTTGAAACAAAAGATGTCAAAAGGCTTATTTATAAGATGGGAAAACACGCCCAACGATACAAATTAAATACGGTTACACGGTTTCGATGAGACTCTTCGCCTCTCCAGATGACGTTTCGCCTTTCAAAGATAACGGTGCGGCTTCCAAACGGTTGCTAATTGAAAGCAAGTTTGACCAAGGAATTCGTAAAAAACTGTTCAGTTCCCTAGACGACCCTTCACCTCCCAAAAAGTGACGGTCCGAGTTCCCATGAGCGAGTCATGCTCCTCAACTCCCATCCCGGTATAACCCTCAGTACTTCCTTAAGCACGTGAACGAACTCAAAGAAGTGGGAGGCCTGTGATACAGCCCAAAATACTACGGTCCAAACAGACACCAATCCCAGCAGACGTGTTCCGGCCCAAATGAGCTCCAAACCCGGTTAAAACCTACGGCCCAAATACGTTTGGGCCCGGCAGGGTAATCCAACCCAACTGGCCAGATAAACTTCCCCGGCCCAGCAAAAATCCTCAAGACCGCGAGGGATGGCCCGGTAGGCCCCGACCTGGACCTCCCCTACCGCCGCTAGCCACTCTGCAACCCCTAGCCCTACAGCCACCCTATAGCCGTAAGCCACCCTATGGCCGCCAGCCACCCTACAGTCGCCGGCCACCCTGCAACCCCAAGCCCTGCAGCCACTCTACGGCCGCCCTACGGTGCCCCCTCTCCTGAGCTTGTAATCATCATACCTTCCCCACTGGCAGACGACTATAAATGGGCCAAGGTATAGACTTCACAGCAGAGAGAGATTCAGATTGACACACACACTTCACTTGATTTTCTAAAGAGTCGTCGGTTCCTCTCTCGAACCCACGACTCCTCCCCTAAATATTTGCTAACTTAAGCATCGGAGTTCCTTCGGAGGTCTCCCCTCCCCTCCTTCCGAGGGCCTTCAGTTTGTTCTTGTCACTTGTGCAGGACCCAGGCCGAGTCGTCTCCCAGGCCGAGTCCTCACCTAGGCAACGTCAACACGTAAAGCTCAGCCTGCACCAGCTCCCAAGCCACGTCAGCACCGATAGCAAACGGCATCAACACACCACATGGAAAACATATGACATATTTATAAAATCTGGGATTGACAAAAATGTCTCAATAAATATATCTACTGAAGAATTCAACACCCTCCGCTACTTCCTTGATGGCCATAAGAATTGCGACAAAATGGCATTATTATGGCCAAAAAAATATCTAGTTCGGGCTGGTTTCTATTATGGAAACAATGATGGCCTCTCTAAGCCACCAATATTTGATCTTTATATTAATGATCAGTTTTGGAAGGAGATTTCAGGCGACGAACCATTACGTATGGAAATCATTTTCCCAACCAATAGACAAAATCTTGAGTTGTGCTTGGTTAGATTAGTCCAAGATCAAAATCCCTTCATTTCTTCCCTCGAGGTCATCACCATGCCAGATGATTTCTGTGTGTTGATGGACAACAACATTTTCAGTCTTCAGAGCAGAACCTACTACGGTGGTGATCGTGATATAAAGTTTAAGTTGTTCATTTGTTTAGTTACTAAAGTGCAAAGGTCATGTCCGTGAAATTTATTTCGAGTTTTATCTGGTATATGTGAACAGAACTGTTTGCATGTATGATGTACAGGAGATTAGTCGGAAAGTCCGGCTATATACCTCATCATCCAAAAAATAAATAAAAAAGATTTGTTCCTAATCCTAACTAATAGTACAAGAATTTTTTTAATCATTTTTGAGTTAATAATGTTCTATACTTATATATCGCTATGACCCTTCATTTTACTAGAAATATCCATTTCTAATAGAGTGGAGTGACAATAAAGACATGTTAGAGACTCATCGATTGGAAGCTCACGGTTTATGGTTATTCAATTTGTCATATAGCCGAAATTGAGTGTATTAAGATTAGGATTTTGAGAGTTCTATCTCTTAGCACTTTGTCTCTTTCATCTACGTAAGAGTATTATCTTCGAACCACGTAAATTATGTATTCCGGTTACTTTTCCGTTTCATTATTCTTAACAAGATGACTACCTTAATTTAAACCAGTTATGTGTCTTGTAGGGGGAGATTTAATAGAGAGTAGTAGTGGGAATTTGGAAACTAGAAGAAGTGCCAGAAAATCAGAATGTGACTTCTAACGCAACTTGGAGTGATTCATTATATGTAGAAAACTCGCCTCCAGATTTAGTGTTGTTGGCAGATGCTATTGCTCCTCAAAATGCATCGGATTCTATTTCAATGCGGATTGATCTTCCTGTCGGTACCCAGACAGCTTACTTTGTGCTTTACTTCAAAGAACCACAAAAGAAAATTTGATGCTTACATAGATGGGCAAAAGAAGGCTAATGTTACCATCCTGCAAAATGACACTAGAAGTTCTGTCATTTTACCCAGTCATTGTTTCTGGTGATGTCAATTTGACACTATCACCCATGGATGAGTCAACTTCTCCACTGATTCTCAATGCCATGGAGGTGTTTACTTCTTTCGAGTTATCCAGTAGTATCCACTCTTGTTACTGGCCTTTAATGGTAGTTGTTCTTCTTCATGTCTTTGGCATTTTGATCTTGCTAATTGTGTGAATTGGTTCACTTTTACGTTTTTTTTACTCATAGGCAACTTAATGTGAAAGTCGTGTAAGAAAAATGTCTGGATTTATATTAACTACCTGGTTGGCTTCCTCTCCTTGTTCTGCCTCCTGCAACATAGTTTTTCAATCAAGTTCCATGCATAAACCAATGTTGTTTCATTTCCAAATTAATTTTGAGCAAGTTTATGCACCACCTGGTTGCTACTTCGTTTAGTTCAATTGAAAAACACATCATGTGCTAAATCTGTACAAGAACCCTTAATTAACATAAAGATTTATGTAAATTGAATTTTTTTAAGGCTTTTTAATTTATACTATCAATTGTTGTATGTGTGTTGCAAATGAATAGGAATTATGTGTGATAAGTTGTTTTATTATTTTTTTTAGGTAATGAAACAAGGTACATAAAAAATGCTGTGCTTTAATTTCAATAAATAAGAATTAAATGAAAATATTCAAATTTTATAATATAGATAATACTAATGTAGTTTTGATGAAAAATATTGTTCAGAAGGCAAAAGGAATTTTGTTCCATTTGACGTAGATTTAAGACTATTATTTGGATTACTGGAGGTGAGGTTTTAATTTTTGAAAAAAAATATAAAATTCAGAAAAAAAAATTAAAAATTTTATACTCTAATTTTCTTGATTAAGGCAAGTTTTTTTTTTTTCTTTTTCTTTTTTGACATTCAAAAACCAACTTAAAAGAAATTGGTTAAGTTGTCTATTTTTCAATGTTAGCATAAAGTGACTTTTTCTTTAAATGCCTACTTGTTCGGTAACCATAAAATCAAAGTTTTTTTAATTTCATGTATCGTTTAGGTGATATTTTGATATTTGAAATGCAAGGAAAAACGAAGTTTTGAAAAATTTTAATCCCTTTTATCACCAAAAGGGTTTTCAAGGAACTTTTCAATTCCATTCTCCTTAAAAGGAAAAAAGAAACTTCTTTCAAACAAGGGAAGGTAACATACTCCATTATCTTTTATTCCATTATCTCAATTACTCTCATTCAAATGAATAAAATGTAAAGAAAATAACTATAATGGTCATGTTTGGTACCTAGCTTAAAACAACTTAAAGCAGCCACTTTTAAGAAAAAGTGGTTGTTTTAAGTGGCTTTAAGCCACTTACCAAACATTGTGAATGTAACATTTCTTGTTTAGAGGGATGGAAAAGAATAGAATGTTTTAGTTATAATGAAAAGTTTCACAACTACTGTAATACTCGTATTTTTATAGTAAGGGTAAATATCTATTTTAATGAATATGACAAAGAGTTAAAATCCCAGAAGGTTGAATGAGGATTGAAGGAGACAAAGGCTGAAAAGCAAAAAAAAAAAAAAAAAGTCAACAGATGAATAGTAAACTCGTGGCAGCACATGCCAACCGGGAAAATGATTGCAAAGGCAATCATGATGTTTTTTTTCTTCATCATTTCATTCTTGTCTCATAAGGGAAAAGTGAAAAAGGAAAAAGAAAAAGTAAAGAATCATGATGTTGGGAGAATACTTCTCAATCTCTCCAAATCGTGGAGACTATAAGAGAGGGGCTGCTGAAATTTTCAGCCTAAGCTCTCTCATATAAATGGGTACAAATAAGTTCAAGCAGAGTACGTGAAGGAATTTTAGTTAGTTTCATGTAATTCTTCTGTTTTCTTAAAACACTTGGGAGCTCAAAGAAATGCTGAAAGAGCAAAATTTTGAAGGAGTTTTCTGTGGAATTTTATAGAGGATCATGAGAAGTTATACGTATTATAAGGTAATAGTGTAGTATTTATTTTTGAAATTTTAACATATATGAAATTCCTGGAGCTCAAAGTAGGAATTTTCAAAGGGAGTGGTTTATGATGAATTTAAGAAATAATTAGAAACTTAATACAGATATTATGTCAGGAGTTGACTATCTACATCGGGAGAAATTTCTGAGAAGAATCGGGAACGGCAAGAAGGTGATCCACGGGTAGTTTTGAGTGCTACAAGGTGAGTTAGATTTACTTTTAGTAGTCTAAATAAAAATCAATTATTTGGTGATATTATTATAATTAATTATTAAAGTATGCTAGGGTGATTGATGAAAAATTGATTTATGGGTATGATAGGAAATTTGGTCAGGTAGAAATATTTTTCGGTGAGAAATGATATTTTTGAAAATCATAAGTTTATTTGAGAATAAAAGCAATAAATCAATTATTGATGAGATATATTGATGTTTTAATACGAGTTATGATGAGATGAATTTTAGCAGATCTTGACAAATTTTGGTGGATGATTTGAGGTGAATTTTAATAGATCTTGGTAAATTTTGGTAGATGATTTGAGATGAAATTTAGTGGATCTTGACAGACTTTAATTGATTATTTGATGTGATTTGGGAAGAGAAGAATTTAGTGGAATTTTTATATAATTTGATAAAAATCAGGATGAGTGGATGTAAGAAATTTTAAAGAAACTTTGTTATATAAAATTTGTGGATAATCAGTATAGTCAAATTAAGTGGTTTGAATCTTTATATTGTTTTTATATTACTGTTTATATTACTGTTTCATATCATTGTTCATGTGCATATGCATTTAATAATATAACCGAAAGAACCGGGAAGGCAGACGGTCTAATGAAATAACCGTGACAACCGGTATATGCTGGAATGAAAAGTGAAAACCGTGACAGCCGGTATATACTAGAATTAACCGAGAAGGCAGCCGGTCTGATTAGAATAAAAGAACCGAGAGGGCAGCCGGTCTAAGATAATAACAACCTGTCGACAGGTGGGAAGACGTTCCCATCATAATTATTTATGCATTTGCATCTGTTTTAATTATTGCTGCATGATTGAAATGCTGAGATGTGATATATTATTGTGAATTTAATTATAGATGACTGAGTCTCATAGAAAGAGACAGTCATGATGAAAATACTATTGAAAAGCTGAGATGTGGTATATTGTCATGTATGATGGCTGAGTCTCATAAAAAGAGACAGCTATGATGATGAGATTATTGAAATGCTGAGATGTGATATATTATTGTGAATTTAATTATAGATGGTTGAGTCTCATAGAAAAAGACAGTTTGGTGATAAGACTTATCTAAATGATAGACTTTATGATGTTAACCTCATTACGAGGTAATTATGAGATAATTGATGGTCTTAAGGTGGACTGATTGATGATTGAGAAGAAGAGATTGATAGAAAATAAATCTTATGATATGGGAAATGATATTAGAAAGTTGTTATCAGGTTATGTGAAAAATAAAATATTAAATATTAAATGACTATTTATGGAATTTGGAATACTTTTAGTAAATTTAATTCACTGAGCTTGTGAAGCTCACCCCTCATTGTACAATGATTTTCAGGTAGCAGGCTTGGCAAATAGTTTGGTGAGTTGAGGTTCAGAAGAAATCATTTTCTGTAAGCCGCGTACGTGTCGTCATCCTCAGACTAATGAGAAAATAAAATGAAAAAATTTATTTGTAATTTTTCATGCATTTTACGTTGTATAGAATGCTTAAATATCATATTGATGTAAAGTTCTTTTGATGATATTTATTGTTGCATATATGTGTCGTGCTGGGATTCTCAAAATGTGATGATATCGTTTCGGGGTGGCCAACCCGGGATGGGTCGTTACAAATACCCTTCATCATTAATTATTAAAAAGCTTAATAAAGATAGTTTTGGTATTTCAAGTCAAAGTTAATAAATGAGGATTACAATATCTCTAAAAGTCTCTGGATTGAGAGAACTCTAAAATTGAGATTTTGAAAGCAATAAGAGGTTTTCAAAGAACTCTCCAATTTCATTATCCTCCTTAAAAAAAATTAATCTCATAGTTACACCTAAATTTTGAAGTGATTCATACATTTTCAATTTGAATCAATTTAATATCACCGATTCTCTCGTAAAAATATGTGTTTTAGTTGTTTGATTTGAAGTACAAGGAAGTAGATAAGCTTCCCATCATGTCCATCTCAAATTCACCTTGCATACACTTGGCAAACTCTTGACACATAGATTCATTAATAGCACCAAATATAATATCATCAACATATATTTGGACTAGAAGAGTGTCATTTTTGTGAGTTTTAGTGAAGAGGGTTGTGTCAACTTTACCTCTTCTAAAATTATTGTCTATTAAGAATTTACTTAGTCTTTGTCACAAAGTTTACTAATACTTAGTAAATTTAGCTTAAGGCCTTGTACTAGCAATACATTATCTAAGGTTGAGAAATCATTACCGACTTTTCCATGCCCGATGATCTTTATTTTGGTGTTGTCTCCAATGGTGACAAATCCACCATCTCTTAGAGTTAGCTCCTTGAATACACTTTTATCACCGGTCATGTGCTTTGAGCATCCACTATCAAGGTACCAACAGTTACCTTTTTCTTTGGTGTGGAGACATATCTACATCACACAAGGATACACGATTGCACTTTTGGGTACCCAAAATTTCTTGGGTTCTTTGGGGTTAGTCCTTGAAAATATGGTTCCTTTTGGGACCCACACTTTCTTAACAACATATGGTGATCTATAGATATGTTGATGATGCACAATCCTAGGATAGTAGTTATTGAAATTTCTAGGATATCTTAGATGTGCATGCCTATAATGCTTAGGATATAAGTTCCTAGGATACATGTTTCTATTATGAGGAATATGAATATGCATGCTATTTCTAGAAAATGTATGATGATGATTTCTAGGATACATGCTTGCATTATTATGAGTATGCATATTATTTCTAGGATAACCATGATAGTAATTCCTAGGATATGCATGTGCAGTGTGCAAGTTTTGATTATACATATTTTTTCTAGGATGCACATGATGGTTATTCCTAGGATGTGTATAAGCATTTCTTGAATGAGCATAAATATAAGCATGAGTATTTCTAGGATGCTTCATTCTAGTATATACATTAGAATTAGTATTTCTACACCTACTAGCATTCATTGAGGGAATGCTTTTTACCTTGCTAGTGGTCTTTGAAGTAGAGGCTTCATTCACACATGATGCTTTCATGAATAAGCTTTCTTTTGATTTTTGCTTGCCTAATGGAGAATAATCTAACCCGGATTTTCCTCCATTTAATCTTTGGAAAGATAGTACTTCATCTAGCTTTTCTTTTCTAAGCATAAGTCTAGATATTGTGCCATTCCATTATATTATCTTCTTCTTTAAGTTTTCATTTTCATCTTTAAGAAGATCTTGAGAAGAATCATAAAGTAATGAAGATAGTTTATCTTTTTCTTCTCTTAGACCTACTATCTCTTTAGAAAGAGATGACATCTCTTTTTTAAGAATGGTGTTCCTAGAATCGAATTTCTTCAATTCTTCATACATTTCATTTATGACTTCTATCAATTCTTCACTACTACTAACAATGTTATTTTTTTGAAGAGGAAGAAATCGATACCTCATTTTCGTCGTCGATTGCCATAAGACATAGGTTGGCAATTTCCTCGCATTCGATCTCTTTATTCGAGGAGTCTTCTTCTTCTTCATCACCATCACGATTAAGATCTTCAATTTCCATAAAAGGTAAGGATGTGGTGGAACCATCAATTTTGTAATCCAAGTAGCTTTCATGTTTCTTGAGGGATTCCACAAGCTCTTCTAAACTTTCAGTTGTAGAAAGCTTTGTCAAAATAATTTTCCATTGATTTGACAAAGACCTAAGAAATATTCTCACAAGTTCAAGGTTAGAATAAATTTTACCCATGAAAGACAAAGTTTTAACAAGTATGGTAAAACGAGTTTGCGAATCAAAAATTGATTCATTTTCATTCATTTTAAAATGCTCTAAGTCATGAACAAAGTTTTTCAATTTAAAATTCTTTTCTTGCTGATTTCCTCCATGAATGACCTCTAATAAATCTCAAATTTCTTTTGCAGTCTTACATGAGGAAAGTTGATCAACTTTGTTTTGATCAAGAGAACTATAAAACATGTTCATAACTTTAGCATTTAGTTGAATGAATTTACAATCATTTACATCAAAATCATTTTCATTTTCAAGAACGAAATACCAAGCATAATAATCATAAGCTTGAATAAAAATCTTCATTTGAGCTTTCCAATTGGTGAAATTTTTTCCATGGAGAAGAGGAGGACTAGAAGGATCTCTTCTTTCTAAAAATATAGTTGTCATAGGATCAACTCTAGGATGTTAAGCCTAAAATAATAGCACCTTGCTCTGATACCAATTGTAGACTGAGGTTTCAACCCAAGAGGGGGGTGAATTGGGTTTTTAAAAACTTTCGCGGAATAAATACAAGTTTATAAAAACATATAACCAACAGGCAATTAAACAAGTAATATGTTGTAAATAAAGAGTTTAAGGAATAGAGAATGCAAACTCAGTTTATAGTGGTTCGTCAATATCGGATTCGTTCCGACCCTACGTTCACTCTCTTCAAAGAACCTCTTTGAAGTAATCCACTAAGAAACTTACTCGTGCAACTTCACGGGTGTTGCACAAACCGAACACAAGCAACTTACGGGTGTTTTTCAAATCGTACAATCCCCTTCCTCTCGGAAGTAATCTCCTTCTTTTCAGAAATAATCCCCTTCCTCTCAGAAGTAATCCTCTTCCTTTCAGAAGTAATCCCTTTACAATAAAAGTTGTAAAGTAAATGGTAGAGAGACAGCAAATGAAAGCTTATACAACTGAATAATGTCTCTCTTTCAAAGTAAAGCTTGAAGAATGGCTCAACATGAGTATTTCAAAGCTTTTTTGAGTTTCAAAGAATGAATGACTTGATTGTGTGTGTTCTTCTCTTTTTGAATGTCTTCTCCTCCTTATTGAATGCTGAATTGAGTGAGTTTATATAGCCATGAATTAATATGGCCGTTAGACTTTAATTTGAAATGTTTGTGCCTTTAAAATCTCAGATTTCGAGTCCCAACGGTTATATTTTTGAACTTCTAGTTGACTGGGTCGAGATACCAGTCGATTAGGTCCTCTTTAAAAATCACATTTTTAATGGTACAGTGTTACAAGTCGACTGGTATGACTTACCGGTCGACTGGGAACCTTCTGCCCGTTTTACCAGTCGATTGGTACTATTCACCCGGTCGACTGGGTCACTATTTGTGTGCTGCTACAGTGTTTTCAGGATGAACAGTATTTTCAGCATCAACTTTCTTCATATCTCTTTATTCTTTTTGGATTTTTGAGTTCCAAAAAATCTCCTAATTGAATCAAACTTTCTTATACATTAAACACATGAGTTAAACACTTCAAAAGTGTTTTGTTATCATCAAAATTAATCTAATCAATTTCTTGATTAAGGTATTTTTGATGATAACAAAACATATTACAGATTTAAGCATAATGTGTGTGCAAGATATATGAAAAATGATATATTACAAATGCTCAAGTAATTTTCTATGTCAACATAAATTCTTCTTAAGTTCAATTAGAGAATGTTAAGTAATGAGCCTAATTAATTTATTTGCATTTAATAAAATCACATGGATATTTTATATCTTCAATTAATTAAGACTATATAATAAAACGCAATGCGAATATAATTAGCTTCTAACAATTGAAATGCTTACAAAGAGTATCTTAGGATTCAAACCTATAATTTATCCCTATTGTCTTTGAAGTTTCATTTCAATTATTCTCCTTGAATTTGATCTTTTGGAGAGCTTATTGACTTTTGAGATCATCAACTTTGATTCACCAATTTCTACAATCTTGATCTCCTTTGATGTATAAGCACTATTAACAATCTGTATTACTCAAGTAATATTCATTAATGCTTAATTAAGATTTTTGTCACTATCAAAATCATTCAGGGTCAACAATGGTTATTCCTAGGATGTGTATAAGCATTTCTTGAATGAGCATATATATAAGCATGAGTATTTTTAGGATGCTTCATTTTAGTATATGCAGTAGAATTAACATTTCTATATATGCTGGCATTCATTGAGGGTGTGTTTTTGACTTTGCTAGTGATCTTTGAAGTAGAGGCTTCATTCACACAAAAGACTTTTATGAATAAGCTTTCTTTTGATTTTTGCTTGCCTAACGGAGAATAATCTAACCCGGATTTTCCTCCATTTAATCTTTGGAAAGATAGTACTTCATCTAGCTTTTCTTTTCTAAGCATAAGTCTAGATATTGTGCCATTCCATTATATTATCTTCTTCTTTAAGTTTTCATTTTCATCTTTAAGAAGATCTTGAGAAGAATCATAAAGTAATGAAGATAGTTTATCTTTTTCTTCTCTTAGACCTACTATCTCTTTAGAAAGAGATGACATCTCTTTTTTAAGAATGGTGTTCGTAGAATCGAATTTCTTCAATTCTTCATACATTTCATTTATGACTTCTATCAATTCTTCACCACTACTAACAATGTTATTTTTTTGAAGAGGAAGAAGTCGATACCTCATTTTTGTTGTCGATTGCCATAAGAAATAGGTTGGCAATTTCCTCGCATTCGATCTCTTTATTCGAGGAGTCTTCTTCTTCCTCATCACCATCACGATTAAGATCTTCAATTTCCATAAAAGGTAAGGATGTGGTGGAACCATCAATTTTGTAATCCAAGTAGCTTTCATGTTTCTTGAGGGATTCCACAAACTCTTCTAAACTTTCAGTTGTAGAAAGCTTTGTCAAAATAATTTTCCATTGATTTGACAAAGACCTAAGAAATATTCTCACAAGTTCAAGGTTAGAATAAATTTTACCCATGAAAGACAAAGTTTTAACAAGTATGGTAAAACGAGTTTGCGAATCAAAAATTGATTCATTTTCATTCATTTTAAAATGCTCTAAGTCATGAACAAAGTTTTTCAATTTAAAATTCTTTTCTTGCTGATTTCCTCCATGAATGACCTCTAATAAATCTCAAATTTCTTTTGCAGTCTTACATTAGGAAAGTTGATCAACTTCGTTTTGATCAAGAGAACTATAAAACATGTTCATAACTTTAGCATTTAGTTGAATGAATTTACAATCATTTACATCAAAATCATTTTCATTTTCAAGAATGAAATACCAAGCATAATAATCATAAGCTTGAATAAAAATCTTCATTTGAGCTTTCCAATTGGTGAAATTTGTTCCATGGAGAAGAGGAGGACTAGAAGGATCTCTTCTTTCTAAAAATATAGTTGCCATAGGATCAACTCTAGGATGTTAAGCCTAAAATAATAGCACCTTGCTCTGATACCAATTGTAGACTGAGGTTTCAACCCAAGAGGGGGGTGAATTGGGTTTTTAAAAACTTTCATGGAATAAATACAAGTTTATAAAAACATATAACTAACAGGCAATTAAACAAGTAATATGCTGTAAATAAAGAGTTTAAGGAATAGAGAATGCAAACTCCGTTTATAGTGGTTCTTCAATATCGGATTCGTTCCGACCCTACGTCCACTCTCTTCAAAGAACCTCTTTGAAGTAATCCACTAAGAAACTTACTCGTGCAACTTCACGGGTGTTGCACAAACCGAACACAAGCAACTTACGGGTGTTGTTCAAATCGTACAATCCCCTTCCTCTCGGAAGTAATCTCCTTCTTTTCGGAAATAATCCCCTTCCTCTCAGAAGTAATCCTCTTCCTTTCGGAAGTAATCCCTTTACAATAAAAATTGTAAAGTAAATGGTAGAGAGACAGCAAATGAAAGCTTATACAACTGAATAATGTCTCTCTTTCAAAGTAAAGCTTGAAGAATTGCTCAACATGAGTATTTCAAAGCTTTTTTTAGTTTCAAAGAATGAATGACTTGATTGTGTGTGTTCTTCTCTTTTTGAATGTCTTCACCTCCTTATTGAATGCTGAATTGAGTGAGTTTATATAGCCATGAATTAATATGGCCGTTAGACTTTAATTTGAAATGTTTGTGCCTTTAAAATCTCAGATTTCGAGTCCCAGCGGTTATATTTTTGAACTTCTAGTCGACTGGGTCGAGATACCAGTCGATTGGGTCCTCTTTAAAAATCACATTTTTAATGGTACAGTGTTACCAGTCGACTGGTATGACTTACCAGTCGATTGGGAACCTTCTGCCCGTTTTACCAGTCGACTAGGTCACTATTTGTGTGCTGCTACAGTGTTTTCAGGATGAACAGTGTTTTCAGCATCAACTTTCTTCATATCTCTTTATTCTTTTTGGATTTTTGAGTTCCAAAAAATCTCCTAATTGAATCAGACTTTCTTGCACATTAAATGCACGAGTTAAACACTTCAAAAGTGTTTTGTTATCATCAAAATTAATCTAATCAATTTCTTGATTAAGGCATTTTTGATGATGACAAAACATATTACAGATTTAAGCATAATGTGTGTGCAAGATATATGAAGAATGATATATTACAAATGCTCAAGTAATTTTCTATGTCAACATAAATTCTTCTTAAGTTCAATTACAGAATGTTAAGTAATGAGCCTAATTAATTTATTTGCATTTAATAAAATCACATGGATATTTTATATCTTCAATTAATTAAGACTATATAATAAAATGCAATGCGAATATAATTAGCTTCTAACAATTGAAATGCTTACAAAGAGTATCTTAGGATTCAAACCTATAATTTATCTCTATTGTCTTTGAAGTTTCATTTCAATTATTCTCCTTGAATTTGATCTTTTGGAGAGCTTGTTGACTTTTAAGATCATCAACTTTGATTCACCAATTTCTACAATCTTGATCTCCTTTGATGTATAAGCACTATTAACAATCTGTATTACTCAAGTAATATTCATTAATGCTTAATTAAGATTTTTGTCACTATCAAAATCATTCAGGGTCAACAATGGTTATTCCTAGGATGTGTATAAGCATTTCTTGAATGAGCATATATATAAGCATGAGTATTTTTAGGATGCTTCATTTTAGTATATGCAGTAGAATTAACATTTCTATATATGCTGGCATTCATTGAGGGTGTGTTTTTGACTTTGCTAGTGATCTTTGAAGTAGAGGCTTCATTCACACAAAAGACTTTTATGAATAAGCTTTCTTTTGATTTTTGCTTTCCGAATGGAGAGTATCCTAAACCGGATTTTCCTCCACTTAATCTTTGGCAAGAAAGCACTTCATCAAGCTTTTCTTTTCCAAGCATGAGTCTAGATATAGTGCCATTCAATTCTAATATCTTATTCTTTAAGTTTTCATTTTCATCTTTTAGGAAATCTTGAGAAGAATCATAACGCAATGAAGATAGTTTATCTTTTTCTTCTCTTAGACTCATCATTTCATTAGAAAGAGATGATACCTCTTTCTTAAGAGTTGAGTTCCTAGAATCGAATTTCTTCAATTCATCACGCATTTCATTTATGACTTCTAACAATTCTTCATCACTACTATCAATGTTATTTTTAGAAAAGGGAGAAGATAATACCTCATTTTCATCATCGATTGCCGTGAGATAAAGGTTTGCAATTTCCTCGTATCCGACTTCTTTATCCGAGGAGTCTTCTTCTTCTTCATCACTCCAAGTGGTTGCAATCATAGCTTTCTTCTTAAAGCTCTTGTATGGTTTGCTTGTAGCTATGCAATCGGCTTTGATATGACCGGGCTTATTGCATCAATAGCACACAAGTGGTTCCCTTTTTTAGGTGGGATCTTTTGTGTATGGTTTCTTGCTTTTCTTCAAGAATCTATGAGACCGTTTGGTAATTAAGGCCATTTCTCCATCCTCTTCACTGCACTCCGCTTCTTCTTCTGATTCCTCTTCTTTGTTGCATGTAAAGGCTTTAAGAGCAATTACCTTTCTCTTCTTCTCATCATCATTGACAATTGGATTTATTTCTTCCATCTCATATGTCAACAATGACCCAAGAAGTGTCTCAACATCAAGTTTGTCGAGATCTTTGGCCTCCGTGATGGTCGTCTTCTTTGCTTTCCAAGTGGGTGGCAAAGATCTTAAGATTTTTCTTGTTAGTTCAAACTCCTCAATGTTCCTACCAAGAAGCTTCTAACCATTAACAATAATTGTGAAACATGAGTGCATTTGAGAAATTGTTTCATTAGGAGACATTCTAAAAGATTCATATTCAGATACTAGCATATAGATTTTTGATTTTTTAACCTCACTAGTTCTTTTATATGTAACTTGCAATTTATCCCATATCTTCTTTGCCGAAACACATGCAGAGATTTAGTTGTATTCAGATATATCTAAAGCACAATGTAAAATGTTTGTGGCTCTACTATTGAGAGACATCATTCTACAATCCTCATCATTGTATTCAGTTTTGAGTTTAGGCATTGTATGATTGATTTCTCCAATAGTTATTTCCTTTGATGGAATTTTAGGCCCTTCTTCAATGACTCTCCATAGATTATAATCTTGTTCTTCGACAAAGATTTTCATCCTGTTTTTCCAATAGTTAAAGTTGGAGCCATTGAACAAAGGAGGCCTAGTATATGAGTGTCATTCAGAATAGCTATTTGCTGCCATCGGATCAACTCAAGGATATTAAGCCTAAAATTGAGAACGATGCTCTGATACCAATTGCAGACTGAGGTTTCAACCCAAGAGGGGGGTGAATTGGGTTTTTTAAAAACTTTTACTAAGTAATCACAAGTTTATAAAAACTGATAACACCACAAGCATATAAACAAGTAGTATGTGCTATAAATAAAGTGCTTAAGGAATAGAGAATGCAAACTCAGTTTATAGTGGTTCGGCGATATCGGATTCGTTCCGACCCTACGTCAACTCTCTTCAATGAACCTCCTTGAAGTAATCCACTTAGAAATTTAGTCGTGCAACTTCACGGGTGTTGCACAAACCTTACAATCCCTTCCTCTCGGAAGCAAACCCCTTCCTCTCGAAAGCAAATCCCTTTACAATAAATACTGTAAAGTAAATGGTAGAGAGATAACAATGAAAGCTTACACAACTGAATAATATCTCTCTTTCAAGGTAAAGCTTGAAGAATGGCTCAGCATAAATATTTCAAAGCTTTTTGTGTATCAATGAGTAAAAACTTGATTGAATGTGTGATTCCTCTTTTTTTGAAATGCTCAATGGAGTGGGTTTAAATAACCTTGATGTTATATGCCCGTTCTGTGCTGATTTGGTACGTTTTGGTACAATTTGTGTTGAAATCTCGCGACTCAACGGTCATATTTTTTGAACTACCAGTTGACTGGGTCTTAGTACCAGTCAACTGGGTCAAGATTAAAAATCACATTTTTAAGGCTATTGAAGGTACTAATCAACTGGGTATGACTTACCAGTCGACTGGGAAACTTCTGCCCAAAGTACCAGTCGACTGGGTTGTTCTTACCAGTCAACTGGGGACTGTCTGTCCAAAACACTAGTCTTCTGGTGTAAGTACCCAGTCGACTGGTTTGCCTTTCAACCCAGTTTTTCATTCTTTTAAAAGGTTTTGATTTTAAAACATTAGTTTTTAAAATGTTTTTTCAAAATGAGCTATTGGACAAGTTTTTTACCTGAACAAGTGATATTTACAACTTGGTCAAATACCTTAACCTATACTAGGTTTTCTGTCTTGACTTGGTGTTTGATTCGGGTTGAGTTCTTGCACCTTGATCCTTGGTTGAACGCTCTTATTGCTTAATACACTTAAATAGCATTGTTAGTATAATAAGAGTTGTGTTTTGTCATCATTAAAATATAGGTGAGGGTCAACAATATATAAATGAAAAACCCTACAAATAGGTAGAAGTTACCATATCGTGTTGGATCCATTGATGTTGTCCTTACTTTTTGGCTTTTCCTACCTTATTTGAATGCACTTCGTTAAAAAAAAAAAAAAAAGCATCAAGTGATTTTTTAAAAAGGAAAAGCCAATGCTTCATCATTTTTTAATTTTTCTTATTTCGTTTATTTTTATATTTATCTTATATATTAAAACCATAAAGTATGATCTTACCTCCCCATTGCTTATGATCCTAAAAGTCATGAGAGACAGAAAAAGAACATTATCAAAGAAGGAATAAGGATAACTTACAAGGAACAAAGTCATTATCAAAATTTGTAGTTATTATTTTTGGAATGTTATTTTCATACATATATATCGACAGAGAGACGTGGAAAATGTTTAAGATTATTCTGTTTTTTGTTTTGGCCGTCCTAGTCCAGCACCTGCGAGTACAACAATATTAAACAAGGATTACGGAGAAATTGCAAGGAACAAAGTCTAATACTTAATCACATAAAAAAATTTAGCTATTATTATTGGATTGTCATTTTCTCATCATCTTCAAATTTAACTTTTATAGCGTTATGATTAGAGAGCTCGAGTTTGAATATGATTGGTTGTTGTTTAGTGCTAGATTTCTTACAATTGCTGGTCTTTCTTAATTTTCTTTGAGTCTTGTCCGCCAACGGCAGCACTTCAGGTATAAAAGATCAGAATTTGCCTTATGAAAGCATTTAATTCTCTTGTGATTTGAAAGCCAATCTCTCTCTCCATGGAGAAACTAAAGGTGGCAATACTACTGTTGATCATGTTGCTAGCTGTGTCTAGTTTCCCTGCCCGTGGTAGCTTCTGTAAGTTTAAAATTTATCCTCACTGCATTTTCTTTCCTTTTCTAATAAGGAAATGAGATTTACACTTGTTATCAGATTGAAGTAAATGCAAATTCCCTGTTAGCTGTTAGTACTTTTATTTTTTTTCCTTTTGCAGTTGTTAAAACATGCAATGCTATTAGACATTCAAGAAGAAAGATCAAAGGGTGCTCCCAGTCGTAAAAAAATTCTTCAGTTTTTACGGAAAATTTTGCATTGTAAAGGCATAAAAACTGAAGAATTTTTGCAACCAAACGTGCCCGAGATCCCTTTAGCATGCACGTATCCCCTCCCTAATGTCAAGACGTCAGTAATCCTTTAAATTTTTTATCTGTTCTGTTCCAGATCCTAATTGGCGAAACATTGATAGTGGGGGGAACAGACTTTTTTGATGATCCATATACTTCTGTAACATGGTATACTGATGACATATACATAAAATCAGGAGAAAGAGCACGCATCTCTGATGATTATGTTGGGCGCTATGGATATGTAATGCAGACATTAAGATCTTTTCCTACAGGGACAAATAATTGTTACCATCTACCTTTGACAATGCAAGGGAAGTATCTTATCCGTGCAGGTTTTCACTACGGTAACTATGATGGTCGCTGGAAACCTCCAATATTTGCTCTTGAAATTGATGGCAACATATCATTAACAGTTGATACTTCTGTTACCAATAATTACCCAATCTTCCATGAAGTGATGTTGGTCACACAGAAAGAATATATTGATGTCTGCTTGGTTAGGACACAGAAAGATCACACTCCCTTCATTTCTTCTCTTGAAACTGCATTTATTGTTGAAGATGTCTACAAGTTCATGAAAAATGACACAATTTTGTACCTTGAAAGAAGAACAAATTATGGTGCCAACTCCAGTGTTGAGTAAGTAAACATTTCTTTAAATCTTTCAAATGAGATGACCTAATAATTTTTAGTGCATAATTTGATAGAATTTGAGATGGTCTAGGGAAACCTTCCAACTAACGTTCAATACTGTTTGGCCTAGATGCAGTTTCAACAATTGGGACTTGGGAATTAAAAAGGTATTTGAAACAATTTTTGATAAAACCATTGTGGAGAATTTATTTTTCAGCTTCAGATTTTCTTAAAAACTGTTTTTGAGGTGTTTGATGTAATTTCTGTTTCATGGAACCTAAAACCGTTTTGAAGCTAGGTCTAGTGGTAACTATTGAAAAGAGAAGAGTTTCTAAGAACAAAAAGATGTCTCAATTTTGGATATAAGGCGCAGGATATGAGAGATTCTTGCCTAGACTTGATCAATGAGATTTTTTTAGATGAAAGATACTTAATTTTCACACCAAATAAAGAGAGAAAGAGAGAAAATTTCTCCTCTCTCTCTGTATGATGGTGGAGAGTACCTCCAGTTCAGAAAAGTTTCATGGTCCATGACTAGGCGAGAATTTTTCACAGGATATTGGTTCCACGTTGATTGAATATGTAAGTTGTTTCCAGGTTAGAAGGTACTGCATGACTTGGCTTTCAATATTGCTCAAGAATAAGTGTATAACTCTGGAATTTACAGGGACCGTTTTAGTCGCTATGATGAGGAGTATAATAGGATTTGGAGTCCAGAAGAAGTACCAGGATACCTAAGTCAATCTCTAAACAAGGATGAACCATCCACGGCCGAAAACTACCCTCCCTATAAAGTGATAGTATCTGCTACTGTAGCACAAAATGTGTCGGATTCTATTTTCTTGACTATCAATTTTCACCAAAAACCTCCACTCTCAGCCTACTTTACATTCTACTTCTTGGAAACAAAGAGTTGGTATGCTAATGAAACCCGGAAGGTTGCGATATACATTGATGGACAAAAAAAGAATGCTACAAATGTTGCATATGAATGCAGAGTAGTGACAGTTTATCCGGTTAACATTACGACCAGTACAGCAAATGTGACTATATCTCATGCTGAAGGAAGCTCAAGGCCTCCCCTCCTCAATGCCATGGAAGTCTTTAGTGTAATGCAACGTTCTGCTCCTATTGTTGAGGTTGAGGCTTCTAAAGCTGAATTTTTGCTGCATTTCTATTCGATGTATACAGGCATGCTCTACTTTCTTGCATTACTTGTTTGGTTTGGGTATATTGGAAAATAGGGTTTTTGATCTGTCAAACTATTTTAGATGTCTGATAAGATTGTATGAAAAATTTGATTCCCTATTTGTGTGACCTATTTGTTCCAAAAACATGTAAAAGTACTATTGTCTCTCTGCATAGTTTGATTGAATAGCTAATTTGCTACTGTCAATTACAGACATGAAAGCATAATTGTCTGGTCTTTGAAGTGACCAATAGAAAACAGTAAATCAAGTGTATCGCGAATGTTACCATAATTCCACCCATGATCAATGCCATGAAAGTTTTTTCTACAACATTTGATATCTGGAATCTCATTTCCAAAGCTGATTATATGCTTCCTTTGTCTTCAATATGGTCCTTAATCCTTCTCTATTTTCTTGCGTGTATTTTGTTTACCGTAGAAACTCTATACGAATTCCCAAACAATTCTGAAAACACCAGTGAATGCTCAGTGGTTTGGTTTCTTTTGTGCAAAATGCAATCATCCGTTGGGTTTCATTGTATCTGAGGCAATTTGTAGAATACCCTTTACACACCAATCTGTTTATGGTCGAGGCAAATAAAGCCCTAAGAGTATATTAGAGATAAATAAATTTTATAAATTTTATGAAATTCGTTTGTAATTCCAGATTTTTTTTATGTTTGAACAAAAACAATGAAATTCTTTACGAAATGAATTCACTATGAAATTGAGTTAATTTGTTGCATTCACAAATGAATTTAACAAAATTGAGAGTTTAAAGTTATGTTTGACCAAAATACTCTCTCTCTTCTTCCCTCCTCTCCCTCCCTCTCTCTCATCTTTTGAATTTTTATTTATTTCAAACATTTTAAATAGAATTCAAACGAATTTTTCAATTATTTAACATAAGAATGCTAAACATAACATTTTTTGCTACATCTAATTGAAGCTCCGGACATAACTACATTTCATGCCGTCTAAATAAATATAGGATATAGATCTATAACCAGTATTATATAAAGGGGAATTATTTTTCAAGGGAGATAAGTATGCTTCCACGGCATTTTTTGTCATAAAAAAAAACTTTCAGTCCCAAAAGTTGTTTTACAAAAAATTACCATGGAAACAAACTTATCACTTGTGGAAGAAAAAAAAAAAACTACCCTCATATAAATGAACTTTCTTAGTTATATTCAATGACAACTTTTCTTAATTATATTCGCTTTCCTACCATACTAAATACCCTTATACCTACCAAAATTAAAGCAAAAAAATAGCAGTTATGGTGAACCTGAGTCAATCTCCTGATCCATTGGTTTTGTGTCTGCTCCGATGTAAGCTCAATGTCCATGTGAAGAACTAAGTCAAATGCTTGCTTGGCAGCTGACACTTGGAATATATGGTCATAGACAATCATTAGAGCTTATTAGTTACAGGTTAAAAAAATATGTATTCAATTCGAAAGTGTTTTAATAGAGCCAAAGGACAATGTCAATCGGATATTTAAATTTAGATATTTTGTAGTTTTCACGGTCTGTGAATTAATATATATGTGTGAAAGAGTAATGTAACAGTAAAACCGATTTATACTGGTTTTGATCCAAATTTTTTTGTATTATGGACTCATTTCTGAGTTTTTATGTCGTATATAGTACTTCACAGTCTCGCTTTAGATCATGTGGGCAATTACAGAATTGAAAAGCTCATAAATTTTCAGCTTTAGTTTACTCTCTTTAAGAATAATGTGAGTGTTTCTTTCTCTTAAATTCGTTTCCTCTCTCTATAGTTTTTATCTCTCTCTATGATGTGTGTTGCGACATCTCCTTATTTTCTATATATTTTCAGTAACAAACAATATATATACATATATATATATATATATATATATGAAATGAAGGAGTTGTGTCTTTTTGGAACATTTGTGTCTTTTGGTAAAATGTATCAAATATATCTCGTCCATTATGGACACCCAACCTGATTCGAAATTTAAAAATAAGTGTTAAAAGTATAAAGAAATAGGGGTACGTTAGAGTACAAAAAAAATAATTAAACCCTTTTCAATCAGTTTAATTTTTTAGAATAATTGATAACTCATTGTTTTCTTAATATGGTATCAAAGCTTCAGGTATTGGATATGGCTATTTTCATTTAATATTTCATCTAGCTCTTTGCCTTTTAATATTTGAGTTTAATATGCAAAACCTTTCATTATTCAGTCGGCTTGCACATGAAAGGGCGTGTTAGAATATAGAGAAATAATTGTGTCATTTCCCCTAGCGTAAGCTTTCGACATAATTGTAACTCAACTATTTTTTAGAAGTGAGGGTGAATCCTTTCTTCCCTTATATATTCTTGATGAATCTATCCATTAATTATAACTTTATTCAACTCGCATATTATATCTGAATATTTGTATGGAAGTGTGTTATATTTACATTAGACAATGAACATAATAAAAGCTTAAGACAAATCATTGATAAGTGCTTAAATATTCATATTTAAGCCCCTTAATTTACATGTGTTAAGCTCTTTGTCTATACGTTTTAGTCTGTTTTACTTCATTTTGTGTGTTTCACATGTTTTTATAGGTCTTGGAGAAAAAAGAAGCAGTTTTGGCACTTAAAGGAAGAAGCCTGGAAATCCTGGAGCAGCTTCTGGTCAACGTACGATTGATCGCACTACTGTATGCGATCGAGTGCGCATGCGATCGTTCGCACACATGAAGGATCGAGTGCAGCAATGCGATCGAGTGCAAGACGCATGCGATCGAGTGCACATGTACGGACGTGAACAGTAAACTGCAGAACCCTATTTTGGAAATAAAGAAGTTTTGTGTTTTAGGAAAGTTTATGAACTCATGAGCCTTCTAGGACTACTCAAGCCCTATAAATACACCTGTAAAGCACACACAAATAATGACTTCTTCTATCTTTTACTTTTAGCTTGGAGAAGGAAACTATAGAGGAGAATTGACGACTCTTCTCTCGGGTTTCTTCTTTCCTTTATTTTTATTATGTATACTTAACTTTTAGTAAGGGATTGGTTGAAGCCCTAATTATGTTTACTCAATAAATTTAGTATTGGCGCCCTTGCGATATTTATGTTGTGTTGCTTAACTTGATTAATACCTGCTTTTATTTAAATTCCTCATATGTATATGTCTGATCAATATGTGCATGTGGTATGGAATTGTTAGTTAGATCAATTTGGATGACCGAGTCCTGGGTCTGACATTAGTAACAAAAGATATCCACATCGGATTCTTGGGTTAATCAACATGGGAAACCGGGAGTAGATACCATGCCCTAGGTCCCGTGTGGTTGTCGATTTCCACAGATCCTATGCTCTCTTAAGGAACAACTCAGTATACACCAGGTTGAATCCCTTGACAGAGAAAAGAGTTAGAGTAGATACCATACCTAACTCATTGCTTAGGGAGATCAATAGCTTAAGGAGTTGATACCATGCCCTTAGGTTGACAAACATTAGGTATTCATGACATGAATAAAGCATTGGCATACTGTTTTGTTGTGGTGGCATGATTAGTGGTGGATATCAAGTCCCTACGCCTTTATCTTTATTATTTTACCTTTATCAAAATCAACTCTTTTATTATTTCTATCTTTTTACATTGCGAATATAATTCTGAATCGAACTTTACCAATCCCTGTGGAGATGATCTTGCTTTCGCACACTATACTACACTGTTGACCTTGTGCACTTGCAAGTAAAACTAGAGCGATTATTTGCCTATTAATTTAGGTAGATAATCGTCACAACAAGTTTTTGGCGTCGTTGCCGGGGATTGTGCTAAATTTATTTTTGGAATTATTTTCGTTAGTTTTTTTTATTTTATTTTTATTCTGTTCCATTTTATTTTTTTTAGATTTATTCCTTCTTTTCGTTTTCTGTTTTTGTTCGGGTGTGCAGGGGAGGAATTTATGTCCTCATTGCGATCGAGCGCACTCCCTTGTGCGATTGAGCGCAAGCCCAGTGCGATCGATCGCTATTCTTGGTGCGATCGAGCGCAAATGCTCCAGAGAGTACTCGAGAAGCAGTACTGAAATTGATATGCTGAAGTTTTTCAACTAATTCAATCAAGGGAGGAGCACCAATGGTGGAAGCTAGATATGCTTGTCTAGATGCTATGGAGAGGAAGCTAGATATGCTTGTAGAAGTTATGATGGCTTGGATTGCCTCACCTAGGCCACAAGCTACACCACTCCAGGTATGTGCTATTTGTAGTCGTTTTGATCAACTACTGAAATTTGCCCTTTATATTCATCTGCAGATCGAGAGCAAGCAAACCATGTGGGACCAAACAACTACAATCCATATGAAAATACCTGCAATCCAGAATGGCGAAACCACCCCAACTTCTCATGGAGCAATGATCAAAATATATGGAACCTTCAAGGGCAACAAAGAAACTTCCAACCAGCAGCCCAATCAGTTCCGGAAACAAAGGACAGCAACTTAGAGAGCATTATGAGGCAACTGGAAGTTCAACAACAACAGCTACTTACCTTACAAGAGCAGTTTATGACTGAGCAAAGACAAATAAATGCAAGGCATGAGCAAGCTATTCAAAGATTAGATGTACAAGTGGGGCATAAAGCTAAAGAGCTAAGTAAACAAAAGCAAGGTGTTATTGAACAAGTTTTTCATGACCATCACTTTGATCCATTAGAAACTGCTCTTACATATAGTCTCACAAGATCGAGTACAGTGCCAAAATCTGAGGATGTTACTGATGACATCATCAAAACTATGCACCTCATTGAAGCCTCTCCAAAGCATCCAAGTAAGTACACCAGTCCATTTGATATTCATGTGCCTACTAATACTATTTTCCCTTTTATTGTACAGGCACCTAACTTAGAATTCAAGCAGTTGCCAGAGTACTTACCTTATGCTTATATGGGAGAGAATAAGACACTTCCTATACTAGCTGCTGCCACTCTTACTTTTGGAAAAAACTAAGGCTTGGTCCGGCTGAAGATGTTAAACTTAGCGCTTATGGGAGGCACCCCAGACTTATCCTTTTCATTTTAGTATTTTTCTTTTATTTATATTTATATTTACATATCTAGTATTTATATTTCTTGTTTTCCGAAATAATGTTTATTTTTCTTTGTCCGGTACTTAGTGCGTGCATCCAGTTCAAGTTTGGGGGCATGTTACAAGCAAAGCAAGCAACCTAGTTCTCCATCTCCCAGGTCAGATCTTTCCATGCCACACACATTGGGGACAATGTGTATTTTAAGTTTTGGGGTAGTGGAAGATACTAGATATTATCACACACGCACTTGAAACACATGCACACACTAAGTCCCAGTTTTTTTTTTTTGGGAAGATAAATGCATGTTCCTTTGGTAAACAAAAATTTCGGTTGATTTAAAAATTTGCTAACACTTTATTAGTAAGCTTAAAAGCTAGAACACATAGTATTGCAATGGAAATTTTACAAAGTTTAGTTATCTACCTCAAGGCACCTAAGAATTCACGAGTTTGATCCAAATTTGCACTAGCATATTTAAACACGCATTTGTGTGGAGTATGACATATAATTCTCTTGTATATGTTTCCATAATCTAACTGTAATCGGATAACTTGTTGAAAAGAACACTTTTGCATAAGAAAAATAAAGAAGAAAAAAAATATATAAAAGAAAAATGTTCATCATGCAAAAAGTGATCAAAAAAGCTTTCCACTGAGTAACTGGGCCTCTTGCCTCAGTAAGCATTGAGTGTTCACGTCAAAAGGTGGGAATTTCATTTAGAAGCATTAAAAACCTGTTAGTTCCGTAGCCTTTTTTATTCGAGTTAGTAAGTCCTTAGGGGTGTCTTTACACCTAATGCCCTAAAACCATCTAGTTTGGGAGTCATTGGCTAAACACTCGTTACAATGGTCAAATAGAAAGCTCGATGGAACTTAACATAGCAAAGATCACATGATGAAAGAAAAATAAAGAAGAAGCAAGTATTATGCCATTTTTGTTCTCTTTGATAAGGAATTCGATAAAGGTTTGGACATCGAAACCCTATACACTAAAATTATGTGGAAGCCCCATCTTATGTGTGCTAATTCATCACACACAAATCAAACTTGCGATGCCTTAAGCTAACCTTAGGTAAGTAAAATGAACTTTTGAAAATCCTTTTTCAATACAAAAAGTTGTTTTTATTTTAAGCTTACTCATGAACTGTTATCATAGTTTTCTGTGCAACCCAAACCTTTGAGTATCATGGAAGTGAATTTATCTTTAATTTTGTTCTTCATTTAGTTTTTAGTTTTGTATTGCTAAGGGACTAGCAATATGTAACTTTGGGGGTGTGATAAGTGCTTAAATATTCATATTTAAGCCCCTTAATTTACATGTGTTAAGCTCTTTGTCTATACGTTTTAGTCTGTTTTACTTCATTTTGTGTGTTTCACATGTTTTTATAGGTCTTGGAGAAAAAAGAAGCAGTTTTGGCACTTAAAGGAAGAAGCCTGGAAATCCTGGAGCAGCTTTGGTCAACGTACGATCGATCGCACTACTGCATGCGATCGAGTGCACATGCGATCGTTCGCACACATGAAGGATCGAGCGCAGCAATGCGATCAAGTGCAAGACGCATGCGATCGAGCTCACATGTACGGGCGTGAACAGTAAACTGCAGAACCCTATTTTGAAAATAACGTTATTTTGGAAATAACACTATTTTGGAAATAACTCTATTTTGGAAATAACTCTATTTTGGAAATAAAGAAGTTTTGTGTTTTAGGAAAGTTTATGAACTCATGAGCCTTCTAGGACTACTCAAGCCCTATAAATACACCTGTAAAGCACACACAAATAATGACTTCTTCTATCTTTTACTTTTAGCTTGGAGAAGGAAACTATGGAGGAGAATTGACGACTCTTCTCTCGGGTTTCTTCTTTCCTTTATTTTTATAGAATACCCTTTACACACCAATCTGTTTATGGTTGAGGCAAATAAAGCCCTAAGAGTATATTTGAAATAAATAAATTCTATAAATTTTATGAAATTCGTTTGTAATTCCATATTTTTTTTATGTTTGAAAAAAAACAATGAAATTCTTTACGAAATGAATTCACTATGAAATTGAGTTAATTTGTTGCATTCACAAATGAATTTAACAAAATTGAGAGTTTAAAATTATGTTTGACCAAAATACTCTCTCTCTCTTCTTCCCTCCTCTCCCTCCCTCTCTCTCATCTTTTGAATTTTTATTTATTTCAAACATTTTAAATAGAATTCAAACGAATTTTTCAATTATTTAACATAAGAATGCTAAACATAACATTTTTTGCTACATCTAATTGAAGCTCCGAACATAACTACATTTCATGTCGTCTAAATAAATATAGGATATAGATCTATAACCAGTATTATATAAAGGGGAATTATTTTTCAAGGGAGATTAGTATGCTTCCACGGTATTTTTTGTCATAAAAAAAAACTTTCAGTCCCAAAAGTTTTTTTACAAAAAATTAACATGGAAACAAACTTATCACTTGTGGAAGAAAAAAAAAAACTACCCTCACATAAATGAACTTTCTTAGTTATATTCAATGACAACTTTTCTTAATTATATTCGATTTCCTACCATACTAAATACCCTTATACCTACCAAAATTAAAGCAAAAAAATAGCAGTTATGGTGAACCTGAGTCAATCTCCTGATACATTGGTTTTGTGTCTGCTCCGATGTAAGCTCAATGTCCATGTGAAGAACTAAGTCAAATGCTTGCTTGGCAGCTGACACTTGGAATATATGGTCATAGACAATCATTAGAGCTTATTAGTTACAGGTTAAAAAAATATGTATTCAATTCGAAAGTGTTTTAATAGAGCCAAAGGACAATGTCAATCGGGTATTTAAATTTAGATATTTTGTAGTTTTCACGGTCTGTGAATTAATATATATGTGTGAAAGAGTAATGTAACAGTAAAACCGATTTATACCGGTTTTGATCCAAATTTTTTTGTATTTTGGACTCATTTCTGAGAATTTATGTCATATATAGTACTTCATAGTCTCGTTTTAGATCATGTGGGCAATTACAGAATTGGAAAGCCCATAAATTTTCAGCTTTAGTTTACTCTCTTTAAGAATAATGTGAGTGTTTCTCTCTCTTGAATTCGTTTCCTCTCTCTATAGTTTTTTTTCTCTCTCTATGATGTGTGTTGCGACATCTCCTTATTTTCTATATATTTTCAGTAACCAACAATATATATATATATATATATATATATATATATATATATATATATATATATATGAAATGAAGGAGTTGTGCCTTTTTGGAACATTTCTGTCTTTTGGTAAAATGTATCAAATACATCTCGTCCATTATGGACACCCAACCTGATTCGAAATTTAAAATTAAGTGTTAAAAGTATAAAGAAATAGGGGTATGTTAGAGTACAAAAAAAATAATTAAACCCTTTTCAATCAGTTTAATTTTTTGGAATAATTGATAACTCATTGTTTTCTTAATATGGTATCAAAGCTTCAGGTATTGGATATGGCTATTTTCATTTAATATTTCATCTAGCTCTTTGCTTTTTAATATTTGAGCTTTCTTATATTTGAGTTTAATGTGCAAAACCTTTCATTATTCGGTCGGCTTGCATATGAAAGGGCGTGTTAGAATATAGAGAAATAATTGTGTCATTTTCCTTAGCGTAAGCTTTTGACATAATTGTAACTTAACTATTTTTTAGAAGTGAGGGTGAATCCTTTCTTCCCTTGTATATTCTTGATGAATCTATCCATTAATCAGAACTTTATTCAACTCGCATATTGTATCTGAATATTTGTATGGAAGTGTGTTATATTTACATTAGACAACGAACATAACAAAAGCTTCAGACAAATCATCATTTTCCTGGTTGTCCCCATTTGCCTCAAGTCTTTTGTAAATATATAGCAATATTGATCGATCCCTGAATCTTAATTGAGAATATAACATCTCTTTTTTCACACTCAAAATGAAATGTTGGATCCTGCTTCTGATTTTGCTGTCCATTTCTTTAAAGAATTCTAGGTATAAGCTTCTCTCAGAATTCTCTTCTTTTTTTGCTTCATTTTCTCTCAACATTTCCATTTAAGCTTAGTAATTTCTTTTTCTGTTGCCAACTATGGTTGTAGATATTATTATATTTTTTGGAGCACGAAGCATCGACTGTGGTGCACCAACAGACAACACCGACAAAACACCATGATATGGCCCAAAATATTACGGTCCAAACAGACACCAATCCCAGCAGACGTGTTTGGGCCCAAATGAGCTCCAAACCCGGTTAAAACCTACGGCCCAAATACATTTGGGCCCGGTAGGGTAATCTAACCCAACTGGCCCGATAAACTTCCCCGGCCCAGCAAAAATCCTCAAGCCCACGAGAGATGGCCCGGCAGGCCCCCACCTAGACCTCCACTACCGCCGCTAGCCACTCTGCAACCCCTAGCCCTGCAGCCACCCTATAGCTGTAAGCCACCCTATGGCCGCCAGCCACCCTACAGCCATTGGCCACCCTGCAACCCCTAGCCCTGCAGCCACTCTACGGCCGCCCTACGGCGCCCCCTCTCCTGAGCTTGTAATCATCATACCCTCCCCACTGGCAGACGACTATAAATGGGCCATGGTATGGACTTCACAGCAGAGAGAGATTCAGATTGACACACATACTTCACTTGATTTTCTAAAGAGTCTTCGGTTCCTCTCTCGAACCCACGACTCCTCCCCTAAATATTTGCTAAATTAAGCATCGGAGCGCCTTCGGAGGTCTCCCCTCCCCTCCTTCCGAGGGCCTTCAGTTTGTTCTTGTCACTTGTGCAGGACCCAGGCCGAGTCGTCTCCCAAGCCGAGTCCTCACCTAGGCCACGTCAGCACGCAAAGCCCAGCCTGCACCAGCTCCTAAGCCACGTCAGCACCGACAGCAAACGGCATCAACAGATTGACGCCGTCCGTGGGAAACCACAATCTCTCGCTACAGTAGAAGCGAAGAAGTAAAAGAACTTATCTGTCACGATGCCACCAAGGAACGGTGCTAGGAGAGCCAACAAGGAAGCCCCGGCTGCATGCTCGGCTCCTATCCAAGGCGACGTTTACGGTTACCGATCCAGACTCGAATTCCCAACAATCCCAGAGCATGCCACCCCCGCCAGGGAGCAACGTCCCCACCTTTTTGAAACCGACTCCCCAAATGACGAGGGAGCCCCTGCGTACCTTCAAGCCCCGGCGACCCATGCTCAATTCCAAGAACTGTCCAGAATGATAGCCAATCTGGCGACTCAAGTCCGGGAAGGGGGTCGGCAGCCTTCATACCCTCCTCACCAAGCTTCGGGAGAGGCCAAGTCATCAGGCAGGAATGACCCGACACATAACCAGCCCCGCACTGAGCCCTCACCACGCCTTAGCCAGTCCAAAGAAAGTTCCACTTCAAAGGGCAACCCCAGCCTCGACAGACGATTTGAGAAAATGCAGGAAAGAATAGACTCGGCTCTAAGGTACAAGAATCTCAGTATTATGGACGAACTCTGCCTCCAGGACCCCCTTTCACGGAAGGCGTCCTAGAAACCCCTCTCCCGCCAAACTTCAGGATGCCCCAGGTCAGAATGTATGACGGAACCACGGATCCGATGGACCACCTCTAGCATTATAAGACGACAATGGTGCTGCACCGGCACTCAAACCAGATCATGTGACGCGCCTTCCCTCTGACTCTTGAAAAGGCGGCAGGCACTTAGTACTCACGTTTGAAGCCAGGAACCATTGGCAGTTTCAAAGAGCTCAGTTACGCTTTCGCCTCTCACTTCCTCAACAACAAGGGGCCCAAGAAAACCTCGGAAAGCCTCTTCAACATTATCCAGCATAAGGGAGAAAGGCTTCGGGCTTACATCTCTCGGTTCAACACAGCAACTTAGGAAATTCCATATCTTGATCCCAACGTCCAGGTGATGGCCTTCAAAAACAGATTGAGGTCAGGAATCTTTAGCTCCAAGCTAACTCGGCGCCCGCCCTGAGACATGAACGAAATCCTGGCCCGGGCAGAAAAGTACATGTTGACGGAGGACGATCAAGCCTTCAGATGAGAAAGAGAGGGAGAAACTGAAAGAAAAAGGAAAGACCCTGCCCCCCAGAAAGGAGTAGCCAAAAAGCCTCACTAAGAAGACAGGTATAGGCCCCACCCTCGGGTCGACAACTTCACTCCCCTCAACACTACTAGGACTGACGTCCTCATGCAGCTTCAGGACAAGTCTATCCTACAGTGGCCACCCAAGAAGCCCCTTGGAGGAGACCCCAAGAAGTGGTGTCGGTTTCACCAAAGCAGTGGCCACGATACGGAGTAGTGCCACGACTTAAAGGAACAGATTGAGAATCTCATTAACTGAGGGCACCTAAAGGAGTTCACTGGGCCTCGAAGGCGTGAAACCCCCGTACCACTAAGAAGAGATGACAGACGCCCTTATCAGCTCTGGCAAGAGAGACCGAATCCTCGAAGAGACGCCAGGGCAGAGCAGGAGAGGCCCCGCCAGAAGAAACCAGAAGTAGCCGCGACCATCCAAATCATCAAAACGATTTGCGAATGACCGACCACAGGAAGTAATTCGGGGCAGAGCGGCAAAGCGTATGCCAGGGCCGTGGCCTTAGTCAGCGGTCCCCACAAGAAAAATAAAACGGAGCCGATAATCTCCTTCACTGAAGACGACTTGGAGGACATGTAGACTCCTCACGATGACACTGTAGTAGTCTCACTCCTAATGGCCAACTGCGAGATACGACAGGTCCTGATCGATAATGGGAGCTCCGCTGATATACTGTTTCATGATGCTTACCAGCGTATGGAACTGAAGGAGGGACATCTAGAGCCTGCCCCTGCCCCCTCTACAGCTTCGGGGGATCCCTAGTCTTCCCAGAAAGAAGCATAGTCCTCCCGATAACCGCCGGGATAGTGCCGAGAACAGCTACTGTACGGGCCACGTTCCTAGTGGTAAAACAACCCTCATCCTACAACATGATAATCGGACGGCCCACCCTCAACAAACTAAAAGCCGTCGTCTCCACCTATCACCTGAAGGTCAAGTTCCCCACTAACAAAGGTGTGGGGGTGATAAAGGGGGATCAGAGAGTCTCCTGGTCCTGCTACCTGAGTGCTATCAGAAAAGGGAAAAAGACCGATGCCCTACCACTTGAAGTGGAGGATCTGCGGGATGAGATGAAGACACCCAGAGGCCGACCCGCGGAGGAACTAACCACTGTGCTCCTAGGAGAAGACCCCGCCCGAACCATATAAATAAGAGCAAACCTCTCAAAGGAAGCCAGGGAAGAACTCCTTCACCTCCTCCGAAGGAACCAAGATCTGTTCACCTGGTCAGCATCAGACATGCTAGGGGTCAACCCTGAAACCATTGAGCACCGCCTGAACGTAGACCCTGAATACAAGCCAGTTATTCAAAATAAGAGGTCCTTTGCCCCCGAGTGTCAGGTGGCCATCGACGCCGAGGTAGACAAGCTGCTGGAAGCCGATTTCATCAGAGAGGCAAGGTACCCCGAGTGGGTATCTAATATGGTAATGGTCAAGAAAGCCAGCGAAAAATAGCGTATCTGCATTGATTTCACCAACTTAAACAAAGCTTACCCCAAGGACAGCTTCTCTCTCCCCCGAATCGATCAAATGGTGGATGCCACCTCTGGGCATGAACTCCTCTCTTTCATAGACGCCTAATCTGGTTATAATCAGATCTTCATGCATGAGTTTGACCAAGAAAAGACCGCCTTCATCACCGAGCGAGGGTTATACTGCTATAAGGTAATGTCTTTCGGGATGAAGAATGCTGGGGCAACCTACCAGAGGTTAGTGAACAAAATTTTCAAAAGACAAATCGGGAGGAATGTGGAAGTCTATGTGGACGACATGCTGGTCAAAAGCCCCGATGCATGAAACCATCACTCTGATCTGGAAGAGGCCTTCGGAGTCCTACGCAAGCATAATATGAGGTTGAATCCGTCCAAGTCTGCTTTTGGGGTAACTAGGGGCAAGTTCTTGGGATTCATGGTCACTCAGAGGGGGATAGAGGTCAACACGGAGAAGATAGAGGCTATCCTCAACATGCCCACCCAAGTCAGTGAAAGAAGTCCAGCGACTCACTGGACGAATCGCAACCCTGAGCCATTTCATGTCTAAATCTGCAGAAAGGTGCCTCCCTTTCTTTCAGGCTATCAAAAAGGCGAAGGACTTCGCCTGGTCCGAGAGCTGCCAAGACATGTTTGAAGACTTGAAGAAGTACCTAAGTTCGCCGCCACTTTTGACCAAGCCACTCCTGGACGAAGAACTGTACCTTTACCTATCCGTCGGACCAAGCACTGTGGCCTCTGTTCTGGTACGAGAAGAGGCAGGTATCCAAAAACCCATCTACTACGTCAGCCGAATTCTCCATGAGGCCGAGACGAGGTACCCTCCCATCAAAAAAATGGCCTACGTTCTGATAATAGCCGCCCGAAAGCTTCGGCCTTACTTTCAAGCACACACTATCATCCTTTTGACGGACCAACCCTTGAAGCAGGTCTTTCACAATCCGAGTGCTTCAGGAAGAATGGTAAAATGGGCAGTCGAGCTAGGGGAGTTTGATATCCGTTATCGACCCAGGCAATCTATCAACGCTCAGGCTCTGGCCGACTTCATCGTGGAAACGACTTTGCCCATAATTCTGGACGAACCTGAAGCACCTCTAAACAGCGATCCCCCTCTAGGATGGAGTCTCCATGTGGATGGGTCCTCAAATTCACAGGGGAGCGGGGCAGGACTCATCCTCTGCAGCCCTGAAGGTTTCACCATTGAATATGCGTTGAGGTTCGGATTCAATGCCTCCAATAATGAAGCAGAATATGAAGCCCTTCTGGTCGGACTGAGGTTAGCCAGGGCATTGGCCGTAGAAACACTAGAGATATTCAGCGATTCTCAGTTGGTGGTGAGTCAAGTGCAAGAAGAATTCGAGGCCAGGGGCGAGAAGCTCTCCCAATATCTCCGAAAAGTGAAGGAGTCAGCTACCATATTCAAAACATTTCGAATAACCCGGATTCCCCAAACTGAAAACTCTAAGGCAGATGCCGTTGCAAATTTGGCCTCCTCCCAACAACTGGTACCTAGTCGAGCTATCTATCAGGAAATTCTCCCTGCTCTAAGTATAGATGAAGCCCCGGTCCTAACAGTAGAAGAGGGACCCTCGTGGATGGACCCGATCCTCAAGTATCTGAAAGATGGCACTGTACCGGAACCCAAGGACCAAGCCAGGAAGCTGATCTTCCGTGCCTCGCGTTACACCCTTATGGAAGGACAATTATATAAAAGGATTCTAACTACACCGTACCTACAATGCCTCAGACCCAGAGAGGCCTACTATGCTCTCCGGGAGGTCCACGAAGGGATATGCGGAAACCACCTGGGAGCTCGGGCCTTAGCCTTCAAAGTCCTCCGCCAGGGGTACTATTGGCCCATGGTTAAGGATGACGCGGCAGATTTGGTCAAAAAATGTGAAAATTGTCAGCGGTGGTCTCCGATATCGCATCGGCCTGCTAATCCCCTCGTCTCCATCACTAGTCCCCTCCACTTCGTCATATGGGGGATGGATCTCCTAGGCCCATTCCCAACGGCCGTTGGGCAGAAGAAGCACCTTATTGTGGCCATTGACTACTTCACCAAATGGGTCAAAGCTGAGCCATTGACAAGTATCACGGATCACCAAACCCAAAATTTTGTCTGCAAGTCAATAGTATGCCGATTCGGGATCCCTCGCGTGCTGATCACCGACAATGGAAAGCAGTTCGACAGCTCCCGATTCAAGACATTCTGCGACGACCTCCACATCGACCATCAGTTCTCCTCTGTGGGGTACCCACAAGCCAATGGCCAGGCTGAAGTAACCAACAGGATGCTCCTCCAAGGAATCAGAAGAAGACTCAATGAGACAGATAACTAGTGGGTAGAACAGCTCTACCACATCCTTTGGGCTTATCGAACAACGACCCGAACGCCAACAGGGGAAACCCTCTTCTTCATAGTGTATGGGTCAGAGGCCGTCATTCCTCTATAAATCGGGGTCCCATCACTCCGAGTATAGTGCTTTGAGCCGAGCAACAACGAAGAAGGGTTAAAGATGAACTTGGACCTAGTTGAAGAAACTAGGGACAAAGCTCAAATTCGCCTTGCAACCTACCAGCAAAGGGCTGCTAGGTACTATAACTCCCGGGTACGGCCCAAAGACTTCAAACTTAATGACCTCATCCTCTGGAAGAGTGAAGTTTCACGCCCTCGACACATGGGAAAGCTGGTCTCGAATTGGGAAGGCCCTTACAGGGTTCGAAGAATCTGCAAGATAGGCATTTATGAGCTTGAGGACATGGAAGGGAAGCCCGTTCCCCGCACCTGGAATGCGGAGAACCTCCGTAGATTTTATCAATAAAATTTAAAAGCACAAAAATCAATAAAAATTTGAAATTCTGAAACTCTTTTACTTCATTCAAAGAAAGAGAGGTGTACAAGAGGGAGGCATTATTGGCCTTGGATACAAACAAGGGACTATTTTGGAGCAATCGAGGCCTCGAGAGCCTCATAGTCACCCAAGGACTAAACCTCGCTCTCCTCTCCAGCTCGCGCCTCCCCGGCATCACCACTTTGGGCAGGTGGGGCTTCACCTAGGCCTTCTGGACCCCCAGCCTAAACAGCTGCACCCTCTCCTCCTCCTGAAGAATCCGCACCAGAGCCCTCGGAGTCGGCCGCCAGATCAAAGCCTGAGAAATCCAACCCCGGGAAAAGAAGCATAACCCTCCTCTTAGCTTCATCGAAACCTTCAAGGTACTGGATTACCCATTCCTTTGTTAAATAAGCCTCTTTCTCCGCGGAGCGACGCCAAACTTCCTCTAGCTCCTCCCTCAGGACGTCTTCTGTTCGACGGTGATGGTCCCTATCAAAAATTGCCTCTGCCTTCTCACTCTCCGATGTCTCGAGGGAAATGGTCAGGTTATGGGCAATGTCCTCAGACTCTTTCAGCTTAAGCTTGGTCTTGGCCAAGCTGTCCGTTATCTCCAAGGCACGTTGGGAAAGCATCCCATGAAGAACCCTGGCCTGAGAAGAAGCAACCTCCGACGCCGAGCAGAGCAACTCAAAAGGCTTCGACGAAATTTCTGCCCTATCACGGTGTGGGATCCCTAGCACCAGGTGCTCTCGAGCGACCTTGGTGCTGGCAAACACTGAGTCATCCAACCTCAGAGCCCACTGAGGGGTGAAGAGATGGGCCATCTCAGATATTTCCCCCAGGCAAGAGAGCTCCTGAAGGAGTAGGGGCCACCGGAGGCCTTGGAGGGCTATCAACTGGGATCGAGGCCACGACCGAAACCTTGGCTCTCTTCTTTTGCCCAGAGCCGCTAGCTTCAGCTGCCATCTTCTTCTCACGAGCTAGTTCATTTGCCATCACCGCCATCTCCATGTCTGCACAAAAAGAAAAGCATTAAAAACTTAGGAGAAAGTAAGTGAAAATTCCTATAAGTCGACGAGCCAACGACTACAATGAAATAGGCGCGAGGGAATGCGGGGAGGACACAGGTCGCGCCTGTGGAGTTCCTCATTATCTCCAAGAACATCGATCTCCAAGGGTGCGGCCAGCATTGCCCTCAGTGTTTCCTCCTCACGCGGGGAGAGGTGTGGCTTTTTTGCATTTGCCAACATGCTCCAGGCCCCAAGTGAAAGGGACGTCAAAATTTTCAGCAGACTGGAGAAAGAATAAGCACCTCTTCCATCCCTTAATGGAGGAAGGCTTATCCTTTAAAACATTTTTCCCCCGCCTCGAACTAACGATGACCCAGCCCGAGTGACCTAACCGAGCTAGTTGAAAATGGGCTTTGAACACGTTAATGGTCATCACCCCCTACTTCCTGGCACACAGCAATGAATGCCAGAATTAGCCGAACCGAATTGGGCACCAGCTGGCTTAACGCAATACCAAAATATCTAAGTATTGAGCAGAGGAACGGGTGGAGAGGGAGCCTGAGCCTCGCCTTAAGCTGATGTTCGTAGAGGCACAACTCATACGGTTGCCGGCTGGACAGGACATCGCAAGCCCTCTCCCCACCCTCGGGGACCCTCATATTAAAATCCATGGGGATTCTGTATTTAACCCTCATCCTTAAAAGGTTGGATCCCACCACAGTGCTAGGAATGGTGTTCACTTCGAACACCCATTCCTCTCTCTCTGTGCCCCGGGCCTCGTCTCTAATAGATGTGAGCGCCCGGTCTTCATCTCTCCCTGATGATTCAGACCCTTGGCCCTCCCCTCTTTCTCTCGCGTACGGAACTAGGGCCTGATCTCTACCCCCAGAAGCCACTTCACGAGAAGTAACCCCTTCGCTAGAAGAAACACCCATTGCTTCCCTCAGCTCACTGGACAGGGCTCCACTAGACTCACTACTAACAGACATTACTCACCAAGGAATGAAGGAAAACTCTTGTGAAAAAACTCCTAAGCAATGCCAAGCGCTCTCAGACTCTCTAGATGAACCAAAACCCTCAAAACCTCTCAAGAATGCAAAGTGAAAACTGAAGGAAGGGGGTACCCTCTTCTATAGGGGTTATGGCAGCAGAAACGAGGAATGTCAAATCACACGTCAGAAGAACGGACACGCCCTTCACTATTTTCTAGGGGCTGTTTCAAGTTCCCCAGGCACCGTTTCCAGTGACCTAGGTGCCAGCTGTCACTAGAACAAGACCTCTACTAAAACTGATACGCCATCATTTCTTATCAAGCGTCGTCATTCGTCGCAACTACCTAGTGGACCTAAAATGGGCTAAAAAGCCCACGTGTGAAGAAGGAGGTCACGACCATCTGGCAGACCTAAAATTGGCAAAAGCCCTTGAGCGCAGAAAGGCCGCAGCAAGAAAGTAAAACTCTGCAAATTTCTCCAGGAAATCTGAGCCCCGTCAACGCTCGGTCGAATCTCCAAATAATTCCGAGCGTATGAGCTGCTCTGCTCACGCTCGACGAATTTCTCCAGGAAATCCGAGCCCTGTCAACACTCGGTCGAAATCTCCAAATAAGTCCGAGCGTATGAGCTGCTCTGCTCACGCTCGGTAAATTTCTCCAGGTAATCCGAGTCCCGTCAACGCTCAGTCGAATCTCTAAATAAGTCCAAGCGTATGAGCTGCTCTGCTCACGTTCGACAAATTTCTCCAGAAAATCCGAGCCCCGTCAACGCTCGGTTGAATCTCTAAATAAGTCCGAGCGTATGAGCTACTCTGTTTATGCTCGACAAATTTCTCTAGGAAATCCAAGCCCCGTCAATGCTCGGTCGAATCTCCAAATAAGTCTGAGCATATGAGTTGTTCTGCTCACGCTCGACAAATTTCTCCAGGAAATCCGAGCCCCGTCAACGCTGGGTCGAAATCTCCAAATAAATCCGAGCGTATGAGCTGCTCTGTTCATGCTCGGTAAATTCCTCCAAGAAATTCGAGCCCCGTTAACGCTCGGTCGAATCTCCAAATAAGTCCGAGCATATGAGCTACTCTGCTCACGCTCGGCAAATTTCTCCAAGAAATCCGAGCCCCATCAACGCTCGGTCGAATCTCCAAATAAGTCCGAGCGTATGAGCTGTTCTGCTCACGCTCTGTAAATTTCTCTAGAAAATTCGAGCCCCATCAATGCTCGATCAAATCTCCAAATAAGTCCGAACATATGAGCTGCTCTGCTCACGCTCGACAAATTTCTCCAGAAAATCCGAGCCCCGTCAACGCTCGGTCGAATCTCCAAATAAGTCCGAGCGTATGAGCTGCTCTGCTCACGCTCGGTAAATTTCTCCAGGAAATCCTAGCCTCGTCAACACTCGATCGAATCTCCAAATAAGTCCGAGCGTATGAGCTGCTCTGCTCACACTCGGCAAATTTCTCTAGGAAATCTGAGCCCCGTCAACGCTCGGTCGAATCTCCAAATAAGTCCGAGCGTATGAGCTGCTCTGCTCACGCTCGATAAATTTCTCCAGGAAATCCGAGCCCCATCAACGCTCGATCGAATCTCCAAGTACGGGGGCTTTGGACCCCTTCTCAGTTCGATAAATTTGCCATCAAATTCGTACAAGTGTCAAAGGGAAGGATTTCATAGACCAAATAGCAAGAAATTATATTTCATTAACCCAAAGGATTACAATGAGCTACAGACTAACGACCTCGAAGTACAAGTAAAAGAGGACCCTAACGACCTCGGAGTACAAGAAAAAATAAAAACACCAGAACCCCCAGGCAGCGCCGGTTACTAGCTTCTCCTCCCTCTTCAGGCTGAAAAGTTCTTGGCACAAGCCTGAAAAGTTCTTGGGGAGAACCTGAGGCTGAAAATCACCCGCTATGATCAACCCCAGGTTTAGGAGGGCCCCCACCCTCCCGCTCTAGGAACTGCAAGACGGGGACGGCGTCATTCCCCCTAATCTTGCTGCAGCCTTACTCTCAACTTCTCAAGAGCAAGTAACCCCTCCCCTCTTCTTTTTCTATTCCTAGCAAGCCGGGGGATGAGGGGTCCCTCCATCTAGAGACACGGCACTCTCCTCTCTCCACTCCACTGGGAGTCTGAAAGAAGCCCGTGTCCCCACTCGGAGTCAGGAAGAAACCCGGATCCAGTCTCACGCCAAAGAGGTCGTGATTCCTAGCCTCAAGAAGTGCTTTTCTCTCCTCATCTCATAAACCAGACTCGTTCTGCTTGAAACAAAAGATGTCAAAAGGCTTATTTATAAGATGGGAAAACACGCCCAATGATACAAATTAAATACGGTTACACGGTTTCGAGGAGACTCTTCGCCTCTCCAGATGACGTTTCGCCTTTTAAAGATAACGGTGCGGCTTCCAAACGGTTGCTAATTGAAAGTAAGTTTGACCAGGAAATTCGTAAAAAACTGTTCAGTTCCCTAGACGACCCTTCACCTCCCAAAAAGTGACGGTCCGAGTTCCCATGAACGAGTCATGCTCCTCAACTCCCATCCCGGTATAACCCTCAGTACTTCCTTAAGCACGTGAACGAACTCAAGGAAATGAGGAGCCTGTGATACAGCCCAAAATACTACGGTCCAAATAGACACCAATCCCAGCAGACGTGTTCCGGCCCAAATGAGCTCCAAACCCGGTTAAAACCTACGGCCCAAATACGTTTGGGCCCGGCAGGGTAATCCAACCCAACTGGCCCGATAAACTTCCCCGGCCCAGCAAAAATCCTCAAGCCCGCGAGAGATGGCCCGGCAGGCCCCTACCTGGACCTCCCCTACCGCCGCTAGCCACTCTGCAACCCCTAGCCCTGCAGCCACCCTATAGCCGTAAGCCACCCTATGGCCGCCAGCCACCTTACAGCCGCCGGCCACCCTGCAACCCCAAGCCCTGCAGCCACTCTACGGCCCCCCTACAGCGCCCCCTCTCCTGAGCTTGTAATCATCATACCCTCCCCACTGGCAGACGACTATAAATGGGCCAAGGTATGGACTTCACAGCAGAGAGAGATTCAGATTGACACACACACTTCACTTGATTTTCTAAAGAGTCTTCGGTTCCTCTCTCGAACCCACGACTCCTCCCCTAAATATTTGCTAACTTAAGCATCGGAGCGCCTTCGGAGGTCTCCCCTCCCCTCCTTCCGAGGGCCTTCAGTTTGTTCTTGTCACTTGTGCAGGACCCAGGCCGAGTCGTCTCCCAGGCCGAGTCCTCACCTAGGCAACGTCAGCACGTAAAGCCCAGCCTGCACCAGCTCCCAAGCCACGTCAGCACCGACAGCAAACGGCATCAACACACCACATGGAAAACATATGACATATTTATAAAATCTAGGATTGACAAAAATGTCTCAATAAATATATCTACTGAAGAATTCAACACCCTCCGCTACTTCCTTGATGGCCATAAGAATTGCTACAAAATGGCATTATTATGGCCAAAAAAATATCTAGTTCGGGCTGGTTTCTATTATGGAAACTATGATGGCCTCTCTAAGCCACCAATCTTTGATCTTTATATTAATGATCAGTTTTGGAAGGAGATTTCAGGCGACGAACCATTACGTATGGAAATCATTTTCCCAACCAATAGACAAAATCTTGAGTTGTGCTTGGTTAGATTAGTCCAAGATCAAAATCCCTTCATTTCTTCCCTCGAGGTCATCACCATGCCAGATGATTTCTATGTGTTGATGGACAACAACATTTTCAGTCTTCAGAGCAGAACCTACTACGGTGGTGATCATGATATAAAGTTTAAGTTGTTCATTTGTTTAGTTACTAAAGTGCAAAGGTCATGTCCGTGAAATTTATTTCGAGTTTTATCTGGTATATGTGAACAGAACTGTTTGCATGTATGATGTATAGGAGATTAGTCGGAAAGTCTGGCTATATACCTCATCATCCAAAAAATAAATAAAAAAGATTTGTTCCTAATCCTAACTAATAGTACAAGTATTTTTTTAATCATTTTTGAGTTAATAATGTTCTATACTTATATATTGCTATGACCCTTCATTTTACTAGAAATATCCATTTCTAATAGAGTGGAGTGACAATAAAGACATGTTAGAGACTCACCGATTGGAAGCTCACGGTTTATGGTTATTCAATTTGTCATATAGCCGAAATTGAGTGTATTAAGATTAGGATTTTGAGAGTTCTATCTCTTAGCACTTTGTCTCTTTCATCTACGTAAGAGTATTATCTTCGAACCACGTAAATTATGTATTCCGTTTACTTTTCCGTTTCATTATTCTTAACAAGATGACTACCTTAATTTAAACCAGTTATGTGTCTTGTAGGGGGAGATTTAATAGAGAGTAGTAGCGGGAATTTGGAAACTAGAAGAAGTGCCAGAAAATCAGAATGTGACTTCTAACGCAACTTGGAGTGATTCATTATATGTAGAAAACTCGCCTCCAGATTTAGTGTTGTTGGCAGATGCTATTGCTCCTCAAAACGCATCGGATTCTATTTCAATGCGGATTGATCTTCCTGTCGGTACCCAGACAGCTTACTTTGTGCTTTACTTCAAAGAACCACAAAAGAAAATTTGATGCTTACACAGATGGGCAAAAGAAGGCTAATGTTACCATCCTGCAAAATGACACTAGAAGTTCTGTCATTTTACCCAGTCATTGTTTCTGGTGATGTCAATTTGACACTATCACCCATGGATGAGTCAACTTCTCCACCGATTCTCAATGCCATGGAGGTGTTTACTTCTTTCGAGTTATCCAGTAGTATCCACTCTTGTTACTGGCCTTTAATGGTAGTTGTTCTTCTTCATGTCTTTGGCATTTTAATCTTGCTAATTGTGTGAATTGGTTCACTTTTACGTTTTTTTTACTCATAGGCAACTTAATGTGAAAGTCGTGTAAGAAAAATGTCTGGATTTATATTAACTACCTGGTTGGCTTCCTCTCCTTGTTCTGCCTCCTGCAACATAGTTTTTCAATCAAGTTCCATGCATAAACCAATGTTGTTTCATTTCCAAATTAATTTTGAGCAAGTTTATGCACCACCTGGTTGCTACTTCGTTTAGATTCAATTGAAAACACATCATGTGCTAAATCTGTACAAGAACCCTTAATTAACATAAAGATTTATGTAAATTGAATTTTTTTAAGGCTTTAAATTTATGCTATCAATTGTTGTATGTGTGTTGCAAATGAATAGGAATTATGTGTGATAAGTTGTTTTATTATTTTTTTTTAGGTAATGAAACAAGGTACATCAAAAATGCTATGCTTTAATTTCAATAAATAAGAATTAAATGAAAATATTCAAATTTTATAATATAGATAATACTAATGTAGTTTTGATGAAAAATATTGTTCAGAAGGCAAAAGGAATTTTGTTCCATTTGACGTAGATTTAAGACTATTATTTGGATTACTTGAGGTGAGGTTTTAATTTTTGAAAAAAAATATATATAATTCAGAAGAAAAAAAATTTAAATTTTCATACTCTAATTTTCTTGACTAAGGCAAGTTTTTTTTTTTTTTTCTTTTTTGACATTCAAAAACCAACTTAAAAGAAATTGGTTACGTTGTCTATTTTTCAATGTTAGCATAAAGTGACTCTTTCTTTAAATGCCTACTTGTTCCGTAACCATAAAATCAAAGTTTTTTAATTCCATGTATCGTTTAGGTGATATTTTGATATTTGAAATGCAAGGAAAAACGAAGTTTTGAAAAATTTTAATCTCTTTTATCACCAAAAGGGTTTTCAAGGATCTTTTCAATTTCATTCTCCTTAAAAGGAAAAAAGAAACTTCTTTCAAACAAGGGAAGGTAACATACTCTATTACCTTTTATTCCATTATCTCAATTACTCTCATTCAAATGAATAAAATGTAAAGAAAATAACTATAATGGTCATGTTTGGCACCTAGCTTAAAACTACTTAAAGCAGCTACTTTTAAGAAAAAGTGGTTGTTTTAAATGGCTTTAAGCCAAGTACCAAACATTGCGAATGTAACATTTCTTGTTTAGAGGGATGGAAAAGAATAGAATGTTTTAGTTATAATGAAAAGTTTCACAAATACCCTTCATCATTAATTATTAAAAAGCTTAATAAAGATAGTTTTGGTATTTCAAGTCAAAGTTAATAAATGAGGATTACAATATCTCTAAAAGTCTTTGGATTGAGAGAACTCTAAAATTGAGATTTTGAAAGCAATAGGAGGTTTTCAAAGAACTCTCCAATTCATTATCCTCTTTTAAAAAAATTAATCTCATTGTTACACCCAAATTTTGAAGTGATTCATACATTTTCAATTTGAATCAATTTAATATCACCGATTCTCTCGTAAAAATATGTGTGCTAACTACGCACGTATCATCTTCTCGCATTTTGAAGGGTAATGAGATTAAAAAGTACATCTCACTTTTGTTGTGCTTTTGACACGCATGTTTTAATTGCTACGGACCGATAAAATTTATAAATACCCCATCCCGCATAGGCACAATATTGTTCGCTTTGGCACCCCGTCAGCCCGGGCCCCCATGCCTCACCGTTCTGTTCCTGGAGAGACCCTGTCAGCCCAGGCCCAATCTCCCCAAAACGCGTTGTACCCATTTAGGAGTAAGGTCACTTATAATGAGCCCTAAAGATCCCTCTCTAGCCGATGTGGGATACCAAAACCTCACAGTCTCCCCCTCTCAGGGCACAGTGTCCTTGCTGTGTGGCCTACACCAGGCAACCCCACTGGGCTTTCGAGAGTTGGCTCTGATACCACAAAGTAAGGACCCCATCCCGCACATGCACAATATTGTCCGCTTTGGCACCCCGTCAACCCGGGCCCCATGCCTCACAGTTTTGTTCCTGAAGAGACCCTGTCAGCCCAAGCCCAATCTCCCCAAAATGCATTGTACCCATTTAGGAGTAATGTCACTTATAAGGAGCCCCAAAGATCCCTCTCTAGCCGATGTGGGATACCAAGACCTCACAGTCTCCCCCTCTCAGGGCACAGCGTCCTCGCTGTGTGGCTCACACCAGGCAACCCCACTAGGCTTTCGAGAGTTGGCTTTGATACCACAATGTAAGAACCCCATCCCGCACAGGCACAATATTGTCCGCTTTGGCACTCCGTCAGCCCTGGCCTCATGCCTCACGGTTTTGTTTCTAGAGAGACCCTGTCAGCCCAGGCCCAATCTCCCCGAAACGTGTTGTACCCATTTAGGGGTAAGGTCACTTATAAGGAGCCCCAAAGATCCCTCTCTAGTCGATGTGGGATACCAAGACCTCACAGTCTCCTCCTCTCAGGGCACAATGTCCTCGCTGTGTGGCCCACACCAGGCAACCCCACTAGACTTTTGAGAGTCGGCTCTGATACCACAATGTAAGGACCCCATCCCACACAGACACAATATTGTCCGCTAGAGAGGGATCTTCGGGGCTCCGTATAAGTGACCTTTCTCCTAAATGAGTACAATGCGTTTTGGGGAGATTGGGCTTGGGCTAACAGGGTCTCTCCAAGAACAAAACCGTGAGGCATGAGGCCTGGGCTGACGGGGTGCCAAAGCGGACAATATTGTGCCTGTGCGAGATGGGGTCCTTACATTTTGATATCAAAGCCGACTTTCGAAAGCCCAGTGGGATTGCCTGTGTGGGCATTGTGCCCTGAGAGGGGGAGACTATGAGGTCTTGGTATCCTACATCGGCTAGAGAGGGATCTTTGGGGCTCCTTATAAGTGACCTTACTCCTAAATGGGTACAACGCGTTTTAGGGAAATTGGGCCTAGGCTGACAAAGTCTCTCCAAAAACAAAACCGTGAGGCATGGGGCCCGGGCTAACGAGATGCCAAAGCGGACAATATTGTGTATGTGCGAGATGGGGTCCTTACAAAATTCAATCTCAATTTTTCATAAAATAACTTCATTGCATCAATTTAAGATATATAAAATTAAATTGATTAAAATTATAAATGAAGAAACCATTTAAAAATTTAGTTGAAACTATGAGATTAAAATTGATTTTTTTTCCTTAAAAAAAACAAGGGTGGTGACTTATTCTTGATTAAAATTAAAATTGATTATATCCAAAAACTAATTTCACTTGATAGAACCAAACACCCTTTTCCTGAGATTTCTAAGCCTGCACAACCATCTTCTGCTCACTTATTCTTGTCCTTACGTCAGTCTATCACTCATTGAATTAAGCATCAAGCACAACGGTTTATCTTGGACCTATTTCCGGCGTCAATAGGTCATCACTGTCAACTATCTACCCAAATACCGAGAAAAACACCACTTATATTCCAATCACGTATCACGATATGGATACGGATCTTTCGATTACGGTGCTCTCAGTTCTTCTCGGAGCGTTGTTCGATCTTGCTTTCTTCCTGAGCTACTTTGGCAAGAGAAGATCCGAAGTCCAATCCGTCGCCCTATCGGAGCTCCAATCCTCTCCCAAGAACCAATCCAAGCATCACTCTCATGCCTCTGATAAGGTGCTCGATCTTAGTCCTTTCTTCGGTTGCTGAGAGAAAGAAAATCGAAGCAACAAAAAAATCTATAATCTCCTGTTTAGCTCTTTAGTGAGATGACAATTCTTCAACTAAATTGGACAAAATAGCAGTGTTGGGCTTTAGAGTAAAGCTATCAAATAAAAGAGAGAGAGAAATCAAAATATTGCATTATATTAAATGGACAATTTTTTTCTATTTAACAATGAACATGTCAAACTAAGCTTAATTTTTCCGTATCACGGGATTTCTTCTTTTAGTTTTAAATTATATATTGTAATCTAATTTGTCTACTTCAATCGGTTTTGAAAGGAAGGTTGTATTAGGGTTTAGGTATGATTTAGGTATTTCTAACGTTATTGGCTTTAGTATTAATAATTAAATTTTGGCGGTGAAACATAGGATCAAAAAAGTGGCATCACCCATTGGATGTGAATACTCAGAAAAACCATGGGGATTCCCTTAACGGGTTATGGTTTTCCTACTGTGGAAGGAGTTTGGCACCTGGTAACCTATTTTCTCTTCTTCTTATATAATGCAGTATAATGTATGTTTCTACTGCTGTTCAAAATGATTAGTAGTTGGATCGAGATGCTGGATAGTACTTGATGAGTGTGACATGCTTGTTATAAATTCTTAATATTTCAACTAGAAAAGATCCCTTGTTGTTTTGGTTTCTGCATATGTTAGATGAAATTATGTTGAATGAAGTTGGAATGAAATTATTAGAATGAATGTGAATTTTCAAACCCCAGAATTTATTCTACTCCTACATTTGTAAGTTGATCAATGGAATTCAGCTCTGTTTGGTATGCTATCCCATTGAGTCACCAACATTGTGTTTATATACCAATGTAATATTCTTAGGATTTTACTTGATGGTTCTAAAATTGCATTTGTTTATTTCTTAAGGACATAGTATGGTACTTTAATAAATACTTCTACTATATATGTTGCACATATTTTTGCAAATGTTGGAGGGGCTTAGGTCCTACATGGAAGGTTTCTTTGTTTTTGGTAAGAGCCCTACATGGAAGTTGAATGCCAAGAAATGATTAATCATTGTGAAATCTCTAGCATACATGCACTTCGCGTGAATGAATCAAGGGATGAGGGGTCCATTGCAGTCTGACCTGAGATGGGGTCCACCTAATAAGCGAGAAAGTTATTGGGGTCCAACTAGTAAGTGAGAAAGGTATTTTCCTAATCAGAAATGAGTTTTCACTAAAAGGATGGGGGAGTCTTGATGATGTGGTGGAAGAAGGATCTAACAGCAATTGCCAGTAGGTTGGATTTTGGTTCTTTGAATTTAGGGAGGGAAATGTATCTTCCAACTCCCACAGCCAAAATTCCAGCTTTCTTGCCATTTGTAAAACAAGCAATATATAGTACTAAATCCTTAAGTCCTCAAAAGTGTCAACTGAAGAGAGATGTGTTACTATTGACCACTCTCCATCCTCTTTATCTCTCTCTCTCTCTTTCTCTCTCAATTTCTAGGATTTGGATCCTCTGTAAGAACTTTTCTGAGCTTTTGAATTTCCGGTGAGTTTTTCTAAATTCCCATTTCATGCGTTCTTTCTGTTCAATGAGTTTCTGTTGCTTTTTCTTCTTTCTCGCTGATAGGATGCATGATTATAATAATGCAAATAGAAATTGAATTAGATATTTGTTTCTGGAACTTTGTATTCTGATTTCAGGCTTTGCGCAGCTTTACATCTTTATATCTGCATTTCGTATACTTATATTCTCCTCTCTGTTTTCTATGCTACGATAACCGATATCTAAAAAAAGGGTTCTCTCTGTTTCTTTTGGTTTTTTTGCTAGAAAAGAAGCTTTTGTTGTTCAAAATGTATCTGGTCCCTGTCTGCTAAATTATCATCCTTTATTGAAACCTAAATCATATAACAAGTCAGGAGAGCAAGTATATATTTTTTCTCCTTATATAAGGCAGGAGAGGTTTTTTTTTCCATTTTCAAATGAATTTCATAGTTTTTGTTCATTCTTGTAGGCCTCTGATTTTTCTTCATCAACTGGACAGGGTTTTGATATCTAATCATAATTTTTTTCCATATCTACTACATATTTCAGTACCTGCCTATAGCTGTCCCTCAAAATCAAACAAAAAGAAAAGGTAAACGCTGAGAAAGGAAACCAAACAATGCCAGCAATAAGCCACCTGCAACCACTCCTCACTTGGCCGAAGCTCAATTTGGTATGAATCCTCAATTGAGCCTTACTAATTCTGACACTGACCCTGAATTTTCTCAAAGTCAATTCCATAATTCATATGAGAATATTGATTCCAACATGTCTTTGAATTTTGACCCTGATATCGAAAATTTCGAGTACTATATTCTGAAGAGCAATTGGAAGAGTTGCTCTTACAGGAACTTGAAAAGATATACAATGAAGCCTACGTCAAGTTGGTATCCTATGGCTATCAGCTGGATGTGGCACTTAGAGCAATCTCGAGAAACGGCCATCCATCCGGGAATATGGATGCCCTTACTAACATTGTGCATAACTCCCTTAGTCATATCAGAACTGAGTTGGTCATGGATAATGGAACCTATAGTGGAGGCCAACAGGGTTTCGGGGTTATGAGTCTATTACTTAAAAGATCCCTCGTTGTAATGATTTACTCACTTCTCCAAATTCGGCCCGAGTTGACTAAAAGAGATGCCATGTGGTGTCTCCTCGTGAGCAATTTGAACTCAAGAGTAGCAAGTGCCATAACTATAACATTTATGACAAATGAAGGTGAGAGTGATACTAATCACTTTGATGCATCTTTTGATGTTTATAAAGTTCTGGGGGATCAGGATTCTGGTGATTGCGGGACTTTTGATCTTGGTAAGAATGACCCTTTGCCACAAAAGGATATTAAGTTACTGAAGAAGTTTAACATTGCACCATCATTGGACTGTCACAGCCCACTGCCACCCCTGTCAATTTCTATGCTACATACAAGGGAATAAGAGTCTTCGTCACCCCAAGCCCAAGGGAAAGAGATTGGTTCTTATAGTTAGATTACCTCTAAATCTGGTGGTCATGACTGCAATTGTTTCTTTTTAAGCCGAAAGCAAGTAGCATCCAACCATGGACAGCTTACGGCAACTAACTGGCTGGAATTCAAGAAGACTGCTCAGCCCAACACCTCTTGGGACTGTTGGTTGGGCATCTCCTCTCCCGGCTTGTGAGCGTCGGTTCAAGTAGGCAGAGTGTACATTTTCTTTGTAAATGTTGTGATAAATAAAGTAGAGACAGAATGCTCAGGTACAACCTCAAGTAAAAGGCGTCTCAATGACTTTGACATTACAAACCACTAAAGTTCCGTTTGATCTAATAATAATAAAAAGTTTATGGTAAAACAATAGTTAAGTCAAACGATTTACTGTTTGATAAAAAATAGAGTGAAAACAGTTTTTTGTCAAAATTTTGATTAACAGAAATCATTTCATAAATCATTTTCACCACAGAGATAATGGAGCCACGACTCTTGTTTCTATGAGACACAAATCTGCATCCACCTCGGGCTATTCAGCATTCTGCGCCAACGGCAACAGATATTTCGGTTGATGTCAATGCTGGAACTACAAATTCTTCATCACTGAAATAAAATAGACGAGGAAGAGCATAATGAGCAGCTTCAACAACATACGAGTGTCAGAACTAATAGGAGAGCATAATGATGTTTAACACTTGTACCAACAGTTATCTTGTACTCGATTGCTCCGTAATATACGCTTATAGATAATAACAGCTCCAGGCCTCCAGCCTTCCAGTTAAGATGGTAAAACTTGTACTTCCACACAGTAAGCCACTACTCAAATAAATACTTTTTCTGTTCTCTACTGGGTTTCTTCATTATAAGAAAGAATATCGGCAATGACCACAATGGGAAATCTGGGACCAGTGGTAGCGAAATTTTGTACTCAGCCAAGGGCAAAAAAGATTAGAGAAAGGAAATATATTGGTGATAATATTTAATTTAATGAAATTTGTCTCAAAAACTGAGTTTGTACCAGAGCAGGTGATGGGGCATAAAGGTAGTTCATTTTTCTTTCAACTTGGACGGTGCAGTTGAAGCACTGTAAAGTATCTCCTTAGTTTGGCACCAATTTATACTTACTGGGAAAAAAGAAGGCTAAAATAATTGATAGCTGCAACAAGATTGGCAAGTAAATAGCTAAGGCTAAATTCAAATAAATAAAATGGCTTATGTTCTAATGAATGAGTTACATGACTGAAACTTTACACTGTAAATTGGAAAAACTAGTTACTGTTGAGGTAGAGCGGGTCTCTTTTCCAACATCTCATAATGTAGAACAAAATTTTCCTGCATCCAAATTATACTTATAACATTCAGGAGACTTCAATTGGAAACTGGAATGCTCATGAGAAAAATAAAAACAATGACAAATGAATGAGAAAGGAATAAATTAGTACAAACCTTGCGGACTATTTCAAATAAGTTTGGATCAAAACAATGATAAGATCCTCTTTCATATAAGTTCGTCTTAACTAGTGGTTCCCCGATCCTTATAAACCACAACCTGTTCTCCTTGTGATAAAACCAGGCTCGATTATAGCTGCAAACAACATTGTTACATGGCTCTTAGTAAACTCCACCGTTTATAATTCGTGTTGGGTGGATTTTAGAAAGAAAAGGTATTCATATTTCAATGTAAAGCAACATCAGCAGCAAAAGAAACATGCAATATTTATAGAAATTAATAAAACGGGGCAAAAAAATCATTTGGCTGAGGAAACATACAGCTCATTTGCAGCATATAATTGCGCTTCATCTTTTGGCATACTGCGTATAAGCAGAAAAGAATGATTGCTAAGTTACAATCTTAAAAGACAAGGCAACAAAACAACAGCAGCAATTCGACAAAGAGATTCACCTGTAAAATATATAAAACAATGACTCCACCGTGAACTTTGAAAAGTATCCATGCTACAGCCACCCAGAACAGGTTAGAGCAACAGAAGAAAACTGATGCACTCAGAATGCATGGAAAATCATAAAGAGCAACTCACATGTAAAGCAGGTGGTTGTTTAGCATGATAGCATTGTGGCACATTGAACTCTGGGTCACCCTTAGCTGGTTCATCAGACCATGGGGAACCAAAAGTCTTATGAAGATTTTCTGCTGAATTCAAATTTAAGCCTAGTGTTGTGAGATCAATCCCAAGTGCAAGTGAGGTCAGATCAGGATCACTCATCTTTACCACGCTTAGCAAGCCAAGCAAGCCAAATGGATCTGTATTAGACTGTGCGGCCTGCATGGATTTTATGCCTGGATCCCTAAATGATTGGTTAACAGCTGACATTTGCTGCAAGCGAAACTGTGATTGATTCTGGTGTTGCTGATACTGCTGGATAAGCTGGTCATAACCGATACCAGAAACCGTATTTGGCGAATTTAGAGGTCTTAGTCCAATGCCAGGTGGTCCACTGGTCTGAACAAAATATGAAGTAGGATAACTTACTAGAAATAATTAGAAAAATAAGGACTTAAAATAAAGACAGAACATTGGTAAAGAAAATGCCACAAGGGCAGTTTCCTATCATTAGAAAGTGAAAACAAAACCAGACAACCCCCCCCCCAACCACAAAAAAAAAAAACAATGTAGAACCTATCACTTCAGTTTCAATTCATTCCGACCAGCACAGCATTACAAATCAGACAACTGTTTATCATAACATTTAAAGACAGTCTCTTGGTGTTATGCCTACGCTAAGTGACAAATTTTGCATTAAGTTCCATTAAAGAAAGAAGATGACCCCCCCAAAAAATGTATTTTGTAGCAAACCCCCAATTACATTTGCAACAAACCAGTTACAATACCAAAGTAGCACACCTGTGAGTGGTAGGCCGAATGTGAAGATGGAAAAATATCTGAGCCATGTAAATGAAGAAGATCCTGATTGTTTACAGGTTGAAAGGAGACACCACCACTACTGACAGATGGAGCGTGTTGCTGTTGCTGCTGAGGACGATGAGATGAGTAGGTTCCCCCCAAGTTGAATCCAGAAGACCTCCCCATCTGCACAATGCAATAATTAATGAACGAAATCTCATAAAACCTGCAGCACAAGTTCGTCCAAGGAGAAGACAAAGAAGAAACAATAACTCATTCTTTTACAAGCTAAAACTCACAGAGAAATGAGATTGCACCATTGACATGGTATTGTCATGAAGTTGTTCTTTCTGATGCAAATCCATTGCGTAATCGGCATTACCACCTGTAAAAAGCCTAATAAAATGGTCAACAACACAATGGTTTTAAGTGCAACAGATAAGACAATTTTTCCAAGATCAACTGATCATCTTCCATATTAAGAACTTCCCCAAATTCCAGAATCAAAGATGAAATAAATGAATAAGAAAATCATATGAAAAGAATGCTATTAGATGCATCGAAAATGTGAAATGCTTTTCTATGACACAGCGATGGAAATACCAATAGACATCTATGATGTTAAGAAAATGTGTAGCCCATGTACCAAGCTTATTACATGATGCACAGATAGGAGAACCCTTTTCAACTTAGGGCAGTGCAACAAAATTGTAAGACAACATTTAGTTTCAAGAAGTTCCAAACCCACACCATCATCTGACCTAGTTTAAGAGGTGGACGATACATCAGTGAGAATAATTGTAAAAATATAACTTTTTTATAAGCAACTGTTAAAATATAACTTCACCATAGTTGGAGTAATATTTTTCAGTGTCCTCTAACAAGAGCATACTATGCCACTAGGCCTTTGGCCTAATGGTAGCCCCTCCTGCTTGGACCAGCTTGGAGTGTTGATCCCCCACATTCCCAAAGAAAACAAAAGGATGCACGCACCAGATCCCTACAACCCCAATTATAGTATCAATAAAGTTTAAAAAACAATCAAAAAAACGAGCACCTTTAAATCCTGGTAAAGCAGGAAAATCCTCGTTTTGGATGCTGAACTCCTGGTTTTGCTGAACAATGGGACCAACTCCAAGACCTTGTTTTCGTAGTGAACCTGAAATGTTTTTCTTTTTTGATAAGTATAATGAACCTGAAATATTTTTATTTAAATTATATTCAAATATTGAAAAAATGATGAATTAAATATCCAAAATCCAAACTGAAGGATCTTTCTTTAACTACCCAATTGTCCTTGAGGCCCCCCAGCAGAATTAGGACGACTCGTCAACTGTGGGAAGTCATTATTTATATCAAAAGGGGAACTGTCATTAGAGTTCACATCGTTCAGCATTCCCATTGAGCTTAGATTGTTCACTGCTTGGACATGGCTTTGGGATAGTGGACCGCCAGCTGTAGGATAGGAATTTCCCAACATAGAAATGACCTGAGGAGATCCTGCATCCAAGAAGTATCATTACATAATCAGATAAACTAAACCAGTAAATGCACAGTAGTTCATCATCATTGATGAAAATTTTTAGGAAAAAGTAAATATAAAACACAAATCAAACAAACCAATAAATATGTTTTACACATCCAACTAAATAAAGATAATATAAATAAATATATATATTAGAATAGAGTACCTACAGAAAGAAGAAGACAATACAAATCCTCCCTTACTGGCAGACCGAACTTGAGAGCAACCGAGAATCATGAATTTTTATGTGTCTATAAGAGTCGTGAATTTTCATCTTCTCACAATATATAAGATAAAAGTTTCATAATGTAATTATACCATTACTCTAGTTATCGACATTGCCCATTACCAAGAAAGATAGAACATAATATTCAAGTAATTCTGAAAAACATAATTACCAAATAAAAAATCCTCAACAATGTAAAGTGCATGTTCCAATCCACTCATTTTCCTCCTAAGCCACAAGCAAAAAGTAGTCACAAGTTACAAAATACCTTGGGGAAGCATTCCACTCATCAATCGATTTTGTCCTTGCACACTTAAACTTCCAGATCCACTATTTGCGGTCAAATTTAGACGAGAAGCAAGACCAGGCACAGATAATCCTCCACCAGAGCTTATGCTCCTCCCTATGTTGCCCCCACCAACCATGTTTCCCATAGAACTCGTTATCCGAGGACCTGCATTTCCCAAAACTTGGGATACTCCCAATCCTGGAACAGCATTCCAGTTACCAATTGCAGCAGAGGTGGGGAGAATCCCAGGAATAGAACCGCCAACTCCATTTGTGTTACTACTAAATCCAGGGTTTCCTACAACACTTATACCTCCTCTATTTGTAACCCCTGAATGTCCGTGGGAGCTGCCATGAGATAACTACAAAACAGATTTGAAATCAAAATTTTAAATAAGGACATGATATAATTATGATACAAAGAGAGAGAAAAGGAATACTGCAGAGGGTAAGAGAAAGAGCACGTAAAAAGAATTTCTTGCATAGCAAAAAACATTACCATAGAGTGTGCATATTACAAGTACCTGAGAAAGAGCAACAGGTAGATTATTTGATGCAAATCTTCCACTAGAAAGGCTTCCAGTAGGTTGTTGAACCCCACCAGAGGGAACGCTATTTATAGTTGAGTTTCTTGATGTAAGCGTGCCTGGCATGTTGGGGACATTAAAGCTCCCATGAATGTTATGAAGCCCCTGAATAGTTCCTGGAGAATGCAAGTGTAAAATTGTCTAAGTTTAGAAGGATACAAATGGGATGAACTCCAGAAAAATCTACCTACCATTGTGATGGAAAACAGGGGAGGCAGCACCAGACTGACCAGAGAAAGAAGTAGCAAAAGATCTTCCTGTACTGTCTGGTAGATTCGAAGCCGATCCGTTGATAGAAGACTGCAGCACCAATCACATTACAATTTACAGTGAAAAGATAGTTGATTTACTGTGAAATGCGTAAGACCCGAAATAAATCATAAGGGGAAGAAAGATCGCAAGACAGTGCTCACATATAATGCATCGGACATGCAAAAGAAACAACATACAATTCTCACACTGTAGACAATGCAAATAATTCTAGATTGTGCATAGCGTAATCATAGAGGCAACATATATAATATACTTTAGGATGCTTACAATCAAAAGCAGAATTCAAAATATCATTACGAGTACCATATAATTAAAAAACCAAATTTTTCACATTTGTAAAAAAGCCAAATGTTTCAATACTTTACATCACATTCATACTACCAATGCACAACTCCACATGGCGCATGCTCATGCAGAAACAAATACAAATGCATGAAACACTGCAAATCTATACATCAAAAATTTAAATGATGGACCCAAAACCAATATATATGAACATTCTGAGACCATTCATGCAAAAGCTAAGGCATTGAGAAAATCAAATTACATAGCATGGTCCTAAAACCAATACAAAAGAACCTTCCATATCCCAAATGTGAAAAACACATAACAGTGCTCAACAACAAGTGCACATAAGCCTTGTAGTGCATTCAGTAAAAATGGACATGAAAATTTCAACAACCAAATGAATGGTCCAAAAGTGTCCCAAGTTTGAGCAAATCAATAGTTAAGCAGCAATACATTAAGTAAGCCCGACATTGCACAAAGTGTCAATGGGTCATGCAAAAAGTCATTCCTTGCTGAGAAGCAGCCCTTCCGTTTCTTGCGAGTGAATATACAGAACGCTGCGTTGAAAAGCTTCTTAGTGAATATTAAATTTATAGCCTGAAAAAAGGACAACATGATCATATAAGAGGCTAAACCCAAAATACTAAACACAAGGCATGAGTAAGTAGGAGCCAAGAATGAATTGAACCCAAATACAGCAATCAACAAGTCACCAAATAGTTAAAATTTACAATCATTACACAAAAACCAAGAATGAGCCTCATCAAAAACTGTCCTCTCTAACTGTTGATAAATCTAATTGGATATATGTCGTCCCATCTCTGTGTACCTGAAAATAGCACTGTTTAATTTTATATGTGGGTTTTCAATACTTTTTCTTGAAACACAAATGATTCCAATGAGAGGAAAATCTTACAAAAGCATCCCAATCACGCTGGAAAAGACTTAGGGGTTCAAGAGTCTAATAGCATTATCACAAGATCACTCGAGTTATGGGAGTGAAAACTGCGTTATCACATATGACACGTAGCTGGCAAGAAAATGCTATGCAAAGCCAAAAGAAGGGATGATAGACAAAACAAACTCCACTGAGAAATTTAAGAAGGCATCGATTATTCAGATATACACTTCAAAGAACAATAAAAATATCCCACCCAAAAAAGAATTGGCACTTCTTTTCCTCTGGAGTGAACGACCATAAGGTCCAGAACCCCCCAATTGAAAAAAAAAATGCTGCAAAGGAGCACCAGAGTTACAGCATAGATAATCCCATTGAGGAAAATTTTTAACCATCGTTTCAAACATAAGTAATCTCCCCAAACCTAAAACGATGCAAAATTAAAATAAACAGAAAATACATCTCAAATATTCAATTCGATGCAGTAAAACAATGCTATACGGTAGACAAAATAATTTATATGAAACCAAAACTTTCTAATTACTAAACCTTCATTTGATTACTGTGGAAACAAAAAGAAACTAAGAAAATATTAAACTTCTTTAGTTTATCATTTCCTGAGACTAAATAGAATAAAGCAAACCCTACACCATTATTTGGTTTACTAAGTCTTCAGGGGAGCTCCTAACAACATTAGAACCAAACAGAAACAATAGCTCCGAATTATCTTTCATTTTCTACAGTTTCTCAGCAACCAAACAAATGTTAAACGCAGTACACGTTATCCCCTCAAAATCCTTAAAATAAAATAATATAAACAGGTGAATTTGATTTAACAAAATAAATATCTACACTAAAATCCCTAATTTATAACCTAAGATTGATAACTAAGAACATGAAACTAGGTTAAAAGTGAGGCAGAAACGACGATCGCAAACTCAGTGCGAATCGATATCGAACTCGGGCGAGTCAAGATCGAACTCGGGCGACATCAAAGAGAGTGAAAGTACCTCAGAGGCAGATCAGCGATTTTGAGCGCCAGAGATCTTTGGTCTTGAGAGTCAAACGAGAGAGATTTTGTGATTTTGTGTGTACCTAAATCGAAATAGCGAGAAAGAAAAAGGAAGGTATGGAAATTGAAATAAAGGCTTTTTTATTATTATTACAGGAGTAATTGATAAAATAATAGAAGAAGGAAGAAGGGTAAATTTTGTATGCGGCGACGTGTTTCCGTTTATCGTGGTGCGGCGTTTTGATGACACGTTGATGAGGATTTTCCTTCGGATTTCTTGTACTGGGTTTTATAACATGGGAGCATTTACTAAAATAGTTAGAAAATAATACAGAAGAGCACGCTGATTTTTTATTTCTCTATGGATGCACATGGAATTTTTATTTCTCCGTCGATTAAAAAGTCAAGAAAAGAAAGGTTTTTTAATAAAATGGAAATTTCATTAATCAAAGCAGTATTACGGTTTACGTGAGAAAAATACTTAGTTAAACTGGATTTAAAATTAATGTTTTAAATCTGTTCGAAACTTTATTAAGAATTTTAAAAAATTTACTGGTGATGTCAACATAAGTGTGAGATCTAAAAAATAATTTTACCAGTAAAATTTTTTAAAATTACCAATAAAATTTCGAACGGATTTAAAACATTAATTTTATATCTGATCTAGTAAAGTATTCTTCTTGCTTGTGAGGCAGATTTTCGAACCATTACTGTAGAGAATGATTCGATCGTGATTGTCGCGGCTCTGAGATCGAAGGAGATACATCAATGGCAATTTTTGGGAATATTATTTCAAAAGCACACCAATGAATACAAGGTTTTTATCAGTATTATTGGCGAGAAACTTGCAAGGTAACCAACAAGGTGGCCCATGAATTAGCTCATATAGCTTGTAATTTTGATGAAACTAGGTTTTAGATAGAAGAGTTTTATAATCAATGTTAGATTGATGTCTCCATAAGAACTGTGATCCGGATTGCAATGTATTCGCAGTTCGAATCGTGAGAAACAAAGACCCCAACATACATATAGAGTTTGATACATCAAGGGAGAAAGAAACCATACAGATCCGTAGATTTAAAAGAAAAAGGCTTTCCGCAATCGGAGGTGGAGGAGAAAGAATGGATGTCGTTGCTATTGAAGAGAGAGGAAGGACATCATCGCTGTCGAAGAGAAAGGTCGATGCCGACAACACAATCAAGGAGAGGGAAATATGCGGTCACGATGAAGGAAATAGGAAACGTAACAGATCAGGAAAAGATAAATATGTAGCTTCTTTTGAGAAGTGTCAGGGAAGTGGTCTGCTACCAACTCTTTATTGGGGTCAAAGAAAACAGCAGTTAAGCGGGCTGCTACCAACCTTTTGGGGTCAAAGAAAATAGCAGGAAAGTGGGTGGTACCTACCCACCAGCACATTTCATTTTGCCTATAAATACTCATGGCTCTCATTTTGTATAGCCATCACAAAATCAAGAGAAGTGTATTAGAGAGAGTGTGAGAATTACTACTTAGAGAGGAAAATTTGTTCCTTCTTTGTAAGTAAAAATTTTTCGATTTTGTGAGAGAGTTGTTTCTCTTATTACAATAGAGATTAGACAATTGTTATCTCATTGTAATCAGAGAGAAGGTGTAGTAATCCCTATTTTACAATAGTGAAATCCTCCTATACTTGCCCGTGGTTTTTTACCCCAATTTGTTCGGGGTTTTTCCACATAAAATATTTGTGTCTTGTTTATCTTCATTTTTCTTACTTCGCTTTAGTTGTGTGTTAGCTTCTACCCGGTAATCTTTTTTCTAACAGTGGTATCAGAGCTATTGGTTGAGGGGTGTGAAGCAGATCGTTGTGAACGAAATGTCAACTACAACAAAGTTTGATGTTGAGAAGTTTAACAGGAGTAATTTCTCGTTATGAAAAATAAAGATTAAGGCAATTTTGAGGAAAAACAATTGTTTGGCAGCAATTGAAGAAAGGCCCGCAGATATCACTGATGACAGCAAGTGGAACGAGATGGACAGCATCGCAATTGCCAATCTGCACTTAGCACTAGTCGATGGAGTGTTATCTAGTGTGGCGGAAAAGAAGACTGCGAAGGAGATTTGGGATACTCTAGCAAGATTGTACGAGGCTAAGTCACTACACAATAAGATCTTCTTAAAGATAAGACTTTACACTCTTCGAATGACGGAATCCACGTCGGTGACCGACCACATCAACATTTTAAATACTTTATTTTCACAACTTACATCGATGGGTTACACAATAAAGGCATTTGAACGTGTGAAACTTCTACTACAAAGTCTACCTGACTCGTATGATAAACTCATCATCAACTTGACGAACAACATCCTCACGGACTATCTAGCCTTCGATGAAATTACAGCTGCTGTTTTGGAAGAAGAAACCAGGCGCAAAAACAAGGAAGACAGACATGCAAGTTCGTAACAAGCGGAAGCTTTGACGATGACGAGAGGAAGATCAACGGAACGTGGCCTCAGTGGGAGTCAGAATCATGGTAGATCGAAATCAAAAAATAAGAAGAATTTCAAGTGCTACAACTATGGCAAGAAAGGGCATGCCAAGAAAGATTGTTGGTACACAAAGAAGAGTGGAGTCCCTGAGTCATCAAATGCTCAAGGTAATATGGCAAGTGCCTCAGATGATGGTGAAGTTCTATATAGCGAGGCAACAACGGTAGTTGGAGGCAGAAAGCAGTTCGCTGACGTCAGGTTACTAGACTCATGAGCAACATGGCACATGACATCTCGGAGAGAATGGTTCCACAAATATGAACCAATTTCAGGAGGTTCTGTACACATGGGTGATGATCATGCTTTGGAGATCGCTGGTATTGGTACTATCAAGATAAAGATGTTTGATGGTACGGTTCGCACAATTCCGAAGGTACGACATGTAAATGGCCTGAGAAATAATCTATTGTCTTTGGGGCAAATAGATAGTCTTGGATGCAAGACCCATGTCGAAAATAGGATCATGAAGATTGTCAAAGGTGCGCTTGTGGTTATGAAGGCAGAAAAGATCGCGGCAAATCTATTCATGCTTAAAAGAGAAACACTACAGAAAGCTGATGCGTGTGTCGAGTCAACCAGCAAGGAGAAGAGTTAATGATGATGTGGCATCTCAAACTAAGCCATATGTTGGAACGAGATTTGAAGATCCTCTCCGACATAAAGCTGCTTCCAGGGCTCAAATCGATAAATCTACCTTTCTGTGAGCATTGTGTTACAAGTAAGCAACATAGATTGAAGTTTAGCAGATCTGATGCTAGGAGTAAATGCATTCTAGACTTGATTCATTCTAATGTATGGGAGTCACCAAAAATGTCCCTAGGAGGAGCAAAGTACTTTGTGTCTTTTATTGATGATTACTCCAGGAGATGTTCGGTGTATCCAATCAAGAAGAAGTCAGATATATTTCCGGTATTCAAAGACTTCAAAGCGCGGGTGGAACTTGAATCTGGGAAAAAGATCAAGTGCTTAAGGACATATAATGGAAGAGAGTACACAGACGACGAGTTTCTTGCTCTTTGTAAGCGGGAATGTGTCAAACGACAGTTCACAATCACATACACGCCTCAACAAAATGGAGTGGCAGAGCGGATGAATAGAACTCTTACAGAAAGGATGAGAGCTATGTTGAGGACTGCAGGTCAACCCAACTCTTTTTGGGCAGAAGCAGTCAAAACCACCTGTTATGTGATAAATCGATCGCCATCAATAGTAATTAATTTAAAGACATCGATGGAGATGTGGACTGGTAAGCCAGTAGACTACTCTACTTTACATTCTTTTGGATGTCCTGCGTATGTGATGTACAATGCCCAAGAAAGAACGAAGTTGAATCCAAAATCTAGGAGGTGTATATTCTTGGGGTATGCTGACGGGGTAAAGGGGTATTGCCTGTGGGATCCCACTACCAGCAAGGTTGTTGTCAGTAGGGATGTGATCTTTGCAGAAGATCAACTACTACAAAAAGATGAAGATGATAGCACATCGAAAGAGGTTTCAGAGACTACAACAATATAGGTGGAAAATAATCCGGTACAAGAAACTTCAGTTTCTACTGAAGCAGCACCAGAGCACGAGGTACAAGAATCAGTCGAGTCCGAGCTCCAGAAGCTCGCCGGTCAACTCTTGAGAGAAGGCCACCAGCTTGGCATTCAGAATTTGTCACTGAGAGCAATGTTGCATACTGTCTTTTAACAGAGGATGGAGAGCCCTCAACTTTCCAAGAAGCTACAAGTAGCTCAGATGTGTCTTTGTGAATGGCAGCAATGCAGGAAGAAATTGAAGCTCTACACAAGAACAAGACTTGGGAACTGGTACCATTGCCACATGGGAGAAAAGTCATAGGTAACAAATGGGTCTACAAGATCAAGCGGGATAGCAATGATCAAGTGGAACGGTTTCGTGCAAGACTGGTGGCAAAGGGATTCACTCAGAAAGAAGGTATTGATTTCAATGAGATATTTTCCCCGGTGGTTCGGCTTACAACAATCAGAGTAGTCCTGGCTATGTGTGCTACGTGTGACTTACATCTGGAGCAGATGAATGTGAAAACTGCATTTCTTCATGGAGAACTTGAAGAAGAAATCTATATGCTCAAACCAGAAGGTTTTGCTGAAACAGGAAATGAGAACTTGGTTTGCAGGTTGAACAAATCTCTATACGGTCTAAAACAGGCACCGAGGTGTTGGTACAAGAGATTTGATTCCTTCATTATTAGCCTTGGATACAACAGACTCAGTTCAGACCATTGTACGTACTTCAAAAGGTTTGATGGTGATAATGATTTTATTATCTTGTTGTTGTATGTGGATGACATGTTGGTAGCAGGCCCCAACAGAGATCAAATCCAAAAATTGAAGGCATAGTTAGCTAGAGAGTTTGATATGAAGGACTTGGGACCAGCAAACAAGATTCTAGGGATGCAGATTCACCGAGACAGAAATAACAGGAAGATTTGGCTTTCCTAGAAGAACTACTTCAACAAGATCTTGCGACGTTTCAACATGCAAGATAGTAAGCCAATTTCTACCCCACTTCCTATTAATTTCAAGTTATCCTCAAGTATGTGTCATAGCAATAAAGAAGAGAGGAGGGAGATGTCTCGAGTACCGTATGCATCAGCAGTGGGAAGTTTAATGTTTGCTATGATTTGTACAATACCAGACATTACACAAGCAGTAGGAGTGGTTAGTCGATTTATGGCGAATCCTGGTGGAGAGCATTGGAATACTGTGAAGAAGGTTCTAAGATACATCAGAGGAACCTCAGATGCTGCATTATGTTATGGAGGATCAGATTTTACTGTCAGAGACTATGTTAATTCAGATTTTGTAGGGGATCTCAATAAAAGCAAATCTACTACAGGTTATGTGTTTACACTTGCAGGAGGAGTTGTAAGCTGGGTTTCTAAACTGCAGACGGTTGTGGCTCTACCTACAACGGAAGCAGAATACATGGCGGCTACACAAGCTTGCAAGGAAGCAGTTTGGATACAAAGGTTATTGGAAGAGCTCGGGCACAAGCAGGAGAAGATTGTTCTGTTTTGTGACAGTTAGAGTGCCTTGCACATTGCAAGGAATCCAGCTTTTCATTCACGGACAAAGCACATAAGGGTTCAGTATCACTTCATTCGAGAAGTAGTGGAAGAAGGTAGTGTAGATATGCAGAAGATTCACACCGACGAGAACCTAGCAGATGTTATGACCAAGCCAATCAACACTGACGAGTTTAAATGGTGTAGATCCTCATGTGGTCTAGCGGAAACGTAAGCAAGCATGTATTTGGCAAGTGAGGAAGGATGGAAGGATTACAAAAGATCTGCTGCATAGATCGAGATGTGAAGACAGATTGAAATCGGTCTTCAAATGGGAAATTGTCAGGGAAGTTGGCTGCTACCAACCCTTTATTGGGGTAAAAAAAAACAGCAGCTAAGTGGGCTGCTACCAACCTTTTGAGGTTAAAGAAAACAGCAGGGAAGTGGGCGGCACCTACTCACCAGCACATTTCATTTTGCCTATAAATACTCATGGCTCTCATTTTGTATAGTCATCACAAAATCAAGAGAAGTGTATTAGAAAGAGTGTGAGAGTTACTACTTAGAGAGGAAAATTTGTTCATTCTTTGTAAGTAATATTTTTCTGATTTTGTATGAGAGTTGTTTCTCCTATTACAATAGAGATTAGATAATTGTTATCTCATTGTAATCAGAGAGAAGGTGTAGTAATCCCTATTTTACAATAGTGAAATTCTCTTACACTTGCCCGTAGTTTTTTACCCCAATTTGTTCAGGGTTTTTCCACGTAAAATATTTGTGTCTTGTTTATCTTTATTTTCTTATTTCGCTTTAGTTGTGTGTTAGCGTCGACCCGGTAATCTTTTTTCTAACAAGAAGTTTATCGAAAAAAGAGAGCCAAAAACACATTAGATAGATTTTTTTCAAAGAATAAGAGTTTTTTTTGGATGAAAAGATTTTCATAATATATCATATAAAATTTTAAATATTTAACAAAGAGAAAGCTTTGAGTTGTGGTGGGTGGGGATTGTCGGGTTTTAGCATGCCGAGATAAATATTACTACATTAATTCTTTAAAAATATATATATATATATATATATAATTAATTTTTAATGTAACAAAATAAGGTATCTTAAAGAAAGACAGACCTATTGACTAGTTTTTTCTTTTCAAAGTTGGTCTGGTCGTTAATAAATTTCATTCTTCTAGTTATAAACCTATATATGACAGCAAATATACAATATACTGATATACTGTCAATATAACGTACTCAACATCCCGCGAATCCAAATAAGGATCCGATTAAACTTACCCATTCGTATTACATATCGAAAAAAGTCTCGTAATGTATACCCATACGAACATCACGTACCATAACTTATCACATTCCAGCTAACTTTATTCCTGATACAGTTTGGCCTCTTGTATTGACTGATATTTGTGCTCTAAACTCTGAATTTTGAATGAAAGTTAAGTTTATTCTAAAAAAATAGCTTAAAAGACTAGTTAACATACCTATTCTTGGTGAACTGAACCAGAAAATGAGCTTGATTAACTAGAGTTCTACTAACCTTTGATATCAGACAATATTTAAAACTAGAGCGTAACTTTACGGTACCATGCGAAACAGTTACCATAGTGGAATTGGTACCATCCAAAGTAAACAAAAAGGAATAAATGAGGTCAACTACTTGACTGGAGTCTGTTTTGATGGTGATTTGCTAGAGTTGAATATCTTTCGCCCGGCCACTAGATTGCTAACAAAATGGCTAAAGCCTCAGCTTGTAAAGCAGAGCCTGCCTTAACAGACAATGCCTTTCTAAAGATGCACTGATCACCGTTGTTTGGAAATAGGCAGCAATGATCAACAAGCTTCATCTCTTATCTTGTTTGGAAAGAGTATTAGTTGAAATCCAAGAAATAAGCCAATCAACCACCTTGCAATCCCTTGAAGTAAGAAGGTTTAAAGGGGAAGCAAACCACGCATGTTGAATAAATGAGCATTGAAAAATGCATTTTGCTCATTGAAGAAATAAATTAGCAAAATGCATTTTCATCCCCAAGAACTATTAACTTTTGCTTGCACGTTCAGAAAAGAAGAATTCTGACAATATTTAGAGAGCATTTTTTCTCCCATAAGAGAATTGGGTTGTTGAAGAAGCCTACAAGCCTGCTTAGCTAGAAGAGCTTGATTAAAAGGGTGAAAAACCCTAAAACCTAGGCCCCCATGCACTTTAGAGATGCAAAGAGTATTCCATTTTATCCAATGAACCTTTCTGATGGATGGATCTTGTGACCATCAGAAATTACAAATAAGAGAATTAAGAAAATGAGCAACACTAATAAGGATTCGGGAACACCACAGCGTAAAAAATGGAAGGCTCGACAAAAAAAAAAAAGATTGTCTGGAAAGAAAACATATTATAAGTTTTTTTTTTTTATCAAACGATAAAAAAAAAACTATATTTTACTTATTTTTTGTTTTTGTTCTCACACTTTTCTCTCGTATTAATTAAACAGAGACAAAGAAGATTTGCATTGACAATTATTGATTACTATCTAGGAAGCATAGGTTAAGCCTGTCTTGTTAAGATCTCTCCTCAGGTTGTTCAAGTTGTGATAATTATACAGATTTTTCATATTAAAAAATATGTTTTCCATGTTAGTGGGAGTATAGAATTAATGCTATATATAAGTAGAGTATTGGTATTGGAATCGCCAAAATGAATCACAATTAGCTCTCCTCGCATCCTCAACACTCACTTACAATATTTTTTAAAGTACAATGGTAAATTTGTTAGTCCATATTTGTGACATATTGTCATGTTACTAGTCCGATGATTTATTCCTTTGGTTTTTTTGGTGGGTTTAATATCTTTACCGATATATAAATAGTTGTCATAGTTTGGAAATAAAATCTTGGTTTTATGTAGTCTCTCTTGCTTTTGATGCAATGGTGAGAGATATCAAAATTTCTGTCAAATAACAGAATTTGAAACCCCCAACCCCTACTAAAAAGGCTTGATTTGTTGTCATGTGAAAGAAAGAAAAAAAAATAGAGAAGGTTAACTATCACTAATTGCAAAGAATCCAAAAAATCGATATAAATTGTAAAACGAACCCCAATAATAAGTGAATCGAAAAGTATAAATTAACATCTTCATAAATACAATGATCTCTTTATGATCACCCCTTAGATAAAAGATAATTAATCGAAAATAATTTCTCAAATATCCTTTTTCTCAAAAAAATTCATTTAAAAACTTTAGGCACGTTATAAAAATATAAAGCATTATTAATCTTATTTCCTAATAAGCGTTTTTTGCCATGTAAGTACTACATCAATCCATTTTTCTCTTAATCCGGCCGTCTTTTCTCTGTTCTCCTTCCCGGCAGACTAACTTCATTATACACAAACCCTAACATACTTCATTACAAACAAATCCTAATATCCAAAGAGATGTTTTTTCTCCCTTTTCATTCAATTCATTAATCTACACAAACTACTATTCTCTAGCTAAAATCTACACAAACCGAAAAAGTGGATTGAGATCGGTTAAAACCTAAATTGTTACATTCAAAATTACAACCGATACAAATTTTATGAACGAAAAGTAAATATATTTATTCAGCCTAATTAATTGGAATGGACGGAGCTGCTACCAAGAAGTGGATGGTCCACCACATTATTATAGTCTAGAAAGAACCATCTTATGATGGACTTTCTATTCATAGGGCCATCTGTTGAATATCTTGAACTTATAAACAAACCGTAGGCCCAATAGCATGAAAGAAAGACATATCAAGTAACTAATATCTAAATATACTATATAATGAGAGGTCCGTGTTAGCCAGAAATAAATTGGGTCATACCAGCGCGGCCCACACTGCTCCGTAGCGTGCCATGCCTTGCAAGGTCAAGTGGAATGGGTCATGCTTATCTTTAACTTTTGAAGTTCACGGCACCAAAAAATTTCATGACATGACACAGCACAAAGCTTAACATGACACGGTACAAAAAGAGAGGGAGGCATAATACGGCACGGCTCATTGTCACTTTTAATTGTATATAATATATCGCTATTAATATAAAAAATAATAATTAGTTAATAGAGTTTTAAATTTAATGAGAAAAAATGGATTTAGAAAAAGGTTAAAAATTGTGTTTACAAAGCAAGACAAGTTAAATTAATAAATATTAATTAACTATGTTTGTATGTAAAATCAAGATGTGTTTGCAACTTCATTAATTTTTACTTTTGTCAAATGTTGAGTTAAAAGTTATTATTTAGGAAAAACAATAAATTTGTTCTCGAAGTTTCACCGTTGTGTCTATTTGACTCTCAGTTTTCAGTAAGTATCAATTTATATTTAAACGTTATGTTTCAATCCAATTGAGTTTTTCGTTCAAATCTGTGTATTGTTTGATTTAAAAATAAATTGATAGAAAATGTGTTTAATTATTAATAAGATATCTAATAAAAATATAGATTTTTTTTAAAAAAAATACACATTTTATATAAAATACAGTACGAATTTTTTTTACAAAATTTATTTCAACAAACACGTGTTCTTTATTTTATTTTTTTATTTTTTTTTAAAAATATATATGGAAAAAACATTCATATCTGCTCACCCATCCTTCTTTCGAGAAAATGATTTGTATTCATCAACTGGCTACAAAACAAGCAATTTAACTAATATTGATCTCCACATTAAGCCTGCTGATCATGAAAAACAATTTTGATTTATCAACAAATTACATGGATACAGTCTTTTGGATGGAATTAAAACAATAATCAAAGCGATAAACAAGAAGAAAGGAAAACTTTAATTAATTAACTAAGCATGATCAGAACTTTCATGGCGATCCTGCATGCTGATCCGTTTGATCTGCAGTCTCGGAGGTTGTTTGCTCATTGATGTTGACTTCAATAAATTCTTTCATCCTTTCTGCTGCTCCGTTAGGCATTCTGGGTCCTCCATTTTGCCCTATGAAATATTAGTGTATAATTAATTAACAAAACCAATAAGATTTTATAAATAAAAAGGTTTTAAATTAATGTCGTTTAATTACTAACCTGTGTTATTATTGTCTAATACGGGTGCTGATTTTCTCTTTTTGTGACATGCAATAAAAAATCCAGCAACCCATTGAAGAACGAATGATGGAACTGTGACTCCTAGAATTACTGGTAGCTTGTTACCCTTCTTCTTCTTTTTACGGCCGGAAGAGGAACTTGATGGAGAGTCACCGGATGAATTCTCATCGCCATTGCTGGTGTTTGTTTCGATTGTTTTACATGACTCACCAGAGGCACATAAATCAGGGTTACCCGATACATTTTGATTTTAAACAACATAAATTCAAAAAATTAATAATTAAACAAAATTAATAGATTTGAAGCATATATAAGTATTTTCAGAGTCAAATGGAGAGATAAACGGTATAAGTTTTTTCTTTCTCTCTATCTAAAAGTGAAAACTGAAAAATATTTTTAGATCAAAAAAACCTCACGGATTGAATTTATATAAAAATATTTCCATAAGATAGATCAAAGTTCTTTTTTAAAATAAAAAAAATGGAATGGATCAAAGTCGAATAATTGTTCACTTACACTAATTTTAACTTGGTATTCTTGGATACAGAGGAAGGTATTGGTCCACTGAACTTGTTATCTGCCAAGTTCCTTAGTAAAGGAAAGGTGAACTTATTAGTTGTAAATTTAAAATTATTTAACTTAAAAGATAAGAGTGGTGAAGGGTGATAGCCCGTCCGGTTTTTTTGGGAGTTACCAAAAAGTTATCATAGAATAAAAAAAATTATTAATAATTAATTAAAAATTAAATAGTAATTTTGAAATTTTAATCTTTTAAAAATAATTATTATATAATTTTCTCATGATTATTAATAAATTTTTTTAATTCTATGATAACTCTCATGGACACGGAATAAAATCCTTGAGATCATCACCGCTGAGATAAACTTACAGTGATTTTAGATTAGGTAAAGTGGCAAGAAAATCAGGTATAGCCCCATCTAAACTGTTGTTCTGCAAATCTCTTCAACCAAAATAAACAAAAGGAAAACCAACAATTTTAGATTAAAAATAAATAAATTATCAACCAAAATAGTCATATTAGAACTCACATTATCTCAAGAGCATCCATGGAGCCAAAATCCGGAAGTGTACCAGACAAATCAAAACTGTTAAGGTACCTGAAATTTTTTAAAATAATTTAAATAAATTTTTTTTTTTGCTCTCTAAAATTACCAAATTAAAAAGCAACAACTAATAATAATAATTACAATGCTGTAACGCGAGGTGTGGCATCAGTACTGCAATTGATCCAATCCCATAAATATGGTGCAGGAAGACATGGATCACCTCTCCATTCTTTTAGTACATTAAATTCACTTTGCAGCACAGCTAAACCTCCCACTACATTAGCAAGAAACAAGATTAACAGGATGAAAATACAAGAACACAATTTTTTATTGACTAGATAATGACTTTTATAAATTTGCAATATTGGTGTGGAAAATTTTATACTACTCCTGTTCTTTTCTACTATCTTATATGTCGGTAAGATCAAAAATACAACTTACATGAACAATATTTTTATAAAAAAAAAAGGTTTTGAATAAATTAATAAATAAAAAGTAAGTATACTTGATCAAGGGTTGACTTCTAATAAACCATACATATAAAATAGAGGTAATCTTTTGATTATTTTCTCACGGCATCTCAAGATAGGAATTAGTTTCATTTTCTACGCAAATTGAATATCATCATTTTTATTTTAACGTTATGATTGGTAGTATGTAATTGAGATTTAAAATTGAAGTTGAGATTAAATATATTATGATATCTTTCAATCATTTTTATATTGAAAAAATGTATAATTTAATTAAAATTTCAATTACAAGCTTCAGTTTTATATAAACAAACTTAACTTAAATGCAATTGAGATTTTTATTTATTTTTTGAATGGGTATGGTGTAAAAGGAAGGTTGAGAGAAAAAAAAAAGCAATACTGTCTCTCTGTTTTTTTTGTTTTTGGTTGCCACTAAAAGGGATGAGAGATGGAGAGAAATAATTTTTTGGGTTTTCCTTGTTTTGGAAAAAAATGACTTGCCTTTTTTAGATTTTTACTTTTTACTATTTGCAAGGGTAATTTTATCAGTTTAAAAATTCCGCTTTGGTCTTATTGATTTGCGTTTTGAAGATATCGTTCTTCAAAAAATATTTAGAATTTTTTTTTTATTTGAGGGTTTGATTGTTAAAGCCCATTAAAATGGTTTTGATACACAAGCAATTAAAATCAGACTTGAGTTATTAAAGCCCACGAGATATTTATGAAATTTGGTCGTGTTGACTTTGATCAAGTTGCACAGCTACTCTCTTATGAGGAAACTTTTTTTCGAAAAAAATAAAAAATTAATGATTGATGGCGTGCATGATATTCTGCTAGCTGCCTGTTAGCTGTATCTGCATCTGTCAATAAGCCAACTCTTCAACAATCCTCTGACTTTTTCTTTTCTGTTTATATTGTGAAATCTGATGCGCACGATCACACATATGTCGATAACTGTTTTATTTTGTGATATTTTATATTATTTATTAATTTTAATTAAAAATTTAAATTACCCAAATTTAAGCTTTTTTAATTACTTTATCATTAATTTTAGATATTAAGTAAGAATATTTTTAAAAAATAAATTACAATTTAATAAATTAAAACATTAATTATTACGTTCTTTTAAAAAATTGGGTTGTTTTCGTGTGCGAGCTTTACACGGCTGCAGATTATGTTCTTGTGGGAAATAAGAAAAGGGGTAGGTCTCCGTTTTAAGTGGCACTAATTTTTCTAAGATAGGCATTACCCCCCACCACGTATACCTCCCTCCTTCGATTGTTTTTATTATTTTTTTCCTCTCTTTTCTCTTTTCAATTGAAAGGGAAAGATTGCCTAGAAAGTTGAATGTTCAGTAGCATATAACAACAAAAAAGATTGCATAGAAACTTGAAAATATTGTAATAATTTCGAAATTTGAACTTAAGAACATTAACATATGGGTTTAGCTTAATTAAGTTTTGTTGTTTTATTGTTTGCAACAATAATATATCTTTGAGGAGTATATCATCAGATTTATCCTATATTTGAGAAGTGAGAGGTCAAACCGAATAAAAGATACAAAACAAAAAGAAAAAGAAGAAAGTAAAAATGTACTGTATTATTTGGATGTTTAAAAATAATATAAAAAAGTAAATAAAAAGATTTAATTCATTTTATTGTTTTGTCCATCATCAACATAAGAAATGCTATTATAAAGTTAAAAGATAAAATGATGAATACATTAAAAACAACTTATATAAAATGTATATTTTTTTCCTAAATCCCTTCAATTTGAAAGATTAAAAAGAAAAAATTTGAAGGGTAATGAACGGGTATATGTACCATTTCTTTTTCCTTTCATTTCTTTTCATTAAAAGAACTTTTTAAATAAGAGAGATATGTACCCTTTTTTTTTCTTTCTCTTCATTTTCTTTAATCAAAACACATTTTTTTAGCTTCTCAATTTTTTTCTAATATTATGTTGGAAAGATAAATATTATTTTCTAAATTTTTTAAAATATACAAATTGATAAAGAAAATATTAAAAATAATTTTTTTTTTTATTTTTTCACCAACTAAATGCAATCTTAACAACTCTTTAGAATTTCCAAAATATCTCCGACCACGTGGGTTTATAGGATTGTTCATTAAAAAAATTACACGACAAATGAGAATTCCCTAAAATCGCTATTATTGGCACGGTGTGGAATGACACAAATACTTGTTATAAATCTATATTTTGTTTTTGATTTATTACTCACTCGTTAAAATATAGGTGGAGGTATAAAAAATAAAATCCGTTAAGAAACAGACATTTGTAATTTGTATCCGTTAACTTGCTATTCATAAAACCGGATACGTATCTTGTCAAAATCGTCATTTTTTAGCTTAAATAGATAATTTTTTGTTAATATTTATTTTTGACTTATTGTATGTCCGTTAAATTAAAAGTACGACATAAAAAATAAAACTCATTAAAAAATAAATATTTATAATTCATATTGATTGATTCACTGTCCGTAAAACTTGATCAAACAAAACCCATATGTTTCCTACTTACCGTTACTTGAAAAAAAAATTATATAATGTTAGCACCAGCTATTATATACATTAATAAAAAATTAAAACCCACTAACATAATTATAATTAATTATTAATAGCTCTTATGCAAACGCGTGTCATGTCCCTCATGTCTCTCCCTAAACTGCTCCATTAAATTTAAAGATTTAAGTCTTTTTCCATGATAGCAAAAAATAACTCATCAAGAATTAATGCTAGAGATCAAGGAAAATGACACTTATCTTGAGTGTATAATCCTTACAAAGATGTCATTTTCTATTTCTTTTTTTTTAAATTGTTTTTTTATTTTATTTCACTCTTCATTTATTTATTAAGTTTTACTTATCTGATTAAGTCAGTAATTTTTCAACCTACAAATATTTTTTTAAAAAAAGAAAATGGTTATTCTTTTAAAGAAAAAAAAGAAGAAAATGATTATGTAAGAAGGATATATGTACTGATCATGAAATAATTAAAAATCATATCAGTAAAATTCCTTGTTATTTTATGTCTCAAGCTTTAAACCAACACAGCAATCCACTATAAAAGGAAACATTTGCCTTCCTTTCCACAGCAAACCCCACTATTGAAGTAATAGTAAAATGTGCATCGTATTTTTATTTTTTATATTATTTTTAAACATTCAAACAAAAAATATATATATATATATATATATATATATATATATCGTTAATATACTTTCATTTGTTTTTCCATTTACTTTCCAAACGTAAGTTAAAACTCTCTTATACATTTCCCAACAAGAAAAAAAAAATCTTTTTTTTTACATAAATCTTTGTTCCTTGTAACGACCACCATTAAAGCAAATAATAATAAAACTCTCTCAATACAGTTCTTTATTTCAACTCAAAATTACCTTCGTTATATGTTACTCCTCTTACTATTTTTCTTTTCTTTAGTTTTTTCTTTCTTATCGATTCTTCAAAAAAGGTCAGCTCTCTCTCTCTCTCTCTCTCTAAAAAACTTGGCTGTTTTCCTTATTTTCAATTCCGCCCCACTGTCTTTGACAATGTTTTCCCTTGTCTTTTAATTTTTTTTTTGTTTTTTTCTCTAATTTATTTAACTGCATAAAAAATCTAGGAATCTGTTAATATCAGGGGTTGTCACCAAGCACCAACCAGCTTGTGCTTTGCAAGATTTGTGAACTGTATCTATTTTGTTCCTCTTATTTGTATTGAAACTCTTACCAAATCCCAAAAGGGTACACCAGATTTGCCCTCTGCTCTGGGATTTCACATCTAGGTCTCACTCTTTTGGAGCTCACATGATGTTCAAGGTGCCGTCTTCTCCTTTTTCTCGCTAGTTATCTTCATGATTTTTTGACATATCAGTCGTATTTCTGATTGGTAAGTAGTTCTTGTATTGCTTGCTATTCCCGTTGCTCACTCGATCTTCAAGTTGCCGAATTTTTCTCATCCTTATTCAGTTCTCTTCATTGGATTTTGATTTCAACTTAATATATGATTGAGTAGTAGTACTTCCTTTTTTGCTAGTCCTGTATTAGGATCCCAAATTCCAGCTTCAATTCAGCTAAAAAAAGTCTCATTATTCCTTCATTAGCGTCCAGATAATTTGATAATGGGTAGCAAAATATTTGAATTGATCATCTGGGTTTCATCAGTCTTGTGTATGGTTTGCTTTTCCTTTGGATTTACCCCTGTCGATAATTACCTTATTAATTGTGGATCACCCACAAATACTACGGTGGGTGATAGAGTTTTCATTGCTGATAACTTGGCATCAAAGTATCTTTCTAGTCCAGAAAGTGTTCTTGCCAACAACTCAAAATCTATCACTTCATCTAATGATTCAGCACTTTATCAAACTGCCATAATCCTCCCTAGAACCTCAAGGTACACATTTTCGATTAGCCAAACAGGAAGGCACTGGATTCGCCTTTATTTCAATCCATTTGTTTACAGAAGCTATGATATGAGTTTGGCAAATTTCGCTGTTTCCACCCAAAATCATCTCCTCCTCAGTAATTACACTGTAAACGCTACTGCTGTTAAAGAGTTTTCTGTGAATGTGACCACAGACACCCTTGTCATCACCTTCACTCCATCCAACGATTCATTCGGATTTTTGAATGCCTTAGAAGTCGTGTCAGTCCCAGACCAGCTCATTACCGATGATGCCAACCTTGTTGGCCAAACAGGGATATACCAGGGCCTATTGCAGCAGGCACTAGAGACAGTTGCTAGGGTGAACATGGGTGGACCACTAGTCACCTTTGTTAATGATACCCTTTGGCGAACTTGGGTACCTGATGGAAATTTCCTCGTTGCAAAGAATCTTGCCAAAAGTGTATCTAATATTGGAGCTGTTAATTATGTACATGGTGGAGCAACACGGGATATTGCTCCAGATTCTGTTTATGGCACTCTTACAGAGATGAACTCAGGAGATAATCCCAACAGCAACTTCAATGTGACGTGGGAGTTCAGTGTCGATCCAGGATATCAGTATCTTCTTCGGTTTCACTTTTGTGATATAGTGAGCTCATCTCTTAACCAGCTTTACTTCAATGTTTATGTCGACTCGTGGCTTGTTGTTAGGGATCTCGATCTGAGTACTTATTTGGTTAATACTTTGGCTGCTGCATATTACATGGATTATGTTACAGCGTCAACAGTTAGCAATAAGGTTCGTGTAAGTATTGGCCCATCTGCTCTCCATTCCGATTACCCCAATGCTATTCTGAATGGGTTGGAAATCATGAAAATGAACAATTCTGTTGGCAGCCTCAGTGGGCCTTCCATTGTTTCTTCCGGATCAAGTTCAAAGAAGAATGTTGGCATGATAGTAGGTGTGACCATTGGGGCAATAGTTGTGGTGCTGTTGGCTGGAGTTCTCTGTATGCTGTTGTGCAGAAAGCGGAGGCTGGCTCGTCAAGCTCATTCAAAGACATGGATTCCTTTCTCCATTAATGGAGAAACTTCTCATACCATGGGAAGTAAATTCTCCAATGGAACGATTGCCAGTCACTATTCTAACTTGGGATATCGCTTTGCCTTTGCTGCAGTTCATGAAGCCACAAACAACTTTGATGAGAGTTGGGTTATTGGGATTGGTGGTTTTGGTAAGGTATACAAGGGAGCTCTAAATGACGGCACAAAAGTTGCTGTTAAAAGGGGCAATCCCCTGTCTCATCAGGGACTTGCAGAGTTCCAGACTGAAATTGAGATGCTATCTCAATTCCGCCACCGCCATTTGGTTTCGCTGATAGGGTACTGTGATGAAAAAAATGAGATGATATTGATTTATGAATATATGGAGAATGGGACTCTCAAGGGTCATCTATACGGCTCAGGTCTTCCCAGCTTGGATTGGAAGCAGAGGCTTGAGATATGCATTGGAGCAGCTAGAGGGCTTCATTATCTTCATACTGGCTATGCAAAAGCAGTTATTCATCGTGATGTGAAGTCTGCAAATATCTTGCTCGATGAAAATCTCATGGCCAAAGTTGCTGATTTTGGACTGTCAAAGACAGGACCTGAAATTGATCAGACCCATGTGAGTACTGCAGTGAAAGGAAGTTTCGGGTATCTCGATCCAGAATATTTCAGAAGGCAACAACTAACGGAGAAATCAGATGTGTATTCATTTGGGGTTGTTTTGTTTGAAGTTCTATGTGCAAGACCTGTTATAGATCCAACCCTCCCCAGGGAAATGGTGAATTTAGCTGAATGGGCAATGAAATGGCAGAAAAAAGGGCAATTGGATCAAATCATAGATTCTACTCTTGTGGGAAAAATTAGGCCAGATTCTCTTAGAAAATTTGGAGAAACCGCTGAGAAATGCTTGGCTGACTTTGGTGTAGACAGGCCCTCTATGGGAGACGTCTTATGGAATCTGGAGTATGCACTTCAGCTACAAGAGGCAGTTCTTGAAGGTGATCCGGAAGAAAACAGCACTAATATGATTGGGGAGCTATCTCCTCTCGTCAATAATTTCAGCCAGGTTGATACTAATGTTTCTGCTGCTCAGTTTGAAGCCTCAAGCGTGAATGATCTCTCAGGTGTTTCAATGAGTAAAGTCTTCTCACAGCTGGTGAAATCAGAAGGCAGATGACTTATTGTTACTGGAAATGGTATACCCTATGGATCAGTTCGGTTTGGCACAGAATGTTATGGGCCGTTGAGTTCCTATTTCATTCATGTTTTTGGCATGCTTTTACATTGTAATTAACTTGGAACAGAATAGGAAACCTCAAAATACTTAGCTTCTATTCTGACAATATCTCCGTGGTTAGTCATATCTGCAGCAACTGCTTGCGATATAGAGTAAACAGGTTTATTTTCATCATTTTGTTTGGAAAGGTGGAAGATTAGAGGAGTTTGATTTAATAAATGACGGATCCAGCTCGCGATGTAGTTTGTTTGATTGGTTATCAGACAACCAAAGAGGGGCTTACCCATACTGCAGAGGCATCTAGATCAAACAGTCATTTGTGGAGTTATGCAATGAAACTACATGAGCTTTGTGAGTTCTCTTTTATTTAGTAGGGGTGTGGTTTAAAGAATTTTAGGGAATTGATGAGGGATGTTGCATATCAAATTTGTCATGTAACCTGTTTGTGCCTATTTACAATCCTTTTGAAGTAACTTGATGTGAAATGTTTTTTCATGTTTGCAAGTGTTTTGTGTGGGAATGATTCTATTATATGTTTCATGTTGTACCCACCTCACTCTAGAAATGAAGATGATTTGGTTTATCTATTAGCTCAATGGTGTACTTAGATGCTATATGGAGTCTTTTGAATGGCATTTAGAGTTAGTCCATTTCATATTCTACTGATGATTTTATACTGTGAATGTTTTGTTTCATGCTTATACTATCAGTTGTGGCATTGGTCTTCTGTAAAGAACAATGACGCCTTAGATACTTGTTTTCCTTCTTGTAGTTCATTCTTCACTGAATGATACATGTTCTCTGATTTGGGGTGAATCTCAAAATGGTGACTTCAGTCTGAAAATTGCGTACTCCTTTGCTGAGTCCCCAAATAGTGAACCTGGTAACAAAGACTGGAATTGGATATGGAAAACCAAATTCCATAACAGATTGAAACCCTTTTTTCTGGTTTGCTGCCCTTACCAGAACCGTAAACAGTACTATTTAATTTTATGAGGCATCCATTTAACCAAAATAATAAAAGAAAAAAAGGTTCTTACTATACAATCATAATAGCTTAGCCATTGTTGATCTAAATGCCACAGCAAAAAATTTACAGAGTCCGCACTTAAATCATGAACAGGACTGCAGTAACTAGCAACTAAGTTTAAAAGTTAAAATACATAATTAGAAGGAAATGATCAGAAACATGAGACATCAAATTGATTGGCCATAGCCCATAAATATGGGATAATATTAGATTCAACTCTCCCTTCCACCATTATTATAAGCTTTGATTCATTATTACTAGGCTAGAGTGATCATAAAGTTAAAATGATGGATTTGCATGCGTGCACATGGACCAACATGAATGGACAGTACTCAATCTTAATTTATATGGATCCAGCCCAATTTCAATGATTTAAGCCTGATGGGTAGCTTTCAAGATTCAAGGCTGGATGTTTGTGCTGGATTCCAGATTTACACTTTTTTTAACAAGTGTGGCACACTAAAGACAAATAAACATTCATCGAGAACATATTTAATTAAGCCGCAAGGTCTGTTCATTGAGAATATAAGAGAAAGTTGGGACAGAAAACCAGAGTATCACTTAGCTTTAAGGCCTTAGCAATCCCCAGGGGAATTTAAGATCATCTTTCCATAGGAAACCAGCGTACTAGGGCTGCCTCTTATGTAACAATTAAATTATTACTATATAATCTAAGTAACCTTAGAGTTTAACAAGATGAATCCCAACTAAAAAATATTTTTATGTGATGATAAACCATATTATACGGTATGGTGACCTTATTATCCTGATCCTTAATTGCGTGCAATAAACACTATTTATACAGCGACATTCTGGAACCCCCATTTAACTGCAAATTACACATTTAGTTTAATAATCCACAGTGGATGAACCCAGCAAAGCTTTCATCGCAAGTTTCGAATACATTCATGTACTGTTTCTTTCTCTGTCCCCATAGTTGGATTACTTCTTCCATTCATAATACTCTCCACCATGCATTGGACTCTCTCATGTCGAAAATTACGTATCAATTATTTATTTAACAACAAAAATAAATATCACGTCATACATAATGTTAACGTGATATTTATTTAATGATACATTTAAAAAAAATTTAAAATTACTGAAAAGAATTCTAACCCATTCTAAAAGATTTCATAGCATTAACCTTTTACTCTATATCCCATCATCTTAAATGAATTCCAAAACCAAGAAATAAATAAAATGCATTGTTTCCTTCACTTGTCTATCTCAATTTTGTTTCCTGGATTTCTCAAAATATACCTCATTTTATCTCATATCAATGACATGCATTAATTATTTCATGTTTTAAAAGCTTTCATTTTTCTATGCCATATACTATCCCTAGCTAGTTCATCATAGCTGAACAACGTGAGTGTGCCCATAACATCGAGGAGGACTAGTAATTACAAAAAGTTAAGTTTTTATCTTTTAATAAAATGATGTAATCTCAATTATTCATATGTATATGAATCTCATATGATACGTGAAAAGTTGAGAATGTATCTTTTCATCGTAAAACGAAGATTAAAATCAAACCCTAATTGTAAGCATCAAGTATCAAGGAAACTGATTGATTTCATTATTCTTTTCTTGAAGTATAGAATGCTCTCCAGTTTTAGTAGCTAGCTGGCCCATCCAGCAAACAAGTAGGCCAGAGTATAACAAACTGAAGAGAATCATGACCGCTGGTTGTTTACTCTTGAAATGGCTTCATCATATCGAAAAGCCAGCACCCGTTAGGGTATTGTTTTTGCAAGTGTGTTGTTGCACTACTTGATGAGCCGGTCATCTTATTTGATGCAAAATGGCTGTCAAAGGGCTAATTTTTTTTTCTTCAGAATAAGCTGAATTATAGTGATGAATATGAATTAGCTGAAAATGATTGTTATTTCATTGTTCGAGGAAAGGAAAATTTTGATAACTTTTTTATACTAAAAAGCCTAGGAAAAAGAAATATCAACACATATAGCCATTTTTCCATAAATGACGTCACTTCTCTACTTCATAACCAACATCATGAATCTCTTCATTGAATAGATTCTTGTCTAAACCCGATCTATATAGTTTAAAGATTTTTTCTAATCTTTTGGATTTTTTTATATCAATGATACTTTTCAACATTAGTTAGAGAGCAAAAATTTCTTTCATCCCTCTTTAGTTACATCTGAAAGTAAAAAGTATTTTTGATCAAAAAATTTCTAAGATCTAAGCAAGAATTTTTCCTCAAACGGATGAGAACAACACTGAAGAGAAAGACATAAAGAGGGGGAAAAAAGAAATTTCAGACCTTAAATTCGACAATTTTATTAATGATGATCAGCAACATCAACTTTAGCGGTGCAAGACAACAACCTACGAACCACAGACAAGAAGGCAGCGCATGACACCTCTTTAGCCTTCCTTAGGACCAAACATTTCCTTTTAACAACAGTTTTATTATAATTAGCCTTAATGTTTCTCTTTGTTAGTGCTCTACTACTACTCTTCACTCTCTCTTTAACCTTACCAAAGCACTTTTTGGTCTTTTCAGGCACACTCTCTTTCCTTGAGAAGGTATAGCTCCTTAGGTAAATTTGCCTGCATGAAATGCTGTCAACCACCTTAGGATGTGCTGCATGCTCACCCCGCCGCCCCTTAGACACCGATCTCACGAATTCCGCCTCCGATTCCGGCCATTTGTGGAGGCTAACGTAGGTCGGCCGCACCCGGGTGTCATTGATGCAGGTTGATGCCATTAATCAGGAGGGTTTTTAGGGAATCAGGTTTTGGTGATGGAGAGAGGGAGGGAGAGTTTGTTAAGGTCTATTGGGGGGTTTATATTGTGGAATTTGCATATGGGTGTTAATGTCAATAAATATGTAATGTTATTTTTTTTTTACGGGAAGAAAGATGGAAACTTGATTTTGATTTTTTTATTATAAAATATCTAAAAATAATCACAAAAATAAAAGACCCAAATCAATAATGATTTAATTTTTATACTAAAAGTGATTTTCTTGGCAATCTTTATAAAGACATCGTGTTATTTGACTGTCCTATGTTGGTGATTGCCAGGCAAGATTTGAGAATTAGAGATATTGATGCAGTAATTTTTTTGAAAATAATAGAAATGTTTTAACCAAAGTAAATTGTACACATGCAAATATTTAAATATTTTCAATACAGAAATCTTAGAAGTTGCAATTATTGTAAAATAATTTGATATATTTTCTCAATTAAAATATCAAAAAATGATTTTTTTTTCCATGGTTGGAATTAGTATTAAATTTTGGATTGTGTCAATTTAATTCTTGATTGGGCTAAAAATAAAGTAAGAAATAATAAAAGAAAATCTTGTTGTAACGGGTAAGGATGAAAATGTGGAGTCAAAGATATAAAAGGGAATGAATGGCCGATTCCAATGGATTCTGTGGCCGTTAAGGATTGCGAAAAATGTGACTTTTTAACAGCTACTCAAATTGATTGCAACAAATTCCACAGAAGATTGATTTCCTTGAGGACTGTGCCTTTATGGCAGGTTTAATTTTCGTTTCATGTGTACTTAATTGCGCAGCTACGATGCATCCATCAATAAAAAGGTACAGCTATTCCTGTATTTATTGCATCCAATAGGAGGCTAATTCATATTATATCAGCCCCTAATTGCCACGTTGAGTTGATGTGATTTAGACTATGTCTACATCTCAAGTTTAGTTAATTTTTGGGCCTCACAAGGTCTTCGCCCAGATTTAGTACAACGGCCCAGGTCTGCTTTGGGATTTCGATCTCAGGTTTAAACCTTAAACATAAAGGTGAGATTAATCATAGCTGATTTAAGTTGCAATCAAATCAAATGTCCGAACAGTCATTATAGTAGAGCAGGTGAAAAAGATATTTGAAAATCTGTAAATGGGCCCACAGATATATGAGTAATGATGCTGAGGTCATCAATTTTGAAGAAATTCTTAAGTGTAACGAATAGTGGTTATTTAATAATTATCAATAAAAAAAAAATTCAGTATAAAATTTATGATTTGCATTGAATGCATGTAAAAATTTCTTTTAACATTGACTCTCCAATCATACATTATAAAATTTCATTAATAACATTGAGATATATATCCATTTTCAAGTTTTGATTGGGAAGTAATTTTTGTGTAAAATCGAATTTATAAAGCTTTTCAAAATTTATCAAATCATATTATGTAATAATATATTATTTTATCTTCTGCTTTGTATTATTAATAATTTATTATGACATAATTGAAAAAGCTTTAAAGAGACTTTATAAAATCGATCTTACAATGATATAATTTATTATAATATAATTAAGATAATGATACTGGTACTACCATTTTTGACACTCAAAACAAACTCCAAGAAAGATTTAACCTACTAAGTAATACAGTGATATTTATTTATTTTCAAATTATAATTTATTAATTTTATTTTCTTAAATTTCATTGCATTGACAAATAGCATGATTTGTGTGAAATTGTAAATTTAAATGCTGCTTGTCGGTGATGTCAATATCTTAACTGGTAATGATATTGGGACCAGATGTAGTTGACCTTGTCCTGCTTTCTTATCAGTCAAACAGCGTGATATATTGTGGTGCACTACGTACCAAAGTGAAAGGCCATCCAATTCATACAAATTTCGTGCTACCCATTATGAATCAGTTTGAATGCAAAGGAGTCAATTATTTTCGTCATAAGTGTAAAGTAATTATTAAAATATCAATTAGTTAATTTTTTTCAGAGAGAGATGATATTCATAATGTTGTCACATAAACCATATGCCATCATCCATAAACATCTCTCACAATTATTTGAAACAAATTTTATTCTAATATTTTTAAAATAATTTATAGTAAAACAATAATAGAATTATAAACTGTTTAATATTTAATAAAATAAAAATAAATAACTTTTATGGGATAATTTTAAATTTTTATAAATATAAATTATTTAACAAAACTGTTTTTTAAATGTATTTGAGTTATTTTTGTTTATAATAAACCAAAAAAAATCCCAAACAAAAGTTAACTTATCAGTAAAAACAATTTATAATTTATAAAAAAATTTTAACACAGTTTGTGATAAAACAATAACGAGTTATAAATTGTTTAATATTAAATAAAAATAATGAATTTTTTTTTTCTAATATAATTCTTCTTTGTAGATAAAAATGGTTTCATAAAATTATTTAATCTATATTTAAAACAAAAATTCATTTCATAAAGTTTAATTATGAAATGTACTTTAAGCTATTACCCACCACTCATGAAAGAGTAAATCTACCCAACAAACCACAATAATATTCTCTCATAATCCATTGTCAAATTGCAACGCTAAGAACAAAAAATTTTACTTTTTTTTAAATTATAATTCTTTCAATTTAAAATTTAAAATTTAAAATATAATCAATTTTATAATGAGATTTTAACATATCATCGAATGAAGTTTATGTGATATTTAATTATACCATAAATTTAACTTTCATTTGAATTTTAAAAAAAATCGTGATTCTTTTTAATAGTAAAATAATATATTGAATTAATTTACGTGTATTGTATTAAGTTCGTTTTATCTAATAAATCAAAGAATTATTTAAATCTAATTTAAAAAATTTATAAAAAAATCTTATGATTTATACACTCACAGATATGAACACAAGAACCAATGATCATGTAATTATTCTTGGAATACTCCGGTCGAACACGAAAATTCTTAGGCATTTATTTAGTGACACTTCTCCATTTGGCATTTCTTACCATAAATGGAGATTTGAGTGTGGAAATCCACGACCATTCAACATCAAGAGGTTACCACTAGTTGCTTCCCACATGGGTAAAGTGATGCATTTGTCCAGCCCACGTGATCCACTTTAATAGGGCCCACATTGCACTTTTATCACGTGGCTAAATTCCATTGGTAGGTTCCCTGCGGATCTAATTACTTCCAAAATGCACATAAAAATAGGACACCCTATAATAACTCTGACAGAGAGAGAAGCATAAGCAAGTGAATCGTTCTTCATTATTTATTCAGATCTCTTTTTTGGGGTTCTCACTGAAAAATAAAAAAACAGTTTTAGAGGGAGCGAGAGAGAGAACCAATTAGCAGCAGAATTGAGTTTCTCACTCCAAAACAAAATTCTGGTAAGCAAACACTAATATATCAAATTTTTTTATTTTTATTTGAATTCATTTATCTTCTTGTGATTTAGGTTTTTCTTTTGTTACTCGTTTGGATGTCAAATGTAGGAAAGGAAAAGAAAGGAAATCTGTTGTTTTTATTGTTAGATTTGAATAAACAATTGTTTGATACCTTTTGAAAATTCATACTTGAATAAGAGAAGAACAACTAAATCGCTTTAGTTGAGATTAAATGTGTTATTTATAGCAAGAATTTTAGCAGTGAAAAATCCTATATATATATTCTTCGTTTTTTTTTTCATTTTTTCTTCAGTTGCCAAACAGAGTAGAGATTGACCTTCCATGTTTTATTTGCATAATCACATCTTAGAATTTCTTCAAATTTTGTTAACTGAATTCCTTCAAATTTTATTAATTTCAGTTGAAGCCTACTTTAACCAAAAAAAAAAATTCAATTTCTTCAATTAGTTGAAGAGTTTAATTCATTGCCACTCGATTGCAATGGCAAAAGGAGATGCAAACTATGGGAAGAAGGAAAACCTTGGTTCCAACTCATTAGAGGAAGAAACTTTCCCTGCTTGGGCTAAAGATGTCAGAGAATGCGAAGAGAAGTGTCAAGTAAATCGTCAAATCGGATTATCAATAGCAGAAGTTGAAAAGCAGAGAAAGATCTATGGATGGAATGAATTAGAGAAGCATGAAGGTGCATCGATTTTAAAACTGATTTTGGAACAATTCAATGACACACTAGTTAGGATTCTATTAGCTGCTGCTGTTATTTCATTTGTATTAGCTTGGTATGATGGTGAGGAAGGAGGTGAGATGGAAATAACAGCTTTTGTGGAGCCGCTTGTGATTTTCTTGATCTTGATCGTAAATGCAATAGTTGGAATTTGGCAAGAAAGCAATGCTGAGAAAGCATTAGAAGCTTTGAAGGAAATTCAATCGCAGCAAGCAACTGTGATTCGTGATGGGAAGCGGGTGTCGAATTTGCCTGCAAGAGAACTTGTTCCAGGGGATATTGTGGAGTTGAGAGTAGGTGATAAGGTGCCTGCTGATATGCGGTTACTGAGTTTGATAAGCTCAACAGTCAGAGTTGAGCAGGGGTCATTGACAGGAGAGAGTGAAGCAGTGAGCAAGACTGTTAAGGCTGTTCCTGAGAATTCAGATATTCAAGGGAAGAAATGTATGGCTTTTGCAGGGACTACTGTGGTGAATGGGAATTGTATATGCTTAGTTACACAGATAGGAATGAATACAGAGTTAGGGAAGGTGCATTCGCAGATTCATGAAGCTTCACAGAGTGCGGAAGACACCCCGTTGAAGAAAAAGTTAAATGAATTCGGAGAACTTTTGACGATGATAATTGGAGTGATTTGTGCATTGGTATGGCTTATTAATGTGAAGTACTTTCTCACTTGGGAATATGTTGATGGCTGGCCCAGGAATTTTAAGTTCTCTTTTGAGAAGTGCACATATTACTTTGAGATTGCTGTGGCATTGGCAGTTGCTGCTATTCCAGAAGGTTTACCGGCCGTTATTACTACTTGTTTGGCACTAGGAACACGAAAGATGGCTCAAAAAAATGCGCTAGTTAGGAAGTTGCCCAGTGTTGAGACTTTAGGTTGTACAACTGTGATTTGTTCTGATAAAACTGGCACTTTGACAACCAATCAGATGGCTGTGTCAAAGCTTATGGCTATTGGTTCTAGGATTGGCACACTCCGGCCCTTCAATGTGGAGGGAACTACCTATAATCCTTTTGATGGAAAGATAGAAGACTGGCCAGTGGGTCGAATGGACGCTAATCTTCAAATGATTGCAAAAATTGCTGCCATTTGCAACGATTCTAGTGTTGAGCAATCTGGGAATCATTATGTCGTCAATGGAATGCCCACTGAGGCAGCATTGAAGGTAAAACAACCTCATTTCTGAAATTGGCTTCATTTAGATTTTTTTTTTGGTGGAGTGGGTGTTAAAATAAAGGTTCCTTTTAGTCAGTTCCTTAATATTTTATATGTTTGAATAAGCCTCACTTGTACATGAACTGGTGCAAAAACCAGAAACATCAACATCTAAGTCATGTTGCATTTGCATTCAACCTGTGATTTTAGAAGGGGATTATATGTATGTGTCTGTTTGAGGGAGTTAATGCGCATTTCTACTACTTTAGTGGAATTTTTTTATTCCTAGTGTTCTACATTCTTAAGGCATGTTTGTTTATTGAACACTCAAAATTCAATACAAAAAGCTTATTTGGCTTTGCTTCCTTGTTGACAATGTTCTCAACAGGTTCTGGTTGAGAAAATGGGATTTCCTGAAGGATTGAATTATGGTTCATCTTCCAATCATGGGGATGTTCTCCGTATGTTACCTCACTTATATATCTTCTTTCTTCTTTCTTTTGTTTTGTGGGTTCTAACTTTGCTTCGTTTCAATTTTGTGATGCCATCTAAGGTTCTTCACAACTGTGGAATGAAATGGAGCCACGGATTGCAACTCTGGAGTTTGATCGTGATCGGAAATCCATGGGAGTTATTGTGAATTCCATCTCAGGGAAAAAGTTATTGCTAGTAAAGGTTTGTTCGTCTCTCTGATCTCATAGCAGCTGTTTAGAAACTCTTTTTTTAGGGGGATGGGATGGGGAAGGGAGTTGAAAATTTGTTAAACCTTAATTATGGATCCTTTTTCTTTTTATGTAAATTGGTTATTGAGAATATGCGGCTTGAGATCAGTTTTTTGTTCTTTTTACCATCTTAGGATGTAGGCTCACTTTATAAACCTTAATTTTGGATTGAGGCAAATGGAGGGAAAGGAAAAGAAGGGGTATATGTACCTCTTCACTAAATTGTTTAGTTGTGGAAAACATTTTCCATTTTTCATCTCCATTTTCTTTAACACTTTCATCGACGATTTGCAAATTCTTAACATATATTGAAAAATAACACTTCTTTGGTTTTTTTTATCTTTTCAACATAATATTAGAATACATTATCCATTTTCTATCTCTATTTTCTTTTAACACTTTCCTCAACAATTTGCACATTCTTAACAAAACATGGAAAACAAGACTTTGTTTTTTTTAATCTTTTCAACATAATATTAGAAAAGATGAGAATTAAAAAAAATTTTGTTTTCAAATTATGTTGAAAAGATGACAACCAAGAAGTGTTATTTTTCAATGTATGTTAAGAATGTGCAAATTGTCGATGAAAGTGTTAAAGAAAATGGAGATGAAAAATGGAAAATGTTTTCCACAACTAAACAGGCCCTAAGTTTATGTATGATAAAACTGTTCCACTAATATAAATATATATTCTTAAGAAGCCTAATATCTAGCTATACATTCCTACGATAGGAAATCCAAGTTTCAGGTCTAAGTTTCATTTTTTGATCGGTTAGGAAATCAAAGTTTCATGTTCATCAAATGTTTGTTGATGTTTCTGATCATCTTTAGTGGAATGCATGATGCATGTTGATTGTCTGCATAAAAAGTCTTGTTTCCTGTCATATACATTACATGATATTAACTTTTTCGATGTTTTTTGGTGCTGTCAAACCCCCATGTCTGCAGAACACCTCTTGATGCTTCTGAGGCTTTTTTGGATGTTCTTTCACTCTTAAAGAAAGCTGCTTAATATTGCAGGGTGCAGTAGAGAATGTATTGGAGAGGAGCTCATTTGTTCAGCTACTTGATGGTTCTGTTGTAGAATTAGATCAATATTCAAGGGATTTTATTTTACAAAGTCTTCATGAAATGTCGACAAGTGCATTAAGATGCCTGGGTTTTGCATACAAGGAGGATCTTTCTGAGTTTGCCACTTATAATGGAGATGAGGACCACCCTGCTCACAAGCTTTTGCTTGATCCATCTAGTTATTCTTCAATAGAGAGAAACCTCATTTTTGTTGGCTTAGTCGGGTTGAAGGTAAGTTGGTCCTGTGTTCTTTTGCCTTCTTTTTTTGGTCACTTCTTTTCCTTTCTTTCTTGAGAAGCCTCTGACAAAATCACGCCACTTTATTTCAAAATATTAAAGGACCCTCCTCGGAAAGAGGTTCGTCAAGCAATTGAGGACTGCAAAGCAGCTGGAATTCGAGTCATGGTCATTACAGGAGACAACAAAAATACAGCAGAAGTTATTTGTCGTGAAATTGGTGTGTTTGGACATCACGAAAATATCACCTCAAAAAGCTTAACCGGAAAAGAATTTATGGAGTTTCCTGATCAGAAAAATCATCTAAGACAGAGTGGAGGGCTTCTGTTCTCTAGGGCTGAACCAAAGCATAAACAAGAAATAGTGAGGTTACTCAAAGAGGATGGTGAAGTAGTTGCAATGACTGGAGATGGAGTCAATGATGCACCTGCCTTAAAGTTGGCGGACATTGGGGTAGCAATGGGCATTGCTGGGACAGAGGTATGGCTATCCATTTTTTTTCTTCCATGGTTCACTTTTAATTTGAGGTGGTGGGTTAGACCAGGCTCAATCCCTTTCTTTTTCTTTTTTCTTGTATTGGGGTTGGGGAGTGGCTGAGTCCATACAGTGAACATGCATGTGCATCACTGCATTTTTCATAGTAGACATTTGTGCCCTTTCTATTAATAGTTTAATACAGTTCATCACTGGTTTTGTTGAAACAAGTTCCCATGTGAAAATGAATTTTACTCGATGTTATTTATTTTCTCATTTCACAATATGTACAGGCATGCTGCGATGCAGGCAACTAGGCATACATCCTTTTGAATGCTTATGTTGAAATAGATTTTCCAGTTTATCATAGGTTGGACTAACAATTTTTTTTCTGACTCTCCCTTGTGTTTGTGGCCAGTGATGATTTTTACACCTGGTGGTTATTTTTGTGTTTCCTTTTTTAACCTGTTGTGACCATCTAAACTGTGCTGCATATGCGGAATGCCTACTGGTGTCATGTCATAGGTCTTCATTTCTCATGGCCTGGCCATTTTACTTGTATTCTCCACCTCTTGTTTACTATTAGTATTATTACTTTATTCTCATATGCATTAATTTCTTGTTTCACTCTTTGGCTTTATTTATTGTGTATGTTTTGGCACTCCTGGTTCCACTCATTCAGGTTGCGAAGGAGGCCTCTGACATGGTGTTAGCAGATGATAATTTTAGCAGTATAGTTGCTGCTGTTGGTGAAGGCAGGTCTATCTATAATAATATGAAGGCTTTCATCAGGTTTGATTGTTTCTATCTCTATAATCTTGAGTGTTATGGACAACTGCATATTTTGGCATCTGCACACTAGTTTCATATTTTGGTGATATGTTATCTTTTTTATTATTTGGGGTACCACTTCTCGATAGATGTGATGGAGCCTGACTTGTCCAGGAAGCTCTAATTTGGTTTGAATATCTTGGAGGTTGTAGAATAGTCCTGTTAATGCCTTCTCCAAATCTTATTCAACATCCTCGCTATAGGTTGCACTTATATGATCTGTGAACTTGATGAATATCCGTGTATTGTTTATGCATGGTCATTCGCTGAACTAGTAATTTGTATTTGCGAGGCTAGCTTAACCTTTGACAGACAGAAGCTAGATCCAAATTATCTAGATTTTGTAACTCAAGATTTTCGTTACTTGTATATTCAGTTTTTTTCCCATTTTTAGGTTGCATGAATGTTAGTGTGACCTGACTCTTTTTTTATGATTCCTTTCTGCCCACCTTTTCTTCCAAACATGACTGTAGGTACATGATCTCATCCAACATTGGTGAGGTTGCCTCTATCTTCTTGACAGCTGCTTTGGGTATTCCAGAAGGCATGATTCCTGTTCAACTTCTCTGGGTTAATCTTGTTACTGACGGACCACCAGCAACGGCTTTGGGATTCAATCCCCCTGATAAAGATATAATGAAGAAGCCCCCTAGAAGAAGTGATGATTCATTGATCACGGCTTGGATTTTATTCCGCTATCTGGTACTACGTACTTTTTCACTCTAGAAGCCTTCATCATTTCTTGTCCCAAGTAGAAACCAATGTGGAATTCAGCAAAACTTTCTTGCTAACTTTATCCCTGCACTGATGCAGGTAATTGGACTCTATGTCGGCATAGCAACAGTTGGGGTATTTATTATATGGTACACTCATCATACGTTCATGGGCATCGACCTGAGTGAAGACGGCCATAGTCTTGTCACCTACTCTCAGCTTGCTAATTGGGGTCAATGCTCTTCTTGGGAAGGGTTTTCAGTGTCATCTTTCAGAGCTGGGTCTCGAGTGTTCACATTCGATTCAAATCCGTGCGACTACTTCCAGTCTGGGAAAATCAAAGCCTCGACTCTCTCACTTTCAGTCTTGGTTGCCATTGAGATGTTCAATTCCCTTAATGCTCTCTCTGAAGATGCAAGCCTTTTGATAATGCCCCCATGGGTCAACCCATGGCTCCTTTTGGCCATGTCTGTCTCATTCGGGATGCACTTCTTAATTCTTTATGTACCATTCCTTGCTCAAGTATTTGGAATTGTCCCTCTCAGCTTGAACGAATGGCTCTTGGTGTTGGTAGTTGCTTTCCCTGTTATCTTAATTGACGAGGTTCTGAAATTTGTGGGGAGGTGTACAAGCGGACTGCGGTATTCTGATCGCAGCAGACTGTCGAAGCACAAGGCAGAGTAAGCACCAAATAGAGGATTCTAGTTGGAAAAGATTGATTGATATTTTCTGAAAGCCATGATGGGTCTTTGAATGGAAATGACTTTTAATTTTGTCTCACCTTTAACCCTCGTCAATTTAAGTTGGGTTGGCTCAGGCCCGAAGGTTTAAATAGATTAAAAGATTGATTAGAGGGGAATGTAGTACTCTTTACAGTATAATTTTATGAGAATAAAGTAGTTTCTCCAGTTTTAATCTTGCAATTCGACTCATTTTTATATTGCAGGCGAAGGAATACACATATTGCAGACCGTCTAATATGGTTCATGTTCTCACAATCTCACCTTCTCTCTCTTTTTTTTCTCTCTATCAATCAGAAAAGTAAAAATATAGAAAACCAAAACATCCTTGTTTTTTAATAGAATATTAAAATGAGAGAAAAATAAAATAACATTATATCATATATATAAGACACAGAATTTCACTGTTTGCCTGTTTGAATATTCTTCCACCGCATCCCCCTCGCCCCACAATAAATTCCAGAAATTGCTGAGTTTTGTGCCCGTCGAGGACCTGGTTAAGTTTCAGTTACGTTACCACAACTTGCTAAGTTGAAATTAAAACCAGGTCTAACTTCAAACAGTAAACAAAATAAATTTTAAACTATTCTGACATTGGCATTAATCCTGGCAATCTACTTTCAACACAATCCCATTAGACTACTAACATGGCCACTTGCAGAAGCTAATCAAAAGTACCAAGAAACAAATGAAGAAATAGAAAAATCAAGTGCAAAGGGTAAATAGCAGAAGAAAAATAACCATATTTCATTTAATTCGTAATTCAGAGCATGAATTACAAAATACAAACATCTAACAAAACTAATATCAAAACGCCCCCACTAATTACATAAACCATAACCCTAAAAGACACCACCACCAAACCCAGAATTCTTGACAGCAAGACTTCTCCATCTCTTCTCACCATCGAAGACCCAAAACAAAAACCCTAACCACCAAACCCATAAAGGGTCCTTCCCTGCCTCTTGAGTGCATATACTACATCCATGGCGGTCACTGTCTTCCTCCTGGCGTGCTCTGTGTAGGTCACGGCATCACGGATCACATTCTCCAAGAAGATCTTCAAGACCCCTCTGGTCTCCTCGTAAATCAGACCACTGATACGCTTCACACCACCCCTGCGAGCCAGACGACGAATGGCGGGCTTGGTGATACCCTGGATGTTATCCCTCAGGACCTTCCTGTGCCTCTTGGCTCCTCCCTTTCCCAACCCCTTTCCCCCCTTTCCACGACCAGACATCTTCAATCAGCTGATAATTGCAAGGATCTGTGCACAAAACATTGAATTATAGAATGAATTAAATAAACCCAAAAATATTCAAACATCAAGAGAATGGATACCAACAATCTAAGAGGAGGCAAAACCCAAAAGTTACTAAAAAACTAGAAACATAAGAACACAGCAAAAACTTTAAAAAAAAAAAAATACTAACAGAAAAGAAGATACCTGAAGAATAAAATTTGATGAGACCTGGTGGCTCGAATGAGAGTGAAGATTTGTGGTTTTGAGCTGGCCTTCTGTTGGTCTTTATAGAAGCGGTAGAATTCCTGGAGGCACGGGACCAATCCGCGTGATAAATTGTGGGAGAATTTTAGACGGTCGATAAATATAAGTAAACGGTTAAGATGGAGGGATCGGACAGACGCAGATCGGTGACGTGGATGGGACCAGCGGTAGTTTTGAGCGCCTTTTTTTTTTATAATTGTGTTTGTTTTGTGTGAGGGCTTTGGTGGAATTTTTCATTTTTTGATTTAGGGAGTTGAAAACTGAGCGGCATTTTCTGGCGCTGTATGGAATTTAAGCCCCATAATTTGATTTCGGGTATCGTTAAATTTTACCCGCTTGTTGTTGGGCCTCGGCTTTGTATGTTTTTTTCTCTCATCTGAATATAGACAAAGCAAACATTAACAATTTAGATCTAAAAGACAGTTTATGGTAGGATTGAAGTCCATGTTATCAACAAAAACGATAAAAAAAAAAAAGAGGTAAAACATTGAAATCGCTATTGTATATGTTGATGCCAAAAAATGAGTATTGCTGAGCTGGATGGATGTTCTGTATAAGTACCTGCACAGGGAAAGGGAGATTTGCTATTGGGTCGACGGAGGGGATGCCTCCGAGGATGCTCCGATGCTTAAGTTAGCAAAAGTTTCAGGTTGTATGTGTTTAAAGCTGAAAAAGCCCTTGCCCTGTTGGACCGCTTACCAAATCCTTTTATAGAGTTCCGGAGGCGGTGATGGGTCGGGGCAGCTGTGACAGGATACCCTAACTGAGTAGGGTAATGATGCCTATGAGGCCCAGCTAGGAAGCTGAGAACCGTTCAGTAGGGCTTTAGCCTTGTTGGCTTATTCCAGAGCCGTCTATGCGTAAGACGGTGTTTCGGTCTGACGCCCCAACTTGGTTGGTAATGATGATCCGGAGGGCGGTGGTGACGTGGAGGCCCAGCTGGAGCCAAGATATTCCTGAGGGCGGTCATGACCTGGAGGCCCAGCTGGAGGTGGATGCCTGAAAGGCGGTCATGACCTGGAGGCCCAGCTGTCTGGGCCTGAACTGTCCGCGTGTCTCTTTGAATTCAGGGCTCAAGATAATCCACGTGTCCTCCTCCTGTTGGGGTGACATATTTTGGTAGTATCAGAGGCCCCCCACTTCCTTAAGTGCAGCACTGTGGTTAAGGAAGTAGCATAACTGAGTTGGCGTTAGGCCCTCTGTGGAGACATGAAGCTGGGTCGAAGATGTGCTTTAAGGCAAAAGAGAAGGAGCCGAGGACTTGTGGAGCAGTCCATTTCCTCGGACCTTAAAGAAATTGGGCCGAGGACCAGTGGAGCAATCCATCTCCTCGGCCAAGATTACCAGGGATCCGAGGACACGTGGAGCAATCCATCTCCTCGGACCTTGAAGAGAGTGGGCCGAGGACCAGTGGAGCAATCCATCTCCTCGGCCAAGAATACCATTGGGTCCGAGGACTAGTGGAGCAATCCATCTCCTCGGACCTTGAAGATAAGGGGCCGAGGACCAGTGGAGCAATCCGTCTCCTCGGCCAAGAATACCAGGGGTCCGAGGACTAGGGGAGCAATCCATCTCCTCGGACCTTGAAGAGAATGGGCCGAGGACCAGTGGAGCAATCCATCTCCTCGGCCAAGAATACCAGGGGTCCGAGGACACGTGGAGCAATCCATCTCCTCGGACCGTGAAGAGAGAGGGCCGAGGACCAGTGGAGCAATCCATCTCCTCGGCCAAGAATACCAGGGGTCCGAGGACACGTGGAGCAATCCATCTCCTCGGACCTTGAAGAGAGAGGGCCGAGGACCAGTGGAGCAATCCATCTCCTCGGCCAAGAATACCAGGGGTCCGAGGACACGTGGAGCAATCCATCTCCTCGGACCGTGAAGAGAGAGGGCCGAGGACCAGTGGAGCAATCCATCTCCTCGGCCAAGAATACCAGGGGTCCGAGGACACGTGGAGCAATCCATCTCCTCGGACCGTGAAGAGAGAGGGCCGAGGACCAGTGGAGCAATCCATCTCCTCGGCCAAGAATACCAGGGGTCCGAGGACACGTGGAGCAATCCATCTCCTCGGACCTTGAAGAGAGAGGGCCGAGGACCAGTGGAGCAATCCATCTCCTCGGCCAAGAACACCAGGGGTCCGAAGACACGGTGAGCAATCCATCTCCTCGGACCGTGAAGAGAGAGGGCCGAGGACCAGTGGAGCAATCCATCTCCTCGGCCAAGAATACCAGGGGTCCGAGGACACGTGGAGCAATCCATCTCCTCGGACCTTGAAGAGAGAGGGCCGAGGACCAGTGGAGCAATCCATCTCCTCGGCCAAGAATACCAGGGGTCCGAGGACACGTGGAGCAATCCATCTCCTCGGACCGTGAAGAGAGTGGGCCGAGGACCAGTGGAGCAATCCATCTCCTCGGCCAAGAATACCAGGGGTCCGAGGACACGTGGAGCAATCCATCTCCTCGGACCGTGAAGAGAGTGGGCCGAGGACCAGTGGAGCCATCCATCTCCTCGGCCAAGAATGCCAGGGGTCCGAGGACACGTGGAGCAATCCATCTCCTCGGACCGTGAAGAGAGAGGGCCGAGGACCAGTGGAGCAATCCATCTCCTCGGCCAAGAATACCAGGGGTCCGAGGACACGTGGAGCAATCCATCTCCTCGGACCTTGAAGAGAGAGGGCCGAGGACCAGTGGAGCAATCCATCTCCTCGGCCAAGAACACCAGGGGTCCGAAGACACGGTGAGCAATCCATCTCCTCGGACCGTGAAGAGAGAGGGCCGAGGACCAGTGGAGCAATCCATCTCCTCGGCCAAGAATACCAGGGGTCCGAAGACACGGTGAGCAATCCATCTCCTCGGACCGTGAAGAGAGTGGGCCGAGGACCAGTGGAGCAATCCATCTCCTCGGCCAAGAACACCATGGGTCCGAGGACACGTGGAGCTACGTGAAAGATTCTCGTGTCTAGGACGGCGGCGATAGAGCCACGTGGTCTCACCATATGGATGCCGCGTCATGTTACCCTTTTTAGGGAAAACGGCGGCCGCCTCGAGGGACGTAACGTCTCCTGGGAAAGAGTGTGGGTCGTTTGGGAGGTCTAAATTGTCCCCTAGATTCCTGCGACCGCATTAAATGCTCCTCGTTGGCCGTGATACTTCTGCTATATAAGGGGCTTTGGTTTCTTCTTCTTCCACACACCTGCCATAATTTCCTTCTGTTTTCAGAGAGTTGCTTTCCTGAGAGCCTTCGGCCTCGCCCAAAGAAGCTTTGGAGTCCTCGTCCTCGTCCACTCAGTGAGAAGGTTGGTGTGATCGTTGCTATCGCGAGACCTTGGGAGGAAAGCTCTAGGAGAAATTCAAGTCCGAATCCTTCGGACGTTGGTGAGTTCGTGTTCTTTTTTATTTTCATACCATGTCTTCTTCGTTTGATACATACCGCGATAGGCCTAGTAGTAGTAATGGTAGGAGTAGTGTAGATGGTACGAGTGGTAGTAGCTCCGAGGGCGCAGAGGCGTCCTCGTCTTCTTCTGGGGGGGATGCCCTCAGATTGGGTACGCCAAGGGCAGGCCTCATGGCACTAGTGCCCTATATTCCTTCGGGGGTTGGGAGAGAATATCAGGAAAAGTCCTCGTCTAGTGAGGAAACTCGTAGAGCTGTGACCGATATTAGGGAGACCTCGGCTGGAGAGGAGAGGGAGGAATGGTACTATTCAGCCAACGACATTCCTAGCCAACTGAGGGAGAAAGATTTGGAGGTAATTAGGAAGACCTACCGTATTCCGGGCGAGTACGTTCTTCGGCTGGCCAGGGTGGGGGAGAGGGCCTGTGATGTCCTCCCTGACCGAGCTCCGTTCGAGCTCTGCGTGTATGAACATCACATGCAGGCCGGGCTTCGGTTTCCCCTCCACCCCTACTTCTGTGCAATTTTAAAATATTTTGATATAGCGCTGTGTCAGTTGGTACCAAACTCGGTACGACTGATCATGGCCTTTATCTGTGTTTGCTTAGAAGTGGGCCGTCCAATGACGATGGACATTTTTAAGGCCCACTTCTTGATCAGCCGGCATGGCCAGACAGGGTGGGTGGTCTTCAGTACTCGGCCGAAGAGGAGGTTGCTGAAGAAGACCCCTTCATCTATCAAGAGGTGGAAGAAGAATTTCTTTTTCATCCGATCTGTCGAGGACTTCGGCTTGCCTCGTGCGTGGAGTATGGACCGCACCGGGAAGTGCAAAAAGGCGGGCCTTCTTCCGTACGAGCAAGAGACAGTGAATGCCATGCTGGCCTCGCCTTTGGACGTTGGGGTCCTATATGACAATGAAGAACTGGCCCGGCGAGGTCTTTGTTCTTCGTGCCCCGAGCCTTCGCTAGAGAGCGGTAAAGGCTTTAGTTTACCTTCTTTTTATTCTCATTTTGCATTGTTATCTTGCAATTTATACTTAACGCCATTTCCTTCATTTGTTTGTTTGTGTGCTCTGCTCAGAAATGGAAGCGGCTGCCCGTGCTCGTGAGCATGCCAAGAAATTGGCGATGGAGCAGAGAAGATCGGCTCGGTCTGAGAAGCAATCGGCTTCGACTTCGCGGCCGAAGAAGAGGCCACGAGCCCCATCTCCGGCTCCGATTGACTTAGGGACTCCTCCGAGGCCACCGACCCAGTCAGAGACAGCTCCAGCAAGCAGTGCCCCGGCTCCGATCCCAGCGACTGCAGGGACTCCCATTCTCTCGGGCCCTAGCCAAGGGGTGGCTTCGGAAGCCTCGATCTTTATGCCCAATTGGGCCATCCGGACAGACGACTCCGTCTTCGCACATCCTCGGGTGGCGAGAGAACATCTGTTTAAGGGAACTCCCCCTCGTGATATCGCTGAGTTGGGTCGAAAGACCACGGAGTCTCTATGTGCGGCGACTGAGGCTCTTGCTTCCCAGGTTAGATTTCGCTTTCGCTTTACTTTACGTTGTTTTCATCGCCTTTTGTTTCATACTTGGCTTCTGGTATCAGATGGGTGTTCTGGTGGGCGCGGCTACTCGTCGGTGCATGGAGACAGCGGAGCTCCTTGGGCGAACCCAACGCCAGCTGGAGGAGAGGAATGAGGCTGTTTGCCGGCTGCAGGCTTCTCTAGAATCTGCTGTCCGGGCCAAAGCCGAGGCTGAAGCCACTGCTCGGGCAGCCGTCGAGGGGTCGAGGCTCGCCTTGGAGCCGCAGCGGAGGAGGCCCAGGCTCGTCTTCGAGCCGTTACAGAGGAGGCTGAGGTCCGTACTAGGGTTACAGTGGAGGAGGCCTTGGCATCCTTCCAAAACTCGGAGGCCTATCGCCTAGCCGTGGTGTCTGAGGGTGGCCAGCAGTACCTTACGGGGTTCATGGAGGCCAAGGAGAAGGCCGAGTCCATGTATCCAGAGCTGGATTTCTCCGCGTTGGACCTGCTTGGGCCGGAGGATGAGGAGCTGCCGGCTTCGGATGACGAGGCTGCTGACGGACAGGATCGTGACGGGCGCTCGGGCACGGGATCTCCTGCCATTGGAGATCAGTAGGGTTTAGGTTGAGGGCGATCTATTGTAGCCCTTTTTTGTTGTTTTGACCCGGTCTGTGCCTTAGGGTTGTATTTTGAGGCCGCTAGCGCCCTACTTAATTTTGTTTCGTATTGGACGAAATGATGTAAGTAAAATCTTTTCATATATATAAAAACAAGAGTACTTACATATGTGTAACACTTATTTATTGATAAAAACGTCGAAGATGTGCCGCATTCCAAGTACGAGGAAGGGCTTTTCCGTTCAACTCTTCGAGTTCAAAAGAACCGGGGCGGCACACCTTTTTGATTCGATAAGGCCCTTCCCAATTAGGGACTAATTTGCCTGAGTCTCGGGGCCTAGATACTTCATTTTTTCGCAAGACGAGGTCGTGAAGACAGAAACGTCTTACTTTTACTCTTGAGTTGAAGTACCTAGTGGCTCGCTGCTGGTAAACGGCGAGTCGAATTTGGGCTTTGTCTCGGGCTTCGTCTAAAAGATCAGCGTTCGCGCGAAGGGCTTCCTCATTGCTTCGTTCTTCGAAATTCTGAACTCGTAAGGAAGGTATTCCTATTTCCAAGGGGATGACTGCCTCGGACCCATAAGTCATGAAGAAAGGGGTTTCCCCGGTAGGTGCTCGAGTCGTGGTTCGATATGCCCAAAGTATGTTGGGCAAATGGTCTGCCCACTGCTTCTCTGCTTGGTCTATTCGCCTTTTAATGCCTTGCAAGATCGTTCGGTTGGTAACTTCGGCTTGTCCATTTGCTTGCGGATATCCAACCGAAGAGAAACGATGGTCAATGTGTAATTCATCGCAAAATGCTTTGAACCGAACGCTGTCAAACTGTTTGCCGTTGTCTGTTACTAATACTTGTGGTACTCCAAACCGACACACGATTGATTTCCATACGAAAGCTCGGGCTTGGAAGTCCGTGATGCTGGCCAAGGGTTCGGCTTCTACCCATTTTGTAAAATAATCTATGGCAACTATGAGGTATCTTCGCTGGCCGGTTGCTCCGGGAAAGGGCCCGAGAAGGTCCATTCCCCACATAGCGAAAGGAAGTGGACTGACAATTGGTGTCAAAAGGTTCGCTGGTTGTCGTGGCACAAGGGCATACCGTTGACAGCTTTGGCATTTGGTCACCAACTCCATGGCTTCTTCCCTCATCTTCGGCCAATAGTATCCTTGACGGAGGATTTTGAATGCTAAGGCACGTCCTCCGAGGTGATTTCCACATATACCTTCGTGGACTTCTCGAAGGGCGTAGTTAGCTTCGGTCGGATCAAGATACTTTAAGAAGGGCGTTGTCAACCCCCGCTTATACAGGTGATCATCCAGAATAGCGTAACGGGCGGCTCGAGACACAATCTTTCGGGCTTCGGCCTTATCATCGGGAAGAATACCGTCACGTAGATATTCCAGGATAGGACTCATCCATGTTCTCTCACCAACCACGGGTAAGACCATTATTTCGTCGATACTCGGCACGGCTAGGGTTTCGAGGTAAACTGCTCGTCTGGACTCAAGCTGGCGAGACGAAGCAAGTCGGGCCAATGAGTCGGCCTTTGCATTTTCTGCCCGGGGAATCTGGTTTAGAGAAAAGACATCAAACTGCCCGGCTAATGCCTTTGCTGCTGCTAGGTAGCGAGCGATTTTTTCTCCTCGGGCCTCGAATTCGCCGTTCACCTGGTTCACCACCAGTTGGGAATCGCTATATACATGTAAGTTTTGTACAGATATTACCTTGGCCAATTTCATGCCGGCGAGTAGAGCCTCATACTCGGCTTCGTTGTTTGACGCTGGAAACTTAAATCTCAGGGCGTATTCAATGGAAAAGTTGTCAGGACCGCTTAGAATGAGCCCGGCTCCACTTCCAGAGTCAGTAGAGGACCCATCCACATGAAGAGTCCAATGCAGAAAGGAATTCGATTGACTAACATCCTGTGGAGAGTCTTCCTCCGGTAAAGTAGTTTCCATGACAAAATCAGCTAGGGCTTGTGCTTTGATAGCAGTCCGAGGCCGATAACGGATGTCGAACTCTCCCAGCTCTATCGACCATTTAACCATTCTACCAGAAACGTCTGGCTTGTGAAGTATTTGTCGAAGAGGCTGGTTGGTGAGGACAGTGATGGTATGGGCTTGAAAATAAGGTCGAAGCTTCCGGGCCGAAGTTAACAGAGCATACGCCATTTTTTCTGCCGGGGAATATCTTGTCTCAGCATCATGGAGTACTTTGCTGACATAATACACCGGCTTCTGCACGCCCTCTTCTTCTCGTATTAACACGGAGGCTACCACTTCGGGCCCAGTCGAAAGATACAAAAAAAGTTCTTCTCCGACCACTGGTTTGGTAAGCACGGGTGGTGTCCCCAAATATATTTTCAACGTCCTGAATGCTTCTTGGCAAGCTTCATTCCACACGAAGTTCTGCGTCCGACGAATGGCTTTAAAAAAGGGCAGGCACTTCTCTGCTGACTTTGACATAAACCGGCTGAGGGCCGCGATTTTTCCAGTAAGTCGCTGGACTTCTTTCACGGTCCGAGGCGGACTCATACGAAGAATGGCGTCAATCTTTTCTGGGTTGGCTTCGATGCCCCTATGGGTGACTAAGAAGCCGAGGAACTTCCCCCCAGTAACTCCAAAGGCACACTTTGTAGGATTCAATTTCATATGATAATGACGAAGGATAGTAAAAGCTTCTTGGAGATCAGCTTCGTGGGTTTTTGCCTCGACGCTTTTAACCAGCATGTCGTCCACATATACTTCCATATTACGACCAATCTGTTCTTTGAATATTTTGTTTACTAACCTCTGATAAGTGGCCCCGGCATTTTTCAAACCGAATGGCATGACCCTATAACAATAGAGGCCTTGTTCTGTGATAAATGCTGTCTTTTCTTGGTCGGGCGGGTGCATGAGGATTTGATTATACCCGGAGTAAGCATCCATGAATGTTATCAGCTCATGGCCGGATGTTGCGTCCACGAGTTGATCAATCCGAGGCAAAGGAAAACTGTCTTTTGGACAGGCTTTATTTAGATCAGAAAAGTCTATACAGATTCGCCATTTGCCATTGGCCTTTTTTACCATTACAACGTTAGATACCCAATCCGGATAGCTCACCTCTCGGATGAAGTCAGCCGAACGTAATTTCTCAACTTCTGTCCGAACGACTGCCTGTCGCTCGGAAGCAAACGACCTTTTCTTCTGAATAACCGGTTTGTGGGTCGGGTCGACACTCAGGCGATGTACAATGACGTCAGGGCTGATTCCTGGCATATCTGCAGCAGTCCAGGCGAATAGATCTTGGTTTGCCCGGAGAAGGGCTAATAAAGATTCTTGGGAAGAGCTGGACAGGTTGGAACCAATTTGCACAGTTTTGGTGCTATCTTCGCCAAGGGGGATTGTGAGTACATCTTCTCCGGGCCTACCTCGTAGGTTGCTTGCTTCATCCCTAAGGTCATCCAATTCGAGTGGTAGGGCTTCCGTCTTTTTACCTTTTATTGCACTGAGATAACAGGATCTGGCGGTTTGTTGATCTCCTTTGATCTCGCCTACTCCGTCTGTCGTGGGGAATTTGATTTTGAGATGATAGGTAGAGACAACAGCTCGGAGTTTATTCAGTGTGGGTCGTCCGAGTATCATATTGTAGGAAGAGGGTTGTCGGACGATTAACAAAGTGGATTGTACTGTTGTTGTTTGAGGTGCCGTTCCCGCAGTTACCGGGAGAGTTATACTGCCTTCTGTAAAGACCAGTCCCCCTGAGAAGCCATAGAGTGGGGTGGAAACCAGCTCCAGATGTGCATCGCCTAACTGCATTTGGTGAAAGGCATCATAAAAGAGGATGTCGGCCGAGCTCCCGTTGTCAACTAGGACTCGTCTTATCTCATGGTTAGCCACAAGGAGTGAAATTACGACAGCATCGTCGAGTGGGATCTGCACTCCTTCCAAGTCTTCGTCCGAAAAAGAAATAATCTCTCCGGTCCTAGGTCTTTTCTGAGATCCAGCAACAGAGGCTATTGACCTAGCATAAGACCTACTGCGAGCACGGGATCCCCCTCCAGCAACGAGCCCACCGTAAATGGTTTTGATAATCTTCGCCACGGGGACCTCCGGTTTTTTCTGGCTGGGCTCTCTATAACTTGGCCTCGGGCTCTTCTGGGCTGTCCTTGCAGGTCTGTTTCGTTCATAAGAACGTTCAGGGCCTCTTCGCGATCGTTCATCATATTTCTCTTGTCGTGGCCTGACATATTCTTTTAGATACCCTCTATTGATGAGGGCCTCGATCTGATTTTTTAAGGCCTTACATTCTTCCGTATCATGGCCGAAGTTTTTGTGAAACCTGCACCAAGTATTACGATCCGGGTTGAGGTTTGGCGGCCTTGGAGGCCATTGCAAGAGGTCCCTATCATGAATCTGCATCAGAATGTTGGTTCTGGAGGCATTCAGTGGTGCATAGCCATGGATTTGCCTCGGAGTTCTGGCTCTGGTTCCATAGGTTGCAAGAGTTCGGGACCTATCCTCGAAAGGCCTGAGGGTTCTGGGTTTCTCCTCGCGGAACGGCCGCTTAGAGGGTTCAAGGCTGGGACTAGTGGGGCCTCTCTTCCTCTTTTCCGTATCTCCTTCGCGTTCTCTTCGGAATGCTTGATCATCTTCTGCTAGCATGTATTTTTCGGCTCGGGCCAAGACCTCATTCATGTCCGTAGGCGGACGTCTGATGAGTTTTGAGCTGAAGAATCCGGATCTTAATCCATTTTTGAATGCCAGGAGCTGAACATTGGGATCAAGGTTTGGAATCTCCCAGGCTGCAGTGTTGAATCTGGAAATATAGGCGCGAAGCTTCTCTCCTTTCGACTGGACAATGTTAAACAGAGACTCCGAAGTTTTCTTGGGTCCTTTACTGCTGATGAAATGTGAGGCGAAGGCATAACTTAGGTCTTTGAAGGTGCGAATACCCCCCGGTTTCAAACGGGAATACCACGTCCCAGCCGCTTTTTCTAGGGTTAATGGAAACGCTCTGCACATTATAGGGTCCGAATGTCTATGGAGGGTCATTGTGGTTCGGTAGTGCTGGAGGTGATCTAAGGGATCTGTGGATCCATCATAAAGTTTGATTTGTGGCATACGAAAATTTTGGGGGAGAGGGGCGTCAAGGACTTCTTTTATGAAAGGTGGGTCCTGTACATCGAGATCATCGCTAATACTGTGGCCGCGTTCTTTAAACGCTTCATTGATGCGTCCCTCTATGTCCTCGATCCGTTTGCCAAACCCTTCGCTGTTATTGGGCACGGGACTCTCTCTGAACTTAGCTGGGGAAGGTGAGTGGGTCGCTGAGCAGACATCCGCTGGTGGGCGACGATCAGTGGAAACACCGTGACCTGGTTCCAGCGATGGGAGTGGCAGCGTCTGCTGAGGTCTCCTACGAACTTCGGCAGCCAGGTCGGCCACCAGGTGTGCAAGCTCTGTGAATTGCGCCTGGAGCGTGCCTTCATTCGGGTGAACGCCGGGTTCGGCTGAAGAACTGTCTCCCGACTGTAGCGCGCGAGCGCCTAGATCTCTGGCGAGTGTTTTTGGAGGCATGCTAACAGATGAGTTCTTTTGACTTCTTCGCTGTTACTGTCAGCGAGAGATGTGGCTTCCCACGGACGGCGCCAATCTGTTGATGCCAAAAAATGAGTATTGCTGAGCTGGATGGATGTTCTGTATAAGTACCTGCACAGGGAAAGGGAGATTTGCTATTGGGTCGACGGAGGGGATGCCTCCGAGGATGCTCCGATGCTTAAGTTAGCAAAAGTTTCAGGTTGTATGTGTTTAAAGCTGAAAAAGCCCTTGCCCTGTTGGACCGCTTACCAAATCCTTTTATAGAGTTCCGGAGGCGGTGATGGGTCGGGGCAGCTGTGACAGGATACCCTAACTGAGTAGGGTAATGATGCCTATGAGGCCCAGCTAGGAAGCTGAGAACCGTTCAGTAGGGCTTTAGCCTTGTTGGCTTATTCCAGAGCCGTCTATGCGTAAGACGGTGTTTCGGTCTGACGCCCCAACTTGGTTGGTAATGATGATCCGGAGGGCGGTGGTGACGTGGAGGCCCAGCTGGAGCCAAGATATTCCTGAGGGCGGTCATGACCTGGAGGCCCAGCTGGAGGTGGATGCCTGAAAGGCGGTCATGACCTGGAGGCCCAGCTGTCTGGGCCTGAACTGTCCGCGTGTCTCTTTGAATTCAGGGCTCAAGATAATCCACGTGTCCTCCTCCTGTTGAGGTGACATATTTTGGTAGTATCAGTATAAATATAAATATGAACTCCTTTCTTTACTTTCAGATAAGTAAATTACTTTCATTTAGTATTGCTTTACATTATGTGTATAATGTTTTTCTTTTATTGTTAAAGCATGAGATGGAAGTGCACAGAATTTAATGGCTTATTATTGTCGTTGCTGCTGCTGTTTATATTGTATATGATAGGGATTCACTTTTCCTAAGTAATTTTTGACAAAGTCTCTATCAATTCAGTGGTACAAGGCTTGATATGAGCTATGTTTAACATCCTTAAATAGATGGTCAATATGAAGTCCTCAACAGATGCTTGGAGCAATATCTTACATCACTTGCTCATGACCAACCTACTTTGTGGTCTTGATATAGGCAGAATACTGGTACAATACCTCTTATCATGCTGCAATCAAAATGACTCGTTTTCAAGCCATCTATGGCAGGCCGCCTCCCACAATCATCCTCTCATGTTGAAGTTTTGGATCAAGAACTATCTACAAGAGAGGCTATTCTTGTCCAGTTATAGAAGAATCTGGAAGTTGCTCAAAACAGAATGGAATTACTTTGTAAATACTAGCAGAACTAATGTTTCATTTTCTATAGGATATTGGGTTCTTGTTAAATTGCAGCCTTACAGACAACACTCAGTTGCTTCTAGGCTACACATCATAAGTTGAGCAAACGATTCTATGGTCATTTTCACGTTCTTCAGAAAGTAGGACCAGTGACTACGTTCTCTAAGGGGTAATCAAGACTATCAACAAAGGAGTACATTGAGGAGGAGGAAGAGGTAGTTACAACGATAGTTAAGTATTTTACAAGTTTTTGTAAAATTATCAATTTACCATGTGAGTTATCAATTTAAGCTATGGATTTCATCAAGAATTTCACTCTCTTGTTTTAGGGTTGATTAAGGTACCGTTTAACTTAACAATAATTTTGGTTTATATTTTACAAAATGGTTTTTGAATTTAATAAAATAACAATGAAATTAAAAATTATTTAGCCTTTAATAAAAATAATTGTAAAAGTAAAAACAAATTTTCTAACACAAATTCAATTAGTTAAAACTACTTTTTAGTTTTTTTTAATAAACTATTTTTACTTATGCTATTTAAATTTTCAGTCTCAATTTTTTTAAGTTTGAGAATGTCAAAATTGAAAAGATGAACTTCTAATTCAAATTAAGATGATTAAAAATGGACACGAACATAATTTTTGCTAATAACTACAAGTGGGAATTGATAACTAATAAGACTATTGTGCGATGAAAGTAAGCGGTCCCAAACAGGCAACTACTCACCTACAGCTCTTACTCGTCATCACTTTTATACACCGCAAATTGTCGAATAGAAATTGGCATATATTTTCGTGATCGATTAAGACCAACGGCCATTTTCAAAGAGTTAGCTTTAGCTCTGCCAATGGTACAGCAGTAAAGACAATAGGCATTTCATCGACCATTCGTGCTGCAATATATAACCTCCGATAAACTTTCCACAATCACCAAATAACTATAACCCCTTTGGTTTCCAAAAAAATTGTCGAATAGAAATCGGCATATATTTTCGCGATCTATTTTCAACTCAATCCCATCGGATTAAGACCAAAGGCCAGAGAGTTGGCTTTAGCTCTTCCAATGGTACAGCAGTAAAAACAATTGGCATTTCATCGAACATTCGTGATGCAATATATAACCTCCGATAAACTCCCACAATCACCAAATAACTATAGCTCCAAAGCCACCTAGAGTTAAACTGAAATTTAACCCTCTTTGACCAAACCCTTTGATTGCCACACTATTGGGATCCCATTTTTTATTTATAATCTGAAATTCAAAGCGAGAAGCAAAACATCCACAAAATAGAGTAAGCATAAAACAAACCATATTTCATCAAACTCGAAATTCATAGCATGAATTACAAAAAAACAACCACTAACAAAGCTAAATTCCAAACACCCCCACTAATTACACAAACCTAACCCTAAAAAACACCGCCACCAAACCCAGCATTCTTGACAGCAAGACTTCTCCATCAGCACTTTATATCGAAAACACAAAAAGAAAACCCTAACCCCCAAACCCATAAAGGGTCCTTCCCTGCCTCTTGAGTGCATAAACGACATCCATGGCGGTCACCGTCTTCCTCCTGGCGTGCTCCGTGTAGGTCACGGCATCACGTATTACATTCTCCAAGAAGATCTTCAAGACCCCTCTGGTCTCCTCGTAAATAAGACCACTGATACGCTTCACACCACCCCTGCGAGCCAGACGACGAATGGCGGGCTTGGTGATACCCTGGATGTTATCCCTCAGGACCTTCCTGTGCCTCTTGGCTCCTCCCTTTCCCAACCCCTTTCCTCCCTTTCCACGACCAGACATCTTCAATCAGCTGATAATTGCAAGAATCTGTGCACAAGCTATTGAATAACAGAATGATTTAAATAAACCCAACAAACAATAAGAGAAAATGGATACCAACAATTTAATAAGAGAGAACAAGATTTAAAATGAACACTAAAAAATCTAGGAAGATAAGAAAACTGGAAAAACTAACAGAGAGCGAAGAAGATACCTGAAAAAAATAGAATTTGATGAGATTTGGTGACTCGAATAAGAAAGAAGATTTGCAGGTTTACGCAGGCATTTTGTTGGTATTTATAGAAGAGGTGGAATTCCTGGATGCACAGGACAAATCCGTGTGATAAATTGTAGGAGATTTATAGACCGTCGATAAATTTAAATGAACGGTTAACATGGAGAGATTGGAGTGAGGCGGATCAGTGACGTGGATGGGACTAGCGGTAGTTTTGAGCGCCTTTTTTATACTTGTGTTTGTTTTCTGTGAGGGCTTCGGTGGAATTTTTCATTTTTTGATTTAAGGAGTTGAAAACTGCGCGGCATTTGTCTGGCGCTGTATGGAATTTAAGGGGCAGAATTTAATTTCGGGTATTGTTAAATTTTACCCGCTTGTTGTTGGGCCTTGGCTTTGTTTGTCTTTTTTTTTTTTTTTTTTTTCTCTAATCTGAATACAGACGAAGCAAACATTAACAAACGGTGGATTCTATAGAGGCAGTTTATGGTAGGACTGAAGTCCACGTGACTCTTAAAAACAAAACGAAAAATTAGGTAAATTATGGATCCTTTTGAGTAATTGTATAATTAAGAACACCTCCTTTTATTTTTTTGCATACGAAAACATCTGTCCTGTAGTGTGCAAAAGGATATCATGATTTAATTTTCTTAAAATATCTGAACTGCCATTTACATAATTGTTGGGAGATCGTTTATTCTGAATTTATAATGCGAGAGAAAGAGAATACTAAAAAATTATTGAATTATCAATTATTTTAAAATTTTAAATTAAAAAAATATTTATTATTTATTTATACTCTAACATGTTCTTTTCACGTGCAAACTGATAGAATGATATATTAAATATTAAATAAAAAACACCTATATGATTAGAAATCATGATTTAGAGGTCTGTTGCAATATTAAAAAATAATTAAGTTATAGATTATTCCAAACACTTATAATAAATAAGAGAGAAAACTTTTCCAATTTTCTCTCAAGTCAAACATCCCAAACAAATGATTAGTTTTAAGAATGATGAGAAAACACATCCAAACAAATATCCAAGACAACAATATCAAACAGAGTGATAACTAAACCCCAATTTTATTTTGTTTTCTCCCAATCTAAACATCCCAAACAAATCATTATAGCTTTTAAGAACGAAGAAATAGAACAGAAGAAAACTGGGGATGTTTTCTCTCGTTTTCTCTCAAGCCAAGCATGATAATAATAGTAGACAAAGGGATAAAAACTCAATTTTCTATTGTTTTCTCTTAAATCAAACATCTCAAACAAATTTTTAGCTTTCAAAAGGTCACTTGTGTATGTGAGCTACTGCATGGAAACAATGTTCATTAATAGGTCCATCATTTGCTCTGTCGTAGCTTGAACCACTATCGCAACGTTGAAACTCACAAGCATACTCAAACCCATGCCCAAAACCACTCGCTTTCCTATTCAAATCTCCAAACAAAACCCACTATTTCATCGTATTTTCGTTTATTTGGTCATAATAATCAGACAAATCTGGTAGTATTCACATCACCCACACACAATAATGCTCGTTTCGCCATGACCAAAAAAGGACAATGAATATCCTCTAATTTGGGTCAGATATCTACATGTTGTTGCAGTATCTGGCAAAGAGGATATAGCTTTATGGTTATGGTAAGCCTACTTTGATGGAAAGTGGATTGATATGGATGAGAAGATGTGCAAGGAAATAAAGTAAACAAAAAGGTTTTAGTTCTTTTTGTGTTTTTTTTCTTGTTAAAGCATGAGATAGAAGTGCGAAGAACTTAATGGCTTATTATTGTTGTTGTTACTATTGTTTATAGGAACAAAATTCAAGGTTACGGTTTAAGAGGATTTTCAAGAGAGTGAGAGATACATTAGAAATAGTCGGATGGGTCGGTGGTGCCATGTCATCCAAAAAAGAATAAGAGAAAGAAGCTCCCCCCAAACACATTCATCCATATGAAAAATATTGATAAGAGAAACTAAAGATAGCGACTCCTCTTGAGCCAAGGCCTATATTGAAAAGCTAACAATAAAAGTGATTGTTCAAACATGATAAAAACACTAAATTAAAGGAAATATACTTACAAGAGTTTAAGAGTTAAGAATATGAAAAGAAAAGAAAATGAGAATGAAGGTAGAGGAAACAACAGTTGGGCAGAACCAAGCATCCAAGGGGATCACTCATCATTTTGGGAATTGCGAAAGTTCTCAAAATCGCCTCTTATACCCAAAACACCTTCTCGAAAACCCTCAATATCATCTCTCATGGCCTCAAATCCAGCTTGCATTCCTTGAACATCCAACACAATAGATATGCATCCCACTTTTAATGTCTTGTGTTGTAGCCAAAACTTTTGAATTAAAGCCACCATTACGTCATGAGTTTCCTATAGTTCTTTTTCCTAATTTTTTTCTCCTTCATCAACCCTTACAGCAGCACAAGCAGCATTCTTTTCAACTTTATCTCTGCCTTCATCATCAATTTGCTCCAATTTCATCCTATTGAGAGTGTGACTATCAAATGTATCAACAAAACCCATTTCTAAGATCTCAAAATCATCCAAGGGAATCTTGAAATGTTCTAGTATCTTAGTAATCAACATACCATATGGCAACTCACATTTTTTGTTCTTAACCCTCTCAATCATCTTAGCCAGAATCAAACAGTAAACATTATATCTAATCCTAGTCTGTAGACTCTGTAAAAGCACTACATCTATCCTAAAGACATAAGTGTAACTCCCAATCCTAGGGTTAATGCATTATCCATTTATCAGATGAATCACCTTAGAATCAACGGATAAGGCAAAACAATTATTATATGTCTTTTGATGAAAGATATATTCATGATCTCTTCTCAACAACCTCATTGCTGATTGCTTATCAAAGTTATTTGGCAATTAAATACATTTACCAAAACCCTTCCATCCTTATGAATTTTTAAATTTTGGAACAAAACACCAGGAGTTACCGCAAACTCCTTTCCCATCACCATAATATTAAAGCTAAAGGATTCAGTTGACACTCTCACAAGATTGACATAAAATTGATGAATAAGCTCGTGATAAGTATTTTCTTTCAAAGTCACTAAGGGTAACCAACCAACATTCTAAAACAAGGCTTTGCATCTAAATTTGTATGCCTAATCTTAGTGAAATCAACATATCTACCCATAATAATTTCCTTTAAGCGAATAAATTCATCATACTTTGCCTTAACTTCTTCATTCAAAAACTCTTGGAGCCAAGATCCTTCTTGGTTTTTTTTTGCTGCTCTCCCTTACCACTATTTTTCTTTTCCTAAATTTGTTAGAGGACCCATTCTTGCCAACAAGACCTAAAATAACTGATTTTCTCACCATTTTATATGAAAAACTTGGATAAAATTGAAGGAAAATAAGAGATAAGAGGTTTTAGGGAGTGAGTAAGTAAGGATTTGAGAGATTTTTGAAAGATTTTGGTGTAATTTTGAAAGAGAGTGAACAGGCGCAACCTAGGGTTTCAAAAAGGTAGAAAATTTCAGATGAAAATGACCATTTTCAGAGTTTATTTATATATATATATATATATATATATATATACACAGTTGACTGTGAAGAGGGGTATAATTCATTATGCTAGTTTAGATCTTGGAATTCAAATCAAGGATCAAGAACACAGTCGACCATGAAAAGTTTTTGTCCCAAATTGAGAATTGACATAACATTTTTCACAATCGATTGTGCAATTTTCATAGTTGATTGTGGGACTAACTTAACTCAAAATTTAGCTTTTCTCTTACAAGTTAAGACTGCTATATGACAAATTTTTGAATGAAAGAACATTAAATTGAGAATTAATCTTCATTCACTCAATGGAAAATCATGCAAATGATGAATGAAAATCAAGGAAAAACAATCAAACACAATTTTGCATTCCTAATTCCATTCCAGTAATATAAAATCTGTATTCAATTAATGGCTTAGTAAATATATTAGCCAGTTGTTTATCTGTACTAACAAATTCAAGTTTAATGTCTCATTTTTGGGTATGATCATGAATAAAATGATATTTTGTTTCAATATGCTTAGTTCATGTATGCTAAATTGGTTCATGAATGTGGGGCTGCGATCTACCACCAGTTTTTTTGCTCATTCGCCATGGATTTTTAGGTCAAGATTTAGTTTTATGGTCAAGAGTGTAAAAAACGAATTTTAAGTTTGAAAATCAAACGGTTAAAATTATGTGCCAAAATAAATCTTCTTTATTAATTACAAGAATGGATATAATATTTAAATATTCGAGTCGAAGGCTAAACTAGCTTGGTCTTGATAGAAGTTGTATGAAAGTCTTTAAAATGGTTGAAAATTCTGTTTTTCCAAAAAATCTCTCAAATTTCCCTAAAAACACCTTTTTCCAAATGTCTAAGAGAATCCAGATCAAAACCACCGTTTGAGGACCTCACACGCCTACAAGGCCACGGTCCAAGAAATCCACGACACCGGACGCCAAAGGAAAGGGCTTGGTGGGTTCCTCGATCAAAAAGGCGAGGATTGAGCTCGACAACTCACTCTTCTGGAGTCCAGCCTCCAAAGAAAGGTATAATTCTGTCATTCGGCACAAAAAGATCATGACAGGTAGATTCGTTGACTTGGATTCTATCCATCATGCAAATTTTTACATTTTACCTCCTTTCGAGGCAGTGCACTTGACACCACTTGTCAAGATTCACCAAAAGTACTACCTATGCCTCATTCATCAGTTCTACGCAAACTTGGTGAAGCTTAGTCCACTGGCTCATCGTTTCAGAACCAGTGTGATGGGCGTAGAGTTTAAAGTGAACACTGACCTCCTGTTTAGCATTTTGAGAATCCCAGTGGGAGGGATCCAATTGAGTTTGGACGGATGGCCGGACAACTTCGATTACGAAGATGCATACCGGATCGTTAGAGGAGACCCTAACTACATCTTTAGGCCCACTACATTTCACATATGTAGTGATATGCCCCTCGACTCGAAGCTGATCAATTTCATCGTGAGTTGGACCATCCATCCACGACTTGGGAGTTAGGGCTATCTCTCGAAGATAGACGTAGTATTGATTTGGTGTCTCAAAACTGGACACCACTTCAATATCTACCCCTTACTGCTCGCTAACATGATAAACGGTGAGGTTAGTGACTCTGGGTGCCTTCTTTATAGGATGCTCATCACTCTTATCCTCCAGCATTTTTGGGTCCCCCTTCCCGCCTTTGAGGCTCAGGACATCGACTTCAAGGATATCATCAATGTCTCTCCTCTCAAAAAGAAATGGTGCATTATCTGCGATGGACTGATCAATTTCAAGGCCAAGAAGAACATAAGGATTGGAGATGGTGACAACAACGAGGAGGACGACGAGGTTCCTAGTGATGCAGCTCCTCCCACTGCTATGGATACTGATGACTGAGCACCACAGCATGGTGGTTTTAGTACTGGTCAGGATGGGTGCGATAATCTACTACAGGTTATTTCGAGCCTCTAGCTATCCATGCAGTCTGGGTTCCAGAGCTTGAGCTCTTATGTTGATTCCATGCACCGTGACCTTCGCATACTTCGTGACGATTTCATGCTGCACCGATAGCACACAAAGTGTTCCTTGGCTGAGCTTCGGGATCTTATTCGAGATGTCTCTGATTCCCCCGCTCACTGAGCTTTTGTTTTTCTATGTATTTATAGCTCTTAGATGGTTGTAGCACGAACATTCAGTTTTCATTCATATTATGTACTCAAACAAGCTTTTTATAAGCTCACATTAGATAAATGTGTATATATATATATAATATATATATCTTAATTTTATGCTATATGGTTGCTTGACTTATCATATCCATGCTCACCTATATGCCTTAACTGCTGATATGAGTGTAAAACCTTCTGACTATTCTCGGAAGTCTTCTTAATTATGAAACATGCCTAGTTTTTACGTATAAGTTTATTTTGACCTTATCTTCATAGCTGTTGTGTTTATCTTGCTTATTTTTTAGGTTTACACCCCCTTTTCTGCTGTTGTCAAAACGGGGGGAAAAAATAGAAAAATCAGTGTAAACTTAGAATAAAGCATAGATTTAAGGGGAGCTTTGCTTAGATCATTTGACAAATGTATTATAGAAAGGCATGTTTGGTTGAGTCGAGATTGAGTAGAGATAATTATTTATAAACTGCGTTTTGAATGTTTAACATGTGTGGCTTTTATCGGAAAAAACTAAGGAGACTCTGCACAAATTTTTCTAAAAACCAACACTTAGCTTTTAAAAACTGTTTTTCTCTCATTAGTTTTGTTATCATCAAAAAGGGGGAGATTGTTGACCCTTATTTGATTTTAATAATGACAAAACACTACTCTAATTGTACTAACAGTTTTATCTAAGTATTTAAGTGGCAAAAGCATTCAGCATAAAAAAAAAAAGATGCAAGAACTCAACTCGATTCAGACATCAAGACAAGACAGAAGATCTAAAATAGGCATTAATATATTGAAAACAACTGTAAATCTCTCATGTTCAAATACTTAGCTTGACCTATGACTCTTTTTACAAAAGGATTTTTGACAAAACTATTAATACAAATGTTTACAAGTCAAAAACAGTTTTAATACATGAAAAACTGGGTTGAAGGGCAACCCAGTCGACTAGCTCAATATACCAGTCGACTAGGGCATGGGACAGAAGGTCCTCAGTCGATTGGTGTAAAGCACCTAGTCAATTGGCAAATGGGACAGTGAGTTCCTAGTCGACTAGTGCTTAGGACCCAGTCGACTGGTACTCTCCCACAGCCTAAAAGTGAAATTTCTCACTTGACCCAGTCAACTGGTACAAAGACCCAGTCAATTGGTAATTCGAAAATATGACCGTTTGAGACACGGGACTTGAGCATTTAATGCACCAAACCTACCAAGTCAGTGTCTAACGACCATATTGATTAAAGGCTATATAAATCAACTTCAATGAGCATTTAAAACAAGAAGAAAACACATCCAATTCACAAGTTTTCGTGAGGAAGTGATTAGTTGTAAGGTTTGTACAACACTCGTGAAGTTGTACGACTAAAAGTTTTAGTGGATTACTTCAAGGAGGTTCTTTTAAGAGAGTGGACTTAGAGTCGGAAGGAATCCAATATTGTCAAACCACTATAAACTGAGTTTGTACTTTCTCTTCCTTAAACTCTTTTACTTAAAGCATATTACTTGTTTTTATGCTTTGTACATTTAACAGTTTTTATAAACTTGTAAGTAATTAACAACAAATTTGAAAAACCCAATTCACCTTCTCTTGGGTTAATATCGATTTACAAGTTCCATTTAACTCAAACTACCATTACTAATTACCTCTAATTTATTTACTATTAGAGATAAATATCAATGTGATATGATTTAATTTGATTGTTTGAGCGATGAACTCAATTGATGCTTGGGGTTTCAAGAGATGAATGTTTGTATTGGATTGGTTGGAATCTTGTGATATATGGCCGCCATTGATTGCTTGTTTCTTTAAAAACAAACACGTGTCAACTTGTGATTGACTCATTGCCTTGCTTGAGCTGACCCTTTAACCACAACATGACAAAATGTAACGTAATTGGTTGTCTTTGATTGTTTTAATTAGAACCCCAAATATTTGATTTAGTAACAATGTGGTCCCTCAGACTACTCAAACCTTATTTTGTGTACTTAAAGCCCACGTGGATCCCAAGTGATGCCAAAACGAGGGAATAATCTTGCTCAAATCGTTGTTAAGGGTGCTGAATGCATGATCTTGATTCTTACTTGTTTCTCTTTTTCTTCTTAACCTTCGATGGAGAGAGAAAAAAGAAAGAAAGAAGGAGATTAGAGAGAAAGAATCCCAAATATTGGTGAAATCAGAGAACTAAATTGAAACAAACATTACAATGTCATTGGGATTCCTTCTCGAAATGAAGTTAGATATGTACGAGGAATCACATTGGTGAAAAATTAAATTTTGTACAGATTTGATCAAAACAACTGGTCGACCACATACCAAGTTTAATATTTTATAATATTTCGGAAACCAATAATAAAATCCAACTTAAAAGGAAGATTCAGGAAAATTTGGATTTATTTGGGTAGGTTTAAAATTAAAATTAACTTTAAATTGAAATTTATTTTTAAAATTTATAAAAAAATTAATTAAATTAAAATAAACTCATTAAATTTTATTAAATAATATTAAAATATTAATTGGGTCGATTTAAGAACAATTTCAAAATAAAGGGAGTTGCAGACCCTTCGTTACTTTCATTTACTTTCTATTCTGTTACTTCCTAAGTATGTTCTTAAAAGTTTGTTTGTCTCTTTCTCTCCAAACCTCCGATAATTAACAAAAAAAAAGGTTTTTACCCAAAAAAAATATGAAAATAAAGAACAGAAACGGCATCGTTCCTTCCCGAAACCTCTCCCATAAACCCTAAAAACACTCGCAAAAACCCAGAAGTTCTCTCTCTAAAACACCACGGGTTTCTTCGACTTGATCATTCCCTACCTCGAATCCTCACCCTACGATAAGATCACTTTGAAGTTCTATGGTTTGAATCTTTTTTGATAAGTACTATAGTTGTTTTGAATCTTCTTATAGAAAAAAAATTGATTCGAATCTTGATTTTGTTGTTTGTGGTCACTTTGAAGAACTAACTTCTTTTAACTTTGATATGAGTTATTACTGAAAAAATCAGGTATTTGATGCTTGTGGTTCCATTTTTTTTAATGTTCTCTTCATAGCAAATTTATTTTCTGATTTTTTCCATGTAATAGGGGAAATTCATTTGGCTCCATTACATGGTTCTATATGTTTAGGGAATTTCCTGTTGTGAAAATTTTTGGTTTCAACATACATCTTCACTAACCAAAATGATCATTCTGGTCTAATTTGTAATTGGGTTACTAGATGTTCGTCTGATATTTTCTATAAAATCACGTAGGTCGATATGATATCCGTTGATTTATCAGACAAACTGCCATTTCGATCGAAGCTTTCCATGGTTAAAGCTGCCATTTAGGTTTGCTCCTCACTTCATTTCCGTTGTTACTTTATTTTCCTTCCCAATTCTTTTTGTTCCTCTCTGTTGTTGTTGCCAACATTTTGGGATTTCTGATTTGCTGCGGGGAGTTTACTTTGAAATCACATAATCTAATCTTATTGTGGATCTGATACCCAATGCCAAGGTGTGAATTGAGTAAGTGCTCTGTACATATTGACCATATAGGTTGGATGGTACATCCTGTAAGGATTGACTGGAGTCACATTTTATAATTCAGTGCCATTAATAATTGCATCGTACTTGTAACTTGTAAGTGAAATGTTTATGTTTAATGTGTGTAGAAATGATGTGTTTATAGCTTGCTGATTTGAGGGTATACATTTGTTCCTACAAGGAATCTTGTAAGATCATAATCTCTATTTTTGAATTCCTATTTGACTTGCATGAAGGCCTTATGGTTGGAGTATTGTCCCACAAAGCCCAACAAAGGAAGTAAAAGGTTTGAGAAGGTGATTTCTATCTTAATTTTTAATGAAATGGTTTTGCCTGCATGTTATTGCGTGCATTTGTATTTATAACTCTCGATTGAAGTGGATTTGGTTAGATTAACCAGTGCAGTATGCGGGGTGTGTAAAATTAGAGGGGTATTCAGAGTGTAACATTTTAAAACGGAATGGGTTATACAAGTACTTGCAAATGTATTGGTGCTTGGTATAATAAACTAGAACTATTGCCAAAGTGGGAGAGTAAGAATGGGATTAAGTGTTGTGTAACTTTTCCTTTCATTTAATCACATGAAAATTATCATGAACGCAAATGCCTTATCATGTTATAAGAAGGGGTGAGTTGTTTGAGAAAAAAGGCAGGCATATAGTGCTTCCATAGACTTCACTGGGAAGAAAATGATGCAGCATTTTAGGTCTTTTTTTCTGAGTTGTGACTATGTCATGGAAGTGTTGTTCCTTAAATTGGCTCTTGTGCTTATATCTTAAATTAAACTTTCTTGATATTCATTGAACATATAGCAAGCCTCATGTACCCAATCCCCAGTGTGCATTTAAAGTATTTGTTGCTTGTTCTTCGAGCTGTTTCTCAATATTTCCCCCGATAGATTCCTCACTATTTAGGTGCGCTTTAGGAATATAGGACATTTTGACTGCTTTGTCCTGATTAGTCTTCTAAATATTACACTCATGTTGTCAGATTTGTTTCCTTCCTGTCAAAGTCATGCTGCACTACTTTTAAGTTATTATGTAGATGCTTCAACTAATTTATCAATGAAGAAGATACATGGTTGATGAAATAGATTGTCGGAAGAAACACAAATATTAGCTTTTTATGCAGGTAATTAAACTTAAAACTTTTTTCAGTTGTCAATGTACATTCAAAGAATGCTTAGCTAAGAATTGTACCTGTATTTGAGTTGTCATGAAGATAGTTGGATGCTTGGATGGGGGTCACCAACTTTTGTTGTTTTAAGTATGTTTTTGTCCTTGCAAAGGTGTTCATTAATTTGGGTTGCTCTAAGCAAATTAACCTTGAAATATAAATCCACGTTCTATTAGCTTGCAGTGAATGACGATTGGGCATGTATCTTTATTAAGGGAAAATGAAACTTCAAAGAACCATCTGTTGTGTATAGTTTGCTTTCTAGCAATTACTGTTTTCTTTTGTTGCTATTATTGGTAAGAATGTGCATGTTGACCATTGTGCGATAACCTCAATGAGTGAGCTCCTCGGGAGATATGGATGAAAATCTGTTAGCATAGTTTACTTATTACGTTCAGCATTCTTGTGCAGTTGGTATTGAGTAAAGTAGTACTAGTGACAAGTGCTATTGGAGGCTACATAGCTTAAAATGTGGAGTTAGTTGAGAAAGATCGGATTGTTGAAGCTCTTATTCTATTGTTAAATTAATGAAGACCCTTGCAAATAATTTGATTTTCTGAACCCCATAACATTCTACAGTTAATTAGTAGTGCATTATAGCATACTGTTACGTATGACTAATAAAGTGCGAGTCTGATTAGTATTTTCTTACCATTTTTGGATTTGATTGAGGTTTGATTGTGCTGCACCTCTAAGGTATTAGAAATGGTTGTTTTACAAGGTGCATTTCACAGCTTAAAGAATGATAATTGTTATCACATTTTGTGTTTGAGTTATAGTCTTTTTATGTCAAAAATATTGATAAATATATCTACTTATCATCTGAGCAATATACTGTTTCCAGTTACTGGTTGATTGGACTTGGGGGGAGAATCTCATTTTCTCAAGTGCTGTGCCATCTGTAAGCGAACTCAGAGGGCCAAATAATGTTGCAAAATTATCATATTTGCTTGGACTCTCCACAGAATGAGCTAAAGCGCCTATTTCCAAAAATTGTAGGTACGACAACTTGTAAAAACCTTGCATGCTTAGGACACTTGAGTTAATTTTTCATGGGTGGACTTTTATATTTTTATTTTTAAATCTCTTGCAGGACTCTAATAGCTAACGCTTTAAAGAAAAAGCACTTCTACAAGGAGGCCATCAGAGTTGAATTAGTGTCACCTAATGAGCAATTTAACCCCAAGCAATCTTGGCCTGGGGACTGGCTTAAATGGGATCCCATCTCTAGTGGTGAAGGTGATCTGCTTCTGGATGATATGGCAAAGGCTTTCTCTGCCGCCAATAAAGTATCCAAAACTGTAAAAGCCGTTGATTTTGCTTCTGTTATTGACAGCATTCCGTCACGTGGTTTTCAAGTGAAGGATTTGATATCTGGAATGGATGCTGTGCCTCAGCCACCAGCTAATGGCGAAAACAAACCTTCTGCTACTGAGATGACTGATGTATCGCTTGCCTCTACTGGATTGTCCGAACAATCCAGCAGGCTCGATATTATTCCTGTAACAGATCAGACTTCATCTGATAATACTCCATTAAAACACCAAATCCCCAGTGGTAACGATTCTCAAAATTTGTACTTACCTAGTGATACTGCAAAGGCTTTGATCACTTATTCTGAGGAAGTTGACACTCAGACCACCACCACTGAGGAAGAACTGATTGCCTCACAAAAATGCATTTCTAGACTGGAATTAGGTGTTGAGTCACAAAAAGAGAAAGTGGCATCTCAGACTTTAGCCAGGGATGTCAAGTTAGATGCAGCCTGTAATGCTAATGCTACTGCAGAAGTTTCCACTCTGTCTGAGGATAATAATTCTCGAGCCACAGAATGAAGAGTGTAGGACTTCAAAATATTTTGATGCAGATTTAGATGCAAAAGATGTGGCTATGGATATATTAGTAATGAAGATGGACGGGAAAGATACAGCAGATGCTTCTTTGGCCTTGCATGAACATAGTTTGGAAAAGGAACCTTTTGCAGAACAGGGAGACGATACAGTTGCTGCCGATCGAATTCAGTATCTGGAGTCTTGTGAGGAGATGAAAGTTGATACTGACTCTTCAGTTTCAAATCATGAGGCCCCAGAAGTGGTGATGGTGGAAGATCAAAAGCAGGGAGCAGCTGATACTGAATTTAATCTTCCAACCTTGGTGTTGAACGACGTGTCTACACAGGAAAATATCCTGGAAGGAAAATCATTCACAAATCCTAGAGAGGATACAGTTGTTCGATTGAGTTCCAGTTTTGGAGTCTTGTGATGAGATTAAAATTAAAAATGACTCTTTGGTTTCACATCCTGGGGCCCCGGAGGAGGTGCTGATGGATGAGCTGGAGGAAAGAGAAGTTGATACCAAAACTAATCATCCGACCTTGGCTCAATCTATATCAGGTACAATACTAATTAGTGTTTTGAATTTGCATCTTATAGCAACAACATTCAAGCTCTGCTGCATTTATATTTGTTAAGGCCATTTATTGTGCTAACTGAATTCTCAGAACGTAACCAAGTTCACAAATGAGTTTGTCCTGTTGACTTCTATGTCTACATGATATGCTCCTTTCTGATCTCCTCAAAATGTACTTATTTCTGCTGGAACACAGGAAAACCTAGAGTAAGACAGAGAATTGCTCATCAAGTGCGTTTACTTCCTTTCAAGCATTTCTTAAATTATTATTCTTTATTGGCATATACAAAATAATCAATTTTTTTTTACAATTACTAGTGTTCCTTATTAGGGTATGGAATGTCATTGAACTTTGTTGATTATATATTTTCGACTTTGATTTTGACATCAAGTATGGCCATCTTTGAAAAGGATATGAAATCATGAATTTTTTCGAGCTAAACTACAGTATGGCCAAAAATGATTTGAATTATTTACTTTTTCAAGACCTTGTTGAATATAGCCACAGAAGTTTTCTTCCCATTCTCCAAGACTCGAAAGGAGTATGAAGGTAGACTCTGAAGGAGCATATATGCTAACTCTTTTAACTCTTGTCCATTTCCTCACTTAGGCGTTGTTTTTTTTTGCAAGTAACAACTTACTGCTGCTCATGAGCTGCTGCATGACTTCAATTTATGCCTTTATTTCCGACTTTAGAAAGAAAAAAAGTAACTATGATTATTAGCAACAAAGAAAAAAGTTCACTACCATGGTTGTTTTATAATTGGTAACAAAGCGGCTCCTGCTATCTTTTTGCTTAATCAACCACCACAATCATCTGAAAAAAAACCCACCACAATCATCAGTACTCATTAGTTGTTTTATAATTAGTTATGTCTTGTCAGCTAGTTTTGGTTACTGGGTCTAGGTTTTGATTGAGACTGATCCCATCCTAACTTGTTCTAAAATGCTACTTGTTAAAAAAAAAAAAAATAACCCTTGGTACTTGCCCATGTAGCAAACAGCAAAGACTTGGAATTTCATACTTTTGTCAGTTCTGAGGACTGAATGGGCTCATCAATTCAGCCACACATTAAAGTGGTAAAAAAAGGTTGAAGTGAGACTAGAATAGAATGGGTTTTAGTATATACTCTCATCTACCAGGGAAAAAGAAAAGTCCGTTTCAAAACTGAAAACTAAAACATGTATAATTTTATTTAAATATTTGATTTATATATTTAAATAGATATTTATGAAACATTTTGAAAAGTAAAATCCGTTTCAAAATTTAAAATTAAAATATGTATAATTTTATTTAAATATTTAAATAAGTTTTTAAGAGACATTTTGAAGAGTAGATGCCAAATAAAGTTTCTGACTTATTAATAGTAAGATAAAACTGTATCAATTCATGTTAATTGATATTATTTTATAGAAAAAAGTTGCAAACCTGTATAAACAATACGAGACTATTAGATTTTATAGTCTACATAAATTAATAAGTAAAGCGAAAAAACTTAACATTCACGTGGTTCTAGTTTAATACTCTTCATGCATTTTTTATTTTTCAATTGCAAAGGCAATAAACTTAGTGGGTAACCCACCGCCGGCCCAAAAAAATCAACATAGCCGCCCTTCCAACCTCTAGGGGTTGCCTTAAAAGCCATAGCCATAGGCTTTAGCTAAAGAAGAAGTTAGGTTGAGTTATTCAAGATTCTGATTATAGTTTAATTTATTTTTTCACTTGATTAATTAGTAGTACCTCTTAATTAGTGAAACTCATAACCAAGTAACATGAGCGACCGAATGATTAGCTAAAAGAGACATTATAATATTTGGAGATGAAAAATTGGTGCAGAAGCTTGTAAAGAGATTAAGGACAAAGGTGGAGAAACAACACAATGAGTATAGCAAAACATACGTAGCACAATACCAATGAAATGGTCTTTTTTTTAAGTCAATAATATGGAATTTAATTATTTTAAAAAATAATTAAATTATCAACTAAATCTAAAATTTAAGTTTATTAAAAAAGATTTAATTATTTTTTATACTCTTAAGGCTCCTCACGTACCGACCGAACGAAAGGATGAAGGGTATCAATTATATCCCCAACATATATGTGGACGCATTTCTTAGCAGAGTAGCCAAATCCACAATGCTTGATTAAACAAGCTACACACATGTAGTAGCTAGGCTTTGTGCTTGTCTAATCTATAGGTCTTTTAAACTTTTCCTGAGGGCCACTTGCATCATAAAACCCTATCCTTTTATCCATGACAGGACAACGACATTTCCTCTCCACAAAAGTAAAAAAAAAACTTGACAAACCCTTACACCCGCTAGTGTATAAGAATGTTCAAAAGTTAATGGGCTAATTGCATTGCACACTCTACATTAGCCTTGAATTGATTGATATTCTTGTACACTTAGCTTTTAGTTATAATTATTCTTAGCTATATGCTATGCTAAGCTCAGCAAAGGACAATGTTTATTGCAAATTATGTTAAATAAAAAGGAAAAATTACAAATATACTCATCTAATTTGGTGTAAATTATAATTACATATTTTTATATTATTAAAAATATACTTAATGTACTTTTAAATCTCGATCATGATTAAATTAGATTGATTAATTAATCTCATAAAAATCATGTGAAGGGAGAGTATTTTTATGGGTGTGCAAATGGTTGAAAAGATCAGTTAAAATTTCTAACAATTATTTTCTGTCAATTTTTTTATCTTTTTCAATTGAATTAACTTAAATATTTCGATATTAACCGACTGAATTAATTTCGGTCGGTACGATTGGTTAATCATCAGTTAACCAGCACTGTTTATATAATTAATTTTTTTAAAAAAATTTATTATATATTATATATTTAATTTATACTTAAGATTATTATAGTTTATTATATTATATATTATATTTATATTTGACATATTATTAATATCAAATATTAATTAATTTTTTAATCGGTTAAACGGTCAAAACAATTAAAAAAAATTTAACTGCTAACCGACCGATTAACCGTATATCTTATTTGGTTAACCGATTAACAGAATCAGTCTTAAAACGGTGAGTTAATCGGTTTTAATCGTTTAATGAATACCTTTAAGTATTTCAATTTATTAACATTCAATTCTTACTAAGTGACCGTTATGAAAATTTTTGGACTAATTTGAACTAATATTTTTAAGATTTAAAAGTATATTAGTATATTTTTAATATAAAATAGTGTAATTTTAATTTACACTACAATATATAGATTATTTTTTGTAATTTTCTCAACAGAAAGGTGAAGTCTAAAGTGCATTTATAAGAAAAAAAATTGAAAATTTACCTTTTTCTACATTTTTATTGTAAAACAAATACATTCGATCATAAAATTTTGTAAAAAGAAAATACTTTTTTTTTATAACAAAAGCACCTTAATAGCCACCACTTGAAAATTGAAATCTCTATGCATATGTATATTTCACTTTCATTGTGATTGTGACTGTTTATGGAACCCATTTGAGTTCTGTTCCTCTTCCTTTCTTCGCCCTATTGACTATGTTTTCATGATCTTTTGAAAGTAATTAATTAAAATGGTGTTTATAATATGCGTTTAAGACTACCTCAAATCATATATATGACCAAAAACTGAATGGCTTGAAAATATATAAAAGTACAAATTTGGCCTCTTAAACAAGTTATTTTTTAATTAAATCTCTAAATTTTCATTTTGTCTGCGATGTAATCATTTCTCACGCGATTTCAATCCTTAAAAGTGATAGAAAATTTCAAGATACTTAATCATGTTTTCTGTCGTTTGATAAAGACCGGTGCTAATATCTAACAAAAAGCAATGTTACTGTTCTTTATACCATAATTAATTCATTTAACGGGCTAAATGGTGAAAAATAACCGTCTTGCCAATAACATGATTTTAAAGATTTTATTGATTTTTTTTTGTTTAACTATTAAATTGTAATCACTATCAAACGCTTAAAAGTAAAGTTTAGGGTCTAAGTCTCAAATTTGATATTTTTTTGTTTTTTTATGATTTGATATTTTTTTGTTTTTTTATGATCATCATAAAACTATTCAATTAAATAATTTATTTTTTTTATGCATGAAATGTAGAGATCATACATTTTGAAATTTATAAGCTTCAGAACGTGTCTATTAAAGTTGGTTGAGGGACTTGTTAGTTTTTCCGTTACTAAAAATATTTTATAATCACCCTCTAAGTTTAAGAATTAAAATTTGACTTAAATTAAAGATTGATTTATCAATTATTGACAATGTTTTATCATACCAAACGTGACATATATATATATATATTATTTGGTCACGTAGCTTAAAAATAACTCAATTAGTAACCGTCTTTTTTCTCTCTTTCGAAAAAAAAAAATCTCAAATTCAAATAATGGTGCATCAAGTTATAAAAATTTATCATATGACATTCAAAAGCTTAATTAATTGCAATAAACTATATATACATATCACCTATTTTTAGGTGAAGAACACTTAAAACCTGGTTCTTAATGAAAAGAAACAAGCAAAGGAAAAACTACCACACAAGGACACTTAAAAATGGTCACCATGGAGATTTTGTAGTCTCTAAAGATTAAGGAATTGATTTGCTGAGAAGGAATCAATAAAATTGACCCAATTATCGCCATCTTCCTCATCTTCTACGTGATTCCATTGAACTTGAGGATTCTTCTCAATGTCATCATTTCTTGCAAATCGCCCTCTTATACGTGGCCTGCTGTCTGCCAGAGTTTTCCTACATGCATACTAAACCCAAAAAAAAATAAAAATAAAAATTATAAATTAAAAAAAAATTTACGAAAAATTATAAAAGTTAGATGAGTTTAATATCGGTATATGAATCTATTTTCGACACTTATAGCCGAATCTAAATAACATACTTTATATTAATAGAGGTGTAATTAATGAAAGATTAAGACCTTAATTTTCTTGTTGAAGTTTCTGAGATTTCTCTTGCTCTTATATCTCTCAATCCTCTCTTTCTTCTCCTCTGGACCGTATCGACAAGCTTTGCTCATACCTTCAATTATCAAACTGCTCTCATTTGACAATGGACTTTCTCCTCTCTGTCCACGCTGCCCCATATTAGTTCTCTGCACCCAACAATAAACCCAAAACACCCAAAAATAAAGGACTTTATATAAAAAAAAATATAACTAAAAAATAGATAAAAAAAACTAAAATCATCATATATGAAGTTAAATAACCACCCTCCCTAAATTCTAAAAAAAATAAAAAAGAATGAAAAGAAAATTTTAAAGCCTACAAGAAGACAATTTATAAAGTAATTTTTTTATAAACAAAAATAATATCAAAAAAATTATTTTGTTAAACACTAAACATTATTTAATTTTATTTAAATTTGTTTTAAAAAGTTTAACAAAAACCGAAACTGCAGCTAAACCGACGGTAAAAAGAATGACTCATAAAAAGTCGTTATAAAATCTGGAGATGAGGCATTTTAATCATTTTTCCAGAAACTCACGTGCAAATCACCAGTACTAAAAACTCTTCTCACGGGGCCACTGTCCGTGTCCACGAGCTCACCGGTAGAAGCGAAATGACCATAAAACCCATTGTGGCTACTAATGCTCCTCTGTATCAGGCTCGGCCTTTGGGTACAGCAACTAGCGAGTGGACTCGGCGAGTTGTATACGCTGCTGCACCCACTGCTGCAGCTGCTGGTGCTGTGACCCGTCTCCGAGTTGAGCGATTTCAGCGCCTCGCTCACTGAGTCGAAATCGCCGGCAGCGAACATCTGGTACTGTTGGTGGTGTCCGTGATGGTGGTGGTGATGGTCGAGTAACGGTATCACCAGCTGAGTCGGGGGTGATGATAACGGGAACAGTGACGGCGTCATGATGTCGGGTGACGGAGAATCGACGAGAATATCGGAGCCTGCACGTGGCATTAACGTGCCGGTAGTTGCAGTGGTGGTGCATTGTCCATACATGGGGGCTCTTTTTGGGTGAAGATTCGAATTTGAATTTTGGAGTGGAGACTGACGGGACTGAGAGGGCGCTACTTAAGCACAGAGGAAAGGGCAGGAGTCGTGCTGGAGGCTGACGTGGATGATGATGTCACGTGTCTAGTGAGAGTTCGTTGCGTTGACCTCTTCTTCTTGTTATTGATATTTTGGGGCCGTTGCCTCAGTCCACTTGACACAGTCTCAGTTCATCATACTTATTCTTTATAAAATAATATCTCAAAATGATTTGTCAATATATTTTATTTATTTATTTTTGAAATTAAGAGGAATACTCCATAGTGTTTTTTCCGTGTAAGTTTCAATGTTCTTTATTGGAGTTCATGATGCAGATGTCAATTTTGTCATGTATTTGTGTTTGTTTATTATTTTTGTGATATTTATTTAATTAAAAAATATATATTTAATGTTCTCGAGTATCTTATATTTAATATTTATGAATAAAATAACTTTTGATAAATCAATAATAAAATTAAAAATTATTTACTAATTAATAAAACAATAGTAAAAACTGTACTTTTAAAGTGTTAATGAACCAACTAATCAATTATCATTATCTCTTTTCTATATGTTTTAGGTGTTATAGGACCATTTATTATTTTATTTGATACCTCAATCAGTTCAAGTCATTAGTCCTCTAATTTTTTTTTTTTTTCTATTGAAGGTTGTTTTCCTTCCCTTTTTAGAAGTCAATAATCCCATTCACAGCCTAAAAAGACGAGACTCTTAAAATAATATGAACTTTGGAGATAAGGCCTGCAATGAGAAAATATTTTGTGAATTAGTTACAATCATTTTGTCAGCAGATTATGGAATTTCACCAACAAATTCGGTCAAACAATGAAGATTATATGGTAGAGCTCACTCGCCACCGTATAGTTGAAGAAAGAGCCTATTTTATGGGGGCCATATAGGCACTTTTTAACGTGCTATGCTATATAGTACCACGAATTCATGGTTATTTCGTTTTAATTTTATAAGTAACGTCAATATAAAAGTGAACAATTCAAAAAATGTTAAGATATTTAAATATTGAGTTATTTCACATAAAAAAATAGGTTATATATATAAGTTGAATTTAAGTTTAAACTTTTGAGTCATATTGGTGTTCATCAATATACATCAAGCTTGTATTCGTGTGATCTCTCGATCTTAACACACTAGTATCTGAGTCAGGTTCAAGTTATTCACACGATCAATGGTTCTATTCAAGAGAAAGTTTGATATATAACTCACACGTGAAAATATCCACACGCTGAGTTATCTCACATAATAAAGAAATAAAAAATAAAAGTGGGTTATATACATGATTTGGGTTAAGACTTCACACCAAAAAAAAATAAAAAATAAAAGTGGGTTCTATTCAAGAAGGAGTTTAGTACAAAACTCATACGTGAGTGAGAGATTTGTAAGGATATCCACATGTTGAGTTATCTCACATTAGAAATAAATTAAAAATAAAAATAGGTTATATATATAGCTTGAGTCCAAGACTTTTGAGCTTAAACTTGAGTTATATTCGTGTTCATCAATGTATATCAAGTTCATGTGATCTCTCGACCTTAACAAACTAGTATCTGAGCCTGGTTCGAGTTGGTCACACGATCAGTAGTTCTATTCAAGGGGGAGTTTGGTATATAACTCACACATGAGGAGAGATTTGTTAGAATATCCACATGTGAGTTGTCTCACATAAAAAAAATAAAAAATAAGACTGGATAATATACATAGTTTGAGCTCAAGACTCATAAGCTTAAACTTTTAAGTCATATTAAGTTTAGCCATATCGATGTTCATCTAACCATATAAAGTACTTTCAAACTTAACATCAACCTTTATAAAGTACTCTCAAACTTAATTAAAAATAATGTTATTGATAAAATCATTAATGAAATTTCGAATAGATCTTAAATATAGATTTAGATCCGATCTAATAAAAAATGCACTATATTTACTTGTTAATAACGCTAAAATATTGCTTCGATCACAAAGGATATATAAAAAAAAAACATATCCTACTTGCAATTTGACAAGGAAAAAGAAAATTAAGGCTCACCACTTAACAAAATTTTACAATTGTTTAACCCAACTTCATGTGATGAGCATATATACTTCCAATAATTTTTAATAGGTTAAGGATGATTATATAAGTACGATTTCTTGATCAACAAACATAATTATCATTCTAATCACAAACCCACCTTTCTGTTTATGGAAAAGATTAAATTAGGTTCTTAATCATCATAATTAGAATGACATAACATCCCAACAACTTTCCTAATGTAGGTTCTCCAAACATTAAAATAGGATTAACTAGGTATGGTATGATCATAATTAGAAGGACACATTTGTTAAAGATATATTCATGGCAATTAGAAAAGACGTATTAGATTTACTGTACATGAAAATACTTTCTAATTTACTTTTTATAAAGATTTATCATTTTCTTTTTGCAACAGTTTCATTCTTCTCTCCGCTATATATTATTTATATTGCTCTCAATTTGATTATCATTATCATATTCTCTTTCATTAAGATGAAAAGTGCTAAAATGTTCATTTTAGTGTTAATGTGTCGGCAAAATGTTAACTATTTGGTTACCAAATCAGATAAAGGACTTATTTGATACTTTCTTTAAATGAAATGAATAAGTCAGTGTAATTTAAAGTGTAAAGACTAAATTGAAACAATGGCAAAACTGTAAAAAAGGCAAACAGAAAACCCTAATTATAGTGACATTTTATCTCTCCCTCTCTCTCTTTTTTTATTTAAATAAATAAAAAACACCATATGTAAGCTGGGACGTTTGAGGTAGAAAGATTCTGGCTTGAATCAACTTGGAAAATCTAGTGCACAAAGATGCTCGACGACTCAAAAATCTTCTATGATAATGAACCCTTTGAAAAAGAAAAGGAAAATTTTATTTTTCTGAAACTTTGATATAACATGTTTGATAGGAGGGGTGGGGGGACCCCAACACCATATTCATAGGTAGGTCCATGAGAATCATCCATATCACTTCACAAAGAGGGTGTATCTTCCCTCTCAATCTTTCCCTCTTCAGTCACAAAGAATTGATAGCCAACAAGACTTTTGGTGCACCATGTACGTACGTGTAACTAAGAGGACTCGACGTTTCGTTCCTTGGTTGGTCAATAACTATCGAAGCTCATACAAGCCAATGAGGAACCAAATTGTTTTGTACATTGGTTGTGTTTTGGCTACAAAAATTTCAGCTCAACAATTAAAGCTTCTTTGTGTATGTGTCACAATATTATATGTACAACTTTTAAGGTTTTCTTTTCTAAGTTTTTCCCTTTTTTTTTTTCCCTCGAAATATATAAAACATTATTTTCTAACTCTGTTTATATTTTAAAATGATTTTGAAATTTCATATGATACGTGAAAATAATTAATTTTTTAAATTAAAAAGATAAAATAATAAATGCTTGTATAAAAATAAAAGGGTAATTAATTTTTGTATCAAATCTTTGATATGATCTTTACTTTTTATTAAATCGTCTTCCGATGATCTAAATCAATAGAAGCCAAACTTTCTTTTTCGAAACCTTTCTCTTTGCCTCACAATCTTATTTTCAGTTTCAAAACATTTTCTAAGGCTTCTCTCTTGAACTCTCTTTTTTATTTTTTAAAGAATTTAACTTAGTTTTCGTTATCTTTTAAACTACTAAGTATTGATTTCAATGTCAGAGAATCCTCGTGATGATAAAACTTCTAACTCTCACCAAAGTGTCTTTTTCATGTACTCACCAGGCAGCAACAACTAGCTGGCTCCTTACACTTTCTTGAGGATCCTACCTAGTGAGCGCATCCACTATCTTGTATATTTTGGCATCAAAAAAATTTATACAATATTTTATGTTATTTAGAGTTTCAAAATGTAATTAAGAGTATCTTCGATCAACATGTATTTTCTTCTTTAATACTTTACAAAGTTTAAAGAAAAGAAACGCATCTTGGTATCAAAATCATAGGCTATTATACATTATATGCAGTGTATATCCACCAAGCTATAGGCAATTGTGATGCTATCTTTCTTGTGTGGAACATGGAAAAGAAGAAGGTGGGGTACCTCTTCTAGATGGAAACGTGAGATTATTTATGACAATCAAAAGATAATGAAATTGGTTGTGACCAATGAAATTGGTTGTGACCCAACACCTTGTTTAGGTTCGTGTGCTTGTCAAATGGGGTCAAGCTAAACAGTTTTCTCCACTACAAATGAGTAATCCTGTCACGATGTTGTTAAAATGTATTATCAGCCGATCTCCTGAAGTCTCAACTCCCAAGCTACTGATGTGAAATGACCTGCAATGATTAATTAAAAATACATCATCTGTGCAATTTGGACGGAAAATGCCAAGGGAACTACGTTTGGCTAATGGAGTAATGGACGGATTTGATTGAGTTTTTTTTTTTTTTTATCATTAAGGACTCAAATGGAGAACTTTTTTTGTTAAGGACAAAAATAAGAAACGTGTATAATTTAAGGACAAAATTTACTATTTAGCCTTAATAAAGGAGCCTACTTCATAAAGTAAGTGTTACTGTTTATAGAATGACCTCTATGTTGTACTTGGACATGCTTGGGCTCGATTTTAATTGATGCAGCTCATGTGTTTGACATAAATCTTGACTGAAAGTTTTTCTGTTAAAGAGTGAACCGCTTTTTGCATGCTTGGCGATGTCTCTCTTAAGGACAGTTAGGTCTGGGTTTCCTCGGCTGCGTCAAGGCTTGATGGTGTTTGTGTTCTTAATTTTATGTGTACTGCTAATTATCAAAACAAAAAAAGAATTGTGTGTAATGTTCTGTTTCTCATGATCTTTGGGGCGTTTTGTTCTTATTGACTAAATGTACTTTATTTTCAAATTAATATTAATTCATATTTCTCCTTTGGGAAAAAGTGAGATTAGGATATGTAGTGTCATAAGATGATTTTCAAAATAAAATATGGTTTTACAATTGGGATGATTTGAAAAATAAAAAAAAAGAGAAAGAAATAAAAAATTCGATTTTGAACAAAGATAATCGACTATAGAAATAAGATAGTTTACTATAAGATTGAACATAAACATTTTACGGTCAACTGTGAGATTGCACAATCAATTGGTGTTCAGAAATAGACAATAAGTTTGGACAGTTGACTGTAGCATAACCACAACCTGATACCTTAATATTGAAAATTTTAAGACACAATCGATTGTCCTAAAACCACAGTCAACTGTCATAACACAAAATTCGATTTTTCTGAGCGTCAAAACAATTGTGATAGTTGAACACTGAATCAAAGTGTCGTTTGTAAAGAGATACTTAGTAACTCTATAAAAATGGCTATCAATTTTCATTTTCTACAGATTTATAGATATTCCGTCAGATTTTCTTCTTCTTCTTCTTATGATTGAAAGTTATGCAGAATTCTTCAAACACAAGTGCTCTTAATCTATAAACCCATAAAAATTATTGTGGGTTATTTTTCACCAATGGAAAGTACTGAACAACAATATAGATTCATTGTATTTTAGAGAAAATTCGTTGTAAACTTCTTACACCGTAGAGTGGTGAGTTAAACTTTAAGAAAAACAACCTAGTTGTGCTTTGAAATCACAACTTTCATCCTCTCTTGTTCATTTTAATAAACAATCCTCTATAAATTTCCTTCAACATGGTAGAAGTCACGCTTCATGTATTCTTTCTTCTTAATTTTGTTTTATTTAACATAATTTAACACGATTAAAAAGGAAAAACATGAAGCGATCTTTAGCTTTTGTATATTGTAAAAATTGAATAAGAGGCTCATAAATTTTGGATACACTGCATTTAGATATCTAAATTACAAACTTGACATCAAGATTCTCAAACTTCAATTGATTGCAACTTACAATATTGATACTCAAATTCTTAGCATTTTAATTTTTTTAAGATCATTTCATTGATAAGTAGTGATTTTATTTGAAGGTGAAAGGAATTTAATTACAATAAAGTTAAAAGTCAGAGGAGACTCACATCAAATTCGTACTTTATGAGCCTAAATGCATTGAATCTAAAGCTTACGGGAGAACTAATGCAATTTTCTCTTCTTATTTTAGTTATTTAGTTTTGAGTTTGTTACTAATTAGTACTACTAATAATGATCAATTTAAGACATTGATCAGGCTCACATCAATTTTTAAAGGTATCTTCAAAGAACATGATAGACGCAGCTAAGCAAGTGGGTTGTCAATTTATGCAAACATTTTGAATGATGAGAAAGAATATAGTGTTCCCACATCAATATAAGTCCCATCTAGCTATAGCATAATAAATATTGACCCTATGTAGAGTTTCCCACATCGATCAATGGTCTTTTCCAAAGAACATTGCAAGTTTTGTAGTTAATAAAACCCTATCGCTAAAAATTTGATGGGAGGTTGAAAAATAGTGATAGAGACAAGGTGTGGCCAAATGTCCTTTTAATTGTAAGATAAGGCATAACAATCAAAGCCATTACAGTCTCTGTCATGTTGCGTTTTCATTGTAAAGAGATCAGAGAGGAAGAAAATTAAAGGAACTCAACCTCTCTAAGCAAATATACTAATTTTCTTGGATGAGAATTAAGAATTATGTGGGCAAGAGCAAGTCAACTTCAGTCTACATTTTCTATAGTTGGTTAGGCTTCTAATCATGGAGCACGATAGCAGCATTATGGAAATATTTATGATAGCTTTGTTTTTTCAGCTTAAAAAAAGGGATATAGACAGGCCGGCAAAGCTTTTCAAACCACAAGAAATTTTTGCTGCTACGCGTCGCTGCAATTCATTTGTGTGATTGAAAATCATGGTTATTAATTACTACTTGGTTTTATTAATCTTTGATAGTTAATTACCCAAAAAAAAGTATGACAATTAACTGAGATAGTGGAAAAAGAATACGGAGTAGAAGATAAGAAGAAGAAAGGAGAGAAAATTAGAAGAACAAGAGGGGGAAAAGGGGAAGAGATAGAAAGAGGGGAGATAACTAAGTCACTAGTTCATTTAATACTAATTAAGTTTAATCAAAGCCCTAACAGATGTGTTCTTATATATTTATTAGAGAGGAACAAAGTGGGGCTTACATTAAATTCTAGTTTGGCAGTTATGGGGACTCAATAGGACCCAAAAATTTGAGCCTTAATTTTTGTTTAAACTGGACCCTAGTAAGTTAGACCGAGCTACTCACCATGTTCGATTTTTCTGTTTTCTTTTTACTCTAAGTTAGCACAAAATACAATATTAAGGGTAAAGAATTAGAAAAAAATATTCTAATATCCCATTTGATTTTGTTTCGTTATCTAGTTATTTCCTTTTTTTTTAAATTTTTTTATGGCATAAAATATTACAGCAAATAAACCTGAAGTCTTAACATTAATATTGCATATTACATGAAATATATGCTAATTAAAATATTAATAATTAATTATATTTAAACTGGTCGGATTGGGACGACCAACTTTATTTTTTAATTTATCAAGTTTGAATTGTTTCTTAAATTGTGCCTAAACCCGATTTATTGATTATTTTTTTTTGTTCAAGCTCATAAAAACCACAAGCTGAGCCACTGGGCGAGTCAACGGGCCCATGTTCAACTCTAATAATTATCGTTCGTTAGTTACAAAATCAAACCAAATAAGATATCAAATTTTCTAAAATTGAAATCTTAAAATATTTTCCCTTCGGTTCTCAACTTCGATTCCCAAGAATAGTACAATTACAAGATAATCTCAAAAAAGAAAAAAATTCATTCATCTTAAAATAATAAATATTTCTTTTCTTATTATGCAAGAGTTATTTGATCTTTGGTACCTAAAAATGAAAACACAACACTGTTATATATGATAAATCTAGGACTAGGGAAGCCAGATTATAGGGAAAATTTGATCCCATACCTTCTTCTCATGATCCCAACGATAAAAACTGAGATCTGTAACTTTAATGAAGCACTTATTCTTGCATTTTTCATAATCTTTTCGAGAATTATAAAGGACATAAGGTCGTTCATGGAAATTATAATGTGCTTGGGCACCGTATGTTCCAACACAGGTTGCTGGTGGCCAATCGTTTGCCGTAACATTACGGGGCACTAAGATTGAAATCTCACTGCCCGGAGCAATTGCTTTTGAAACTCTTGATGGGTAATTCACATCACATGTCACACAAACCTTCCTGCTGCTGCTGTCGTAGCCTGCATTTTGTTGTTGATTGCTCACAACCAGAGTGGTAGCCGTGGTGGATTCCCATGATGCACATAGTAATATTAGGGTATTTACAATGGGAACAATTTCCCTAATAACAGTCCTGATCATGGCTCAAATTGATCTGAGAAATAATTAATACTGTATCATCTATGTATGACACCTCGGTGTTGTTCTTCGGTTGCGAATTGAAAGAATTAGAGTCTTTCTTTTTTGGGATAGAAAATTAGAGTTTTATTTGTAATATTGTAATAATAATTACTGGAGTTATATTTTGCCTTTTCCTTAATTGCAACATGTACCGTTTAGTGATAATGTACTCGTTTCTGAGCTGCAAAACTTAAGTTTTATCCATGGAGTTTATGAAACTCCCTTTAATATATTTATGTTTACAAAAATGAAATTAATAATCGAGATCTATCAACTGAAATATATTTATGAGAATTTAATATTTACAAAATATCAACGTGTTTTGATAAATTTTAATTTCTGATCTAAGCTTCAGTTTTTCGTATAAAATTTGATAAGTTTTAAACTGTTAATGAAATATGAGTCGAATCATACACTAAAATGATAATTTTTTTGTTGAAATTTTGTATAATTAATTTATTATATGAGTTTTATTAAACTGTAAAAGTCTATTCTTAGATTTTATTTTAAAAGTATTGTATTTTAAAGAAACTTTACGAATTTCATGTAAAGAACTCTAAGCTTTGCCCTTGATGATTAATACTTATATTTTACCATTTAAAGTTTTTAATGGTTTATTAAATTTATCGTAAATGGGAAAATAATAGAGAAGTAAAATGGATGTTAGGTTCAAATTAGTTTCAATGTATTATCTCTACAAAAATAAATTAATTTATGTAATTTTATTAAGTTTTGGACTGGATTTTTTGGTTTTAGTGTCCCATGTTCACTGTTCACTACTTAAAATCTCTCTTCCCCAGGAAAGAACTTGATTATTTTTTTTCATGTGCTACAGTGCTGGATTGAAGTATGCACGATGTTTAACTAATGTAAGCTTATCCGAACGAATTTCAGCATCCATGATTTTGATATATATATCAAAAAAAAAAACAAAAATACCTTCCCTCACTTTAAAAAAAGACCATTCCTCAAATCATATTAATTGAGAAAGAAAAAGAAGAAGGTAAATAAATAATGTAGAAATCACAATATTCTAGCCATTAATTTTTAAGGAGTTTAAAAAATGAGAAGATGAAAAAAAAAAAGTGATTGACTATTAAATATTTATAATGCTATAATTTATCTCGTTAAAAGAGTCGAGTTTTTAAAATAGTTTATGTTTCTTATAAAGAGAATTAAACAATTTAAATCAAATACTAATAAAATAATTTCTAAAAAAAGTTAAAAGCTAAAAGAAGAATTTTTGAGAAATTAAATTTATGTCGGAACAAAATAGTTTTAACTTCAATATTGTTCTTGCCAAAAACTGTTTCGAAAATTAATTTTACAATCACAAATTGAAACTACAACTAAACCAATAAAAAAAAAAGTAAGTAATCACAATTTTTGTGTGTGTATTACTGTGGGCCAGGCCCACCAAAAAACGAAAGTGACTACACGCTTACAAGCCAGGGTGAAGAACGCCCCAAACTCATCAAGAAAGAATCTAGTAAGCTCATGAGTAGCTGCAGAACTTCCTTGAGTAGCCAGCCAACCAGCGATTGGCCTCATCACACCAATGGTTGGCGGACGAGCTTCTTGTAGTACAGGAGGAGGACTCTTTGGGGTCAGTTGGTTCAATAGGAAGATTTTAATTCTATCAACCGTCATCTTGGAATCAGATTCAAGTATTGCCCAACAGGCTTCAGGGAAAATCTAGTGCCGATCAGAATTATTGGTGGGAGTACAGTTGTTCGCAACCCACTCCTTCAAGCTTACTGTGAAGAAGGTACCAACTAGTCCCAAATGCCCTTTGAATAGTAGCAATCTCGAAGGAGATGAAATGTGGAATCCTCGTGGCATTGACATCTAGGATAGCTAGAATCTTAAGCTATTTATATCTCTAAATCAGTTCTTTTATGCAAAAAATGGTAAATTAAGCTGCACACGTTAATTTTGATTATAGATGATTCTCGTCACGTTGTAAAATTTAAAGAATTTAAATCTACGTGTAAAATTTATGTATTATTGTATGCTTTACTTCACAATTTTTACCGTAGAATAGTTGATTCCTCGAATACGTAGTGTTAGTGAAAAAAATCACTTTCTTCGATTCTTTTTTATTTTGAAATGTTTAAAATAGTTATCCTCGATCAAAAGTTAATTTATTTTTTATTATCAATTTTCAATAATTTTTTTCATTATTACTTTAATTACAAATGATTTGTACGTAACTAATGTATTTTTCTATTATAAAATTGGTTTTTTAATACTCATATTAAATAATTTACATATAATTAATACATTTTTTTTAATATATTTTGAGTGCTTTTTCCAAAGGGGAAAAAAAATGAAACAGATGGCATAGTTGGTAGTTTCGAGTCAACAATTTGAATTCAAAATCATGAAAGCAGCAACCATGGGTGGCTACTCCATTGCCTTTTGAAAAAAGAAATTACTTTATGTGATAAAAATATATTTTTTTATGATAAAATTAATAAAACACAACTTTTGGTGGTAAATTTATTCTTTTACAATCAGTATTTTTAATTTTATCATTAAAAATATAAATTTATCATTAAATATATGCATGTTTTTACAACAAAATGCATAAACAAAAGGAATTGTCTTTTTTTTCTTCTTCCTTTTAAGGCACCACCGTTTGAGTACTTGGGCTTGCTGCTTTGTTTTCCCTTGAAAACAACAATGTAAACAAAACCCAATTGTGTGTTATTTTCTCTTGACAAATAAACCCAAATCAATGTCATTATCTTCAAAGGCAAAGAAAGGAGCACAAGATATTGTTATGCTTAGTCTACTCAAGAATTTTTCAGTTGGAGAATTTCTTTTCAAGTAGAGTTCATGCAAAGCTTTTATCACGTTGCTGTTCCTTTTTATTTTATTTTTTTTGTTTTTTTCGACTGCCCGAAACCTTAAACAGCAACTTCTATTATTCTGTACAAGATAAGAACTTTTCTTCTGTTATTTGTTGGCACTTGGCAATCCTCTTAGCCAAAAACAGGACTTATGAACTTTGGTCATGCTGTCACCAATCAGCCATAGGGAAGCACTTATTTTATTTTTATTTTTAGCTTAACACTGTTTGGAAGTTTAGAAGGGAGGGGAAGCAGGGATTTATAAAGAAAAGGGAGGGGAGGGGAAGGAAAGGTCAGGTAGGATAGTTATCTTCCCATTATTTTGACGTTTTAATAAAGGATAAGAGGGGAAAAGAGGTAAAATAGCCTTTGATTAAAAGCACCACAACAATCAGGAAACCAATTTTAAGTAAGCTAATTTAACAGACATTCACACAACAAAATAGAAAATATGTAAACATATGAGAATAATAATACAATAGCAGAATCCCCCTCCCCCGGATTCTATTTCATATGTAATGTTTACAAGGTCTATTGCACTGGTAATTAATATTATACTAGTGTGGGATTGCAAGTAGAGCTTGTGATTGCTTCTCGTAGCGAAAACCATTTGCTTTAGAGTCATCTGCAGACCAAACAAAGATACCATGGAGTTGATTCTGACTCTTGAGCCTACTGCAGGCAGTAAAGAAGCCATTTGCTGGTGATAATCCGCCGCTCCCATCACTAGTAAAGCTCACTAACACCTTGCCCCCATTATATTTAGAGCTCTGGGTCTTGAAGTAATTCATGAACTGAGATACTGTGGTTCCTTGATCATACGCGTAAAACTGGAAGTTGACATAGTCTATGAGATGCCCGTAACTCTTCCACAAGGCCAAATAATGGCTTTGAACTTGATCATCATCAAATGGAGCAATAGAAGCAAATGAGATTACTCCGTTATTCTTCAAGGTTGTGATAAGCTGTCCTATGCAGTTGGCAAAAGTGTCAGGATCAGCGTTGAAATGCTCATAATCAATATCAATTCCATCTAAATTGTACTGTTTGATGATATTTGTGAGCGAAGAAACTGCATTAGAAACCCAGGAATCTACAGAGGAAGGGTTGAAGTAAGCAGAACCATCGCCCACGCTATCTCCTCCAAGGCTTAAGGCCACTTTGACATTCGAATGTTGACTTTTGATTGAAGAAACCTGAGAGGGACTGAGATTACCAGAGTCCCAAAAGATATTGAATTTTCCATTTGTAGGAGAAGGAGAACTTGAGGTGTCATAGTCTATGGCAAAGGATAAAATGAAGTGTAACTCAACATTTGGGTTAATTGGAACGTCAGTGAACTTGACATTGTTGAACTCAGCTCCAATGTATTCTCTGAAGAGATTTGAGTCTGTTGGGGCTGCTTGGATTGAGGAATGGGAAGGGAAAACAGCTTGAAGAATGAGAAGAGTGATGAAAAGCTTAGAAAGTTCCATTGCTATTCAAGAGTACTAGATCTGTGAAGTAGGCTATGAGTGGATTAATGCATATATTCTGATGAGATGCTATTATATAGAGTACTAAATTTGATGGGGGCATGAGAAAATTAAGGAAAATTAATGATTAATGAAGCTGTGTACCGTGCCCGTTGTCATGTTTCAAAGACCCTTATTCTACTTTCTATTATAAAAAAACAAAGGTAGCTTAGTGTGGATGCTAGTGTTTGAAAACTATCTTAGCATCTATATTCGGGCACTATCGTTCTTTATATTTATATTTCTTTACTTCCCGATTTAGACTCTAGTGTCATCTATTTTTCTGTTGTAGCATGATTGCCTTGCACGATGCATAAACAGATGTTTTTTTTAGATAAAATGATGGAGATATTTTTATCAAGATTCTTTGAAATTTAGGGTCTAAAATCTAAATAGAATGAATGCACCTGGTATATTTTGTAACTCAAAGCCAAAATAAGAACAAAGTTTTATAAATCCACAAGCACTTTCCTATCTTTTGATTCATCCTCATCTATTATTGGCCCTCTTCTTTGTACCACTACCAAACAAAACGGAAAAGATACTTTCTGCTTTACTGACAGAATTTCTTACTTTCTTATAAAAGATAATGGAACATTTCAATTTCAAGGGTTGAAACTCCACCCACAAAGTAAGCTCCAAAAGTTGATAGTTTAAGCAGGACATATATAATGAAATCTTCCAGAACAAAAGGGGGAAGAAAGAAATAGGGGTGACATCTAATACAATTCATAAAAGCATACCTTAGTGGTTTGGTTATGCTGGTGCAGAGTGGGGACAAAGGACCTTCATCTGGTTGCCTGGGGAGCTCAAACATAAGGTTCCTTTTCTGGCCCATTAATTATCCATTGGTCTGTAGTCGCATGTGATCATTAACCAGGATATGCTCCTTGCTCTTAAAATATCTCTCTCATTTAAACTATCTTCACATGTCAATAACATTAAGGCAGATATTTTTTTTTTATAATTTTGCTTTATTGCATATTTTTGACAAATCCTGATAATATTTGAGTTATGTAATCTAATATGTTGCATTATATATTTGATAATTTCTTTGAATTATATTTTCTGGAAATTATTCTTCGAATAATTGAAAAATTGAAAACCTAAAGAAAAGTGCACATATCTGTGCAGTGCTTTTTAAGGGTTCTACCACTCAAACCAGTGCCTAAGCAAAAAAATAAAATAAAAAATGTTTACCCTTAGGGGTGAGGGTGAGTCTAGATGGGTCGGATTAACTTAAACAATCAACTTAACCTTGTTATATTGGGTTGAGAAAAAACCCATGAACTTATCCGACCCCAACGTAATCAAATCGGTTTAGTATTTTTTCACTTAAAAATTAACGCAAACATATTTTTTTATAATTAAAATTATATTAAAAGCACCAAGAAGGTGCAACTCTAAATCAAATACTTATTTACAAGAAAGGAATTCCACAAATTCCAAAAAATCGAAATTATTTATAAAAAAAATTAATGCAAACATGTTACGTAAGAAGAAATATTTTACTATAATTATCTATCATCCATTAGATCCAAAATCAAATATATACAAGAATTTATTAAATCTTACAAACCATCATTTACATTTACAAATTAAGTACCTTAAATTACTCCACACAAAATTCAAACAACTTTAATTTAATACAAAGAATACAAAAATAAATAAAAACTAAATTTTAAAAGCGTTTGATCAATCAAATTATTCAAAACTTCAACACTAGAATAGACATGATCCTATAATCTTCATAACCAAGTTCCATCATACCAAAAATGTAAAGTGAATGATCATAGGATAATCAAATCAATTCAACAAACTTTTGGAAAACATATTAAAAATCCAAAAGAAATATTTTCACAAGAACAAACAGTCTTCTTCAATTAAAAAGTATTAAAAAGAAATATAATCATCACATATTTAAATTCTAATTGGCATTTTTTTTATTATAAAAACTAGCATTTTTTGTTGGAGGTTTCTAGGAAGAAAGAAAAAATATATACAAACACACACGAAATGTATATTGCAATCCAAACTAACTTATCAAAATATGAATGTAATCGATCAAATATACACACAAAATATATATTGCAATCCAAACTAACTTAACAAAATACGAATGTGGTCTTTCAATCCTTAAAGTAAGTATATTTTAAATATATACACAATGTAATTATATAATGACTGGTTTACCAGACTAGGTCGAGTTAAAATTTTTTTAACCCATTAACCAACCCAACCCATCGGGTTAAAAAATTTCTTAACTCAAACCCAACCCAACTTTTGAAAACCTCAACCCATTACACCAATTTGGGTTTGGTCCTCAAGTCCACCGGTTTCCATACTCACTCCCGGGCCTAAGGACACAGAAGCAAAATAAAATCTAAATGCATCAGTAGAACCTCTAGTGAACTATCTATGACCTCTAGTGAAACTGGCAACTAGCAAATGCAATGGGATTAATGCCAAAGATTAATCATGTTACCATACTGATGTCGTACAGTAGGGAAGAAAACGTAAAAACAAATAAATTAAAGATAAATGATCTAAATTGCATGGATCTTCTCAAATCACATAGGAATCGCAATCCAAATCACATGGATGCGAACACCGCAACCAAATGACATGGCGCGAAAACACTTAATCACGGAGTTTTTAATTTCAATAATTTTTTTTTTATATTCATTCCAAACTGACTACAAATGATATATGGACGTTTTTTATATAGAGATCTTAACTCTAATCCGATAAGGAAACTGAGCTATGAAAAGAAACTGACATATGAGATTAACTACACCTAGATACCCATAATATTTTTTAATTACATAATTATCCCCATATCCCCCAATTTCTAAATTAAAATCCCTAATTCTAATCTTTCTCGTGTTTCCCATCACATACATTCTCTTATCATGCCCTCTAATGATCAAACTAGGCACTTCGACCATTGATTTGCACTTATATCTGTTGGGGGTCTTGATGCTAGGTCGAAGGTTGTACCCCTTTGCAGGAGGTTGTACAATAGCTGCCAATACAATGCAAACGGCAACATAAAAGTATTTAGAAAGGAATTAAGCCCCTATCTCAGCAGTTAAGAAAACTGTGTCATACCCTTAACGCTAGGCCGAAGGTTGGGGGTCTTGATGCTAGGTCGAAGGCTGTACTTATTTGCGGGAGGTTGTACAATATCTGCCAACACAATGCAAATGACAACATAAAAGTATTTGGAAAGGAATTAAACCCCAAGCTCAGCAGTTAAGCAATCTGTGTCATACCCTTAATGAATCCATTCAACTATTTGAACTTTTCTGCATTAAAGAGACCCTTCACAAGTAAGATAATCACCACATTTAAGAACCTCTAGAAGCATTTGGATGTCACAAAAAACAATTTTTGTAACAATTAATAGTACTTAATAGCAAACGGGGGTGTAAGTAAAGCTGTTCAGTGTCATATTCTCATGTTGTACAGTACGTACTCCTATAATTTTTTGACAGGTAGAGAAACTTTTCTTCCACATCATCCATACCAAGAACAAATTTTAGATATCACAGTGTTGATTAAAAAGTGCATCTAAACACTGAATTACGCGTATACACCTAGCAATGGTTGGCTTTACAGCTTAGGAACCTAAGATGTTATGACACTACAATTTAAGTTTGCATACATGAGGTTAAACCGTAAACAATGTTGACAAAGTTTTAGGATACCCATGAACATGTTATTTAGCCCTAAGCCTTATCTAAACTCCATTCTCTTTGTTCTGGGCTAATAATATAACCTAATTGCATAAAGCATATAACGGTGATCATGAACAAGAATTTCACACAATTATTGTCATAATTTTTTCTCTGCAAGGTGGGATATACCCCAGGAATTCTAGCTGCAAATTGGAAGTCTGCAAAAGGCACAAACAAATAGACAGTTCATAACAGATACTCTGAATTTTTTAAACATATACAGAAGGGAACGAGATGTTGGGTTACTTTGTAATCCTCTAGTGCAACTCTGGTGACCTCCTGCAAACCAATATGGAAAACAAAATGCTACAAAAGTTAAATACAGTATCATTACCTTCATATTTTGATCTTGCAGGTTCATAAACAATTTCATCCAATGTTCAAAATTGCAATGATATATTACCCACAAAATCATGAAAACCAACTCAAAATTAGCCACCAACTTCTCTATTTCTCCATTAAGTCCTTCAATTTTAATTAAGCAGAATTTACAATTACCTTATGGTAAAATAAAAATCTATTGTTGTATATTGCTAAGAAAAAGTTCATTTATGTCTCATATGCATGTAACAAAGGAAATTCTAAGAACTTAGGAACCATTTCTTAGTTTAAAAGCTTAGTATGACAATATCAACATGTATTTTATCATCCAGATCATAACATATGATAATAAAACTTAGCAGTATTTGAAGCCTCAATACATGGTGATTTTTCAATCTTATAACGACACAATGATATTTGGAGATTGAAAGTAAGACTTTCAAGAATCTGAGAAAAAAAAGGATTTGCCACAAAAAAACGGTGGGGAATTTCATCTCCCATTTTTCTCCATAAGAAGCTGACCGTTTAGCAAATATTTGTAAAGAGAAAATCAAGTGATATCTATTTTAGAGAGACATGGGGTCTATGTCTATGAAAAACAAAGGTGCGAAGCAAAGGCTATAGTTAAAATGGCAATCAAAAGCTCAAAGAACAACTGTAAAGCAAGTTGGATTGAACAGCCAAACAAACAGAAGGAGTATCAATTAGTAGTTTCAACAAGGGTATTATAAAATCATTCACAGTAACTAACCTTACATGCCTCTCACCACCCATTATTCTAAATGTTTCCCTTTTATGCTTCCTCCTTTATTTGGAAGTCTATCTTTCAAGCTGTATAATACTGCAGACAGTGAGAGAGAGGAGTTACAAAGTTTATCACAATTGTTTAGAAATCCAACATCCAGTTATATACATATTCAAAAGCATTTAAGCAGCCATAGCTTTAAGCAATCAAAAAAGATGTCCAAATTGTAGAAGTTCAAGTTCAACTCCAATTGCTAACAGGCACCCAAATTGAACTCATTTTTTTTCTTCCAACTGCTAAAGTGTAGGAATTTTGTCACCACGTCTGGTTGGATCATATAAAAATTTTGCCACACAACTGCTATAATTGCAGTGTGGGACCAAATAAAAAATCAAAGTTTTAGACTGGAAAAAGGACATCAGCTAGGAGTCTGAAATTGAACAATAGAACTACATATTCATGCAATATATATCCATATATAGAGATCAACGCCCCACCTTCTCTCTCTTGCTCCGTCCACGTTGACAATCATATTCATGCAATGGACCCATGTAGTTTGATTGAGCTTCAATGAAATTAATTAAGAAATGGTAGCTAGGAAGACAATGGAAAACAAAAATATAGACATGTTATCCTGCAATATAGCTACTACGCCAAAATGTTCCATTTGAAAACAGAGGAACTCATTTCAGGAGGATAAGTAAAAAAAATTGCATCCTTTTCGTTTGTGTATATAATCAACTGTAATAGTGCAAGACAGATAAGTAGAAACAGAAACAGATTGAGAAAAAGAGAAACAGTGGGAACCAAAGGGAGATTAGACCGAAAGAACTAGACAAAAATAGACCAAGTAGAAAAGAAAACAGAACAAAAGGAGAACAGAACAAAAACAGAGAGAAGGGACAAGAGATATACCAATATAATAGGAAATAAATCAAAACATAATAATTCTCTAATATCTCATAAATCCTAGAATAGTACAAAATTCATTTTCTGCATCAAATAGTCCATTAAAAACTTTTACAATAAAAATAGTCCATTGAAAACTTTATACTTGCCAAAGTGAAAGATCAAAGAAATTTGAGAGAAATGTCATTAGAAACTAATTTCTTCCTTTGAAAAACATCTCCCCATTTGGTTGCCAAGAACACTAAAAGAAATAAAAGAAAAAGAAAAAGGAAGAGCAATTGAAATCGTACAATCAGATCAGGGCTACAGTTCTACTATGCTCAATTGTTTATGTGTAGGTTATAAACATTGAAAAATATTATGTTGTTTATGTATGGATTATAATGTTTAAATTTAATATTGTTTCATATAGCAAAACATGAAATCCCACCCCAGAAAATAGTTCTGGTTTCATAGTGCAGCCGCCATGCAACTTTTTCTTCTTTTCCAACTTTTATTTATCTGTAATTCTATCATTATCAGGGGTCAATAACCGAAGAAGCAAATAAGAACATTGGCATATGTAGAATCCAGATCAAAGACACGGCAGACAAACTAAAAACAAATCCACGCAAAACATATAATATACGTGGCAAACTAAAAAATTCCAGTATTGTAACTTTAAAATTCAAGGAAGCAATAATTTTGGTACGAAAATGGGTAAATGCACGCATGCATACCACAGATATTGAACCAAAAACTAAACAAATGTAGGTCCAGACTTGCTCATCTGCATGATGAACAATGAGTAACACGCCAATTTGGTGTTGAACGCACATTCTGAAGTATTGATACCTGAAGTTCAAGCGGAATTGGAAAAGAAAAAAAAGAGAGAAAAGAATCTTAGTTAATTGATTATTCGAAATAAACCATAGATATATCCCAAATCCCAATCAAATTTCACATAAATCCCAAATCCCAGCAATCATCCAAGGCAGTTTCTAATATGCAAAAATTTAACATTCAAAAAATCCATTAATAATTTTTTCATATTTTCAATCGAAACCCTATTATCGCTAACCAAGGAAATACCTTTAAAAAATAAGTCAAAATCTTGGGTTTTTGTAGCGATCGTAAGCCCTCATAGAAGTTTTACCGAACATGTATTGTGCAATCATAACAGCTACCAAACCTGTTAGAGTTGGTGCGCATGATCCCAACTGTTAATGTGAAGACTAGTGTGCCCACTTTATCCGCCTTCCAGCTCTTTCATCTCCTCACCTTGCACCTTTTCTTTCTTTTTTTCCATCAGGGAGTGGTTCAGATTTGTAGAACCCGACTACAACGGTCCTGCCCGAAACGCGTTTTAAGTTGCTTATTATAAATAATCTTCATGTTCTGAGCAAAAAGATTTGTGAGATTGGCAAATCTTGTCTTGTTTTTTTTTTTTTTTTTTATGTGTGATAGGTATTTCTCGAATCGTTCGATCATACCTTGTGATGATTCTTGGCCATCTGAACATACATGCGTCGCAAACAAAAGAGACAGAAGAGATAGAGAAAGCGAAACCCTTTTAAGTTGATAACATTAATCGGTGCGCTGCCTTTATGATCAATGGAGAATATGAAAAGGATTTCAAAAACGCTAAACCACATACGGAAGAGAGAGAGCGCACATGCAGAGAGTTAGTGACAGGAGAGAGAGACAAACGATGTTTAATGTTGCCCATAACAAACAAAAGCCACTTAAAGCGCGTGAAAGCGCTTAAGAGCGGCATATTGATGATTCTTGGGGCTAAAGAATAAAAAATATGTTTCCGCAAATTGAATAAATAACAAGTTTTAGATCGAAATTTGAAAGTCTTTGTCATTTTTGTATTAATTACTCCTAACAATTAAGCAAAAATGCTTTGAGAGAATTTCATTGAATCTCATGAAGGGCAAGAACAAAAAGGAACCTATATTATTTCTTTCTCTCTGTGAATTGTTTATGTTTTTTTAAGGCAGTGATATTAGCACTCCACCGGTTAAAATTTATAATAATACTCATAATGTTAGATTATTTTTTAATTTTTAAAATACCAAGTACTACAATTTATTTTATTATCAAATTTTTATAATACAAAACCTTCGATTAATACTTTTTCTTTTCTTTATATTTTTCACTTTGCACCCACATTTTTTGTTTTTTATTTTTTATATTTTCATAGCAGTAGATGTTAATTTTAAAGAAATTTCAAAATTTGAAGAGTTTCATAATTTTTTGAATATAAACTGTTTCAATGATTCTTTCTAATGCTTGAACACAACTAATATTGATATTTTTTTATCATATTTATTTTAATTAAATTTTATAATGTGTTAATAGAATTAAAAATATTCATTTGTTTTTTGATTTATTTATGTAATATATTATATTTAATTTTGGGTTTTCGTGAAGTTCTCTTCCATGACCATGCACAGAATGTAAAATTCATTATTCTTAAAACAAGTTGCAAAATCCTTCGAAGAGTTATGAATGATAATTTTAGAATTTTGTCGTTCCCTCTTCTTTAACCATAACTACACCAACTCATCTCTAAAAAAGTTTTAAACTACATCGTTGTACCATTTGTTTAGAACTTATGTAAAACACTGAAATATTGAAAAAAAATCTTGTTAGCTAAAAATAAAATCAAACCGAAATACAATTTTCTTCCAAAGGTCTTGGGCTTGAGTCACTAACCTTTTTACCATTCTAAAAAATTAATTTATCTTCTTTAATCATGTTTGGCTTTACGAATTCCATTAAAATTTGACAAAAGAGCAAAAGATACCGCAATACCCTCTTATAAATATCGTTCATCATTAACATGACTATCGATCAAATTCTTAATATTTGAATGACAGAATTTTGAACACAAAGAGGTATGCATCATTTAAATATCAAATTATAAATACGACAAATAAGATAAATTGGTGTTTTAAAAAAAGTAAGGAAGTAAGCCTCCGGAGCACTATACTTGAGGAAGAAAAATGTGTTTATCCCAAATTATAAATTTTGACAAACCCATAAATATGGACATTTTAATAATCCATAATTACACAGTTACAGTGTAACACATTAGTTTTAATTATTTGTTCTCTTGTATAACGTAAAAAGAGATCGAATCCGAATTTTAAGAATTTAAAGTGATCAAATTCATTGTTTTTTAGACTTAAAAAGGGCATTTTCCCCTATGAGCATTTATTCAATTAAGATGTACATTAATTATTAACCCAATATTATTTGGTAGAGAACAGTAACCCTCCATTAAAAATAACGTTCAAAATCGTGAATGTCTTAATCGGCCTGCAAATAATCTTTGCCATCTTAATTTAAATTCCACTCCATTAAAAATAACAAAAAAATAATAATATTTTTTTTGAATTCAGATTTATCCATTAAAAAATAATTTTATAAAATAGTACCATACAAAATTATACCAACAATCTTCTCAACGGACCCATTAGCATCTATCTGGATCCCACACTTTCCTCATCGACAGGAAAGCTGCAAAGTGATTGTCTCCAAATTAATCACACATACATTCAAAATCAAATTAATTATAAATATTTGCATTATAAAAAAACATTATTTGGATTTTTATTTAAATTATTTAAATTTAAAATTTGATTATTTAAAATATATTTAAACAATTCTCAAAACCATAAACAAACAAAACAGTAGGTTTATCTCGTAATATCGGGAAAAGTAAGGGGCAAAAGACTGAACTGCGACTCAGTTTCAAATTTAAATAAGGCTTTATTAGTAGCTTTAAGCTCTTTGTCCATTTATAACGGTCGGAAATTACGATAAAACGGATCTGTTAACGCTGTTATCACAGACCCTTAATCTCCCGTCCTCTCACGCTCAAACGCCATCGTAACGGCCTCATCTTTCTTTCTCTTTCTTTCTTCTTAAAAAAAGTCTTTTTTTTCTTCTCTTTTTAACTCTTAAAATCCAAACGCAGACCCAAAACTCCCTCTCTTCTCTCTCACACCTCCCTCTCTTTACTCAAACCTAAAAAGGGAAATAAAAAAATCACCAATTGCTTGACTCATTGTTACATTCTCTTCACTTCTCTCTCTCTCAAGATTGTCTTCATTTCTTTCTCTAGAATTGTCGCCATTGTTTTCAAGAATCTCTTCAAAGGCCGGCCTTTTGATTCACTGTAAGCTGCAATCTAATTTTCACTGTCTTCCTATTTTTCTTTTTCTTTTTCACTGCAGATTTTTCTTTTTTTCTTCCAGTTTTAATGAGTGTTTCTTGATCCAACTTTGGTTCATCTATACATACATGTGTATGTATATACTTCACCATGATTATTCACTTTTTTTCTTTGATCAGTTCCTCTGTGTGCGTGTTTGTGTTGTGGTTGACTGGTGAGGTGGGAGTGTTGATCTTGTTCGCTAATTCAGGGAGCCGACTCAGTCGGTCAATGCTCTTTGTGGCACCGAGTCATGATAAACCTTTTAGATTCAAACAACAATGTAGCTGTGTAGAATCTTTCAATAATTTCACATTGTAATTTTCACTTAAAAATTGTTTTCGGTCGTGTATTTACGAGTGTCGATTTGTAATGAGAGTGCGGTTTTATAGAAGTGTTTTTTTTCAGTGATTCGAGTTGACTCACTGAATTGAATCGATACAGGAAAGTTCTTTTGAGGTACGTAGAAGCTATAGAAAGAAGGCCGCATGGATTCTTCCCAGCAAAGAAGAGGGGGTTTGGTATCGCTATCTCCGTCGCAGACTCCACGGTCGAGTGATAAATCAGTGCGAGATCTGCGATCGGGTGATTCGAATTCGAGTAGCAAGCATGAAAAGGACAAGGGTGTGAATGTGCAGGTTATTGTGCGTTGCAGGTGAGTTTTGTATGAGTTTTTGAGGTACAATGAGTTCATTTTTTTTTATTGATTTTCTTTAGTATTGTTGATTGGTAATTTGGGTTTTGCAATATTTGTAGGCCACTGAGTGAGGATGAGTTCAGGGTACATACACCAGTGGTGATTTCGTGTAATGACAGTAGGAGAGAAGTTTCCGCAGTACAGAATATTGCTAACAAGCAGATTGACAGAACTTTTCTTTTTGACAAGGTTTGGTTTACTTGAATGCTTTGTTCTGTTCTTGAGAAAGTGTAGGAAAATGAAGGATAATGGGATTTGAAATTCTTCTTTCTCGTTTATCTTAATACTGAGACATCTAGGAATTTGTTCCAGATAAACCCAGTTGTTGGAATATACTCATTGCAGTGAAGAAGTATTTTTTGGGGGTCCCAGATGATGAAAAATCTTATTCATCTTTTTAGTTTTCTTCTCATCATCTGAAATCCTTCAACCCCTGACCCTGATCATACAAGTTAATGAGTGTTTTTGCATTATGGTTGTTTCCTTAATCTGTAATGCTCACAACGTTGGTTGCATTTGTTAGGTCTTTGGTCCAACATCCCTACAAAAAGACTTGTATGATCAGGCCGTGTCTCCAATTGTGTATGAAGTTCTTGAGGGTTATAACTGCACCATCTTTGCCTATGGTCAGACAGGAACAGGGAAGACATATACAATGGAAGGAGGAGCAAGGAAAAAGGTATAGTTTTGTTACACAACTAAACACATGCGTATATTGTCCTATGCTTTCAGCTGCATTAATTTCTGATTGAATCTTTTGTTTTCTATAGAATGGAGAATTCCCAAGTGATGCAGGTGTTATCCCTAGAGCTGTTAAACAAATTTTTGATATATTAGAAGCTCAGAATGCTGAGTATAGCATGAAAGTTACATTTTTAGAGCTGTACAACGAAGAGATTACAGATCTTTTGGCACCAGAGGAAACTCCAAAATTTGTAGATGACAAGTCAAAGAAACCCATAGCTCTTATGGAGGATGGAAAAGGGGGTGTCTTTGTCAGAGGCTTGGAAGAAGAGGTTGTATGCACTGCAAATGAAATTTACAAAATCTTGGAAAAAGGTTCTGCAAAAAGGCGTACAGCAGAGACTCTTCTTAATAAACAAAGCAGTCGCTCTCATTCTATATTTTCTATTACAATTCACATAAAGGAGTGCACTTCCGAGGGAGAAGAGATGATTAAATGTGGAAAGCTAAATCTTGTTGACCTTGCTGGTTCGGAGAATATTTCCCGTTCTGGTGCACGAGAGGTATGACTAAATAAACAGAAGTGGTTATTAACTCTAGTAGGTATACTGATCTAACCAGGAAGAAGCATGTGTACTGTGACCTAGCTTGGTTGAATGGAAAGATATTCCTGTCTTAGTTTCTACAAGATCCTTTCAGTGCCTTAAGAAGAACATTTGATTTCCTTCTTTTTTTGATAAATAAGAACATTTGATTTCCTAAAAGAAAATGACTCTTGCAGGGAAGGGCTAGGGAAGCTGGAGAGATTAATAAAAGTTTGCTTACACTTGGTCGTGTCATTAATGCTCTTGTTGAACACTCTGGACATGTTCCATACAGGTATGAACAGAGTCAGCATAAAAATAATAACATTTTGCTTCTTTTTTTTTGGGAAGTTTACAAACCACGAAGGTCATATGGATATATGGATATATGAACACTCTGGATGTATGATTGAAATTCCAGGGATAGTAAATTAACAAGGTTATTGAGGGATTCTTTGGGAGGAAAAACAAAAACTTGCATAATTGCCACAATTTCACCCTCCATCCATTGTTTGGAAGAAACACTCAGCACTCTCGATTATGCTCACCGTGCCAAAAATATCAAGAATAAACCAGAGGTCAGCTGTTTAGACACTTGGTGCAACCCTATCTTCTGTCAATTGTGAGGTGGACTAATTTTTATTTCTGGATCTCAGATTAATCAGAAGATGATGAAATCTGCTCTAATCAAAGATTTGTATTCTGAAATTGACCGGCTGAAGCAAGGTAGGTGTTCTTCCTACAATTCTTTTGCAAAGAACACACCCTTATTTGTTCTCATCCAAGTAGGTTCATTGAAGTCACTTGTGTTTCATTTCTCTATGTTCATTTTAGAGGTATATGCTGCAAGAGAGAAGAATGGAATTTATATTCCAAGAGATCGTTATCTTCAAGAAGAAGCAGAGAAAAAGGTTTAGTTCATACCAGAGAATTGAGCGATTAATCTTTTTCTTACCCGAGTTTGCATGTTAGATTGAAAATATTGTCAATTAAAATTTTTTTATCTGTCTTTTTAACAGGCAATGGCTGAAAAAGTAGAGTGTATGGAACTTAAATCAGAATCCAAAGACAAGGTGTGTTTCATCAAGATTTCATACCCTTAAGTTCTTTCCAAGTTCTGTATATGAATTATACTAAATTACCTTGTCATTACTTGTAGCAACTGAATGAGCTTCAGGAACTATACAATTCTCAGCTACTTTTAACTGCAGAATTAAGTGAGAAACTTGAGAAAACTGAGGTATTACAGATTTTGATGTTCATCCTACTGATCCTATCTTTTCTAAATTCGTTCTTTTCTTTTTAACTCTCATATTGTGCAAGAACTGAGCTCTTTCTTTTCTTCTAATCATCAGACAAAGCTCGAGGAAACTGAACATTCATTGTTTGATCTTGAAGAAAAACACAGACAAGCAAATGTAACAATTAAAGAAAAGGAATTTTTTATATCTAATCTCCTCAGATCTGGTGAGCAAAAAAGTTCTCTCTCTGTTATGTGAAAATTGTCTTGCTGAAGATGAGAGCAGGGAATTTCCTTTTTTGGGGCGGGTATATTGTATTATCTTGGTCAGATTTCTATTTACTTTTTTAGTCCTGGTAAAGTACTTTTCAACATCTGTGGGTTAGGTCTTTCAGACTTGTAGACTACTTTGCCATGTAGTTCATTTGATTGGAGTTTGATGGCAACTGGCTTTTGTCAAGGGACTCATGTCCTAAGTGTTGCAATTTTGCCAATACAAGTGGCAGTTTCTTTCTAACAGTGACATTCAATGTTAATCTTTTAGAAAAAAACCTTGTTGAGCACGCATTTGAGCTTCGAGCAGAGCTAGAAAATGCAACATCAGATGTATCAAACTTGTTCGCGAAAATTGGTTTGTATTTCTTTGGCACTTTATTTTGATCATTATCTCTCTATACTAAAGGTGATTTATTGTTGATCATGGTTGGTTTGTAGAAAAGAAGGAAAAAATCGAGGATAGAAACAGAGTACTTATCCAAAACTTCCAGTCCCAATTGTCCCAGCAGCTAGAGATCTTGCATAAGACTGTGGCAGCTTCTGTTACTCAACAAGAGCAGCAACTGAAAGACATGGAAGAAGATATGCAATCCTTTGTATCGACAAAGGCAGAGGTAAACAACAAAAATATTTATTGGCATTTTACGACATAAATGTCATACTATACAATTTTATCTTTTGGTTTGATTTTTGAAGGCTACTGAAGAACTTCAAGGAAGGTTAAAAAAGTTAAAGACCATGTATAGTTCTGGCATCAATGCTCTTGATGATATAGCTGTGAAGCTTGATGGAAATTCTAAGTCAACATTTGATAATCTGAACACTGAAGTTTGTAAGCATTCACATGCATTGGAGGATGTAAGTATCACTCAACCATACTTGTTGAATAAACCTCAAATTTTGCGTTGTCAACCTTTACTGCTGCTGGTGATGAACCTTCTTTCTTTTATGATTCAGCTCTTCAAAGGAATTGCTTCCGAGGCTGATGCATTGCTTGGGGATCTTCAAAGTATTCTTTACAAGCAAGAGGAGAAAGTAACTGTGTTTGCACAACAACAACGTGAGGTTCGTATCTGTTTTATGTATTACTGGACCTTCAAGTGAGGTGTATGGAATATTATCAATTCTGAAATTATTAATTGCAGGCACATTCCAGAGCTGTGGAAACTGCAAGGTCAGTTTCTAAAGTAACAGTGGACTTCTTCAAGACTTTAGACATGCATGCAACCAAGCTGACCCAAATCGTAGAAGAAGCACAGATAGTCAATGATCAGAAATTGTCTGAATTTGAGATGAAGTTTGAGGTGGTTGGAGTGATTGGTTTAAAATACGTAGATCATTATAGAAGCCTTATTTTGCTAAATTTAATGCAATTTTTCTATACATGTAGGAGTGTGCTGCCAATGAAGAAAGGCAATTGTTAGAAAAAGTGGCAGAACTGCTTGCAAATTCAAATGCTAGGAAGAAAAAACTGGTACATGTTCTAAGGGCCAAATGGCTTAATATCTTAAATCTGTGAGCAGTTCATGGCTCCTGATATGTAGCTCTAAGGTTCAAGCAGTAACTTTCTATGTTTGTCTTTAGGTCCAATTGGCAGTGCATGATCTCCGGGAAAGTGCATCCACCAGAACCAACATATTACAGCAAGAGATGTCAACCATGCAGGATTCCACTTCTTCTATTAAAGGCAAATGGACAGTCCATATGGAGAAAACAGAATCTCACTATCTTGAAGATATATCTGTGGTAGAAAGTGGAAAGAAAGGCATGCAAGAGGTTCTTCTAAACTGGTACAGGCTGCTAGTGATAATATTGAAGTCATCTAAAACCTCTGATCCCTGTGCGGTTTTGCTGCTTTAATGTTTTTTCATTTTTGTTCTGAACTTTTTAAGCAAACATTTTCAGTTTGGACAAGGCAAAAATGGGTGCACAACAGTGGAGGAATGCTCAGGAATCCTTGCTCAGTCTAGAAAAGTGCAATGTTGCTTCTGTTGATTCAATTGTTAGGTATGCTGCTTCCTTTACAAATATAGTCCAAGTTTTCAGTTCAAGATCACTGATTTTTGTTTGTTTCCCTCATTAGAGGAGGAATGGACGCCAACCAAATCCTATGTGCTCAGTTTTCTTCTGCTGTGTCAACTGCTTTGGAAGATGTAGGTGTTGCAAACAACAATCTCCTTGCATCCATCGACCGTGAGTATCTAGATTCATATGAATATGGGTTCCGCATATGTTAATGTTGGCTATATTATAAAATTGCAATCAACTCGTGAATCAAACTCTTGCAGATTCATTACAACTTGACAATGATGCATGTATGAATCTCAATTCCATGATTGTTCCTTGCTGTGGGGACTTGAGGGAATTAAAGGGTGGCCACTACCACAAGATTGTAGAAATTACAGAGAATGCTGGGAAATGTCTTCTTGATGAATACACGGTAAGGATGATTTTGATACGTGATTTTCTTGTTGATGTGTAGTGTAATCAGTTTTGTAGCTTCCTTAATGCTTCTAAGAAGTTTGTTCATGTGTGTGCAAATAGAGATTTGCATATTATCTGTCTCTGTTTTACTAATGCATTTTATACCAGGTGGACGAACCATCTTGTTCAACACCAAGGAAGAGATCATTCAATCTTCCTAGCATTTCATGCATTGAGGAGCTCAGAACTCCAGCTTTTGAGGAACTGTTAAAGTCATTCTGGGATTCAAAATCAACAAAGCAAGCAAACGGAGACATAAAACAGGTGGTGGTGGGGGCATACGAGGCCGCTCAGTCCTTGAGAGACTCCAGAGTTCCCCTCACTGCTATTAACTGAAGTGATTGGAACATTTTACATAAAAATGAGTATAGTAGTATGAAAAAAAGGTGTGTACATATAATATTTGGCTCAAACGTGTGGACTGTTGTCTCTCTTTTACACGTTAATTAATTGTTCATTTAAAAAATTCCATTTTGGACGCAGAAAATATATAAAAGAGATTCTTTTTTCGATGATTTTTCACGGCTTTTATTTGCTGGGGTTCTTTCAAAGTATTTCATCCCAAATAGCTGTATAAATTTGGGAAAAAATGGATGTGTTGGGAAGTAGATGAATATTTCCTACTGCTTTGACTAGCTGAACCTTAGGTAAAGGTTTAAGATTCCAAACTGTTCAGAAGTCTTTGATTTCTTAAATGCTTAGATAAACGTTTTAACACTCCAAACTGTTCCAGTGTTCTGTCTTTGATTTCTTAATTAGTCTTTGGATAAGATGGATAAAATTTATGTATCTCCCTGTTCGCATGTGTTTTTGTCTCAAAATCATAAGGCCCCCAACCAAATTATTGGGTTAGAAGTCGGGCCTTTTTTCGGTTCTATAACGTAGGAGATGCCATGTCATATGGATGCTGTCAACAAAATTGTGTTAGACAAGTGGGGCTTCAATTGTTCAACTCTGTTCTGTTGCTACAAGATCGTTGCACTAAAACAAAATTTCCACTGAGCTTTCGGTAATGGGTTATAACCGATTAATGGAACTGTTTAAGTAAAACAATTTAGTTAAAGTGATTAAATTGATTAACTAAATAATATATATAAGTTAATTGGTTAATTGATAGTTAAATTTTTTTTAACCATTTCGATTGTTTAACCGATTAAAAAATTAATTAATTAATATATAATATAATAAATTTAAAAATATTAAATATAAATTAAATATATAATATATGTAATATATAATAAACTAAAAACTTAAGTATATAAATAATGTCGATTAACCGATTATACTGATCGAAATCAATTCGATCTATTAATGTCTAAATGTTTAGGTTAATTTAGTCAAAACGGTTTAAAAATTTGACAAAGAAAATCGGTTAAATTTTTAACTGACATTTTACACCCTATTGGTAAACAAAAACTTCAATCTAACCTAATAGAAGAGAAGCTTTTCACTGAGCTATCGTTTATTGTGTCATAAAAAATTGAAATATTTTTTTTTTATGAAAGTGTTAAATAATTTAACTGATAACTTTTTTTTGATAATCGTATCAAAACATCGAGATTCAATTCTAAGCATGAGAATTGAGATTGAGGATATATGAAATGGGGAAGGGCTACCCGTTTTATGTAACCCTACCATTTTAAAAATTATACTTCTTTCATGAAGCTTTCTTATCAAACCAAGTTATGAATGGAAGGGAAACATTTTTTTTTGGGGTTAATATTAATTTTGGTCTCTAAAATTTGTTGCCAGGAATAATTTGATTTAGAGCTTCAATTATTATAATTAGGTCCTAAATGCTAAATAACCCATTACAATTGAGTCCTTAAATCCAACCCCAACAGAGAAAATTAACAGAGGTAACTCGCATGACTAACACCAATCCACAGGTGTCAAATGCGCAAGATTTAATCCACTCGAACCACACGTGTGATTTAAACAAATTAAATCTCCAATTTCATTTTATGTTATCAAAATTTTCCCAAGAATCTCTTTCAATCTTTTTCGTAGCACGCAATCGAAGAAACCCTAACATTTTCTTCAATTTGGTTTGTTTAAGAATTTAGATGTTCCATATTAATTCTTATTGATATAAGAATATAAAAACTACTGTTCTACCGCCCAAAATGACTGGAGATGAAGTTGACCTTAAACCTAAATTGATCTAAACTAGAAATAACTTTAACTTGAAACTGATCCGAGCAGACAACGATCAGAACTCACAAATGACACAACCTCAACCTAACTCACCCGGTTACCACTTCCACGACTGTCTCCTCTCTTTAGAATAATGACTTAACAGATGCAACGCCACTATTTTCTTTCTCTCATACAAGGAGAAAAGTTTGAAGGCACATTCAATTATAGAAAAGTTCTATAAATTTTCAAAAAAAAATAAAGAAAAACTGAAAAATTGTTTACGCCCCAATTTGGTCCCTTTTCTGTTTTCTGTACAGTTGGGCATCTTTTAATAATTTCTTGCACCATTCTTACTTTCATCTGGTTTTGCAGATCAGGAGGAATGAGACGGTCAACGCTTGATTGCTATAACCCTGCCGAATGCCAATGCTTATGAAGGTGATGTATTATTTTCATCGCTTGACAAAAGTCAAATTACACTATCTAGATCGTTTGCAGCTACGAAGGGAAAACTTGACTCAATATACGCCATGTCTTACTGGACTGAATATGACATTTCTTTGTTCAGAGGTGAAATATGATAATCAGGTTCACAGCCATCAGTTCCAGGCTGCCAGTGGTGCACTTCATTTCAACATTGACCTGCAATCTACCAATCGTTTCTTTCTATTTAGTGAAGCAATCTACTAATTGAATCCAAATATAGAATTCAATCATTCATCATGAATTGACAAGCATGTTTTTGTGATGCAATCTATAATGAGAATCGTGGGATCTATCATTATCCAAAGAAACTCAAAACACAATGCACAAACCCACCACAATGCAATTCAATCATATCTGATTGTCATTTTCCATTAGCAAATGTTAAGAGGAGTTGGTTGATTTATATTTCCCCACTTTCATTAGTACGATTTACTTGGCACAACCTGATGTTTAGAATCTTCTCTATTTGAATGTCAAACAAAATATACAAAAGGTCCCTTTCTAGGCATCATCTCAACTATATTTTGCGTGGAATGCTCGAGTTCAGAAACATGCTAGGGAAAATAAAATAAAGAGAAAAAAAAAGAATTAAAACACCAACTGCAATAAAGAAGGAATACTTCAATAACACGTTCAGTAGAGTCAGACATAAAGCGGGCACGTTTGGTAAACTAAAAAAAAATCTGCAGTACTCAAAAGAGTTTCATAATCAAAATAAAAACACCCAAAACCTAACAAGCAAGGAATTTATTCAATGCTCCCAAAGTGCGGTCAGGAAGGTGTCTATAATTATTGCGAACGCATAAGATCATGAAACCAACAGAAGAAACAAATGGCCCCAGAATTATAACCCACCTCAAAATCTCTCTCCCCTGCCCAGCATACAAAGGAACAAAATTATATACTAAAAAAAAATGCCATATTAATCAAACAAAGCCAAAAACAGCAACCAACCTTGGACTACTTGGCCAATTTCACATATGGCAGTTTAGAAGCAAGAAACATCCATCCCATTTGTTGCCGACATGCATGGGTCTGCCATAATATTGCAAAGAGGTTATAAACATCATCTTTTCTTCAGTACAACGAAAGACTTACCCTGTGGACCCAGGCCACTCAAATCATGGCACTATGGCACGGCTATGCGACAGCACATGACAGACTTGAAAACAATAAAATCATTATGTACCTCATGGAGGACAAAAACATGCAGGTTACCTGAGCCTAAAAAGTCCAAGTTGGATTTGCTACAAGCACAAGCAGAAGGCCGAGAGACCAAAAAAAAAAGCATGATCACCAACCTAATAGCTGATATGGCTCTACATATAAAGATCCTAGACTACATGGAGAAAATGACTGTGCCTGTCTTCCTGTTTGCGCTCTTTATTTTACAGTTTCAGAATAAATATGTTACCTTTCCAATTCTTAATGACCTGCCAGGTAATGGCAAAAGACTCCCTCCCTCCCTCCCTCCCTCCCTCTCTCTCTCTCTCTCTTGTGTGTGTGCGCACATGCAGACACACGCGTAAACGGGCTAGTGATGTCTAACAAGCTAAAAAGCTCTTAAAATTTATTTGATCATTCATCAACCAAGAATACTCCAAAATGAACAGAAATGCAAATAGAAAATAACAACAAAAACCAACTTATCATCTTTGCAACAAAGACAATGAAGAGATTTTCCTTCCATTATAGCACGGTTCCTTCGACTGACTAGATAACAAAAAACAACCAACTTATGTGCAAAAAACAATTTAAAGGGCCCAATCCCTAGAGAATTTGAAAATGCCAACATGCCCAAGCCCAGCCCAGGCACCTGACAACTATGCAAAATAACAACTAGGATCAAGCTACTCATTTCATCAATATAAGCACATAACAGTCTCATCTAAACCATTTGCAAAGAGGGATCAGGTAATCTGATGCCACACTAAAAGATGAATTATTCCAGATTCACTCGACTGAGTTGACAAAATGTTTTATTTTTGAAATTATCAAAATATAAAATCAAAGGAAGAAAAAAGAAAATTCTTCATGAGATAATTCTATGCAGAATCATATAGGTATCCACCAGTACTAAACAAATTCTTGGGCCTCAACAAAATCATTTGCTAACCTACATTTCATGCTAGAATAAACTATACATGTAACCTTCAACGTATAACACACCTCGAATGGGAGTGACCATGCCTTCCAGCGGATGTGGACTTTGAAGCCTGCAAAATATATCAGCATTTTAATTCGTTAGAAACCCTCCAGGAATGGAAGTACTTAGCACCTACAAGTACCTTTCTTGCAACTAACTAAAAGTAAGAAATAAAATAAAATATTTCTATATGAGGTAGAATAAAGAAAAAAGGCTACGATGCAAGTTTTAATCACAACTTTCTAGTGGCTATGGTGACAGGCAGAGACTTTTAGACTCTAAAGCATCGTATGCTGGTTTCATCAACTAAAGCAACATCTCAGATATAACATGCACCAAGGAATATAATCAATAACCCTAAGAAGCTCATCCACAATTGATGGGCACTCCATGCCTCTTTCTTGTAAGCCATCTTTAAAAATGTTTTAACCTATTCATCAATGCCATCAACCCCAATGAATGCCCTTCTTAGAGTTTGTCTTAACCCACTTACTGCTCCGTCATAAATGTCCTTAAAAAGAATACATTTTTATGAACCCTGTTGCACGCCCTTACTAGTGAGAGAGTGTGTGTACGCGGATGCGTGAACAGCAAATGGGTCTTTCTTCCTTGCACCAATGTCTGGGTAACTAAACAACAGATAGGTCCTTCCTTGCATCCAAGGTTAAGTTAACTACTTCATTCAGAGACTAAAGACAGGTTCATACATGTTACAAGGAGCCTCTGCTCGCCTTCAATATGATCCATATTGACCCACTACAAACACTACAAGAAGCAAGGTCATACACAGAACTCTTCTGACCCATGTCCCAGATAATTAAAGTATCAATGTCAATCCCTGGGAAGGCTCTTTGTGAAAAGATGTATGACAGGGTCCTCTGTCTTTATATGACAGTTTATTCAAAAAACCAAATGGAACCATTTCAAGTTCACTTATTTAAAATTTAACTACAGAGAGAGTTCCATGCCTTACGTGATGCAGAACCATTGACACCAAAAAAAAAAAAAAAAACTGAAAACGGAAATTAGAAGAGAGTTAAAGATTAAAATTTGATGCTTTGAAGTCATTGAAAAGTTCAACTCAAATGACCAAAGAGAAAACCTTACAACATTTTCACTACAGTGAATTCATGATACGTTTTAGAGATCCACGAGGGGTGAAAGGTAATTCTGACGATTCTCAGGAGCCTTCTAACAAATCTAACATTCTCAAACAAAACTTAAGCATAGCTTCAGTGTTCACACCTAGATGAATCTATACATGCTTCAACACTTGCTTCGAAAGATCTCTTTAAACTCCCGTAGTCAATGTCATGGCATCAACAAGAGTGCACCACTACATAAAGTAACCTTCGACATCACCATTATGCCTATGTTTCTTGGCATTTACAGTGCAGTGATGACTGGAAAAGATGGAAACAACAATTACGGGCTTCCTGAAAGATGTAAATACCATCTAAAAGATCATTTAATCACAAATATGTACACTTGCCAACCACTAACAAATAAAAGTGAAACTGGTATTAAAAGGCACAATGACATTGAAACTACCTGAAATATTCATCACAACAAGCTTGCACTTAATAATCCAACCGGTCTTTCTCTTCCAAATGTTTCATCATCAAAATCTTCATTTGTGGAGTTTTCTTGACATATCAATTTGTTCTCCCCCATAGGATTTAACCCAATATCATCCCAAACCATTGCCTGACCCTCATGTTTGTTACCTTGTTCTGAACCATGGCTGCTGTCAACATTGTCCTCCACGTTTTGTCTCACATCATTACGCAAAACGTCCGTTTTTTTATCATCATCAGCGCATGACGGCTCGACATTGAGATCAGATCCCAAATCGAAACCTGACTGATCCCCAGTCCCATGAAAAGCCACAGTTACTGCTCCTTGGTCTGATAGCTCAGCAGGATCTTTTTTCTGCCTTTTCCATTTCTTTGTAGATGAAGTACCATCATCCTCAAAATCTTCTTCTTCTCTCTCCCTATGTAAATAAACCCACAATTTCCTTTCCCCGTCAAATTGTACACAAGGATCACGCTCATAATGCAAACGGTCCAAGGCCCCACTAACAACTTGATTAACTTGTGCATCAGACACGTCCTCAACAATATACTGAGAGTCTCTAATCAAAGTACAAACATCTGCTCTGGTGCCAATACTTCCTGGCAATCTAGCAGCTGCATCTCTCACAAGACAAAGAATTGTAACATGTGGCGGGCGATCACGTTTCAGCATGAAATGGTCTCGAGCTTTTGAAGTTGGCTTCCCACCACACCTTCTCAAGGGAGCGACAATGGATTTTTTACCATCGGCAGCAGTGTAAGAGAAGGCCCTGTCAGGAATAGAATATCTAAGAACTTCCTCCTTACGGAAATAAGCTCTCACTTCTTCAGAACTTGGGCTGATAGTGTTAAGGCTCTTCTGAGCTCTAAGGTCTTTGAATCTTTCTTTCTCATCCAGGTTGCATTGCATCAACGATATTGGTGGTGCAGGAAGACTTCCTATTTGTTGAAGAGTCTCCTGGCCACTTTTCAGCCAATTTGCAAATGAATCAACCAACTTGACAAGCATCTTATTAGGAACACCCCAAGCTTCAGGAGATGTCACCTCCTCAATGGTCTCATGATCGGTTGAACTATGAGAAACCGGACCGACCCACGACCAACATTTTGTAGATTTCTCATAGGCCACAAGTACCTTCCAACTCTTTGCCCCTAAAGGTGCTGTTTTCGAAGAAAATATCTTCAGAACTCCTCTGACCAAATCCTGAAGTGGCTCTTGTGTCTCCAGAATACAAGGATCTCCAGGGTTTGATCTCACGCGAATAACAATCTCCTGAACAGTAAGCGATGGTAAATTCAGTTGCCCTGAATGGTCTGAGTTATTGGCATCCACATTCTCAGTGGGGGGAACCCCATTCACTCCACCGTTACGCCTCTCGATCTGCTCCTCTCTAGGTTTACCAACCTCTAACGAATCTTCTGGAATCGTACTAATCATTGCCATACGAACTGCCGAGAGAAGATGTATAATGGAAAATGAGAAGCCAGTATGAACTGTCGGTGTAATTAATGTAAATGGTTTTTTCTGTGGTTTGGTTTCCAACTCCACATCTGTTGCTCCCATTTCTGTTATAGGTGGCTTAGAAGTTTCCATATCTGGAGAACCAGCATCAGTCTCCAGTTTCCTCTTTCCTTTTTTCTTCAAGGAAGTAGAGTTATTGATTTGCTGCTGAAGGTTGGACTGCAGGTTACAATCTTTATCTCTTCCTTCCACGTCTGTCACAACTTCCTTCGCTTTTCTCTTCTTTATCACTGAGTTGCACCCCAGTAACGCAGCATCAGATTTTTCACGGCGGTCATTTGCATGTGCTTCAATGCTCTGACTTTTCCTCCCCAGTCTACCCTGGCCATTATCATCTGCCAACAATCGTGATTCAAGTGAATCATCCTCCTCATCAACACGTTTCTGTTTTCTCTCAGCAGGATAGGCCTTCAGTGAGGACCTGTGTGATCTTTCACCATGTTCCCCTCGTAATTGGCCATTCTTGCCTGATCTGTAAATTTGTTTCCTATCATCCTCCTTAAATTTACTCAATCCTGAGAGAGAGCTGTCTTCCAAAACTCTAGCAACAGGGTTATGCAAGGGACTGCTGTCGCGCATCTTACCCTTCTGTTTTGCTTTCAAAGAGTAGTTCTCTACTCCTGGCATATATGCATGTTCACTGAAGCCACCCATCTTTTTGGAGGAGTACGTTAATCCACCAAGAGCCCATTCATTCTCCTGCATATCTTTCTTAACAGATTTGGTCTTTTTAGAATCTCTGCCAGACTTGAGTAAAGATGATCGAGAACCATCCAACCCACCACTGGAGTAAAACAATTTGCTCCTCATCAAAGAATTGCTATCCTCCTCATCATCATATTGCTCTGACGAATCTGATTCTGTATCTTCACGTTTTATAAGCATTCTACTACCTTTTACTGCTGCCATATCTGGTCCTCCATTTCGCACAAAGTTCCCTCTGATCTTACCCTGCGATGGTTTCACTGAGAACTCAGAATGTAAGAACCTCTCATTAATCTGCGGTGAGGAAGCTTTATAAGATTTAAAACTGAGATCAGGAGACTCCCTCCCTGTCTTCCATTTCTTGCCTCTATTATTCCAATCATCAGATTTAAATGATGAATCCATAGAGAAAGCATCTCCTTGCGTCTTGCTATGTCGATGCAGTTCACCACGATCTGATAAGTCTACAAGACTTCCTTTCATGGGTAGCTGAGGAGACCGCCCTTTCAGAGACTTCATCTGATCTTCAACTGCAAATTGCTGAACATTTTCAGGGTACTTGCCCTTTTTGACAAAATCATAGGAAGTTCTCATATTAGGTGGCTTTGCTGCATACATCTTCACCTCTGAAAGCTGATTTGCATTTCTGTTCCTGCCATAGGCCTGTGAATCATTCTTCGAAGGCAACGGCAAGCCCATGAAACTGTCAGATGCCAGTTCTTCCTCTCTCAAAAAGTCATGCTTCCTTCCCAACCTCAAAACCCCAGATTTGTCCATGATACCACCACGCAAAACATTGTGATCTCGCTGGGCACCCATTGCAAACAATGGGTCTTCAACATCATCATCAATTCTCATCCGATCCCTTATCCTAAGAGCTGTCCCAGAGTCGTATTTCTGCCGTGGAAGAGCTCCTGAAGTGCTATATGGCCCAGAATCCATATCCAAACCAGTGTAAACTGAAGGGAAGCTGCCCACAAACCCCTTTGCTGACGCTTTTGACCCAGCTGTCTTCAGTATACCTTTTGGATTCTGTTTCCCATATTTTGCCGGCTCAAAAGCCACCGACTGTCCTCGGGAAGGAAATTCTAAGTTCGAATCCACCCCAAAGGCAGAGTAACGACCCACTTTCTGTGCAGCTTTCCTGTCCACCCTTTTGCTCCACAGCCCATCAACTGATTCCTCCCTTTCCGATGAGTCAGTCTCCAAATCTTCCATCTTTTCATACATCAAACTCTTTTGACTTTTCATTATATTCAAAACACGTAGCTTCTCTTCAATACTATACCCTCTACAATTCATCCAAGCATCCCTTATTTGACAAATATTAGTAACCATATCATTCTGATGCTTCCTCAGTAGATGGTAGTGCTGCTTCCTCTGAAAGAAATTCAAACCCTCACGATAAAGAGCAACTCTGGGCTCACACAAACCACCCTTCAACATATCAAACAGCTTATTAATGGGGCTCCCAAAATGGAAATTACCACCCTCGAAAAGCTCTTTCAATGTATGCATATATGTGTCATGATCCATGTCAGGTAGATACTTCGTGAGGCTAAACTGCTCCTCCTCACTCAAGCACTCATTCCACACATCAACAGACAATATATCTTCCAAACCATGAAGATCATACAACTCAAAGGGGACACTGCAAGTTACATTCCCAACTTGGCAGAATTCGGCCCCAGTCTCACCCAATTCAAGCAAATCAAAGTCATCAGAACCCGCACCGGAGTCTGCATCATCGAATTCATCATCGTCATCAGAATCAATGGCCGAGCTCCGGCGTGGAAGCTCGTCCTCATCACTAGACATACTCTCCCTACTACCCGGAGAAAACTCCGAATCAAACCTCGAAACCTTAAAGCTATTCTTCTCAATCGCCATGTCACATAAAAGCAACACAGCAAATCACTCCCTTATCAATAACAAAAGCTCCCCCAACAAAACAGGCTAAACCTCCCAATAGCAAAATTTGAATGATTATCAACCGTTTATCGAACAGAGCAGAATCAAAACCCTAAAAAGAACAAAATACCAAAAAATAAATAAAATAACTAGAGAAAAAGAACAACTCTAAAATTTTTAAAATAATCACAAGGAAAAAAATTAAAAAATTAGAATTAAACATGAAACAAAAAAAAAGAGATTTAATTAAGTCGAGTGATAATCATACCTCATTCGCCAGAAATAGAGGTTGAGCGATGAAATCGAAGAGCATAGCGCGAACTTCGAGGCATCGAAGATTGAGGAAGCCACGAGAATTTGCGTCTAACAGAGAGAGAGAGAGATAGAGAGAAGGGATGTGTATGTTGAATCTGAGAAACCCTAGAGGTGGGACGGTTTAATACATATAAATATAATACAAGGGAAGACAAAGAGCAGAGGTGAGGGTGAAGAAGACGATGGTGACGTGGAGAGATATGGGCCGTCTGATTAGAGGTGTAGATAAAAAGACGAAAAGGGGCTCAAAGAGAGACAGAGAAGTGCAGAGAAGAAAGAAAAAGAGAGAGAGAGAGAAAGAGAAAGGGAAAGAGAAAGAGAAAGAGAGAAGGAGTGACTCACTGAGTTGAGTTCGTCGAATCGGATGAGTTGAGTTCGTCGAATCGGATGAGTTGAGTTGAGTTGAGTGTGGGCCCTGATTCAGAATTTTGTGGCCGTTGGATCCGCCCACATTAGCGGCTTCTGCATTGCTACGCCTCCGACGTCGTTTCAACTCGTGTCTACTGACCATTCCCAACGGTCCAACACGGTTCATGTGCCTAGTTTCAACTCGTGACCACTGACCATTACCAATGGTCCAACAAGGTTCAGGTGCCTAGAAGCCCAAGAAGAATTAAATGTATGTATTCAAAAACTAATTTTCCTGGGGGGTGGAAGGGAAATAAAATATACTCTGTATATTAATTTTCAATTATCCAATTTTCATCAAATTTTTTTTTTTATAAAAAAATGAGTAAGCAAGTAAGCTACCCACATATCCGTCAAAGAATATTGGGTCCAACACACTAAATAAATCTAGAATAGTTTTTACTGCACTTATGTCAATATCTAATCTAAAGACCACTCTGCACTCTGTGAATGAAAGCTAAACGAACTACACGTTTGTTGTCATTTTTTTTCAAGTTATCCATTAGAAAAACCTGAATGTAATATGCTTAAATCTCCTAACCTTTTAATTAAAACTATAAAGTATGTAAATTGTTTTATTAAATTATTCCCAACCTCTATTACTTAAGATGATACATCACTTGAGCCAACGATACAAATTTTGTGTATCATATAAAATTAAGCTAAGTGTAATAGAAAAAAAATGAAAGGAAAAGGTCCTATATTTTTTATGAATTAAATAATTTTAAGCTATGTGTAGCCTCGATTTATATTTCTCTATATTAAAAAAAATAAGTGAATATCAAAAAAAATTTATTTATATCGAGTGTAAAATTCATTTTTGTATCGATGTAAAAATTTGGTTAATAATTTTAAAAATTTCACTAATAAAATCTGTATATACTCAATTAATATTACCAATAAAATTTTAAAAAATTATTAATTAAATTTCTATCTCAATATAAAAATAAACTTTATATCGAATACAAGTAAAAACCTTGCGTGCACGTCTATAGGCTTAGATTGAATCTTGATAAGAAAAGAGAAGATTACGTTTCCAAGTTCCTACCCTTTGACTAATTCCGATGGAACCAAACAAAATAACTTTTACGCTTTCAAAAAGGAAAAAAAATAAGTTTTAAACTTTAAAATTTTGTTTTCTTATATAGATTTTATTATAAACAATTGTAGCACTTTTTTTAAAAAAAATAACAAAGTTAATTGAGGTTTGTTGGGATTTTGGTTTAAATCTCATAAAGAGCACCTTTAATTGGTTTGAGAAAATTGATTTTTTAGTTTATAGTTGTTTATTTTAATAAAAGTGATAGTAATTTCTTATTGGATGTTACTTGTTCTAATAGTAGTAAGAATAGTTTTTTTTTTTTAGTTATTCTTTCCTTAATAGTATTAGGAAAATCTCATCTGTACAAAAATTAGTCAAGTAGAGAAAATACTTACAATTAAAGTTAGTGAGAGTTTTGCAATTTAGCTATCGTAAAAATTGTAATTGTAGATTAATAAAGTATTGGATTTGTAGTGGATGTAGATAAAGAGTTTATCGAACCACATTAATTATTTGTAATGGACGTAGTAGAAATAGTACTCTTTGTTTGTTTTTCCTATTTAACTATTGTAATTGTGTCTCAACAAGGTTTTATCTCAATTGATCTCCCATATGCTTGTAGTTGTTCCCAAATAGTTGGGTGTGTTACCCATAAAATTATATATTTTTTTTGGCACTAAAACATATATTTTATTGATAAATTTATTTTATCATCAATGATTTTACTTTTTATTTACCATTAAAAATATAAATTATGGTTTTTACGTGAAATGTATATGAAAATACGATGCCTTATTTTGCAACAAAAGCACCTTAGCCATTGTTTGGTTGGGTTTATAAGATTACTTATGTTACTTATTTGCACTTTAAAACTTATTTATTTCAATACCGATGTTTGTCAACATAAGACTAAGACAAATCTTACAGTTTTGTGATTTATATAAATCAGTTTTAAGTTTTAATTAAGTCACTTGTCAAAATCAATGAAGACCATAGGGACTTATGCTGCCATTCTCTCTCCTCACCTTGGAACTCTATGTCAATTATTTCTCATCTTCCGCAAATCAATTCTCTCATCTCTGATAATGAAGTACTGAACCCAAATATTTTTTCTCTTTATTTTTCATGGCCAACAATTTGAGTATGGATTTTTTTTTTTAATTATGAAAAATCAAGCAAATTTTTTCTCCTTTTTTCCCAGATTTTCTTCTTATTCTTCCCTGCATTTTTTTTCCCCAGAATTTTCCCCATCTTCATCTTCTTCTTCTTCCTCCTCCCGCCTTTTCCTTCCTCTCCCCCCTTCCTCTTTCTTCTCCACAATCTACGACTGATCTAGATGATTTGTGATAGTGTTTTAGAAACAAATTCTTTTAAATAATTATTTTTTATTACTTATTTATTTTTTAAAAAATTAAATAAAATAACTTTTTTAAATAGAGCTGATAAATTGGTATGATGCTTCACTAAGAAGGGGTATTTTTTCTATCAAAAGTGCTTATCATGTGAGAGAACTTGACAGAGTGTCATGAGAGATACATGATACAAAGGTTATCTCACTTTAAATAGTATGAGAATAAAGAAAAGAAAGTTAGTATGAGAATAGAGAAAAGAAAGATATTGTATCATGTATGTGTTATAGCATTATGTTAAATAAGAATTTTTAATCATGTGACAAGGCAAATGACACATACAGGAGCCTAGTACTGCTTCGAGTTCATCGTCTGGGTACAGAGAGGTTCTGTGGAATTTAATGTGGAGCTTGAAAGTCCCTAATAAGGTCAAGGTTTTTTTCTTGGCGTGCTTGCCGATATATTTTTCCCACTGGGTTAAATCTATGGAAACGGGGTCTATTAGCTGATGCTTTGTGTGCGGTATGTGATGAATCACTTGATCATGTTTTGAAGGACTGCCGTTTTGCACAGCAGGTTTGGTGGGTTTCATCTCTTGGCTTGCGTGCGTCATGGGATACTCATTTGGGATTCAAATACTGGGCAACTCTGATGGATGCTCATATGGATAAGGAGCAACTTGTTAGAGTTTGTAGTCTTATTTTGGAGTGAATTTGGTAAATCTTTTTTTTTTTTCTATTTATAATTTATGTGATTTACAGATATTGAATCGATCTCAACTGACTTTGTTTTTCACCACGGCTTGGATGTTATAGTCTAATTATCGGAATCGTGTGTTTGAGGTCGGGATGGCCAAGAAGGTATCTGATGTTATTGATCCTTATGAGGTGGAGGCTTTTGCTTTGCGTGCTGGATTATTACTTGCCAAGGAACGGGGATATCAAGCTCTGAAGGTTGAAAGCGACTGTCTCAATCTGTGCTCGGCGGTTAAGGGGACATGGAGGACATGCTCGGTGGCGTCTGCGGTGGTTGATGATATATTAGGGAGTTGTTGCTGCTGTTTGATTCTTTGTCTGCCTCATGTTCCCGGATATTGTAATGGGGTGCGGCTCATGTCTTGGTCAAGCGAGCTCTATCTGTCGAGGGGCTTAGTGTTTGGTCTGATTTTCCTCCAGATTTTATCGCCGCTCTTATTGTATCTGATTTGCTTTTGAGTGAATGAATTTGTTGGTTTCTTTCTAAAAATGAGCAGCCATATTGCCACTGCCGACCTATAAATTTAAAAGATCAACTCTGAAATTGCGCTGCAACTCTGCAAGCAATTTTACATCATGAACAATAACTCTTTTTTTTGTTGGTGGATTAGTTAACTCTGAAGTGAAAAAAGAAATTAAGTGAATAAATTGTATCCATACTAAGAGGTGATAACATGGTAAAACCCATTTCTTTTAATAAAGAGATTCAAAGTTGTTAAATTATAAAATCTAACTAGCCTAATCTTCAGTTTACAAATTCATGAGTAAGACAGATCGAGTATATTTATTAGTTAGGTCGATCGGTTTGAAGCAATCTAACTTTCAGGAAGGGAGTTTTTGTTTTTTTTACTTACTTTTTTATTGGAACCAATGCAAGATAGACAATATGCTAATTTTACGGTTGAAATTATTTCATTGACTCAAATAGAAATTTGATCAGAAAGCATTTTTTTATTGACTCAAATTGACGGAAATTTGATCAGAAAGCATCAGTTTTTGTGATAATTAGTAACTTAGTTATTGACTCAAATTCCTCTTTTTTATTTAATATTTGACTCAATTATTTGTCCTTTCGGATATTTGGCATTTCGTTCATTTGGATTTCATGTGCGAAACTTTTAGTTCTTCAATCAAATTGCATGTGAATAGGCATTTTAAATTACAAAAAATTGATTGGATCATTTCTCATTAACTTAAGTTTTTGGAATAAATAGTAATTTAATTATTTTTAATAAATAGTAACAAATCAAAAAATGTAAGGTAAAAAATACCACACATTAAAATGCAAGGTACCGTTTGTAATTACCCCCAAAATTGAGAATATACCACATGCAACTAAGCCTAGTTTTTATGATAATAATTTCAAAAAATTTGTGTTTTGGGATGTTTATCATAACTTTCACACCTAATTAGAAAGGATGTTTTTCGATAAAAGGAAAAAAAAAAACTGTTTTTCTATTTTCTTACTTCTTTTTGCATGGTTGGTACTAATTAGAAAATATAGTTGTCGAAGTTCGAAAAGAACATTTAACTTGTGATCATAGGTGCATATTATAATGTGGTCATCTCACACACATACATATGGGAAATTATTCAATTCTCTAATTTCAAGAGTACTGTTCATTTATCTTATATTTAGTAATAATTATTCATTTATCCATTGAATTTTGCCCGAGACACTTGAATTTCAGGCTATAAGAGGAATCTTTGATCATACATGGTGCAAAGGCAGCACACAAAACCATAAACACCAATGTGGTTAGGAAATAATAGATTTCTAGGCAACAAACCAATTAAATTGCATAATTATATGAGTACCCAGATGATCAGAATCAAGAACAGACTAACAGACTAACAGACAATGCTACAAAATTAAACTATGCTTGTTTCAAGTACATATGAATGACTCATAGCTAGGTAAGATTGTGGTACAACACAATAATGTCCTTAGAAAGGAAGTTTACTTGATTAAACTGCCATTTTTGCTCATCTTTATAGGCTGTCCTTGAGTGTTTCCTATTTTTAGGAAAAGTTAACTAAACTAACTTGATCTTCGTAACTCTTTCCCTCCTTCACCAACTGTTTGACCGTTTCATATATCCCTTTTTATTCTCTCTCCCTCTCTCTATTTTCTCTAATTCTCAACACAAGTTTCAATCTGCAAATTCCATCCTCTCTTTCTCTCTCTATCTCTCTCCATATTCGTAGCTGATATTTTTTCCCACCAAAAATCGTCCCAATTTCAATACCCCTCAAGTTAAGATTAACAAAAAAAAAAAATCATGGTGGGAAGTAATGCAAGCAGTGAAGATTCAACGAAATGGATACTTGAGAGCATTGAAATTGATAGGATGGTGGATGTCCAGATAAATGATGAACAGGGGAGAAGCATATCGAAAAGTCCTAATGCATCTTTTAGGAAGACAACAAGTACTAGCCCCAATGCATCATTTAGGAGGACAACCAGCACTAGCCCCAATGCTTCATTTAGGAGGACAACAAGTACTGCAGCTAGAAATAAGAGTGGACCCTTTTCGCCTTTTTCTAAAGGTAATACGCCAAAGATAGAGAGGACAGCCTCAAGTGCTGCAAGAGGGCTTCAGAGTTTACGTTTTCTCGATAGAACAGTCACTGGGAAGGAATATGATGCTTGGAGATCAATCGAGAGACGTTTCTTGCAATTTGCAGCTGATGGGAGACTCCCTAGGGAGAAATTTGGTGTCTGCATTGGTATAAATAATAATCCCCACAAACCCTTTTGAATCCTCTTTCCTTCCTGTTTGTTTAAAATTTCAGACACAGATTGAAGCTTTAAATTTTATTTTTTTTCATAATAGGAATGGGAGACTCGAAGGAATTTTCCCTGGAAGTTTTTGATGCCTTAACAAGGCGTAGGAACATAGACCCAGAAAATGGGATAACTATAGAAGAATTGAAATTGTTTTGGGAAGATATGTCTACTAAAGATCTTGATAGCCGGCTGCAGATTTTCTTCGACATGTAATAATTAATTACTCTCAATCTCTCCCTTCTCTATATATAAGTGTCTTCTCTTATGTGTGTTTTATGGTGAATTTGCAGGTGTGACAAGAATGGTGATGGGAAGCTAACAGAGGAAGAGGTACAAGAGGTGAGGACATAAACCTTTGTGAATTTTTTACCATTCCTTCTTTTTCTTCTTCTGTATATGTGTGTGTGTATATATATATATGTGTCCTTTTCAATTTTATAATTAATTAGTCAAACAATCAGATTTCTCATGATTAATTTTTTTTATGGAAAAAGGTTATAGTGTTGAGTGCCTCGGCGAACAAGCTTTCCAATCTTAAACAGCATGCCACGACATATGCATCTTTAATCATGGAAGAACTCGACCCTGATAATCACGGATACATAGAGGTTAATCAGGATTTTTTATAGAGTTCATAACTCTCTTGCACTCTTCTTCTCTTTAGCTATTAAAATTAGTCTTTTCTTCTTAGCATATTGTTTTGTGTACTTTGCAAATTGCAGATGTGGCAATTGGAAGCTCTACTAACGGGGATGGTGAATGTTGATGATGTCAATAAGCATCTAGCTAAGAGAAATCAATCTCTCACTAAAGCCATGATCCCTAAAAGATACAGAACTCCAGTTAGCAAATTCTTCTCCATTGCCACAGAACTTATCCTTGACAATTGGAAGAGAATATGGCTAATCGCATTATGGTTAATTGTGAATACAGTCCTTTTCCTTTGGAAGTTTGAGGAATTCAGGAAAACAAAAACATTCCTTATTGCAGGTTACTGTGTATGTTCTGCAAAAGGTTTTGCCGAGACTCTCAAGTTCAATATGGCTCTTATTCTCCTACCCGTGTGCAGAAAAACACTCACCGCGCTCAGATCATCATTTCTCAACCAGATTATCCCTTTTGATGACAACATAAACTTCCACAAGTTGATTTCAGCAGCAATCGCGATTGCTTCTGCTTTGCATACAATACTCCATTTCGCCTGTAATTATCCGAGGTTGAGTACATTCCCTAGAGACGAATTCATGGAATATGCTGGTGTTGCCTTCAAGTACAAGCAACCAACTTATGGGGACTTGATGTTGACTTGTGTAACAATTACTGGGATTTTAATGATCTTTATAATGGGTTTTTCATTTACATTGGCAACACATTATTTTAGGAAGAATATCATCAAGTTGCCTTGGCCCTTAAACAATTTGGGAGGTTTCAATTCCTTCTGGTATGCACACCATTTGCTGGTTTTGGCCTATGTCCTACTCATCTTACATGGCTATATCCTCATTATGGAGAAACCTTGGTACTTGAAAACGGTATGTGAATTTTTTACAAGGATCTTTAATCGTAGTTAAAGCTCCTAAATTCATTCGAAAATAAGACTTAATAAAAAAAATTACAGGCTATAACTGAAAGAGATTCTGAAGCTATCTGTTTCTGTGCAGACATGGATGTATGTCATTGTCCCAGTTTTGTTCTATGCAAGCGAGAGAATTTTTTCACGGTATCAGGAAATTAAACACCGTGTAAACGTCATTAAGGTCAGTAAAAATTGAACCTTCTCTTTTTTTTTTTACCCTTCCCTCCCAAATACTCTCCAATTTAGATTTATTCTGTTGTATCTACATTGCAGGCAACAATATATACAGGAAATGTTCTAGCACTATACATTACAAAACCTCCAGGATTTAAGTACAAAAGTGGAATGTATCTGTTTGTCAAGTGCCCAGATTTGTCAACTTTTGAATGGTAACAAATCAAAAATAATGATCAGAAAATTATCTATGCCTTGCAAAATGTTTCTATACTAAAAAATCTCTGATTTTTCCTTGTAATAGGCATCCATTTTCCATCACTTCTGCACCAGGAGATGACTATTTGAGTGTCCACATAAGAACCTTGGGAGATTGGACTTCAGAACTTATGACCACATTCGAAAAGGTGAAATCATATTCTTAATTTTTCTTGTTTTAGTTTTTATTTTCCTTCTCTGCAACCTGAATCATAAAATATAGGTCTGTGAGCCACCAAGTTCAAAAGCAAGAAAGGGAAATCTAGTGAGAATGGAAACTAGAGCAACAACGAATCCATACATTGAAGAATCACAAGCCAAGTGAGGACAGTTTGTTTATTAGTAAGGCTGCTTTGCAGCTTTCACTATATTTTGTAATTTTAAAAAGTAGTAAATTTTACTTAAAAATTTCTTGTGGCAGTTATCCAAAGATCTTCATCAAGGGACCATATGGAGCCCCAGCTCAAAATTTCAAGAATTTTGATATCCTGTTGCTTGTCGGTCTGGGAATTGGAGCAACTCCATTTATCAGCATCATAAAAGATTTGCTTTATAATCTCAAGCCAAATGTGCCTAAAAGTGTGAGTGAATTGGCTAAAACCAGGCTAAAAAAAATTGTTGGGTGACTATAATTAACACATAGGAGTAAGATGGTTTTATTTTAACATGAAAAAATGAATTTGAATGTGCAACACAGGGACAAAAGCTTCCTTCGGGAAGCCAACAGACACAGGCTGGAAAAAGGGGTCCTGAAAGAGCGTACTTCTATTGGGTTACCAGAGAACAAGACTCCTTTGAATGGTTTAAAGGTGTGATGGATGATATCGTGGAGTCTGACCGCAATGTATGTTTTTTTTTTTTTTGTGATTCTCCGTCTCACCTTGCGATCTTTTCCTCCATGATCAACAATAATTTTAATCAAAATGATCAATAGTGATCATTTTTTTTTAAATGTTGCAGAATGTAATAGAGATGCACAACTACTTGACTAGTGTGTACGAAGAAGGAGACGCGCGGTCTGCACTTATTGCCATGGTGCAGAAACTGCAACATGCTAAGAATGGAGTTGATATTGTCTCAGAAAGTCGGGTACGCGATTGCTTATTAATCACTAATTAAACCATTCTATAACATTTTACACAATATTCTTCTATGATCTTGTTTAGCTTAATTATTAATTAATTTTCTAACAATAAAATGTAACCATGACAGATAAGAACGCATTTTGCTAGACCTAACTGGAGAAGGGTGTTCTCTCAATTGGCAGCTGCCCATCAATGTGCTCGGATAGGTAATAAAGCCTAATTCTGATATATTCAGTGATTCTAAATAACGTTAAATAGCAAAAACAGAGATGATATCTAAAGCTACTATGCATGGTGTAAAGAAAAGTGCAAGAAAATAAAGCAAAGACACAAAAATTTACTTGGTTTAGAGATAATCTCGTGTCCACGGGCGATTGTGGGAAGAGATTCACTATAAATTCTGTAATCAAAATGGATGAATATTCGAGAGAGAACTCTCAAATCGTAATCCCACTTACACCCATCGACTTTTCTCACACTAACATTGGAATGAGGGTTTTGAAGGTTAATTAAGAGAAAGGAAAAGAATGATTAATTAAAAATCATATTTGGGGTTTTTTCTAAAAGGAAGGGAAAGATCTTGGAAGTATCCCAACAAACTTCCAAAAAACCCAATCCATCAATTCTTCATTACAAATAAGTTTGTTTATCCTCATTTACTTTATAAAACTCTCAAATAGAGGAAAGTTTTCAACCCTTCATTACTCTCTTTTCTCTACCTTTCATTTCCTTTAAAAATCCTTCATTTCTTTTCCCCTAAAACTCCCAAACACACTATAAAATACTCAACTTGAAACATAACAAAACTCTAATATACATACAAACGTGTGTTCCCTTAACCAGTGGATTTGGATTGGGCCTGAAGAATTCAATACATAATTAACATAGAGTACCGACGAGAGTATTCCAGGCATAAGATAATATATAGATTTGATTTACTCTCTTCAATTATCTATTGATGACGATGATGATGTTGTTGCAGGTGTGTTCTATTGTGGAAGCCCTTTACTTGTCAAAACTTTGAAGGACCTCTGCCAAGAGTTTAGCCTCGAGTCATCAGCCCGATTCTACTTCCACAAGGAGAACTTCTAAAGTAATTAAGGAATTCTCACATTGAAATCATCTTGAAGAAGGGTTCTTATATTGTATAATCAGGAAGGGAAAAGTATATATGTAAATATATATACACATACACAAAGTGAGATTAACTTGGAAAATAGAATCCCCACATGATCCAGTTCTGAGCTTTATACCTTAAACCTTGTTTCCAGGGTTCATTTTGCATTGTTCTACCTCAGCTGATCCAATTACCAATTGATCCTTAACTTGATCCGATCCTCTAGATTAAGTTGACAAGTTCTTTGTAAGTCATGATAGCTAGTCTACACATTTTTGTTAATTTCTTTGAGATTTTAAGTTAGCTATAAATATAATTCAATATATTGTAAGGATATTGCTCTCTAATTTGAAGAAAAGGAGAAATAAATCCTTTTGTAATTCATGGATACAAGTGATCTATGTGATTAATTGACAAAGATATATGGAATTGAAAATATTCATGAAGTTGCAGGAACAATATCTTCTAAATTAAAACAATTTGCACTGTATATTGTATGAGTACTAGCAGGAGTCCTGGGGATACAGGCATGATTTCAAATTCAATGCATGCTTGGTCAGTTTGTCTTTGTATATAGGAGGGAATGGCACAGTTAAAGCTACACGTCTATAGCGAGCTATAGGCCAAGGGTGTTCATAGTTAAGTTGATCTCTGTTTTGTTTGTTTATTTACAATCATGATTTACCTGACTCTCATAATAATTATTTTTATTTACAAGGGAGTTGTTTGTTTGAAAAATCGAACATAAGCTTTCCATGCACAAAAGTAAATTTGACTTAAAGTAATAAATATTGAACATGAAATTGTTGGTTAAGTTGATCAATATTTAATTATGATGGTAAAAGAAATTATATTCCAAGCCACGATCATCAGAATCAAACTAGATTATATCGAGTAACAAAGGTGGAGTTAGGAGTTTTCTTGAAGTAGAGCTGAAATATATGACCGATCTTACGGTCACTTGATCATGAAATTTTTTTAGTTGCTCAATAATTACTATAAGTCCACAAAGCATATAAAAAAAAATTCACATAATATTAGTTTTATATATACCTTCAATATGACATTGTGTCACACAAATTAAAACAAGTGATAGTTGAGACAATATGCTTTCGAAAAGTATTGAAAGTTGTACAGATATTACATGAAGGTAATGAAATGAAAAAAATCATACCAATGTAAATACTGCAAATGGTAGCTTCTTTCTGACCAAAAGAAAATAAGCTCCAATAAAAAAACTAACCTCACAATTAGTAAGTAACTGTACTTACACCACAAAACTAGGAAATAAGATGTATATAATCAAATAAAACTTTAAAAATAATATCTATTTTTATTGAAAATATAAAACTAAGAAATACAATAATACGTTCAATTTAAACCGAACTTGGTGAATCCTACTCTCATATTCACTTGTCAAAAGTTGATATGATCCAAATTTAAGGCATGCCCTTCAAATTTCAAGTTTTATTTCATTCTATGATCTTATTATCTAACCGGACAATATGTTGACAAAATTTAATACATTAATCATATTTATTATAACATAACAATACAATGATAGAGATCTCAAAGAATGATTTAAAAAAAAAATTAGACAATTTCAAAAACCAAATCATATCATCTAACATAAACCAAACCGAAACTATGACAAATTAAATGATTTAACAACCATGAAAATTTCCATAAAATAAATCACAAGCATAAAGCATTTTTTTACCAATTCTTGTTCAACACTCAGTACAGTGACATGAGATGGTAATACAATTTAAGCCACAATCTCCAGTCTACATTAACCTTAGACAAAACAATAATTGGCTATAAAATTAATAATTGAACATCATATAGTACCTTGACGGTTATCTCATACACATTAGAGGATCCTTTTAGTTAGATCTATCATTGAAATGGTTATACATGTCTTTAATCCTGCAAAAAATAACAACTCAAGTCAGTATTAAATTGTGCCAAAATATCTTCAATAGGCTATGCAAAATCTTGAAAAGGCTTACGTTTCATAAAATGATTTCTTCAATTGGCCAAATCTATCATTGAAATAAGGAATGAACAAAACCACGAAAACAAAAAAATATAATGCTCCAAAAAGAGAAACATCAAGCAAAAACCAAGCTAAAAAAAAGAAATTAAGGGATTAAAAGTTAAAACCTGAAAAAGAAAAATGAAATAAAAAAAAAAAAAAACAAAACCATATCACTTGAGGATTTGGTAAATAAAAGTGGTTTGGGATTTGGTGGAGTAACATTTTACATAGAGATATTAGAGCTGGGTTGGGATTTGAGAGATTGGGCTCAGATTAAATTTAAGGTTGGACTTAACACTTTATACTAATCAGTAACTTTTTAAAAAAAAAATTAAGCCTGGGTTTAAGATTGGAGCCGACCGGAGTGTACCTCCGCCACTGTCGAGCAGGTCGAGGTATTGGATCATTGATTTACTAATCCAATCCATGGATCAAAGATCGATCCTACAAAATAATTAAAAATAAATAAGTAATAGTAATATGATTATATTATATTATATCAAGTATTTTATATAGATCTCTAAAAATTTAATTAAAAAATAATTTTGTAATTACAAAATTGATTATGTTAATTTAAAAATCTAGTTTCTATAAGAAATAATATTATAGGAATCACTTTTTTATCATGGTCATCATAAAAAGTTTTAAATTTGATGATTACTAACTTCAGAAGACCCTTTTTAAACTCATTAAAAGGCCATAATTTATTTTTTTATTGGGATAATTTTTTAGAGATTATTTATTAATTGATGGAGTCTAACAAGATAACAGGAAATATAAACTGCTTATTAGTGTATGTTAATAAAAAGAAAGCATAATTAAATAACATTAAAATAAATGTCTAACATTCAAATTATTTTAAAATTAAAAAAAAAATTATTATGAATTAGTTGATTTGAAATTGTGATGAATAAATTTCAGTGGAAAATCTTAATGAACATTAAGAAGTGATAGAATGATAAAACACATCTCTCTTAAACAAAGATGTTTTATGTTTAAATATCTGTACCCACATTCAATTATTGAATTTTCTTTTCAATCAAAAATTAGACCGATGTAATTTTATTTATCGGTTCAGTAAGCAGACTAACTGAATTGATTACCTTTTTTACCAAATCAACCATAAAATTATCCAATTGAAAAACCATATCAGTATAACATCCTGTTTATGGATCCATCTTTGATTCGATTATGATAAGTATGCTCTGAACTAAGTATTGCAGTACCATACATGCATCACAAGTTGTTGATCATTAATTTCAACAATGTTGTGTACTTTATTTTTCAAAAAAAATCTTGGGCTGGCCCTGTCTCAAAGGCCATTATTCAGCTCCAACACTTGTTGAAGTCCCAATTCTTTTAGTAAAACCCCATCATCGCGAATAAAACCCTCCATCTTTAAATTGATTTAATCCTTCTCAAGTAACTCCATTTGACCCATATTTCCTTACTTATGATTTTGGATGGGTAGGCCCGCAAGGAAATGAAATTGTTGTGCTTTGTTAAAAGGCCGAGTTTGAAATTTTTGCAGGAGTCATTGGTTGCATCCGATGCATCCAAACCATCCAAGAGGAGAGATAGTGCACTTGTTTTATCTTTCTCTTTTCTTTTGGTTGCGTTGTATGCACTCGGTGCACTCTCTCTTCACTTACATTGGGTGTAGTTAAGAGTTCCTCATCTGGATTTAGCATGCTTGCAAAAATCACAAGCACCCAAACCTAAAATATTTACATAATTTTAAGAAAATTTTTACAATATATTTTATCTTAAGCACATTTTCACCCCAAAAAAAAATGTTTTAACCTACCATGTACGTGCTTTAAGTCTCAAAATCCAACTTATTCTTTGGTGTAATCCATATTATCATCAGTTAAATTCGAATCATCAAAAAGGTAACGCAAATAAAACAAAAAAAAATATTTAATACTATTTTAGTAATGATTTTGGGATATATGACATCATGCAGATGGCTTGGTCCAAGAAAACTCTCTTGACACGAGACTAGATTTTGTCTTACACTTAAATAGTTTTTCCCTAAGCTTATCAATAATAAACTGAAAGTGGGACCTATTATCTCTACCTCCGATCAAAAGAAAACTAATGATAATTTTCAGGCTATCTATAAAAGTGAGATCTAAGTAATTATCACAAATGCTTCTAAGGCTCTTATCCACATCAGGAGATCTAGAGAAGATGATTTTAGACTTAATTCTTAATGATAGCATGCCCTGAAAGATCACATAAGTTCTCTAAACACCCTCCCCACACCTTAGCACTCTCCCTAGAAGCTCTAGCTAGCAATTAAAGAGTAAAATCTCATCAGCAAAACATATGTGAGAGATGTAAGATCCCATCCAACCAAATTTAAAAGGTATCCTCCCTTTTCTTGCAAGGCTCCAGAATCAAGATAGATAAATCCTCCATTTAGAGTGAAAATGTCGAGAGAGAGAGAGAGAGGGGGCCCTCCTGCATAATATTATTATCTCTAGAAGGATGGAATTGCTCAGTTCGATTCCATTAACTAAAACCGAAATTCTAGAGGAAAATATGCAATACATGATGAGCTTAATCCAGATACAAGGAAAGTAAAAGAAATAAAGAACCTAACTCACAACTACTATAAGCCCTATCAAGATTGATTTTTATCACCATAAAATCCTTACCACCATTTATGTTATCAATAGAATATAATGGCATATAAGTTCACATTATTATCCCTTAATTCATGTAAAAATCCATAATATTATTATAACTCATTTAAAATGTAAAATAACTGGTATATAAACCGTACAAATAGCTCATACATACACAAGTGACAATCAAATTTAAGATCTCATACATACACAAGTGACAATCAAATTTAAGATTAAAAAATTCCAAAACCTTAATGTTAAAATTTTCTTATGTGAGCTACCATTAATTATAGTAGTTTTGATTTTATAAAGTCTTATCAGCGGATTTGATTCAATGCGAAAAATACGATAGTTCACTGTTGTTAATTGGTGATCATGTTATTTAGACTTGTACACATTTTAATATTATTAATGTTGGTCAACAGCTAGTATAGGCCTTAGTCCAATATGACCCGAAGATAGAAGTGTCAATTTGGACTCTCAGGATTACAGATTTGTTTACAAACAAGCTAGATCCTCTCTTTGACTCCCAATATATCTAAGTGTTCAATTTTTTATCTATTTAAAAAAGTTGTTGTTATGGGAGTACAAAGAGAAAAATCTAACTCTGATCGCTTTCCGCTGTAACTCGATCATTATTTTTTTATCACTAAACCAAAACTGCATTAGTTTAATCATAGAGTTTTTAATGCTCCAAACATATTATTTGGCCTATCAGTAGTGAATTATTGCTCCTGTCTCTTAAAATAAGAACATGCCATTAATAAGTTTATTATATATATATATATATATATATGCTTTACAATTGTTGTTCTTATGTCCATTTTCCCTCTTTCATAAGCTAAAGGACTAGAGGAGTATCATCATTTGCCTTTCTTGTCCCTTAAAATGGGATCATTCATTAATAAATTGATATGCATACTTTATCATTGTTGCTCTCATGTCCATTTTTCTTCTTTCATATATATGGTAAAGGAGTATCATTTGTTGCCCTTCTTGTCCCCTAGATTGGAATATACCATTATTTTTATGTCCACTATATATTAGATATTATCCTAAGTTACCCTTGTTGTCTCTCATATTGGAATATTCCATTAAGTTCATTAATATACATGTTTTATACTAAGGTAAAGATACTTTAACTTTCAAAATTAAAACTCAATTTTAGTAGTTATGTTGATGTCAAAAATGTGTTTTGTTAAGCTGGAGGTCGGACCTCGTATCTGCACAGGGAAAGAAAGGTAAGTTAGGGGGTCTCCGGATGAGGTGTCTCCGAGAATGCTCCGAAGCTTTAGTAAGAGTGAAAGAAAATGTATGTAGGGGACGAGCGTTCTTTTTTTTAGGTTTAGAAAAGTTGGATCGTTTGGAATGCGCATCTAAGTCTCTTTATAGGGCTTTGAAGGCGGCACATTGACCAAGGCGGTGATGATGACTCAGAGTCCCAACTTGGTTGGGTAATGATGCCTAGGAGGCCCAGCTAGGTGGTTGGAGGCCATCCGCTTGGGCTTCGTCTTGCTGGCTTGATCAGAAACCGTCTGTGCTTTAGGGTGGTTGATGACTCGGAGTCCCAACTTGGTTGAGTAATGATACCTAGGAGGCCCAACTAGGTGGCTGGGGGCCGTTCGCTTAGGCTTTGCCTTACTGGCTTGATAAAAAACCATCTGTGCATTAGGGGAGTTAGTGACCCGAGTCCCAACTTTGATTTGGGTTTGGATCCTCTGTGTCTCGACCTATTGGCTTACATTTGCAATAACCTACGTAATATCTCTTTATTGATTGAGTATTTTTAGCCATATCAACTTGTAACGGTGTATTAATAATTTTATATCATGTCATAAAGCTTAATTAATTATTAATTATTTTATTTTTAAAAATCATTGTATAAAGTCGTTTCAATGATTTCTTATTGATCTAATATCCATGAATATTTCAGATAAGTTTTATGAGCAGTGCGTAGCCCTTGCATTGCTTTTTATATCATTTATTAATAGTCAATAACGGGACTTTCGTTTCTAATTTTCTAAATTAAGTTATTGATATGTCAGGAAAGGACAGTTCTAAAAAACTGCGTTGCATTGACATGTCTGAAAGGTCCAAGACCAATAAAAAAAAGCTGATTTGTACATGACAACATGTCCATCAACTACTTGTGTTTCACTATATGGCAGCTTTTAGTTAAGATGCAAAAAGACAAATCTGAAAATTGAGAACCAATGCAGAAAACAGCACCCTTTTTTCAATCCGGTTCAGACTCTATTTTGGAAAATAAACAGTGCAAAGTAACAGTCTATTAGTAATAGGAAGAGGAGGAGCAGTTACATTACTCATTAGACAATTGAGATCTTTCTCAGTCTAGATAATAGCTACACATGCATAACAGAAACCAAGACAACAAACAAGTCACAGAAAGATTTATAGTAAAAGTTAAAATTAACCAGCTAGCTAGTCCTTGAGAGGGAGAGAGAGAGAGACATTTGGGTTCGGTACTTGTTTGGGGTACTGTTACAAGGGAGATTCTTGAGGGGATTGCACTCTTCTTTGAGATTGGAGGCTGTGACTGGGAAAAGTTGGAGTGTTTTCAGGGGTGGTCTAATAGTACTGCAACATGGGAAAGGAGGACCCACATCCATCATCATCATCCAATCACTGCCATACATTCTCATGATGGGTTTTTCTTTTTCCACCCTTTCTGGAGTATCCACCTTCCACGTGTAATTCATCACATGTCTTGCTCCATCTTCAACTCCACCCTAATATTCCATGAGAAACAAATTATTAGAAAATAATTACCTTTAAGTACGTTCAAAATCTTTGTTGCTTTCTTCCAGTCAACTCTTAATTATAACACTAAATCTAAGCAGCACCAATATTAGCTACTGGTTAGATAAAGAAAACCTCAACGCATCACTTTTAGGTTCTTATCGATCGAGAAGAAAATAAAAAAGAATTAAAGCAAAATAGAGTGAGATGATATATATTTTTTTTATAATGTATTTGAAAAAGATGATAAAAAAATTAAACAAAAATAGTGTTTATTTTAACTCACTTTTAGCCTCATTAATTTTAGACGATTGTGAATTGATATGTATAAAAAAAACACAAATCATTTCATTTTTTTAACACTTTTCTTTTTATACTAAACAATTAAAATATCAGTTCTTTTTTTTCTTTCCTTTCATTTTTTTTCTCTACATATAGTAATAATAGTATTGTTGAGCCATAAAGTGACAATACAAACCCTAAAGACAGGATTTGATGTCATGTATTTAGTTAGTACAGCCAATAAAAAAAAATAATCAACTGAGCTAATTAACTGGACATAATTTTTTGTTACTTCTCATAGACTTCTATTCATCTTATGTAATAAATATGATCATACAACACCCTTTAGTTTACCTTAGGAAGAAAAGTAGGTGAATTAAAGTAGGAGAGTTGTTGAAAAGAAGAGGACGACCCAGGAGATTGATCAAAGTAGTGAAGAAGGTGGTGGTTAGGTTGATATTGCTGCTGCAGCTGATGATGATGAAAGAGTACTTGTTGTTGTTGTTGATGGAGCTGCTTGCTAAGCTTCCTTCTCAGCTTCAGTCTTTCTCTAGCTTTGTGGTTTTGAAACCAATAGAACACATTCTTCCCCTCAATCATTCCATAGAAAGAGAGATGAGCAGTGATCTTTTGGATTTGAGAAGCATTGGGAGTTCTAATCCCACTTCTGTACATCTCCTCCAAGATCATCAGCTGCTCTGGTGTTGGACACCACCTCGAAGAAACTGCAGGAGACATTGCTACAAATACACACAACACTAACTTTATACCCTAGCTAGCTTCTCTTTTTCTTTTAAACAAAAAGTAAAAAGAATTGATGGAAAAGGAACTTAAAACAGAACCCTAGCTAGATCTTTTGGTTATGACCAGTTCTAGCTTGTTGTGTTATGTGTGTTCTTTTGCAATGGGAAGATAAAAAAAAGAGAGATATATATAGATGGTTACAGAGAGAGATCATACAATGCAAAATGAATTAGAGAGACAGAGAGACAAAAGATAGAGAGAGAAAAGCAATAGGGAGAGGTTAATAGTGAGGGAAAAGTAGAATGCAGGTTGTCATGCTGATGTTTCTCTGAGAGGGGCATTCAAGTGTAGGTTTCAGTTATGCACAGAGAGAGACAGAGAGAGAGAGAGAGACAGAGAGAGAATCTGGGGGTAGTGAATGAATGAGGGCAAACTTGAATGATTATGTCATTAATTATGACATTATTATTTACTTTTCTCAACAGAATGAAGGAAACATACCAAAGTAATTTTTTTTTTGGTTGGAGACGCAGCAAGTAAATTTCTGGTGCAGGTCTGCCATGCATGCAAATGTCAAAATATAACTTACTTTACCCAACTTACTGTCAAGGCACGTAATGTTTACGCTCCAACTCAGAGTGCAGTATGTGTGTATATAGTTTCAAAAAAGATTCAACAATACATACATTCCATTTTTTGGGGTGTTTTAGACACCCGGATAGCTTAAATGGTAATAATCAGGAAATTTATCTTGGTAATTTATGTAATTTATTATTTTGCTATTAATAAAATCATTGTAACGTGTGGATGCATGAATAGTTTTATTAGTAATCATCAATAAACTCTCGCTAGTAATTCTGGATGTCTCCATCCAGTGTAATAATACGATTACCGTAAAATAAATTAGAGAAATGATTTATGCATAAGGAAATTTCACAAAGTTATTAGTGCACTTTCGGAAAATTATTACGAAGTAGATTCTTCAACTTGAGAAAAAATCTTCAATGCTTTATAAAATATATGAGGTGAAATTAATGGAAAACCAAGCTATCGTGCATGTTTTGTGTTTGAGATTGTCATGCCAGGTGCGATTCTATCCAGTTCTCTCTCATATCACAGCTTGGAGAGATCGATCACTATTGAATAGTACCATAATAAAGGGATAATTGTAAAATCGCTGTACATGTACTTCTATGATAAGTCTAAGTCTCAACTACAATCCTATATTTTCAAATTAGACAATCTTACCCTTATACTTTATTCATTCTTAAGAAAAAAGATGCTCCGTACATGATATTGAAGGGTTGAAGCTTAGGAAAAACTAAGCCACCATCTGATGTTAAATAATAGAAACAGATGAGTCGTGTTTAGAGGTGAAATGTCACTCGAACCCAAAGCTGATTGGTTTTCTCGTTTATGATTGTTTCTTTCTAGTATCCGTTGTTGCTTAATTGAATTTATCTTACTAATAAATTCACGATTCAATTTTGATCAATATAAACTGATACGAAAATCGAGGTTTAAACGGGTAAAAATGATTTTACTAGCTAACATAATAACAATGAAAATGACTCATTCTTTAGTGAGATTACATAAGCAAATATGCTTGAATCGATCATTAATTTTACCAAAAAGCAAATAATTACTATTTTATTCTTACCAACATTAAAAAGGTAAATTTACCATCTTATTTGTAAACTTTTTTTTAATTTTTTTCGTGTGTAGTCTCCATGCTCAGCATTGAAAATCGAGTGGGTCAATTTTTATATGAGTGGATCTAAAAGGGTCCCAAATGTTAATAAAGCCTCGCGTTGGTTGGTGTAACGACCCAACATTTCATTTCACGCAATATTATTCACTTTAACATATTAAATTTTATAATTTTAAAATGTATTATGCATATAGAGATGTCAATCAAACAATTTAATCATATGCATAACCAAACGATGCGGGATTCAAGAGCTTACAGCTGGTCTCTCAAAAGGTCGCAATAGTGATCGCCTCGAAGTCACAGTGCTGTTGGCCTCTGAAGATTGTTGCGATGGTGAACCTAAGAGGTAGTGGAGCTACTGGAGAAAAAAATTGATTGCAAGGGGAAAAGATCAAGAATTGAGTCTGATTTTGTTTTTCTGCATTTTTTTTCCTTTTAATTTTTTTTTAATTATGTTTTTAAATCATGGATGTTTCACTCCAAAATCAACGTCCCTAATATTAAAAACATTACATCAAACTATCTTGTGGTTCTTCCGTCAAAAACTTGAGTGTAGTGTTTTAAACACTTAGGTTATGTTTGGAAATAGTTTTCAAAAGTAATTATTTGAAACAGTTTTAAAAAAACCAAATTTCAATAACTGTTTTCTAAAAGCTCCAAATTGATGTTTTCTGATATAATTTTAAAAAATAACCCTAAAATCAATGTTCACTTCTCTATTTCATTATTCTTCCATGTTATATAAAAAATATAAAAATTTTAAAAATAAAATAGTATTAATTATTTTTAAATATTTAGTAAACATGAGAAATAAAATTAATATAGATTTTAAATTTAAACTCAAAATTAAAAATAATTACAATGTATATCAAAACAGTTTTCAAAATAAGATTATCCAAACAACATTTCATTGTTTTCTGTATTGAAAACAGTATTCGAGTTACAATTATCCAAACATGTTTTCTTCATAAAAACTATTTTCAATTTTCAAAGCAGAAAACTATTACCCAAGCATGTCTCAGTGGTCATACTCCCAAATCCATGAAGTTTAAAGTCCATGAAGTTTAAAGGCATGTCCAATATGCATGGGTTTAAAGCATCAAGAGGTCAAAAGATGGGGGAAATAAAGGGAATTTCAAACTTTTGATTATGGCTTATCAAAAGAAAAAAAAACTTCCATGTTCTAGATCTTGCTCAAACATTACTCTTCTCAAAACAAAAAAAAACATTTCTTTACTCTTCAAATATAATTATGATAATAATTATAATTATAATATCATTATTATAAGATTTTTTAAAATATTATTATTATTCAAAGTTAAAAAGGGCAAAAAAATTAGTACCATAGGGGTGGGATATATTTTATCCCATGAGGGGAGATGAGACAAAAAATGTGGGATTTTGACTAATTTCTTATGGATCTTGGGTATATGAAAATTAAATAAGTAATACCTTAATTCCATGTTTGATTCATGATACTACAGAATTGAGAATAAAATAAAATAAGAAATCTAAGTACTAAACTACTCTAGCACTATTATAATCAATATTATTATAATTATAATAACTATTATCATAACAATAATTATTATAATTATAATTATTATCATTATAATTATAAAAATAATATTATTATTATCATAATGATATTAATAATTATTATCATTATTATTATATTTTTCATTTTTATAATTCCTATTATAATAGTAATAAATAATAGATATTATTAAATTATTATTACTATTAATATCATTATTATCATTATGATTATAACAAATATAATTATTACTACAATATTATTATAAATATGTTTATAATATTATTATAATTATATTAATAATAATTACTATTATAAGAAACAATTATTATAAAAATACTATTATGATCGGTATTATTATAATTATTATTTTAATAATATTAATTATTATTTGCTATTATTATATTTACAATAATTATTAATATCATTGTTATAAGATTTTTTTAAATATTATTATTATTCAAAGTTAAAAGGGGCAAAAAAATTAGTACCATATGGGTGGGATATATTTTATCCCATGTGGGGAGATGAGACAAAAAATGTGGGATTTTGACTAATTTCTTATAGATCTTAGGTTTTTACCCCAAAAGGCCTCATACCAATGGAGATATTTGTCCATCCTTATATACCCATGATCCACCCCACTTCTAGCCAATGTGGGACTTTGGTCGTATACCCAACAATCCTCTCCTCGAACAAAGGACCACCGAGCCTCTTCTCAAACGATCATTTATCCGTCCACTCTCTACCAACCAGGATTCTCCATTCCACTGCGTTGGAGCACACACCTTACATGGAGCACCACCTGCCTCGAGAGCTTGCTCTATCCCAGATCAACTCCTCTTTACCGTGTTAAGACTATGACACGTCCATGAAGAATCTGGAACACACCGCCTATCTAACCGAGCTCATCCACGGATCTCATCGTGATCTAACCTGGGCCCACCACCTACGTTCGACATTCTGAGGATTCATCCACATGGCTAACTTCGAGGATACCACTTGTAAGGACTATAGACATCGCATATCTCCACATTGATATGACATTGTCCACTTTGAGCCTAAGCCCTCATGGATTTGCTTTTGAGTTTTTATCCCAAAAAATCTCATACCAATGGAGATATTTATCTATTCTTATATACCTATGATCCTCCCTATTTCTAACCAATATGAGATTTTGATCGTATATCCAACAGTAACTTACCAATACAGAAGGAAAACATAACTTACCAAACATTGAACTGTGTAGTCACATTTCAGTAACCATCAACTAAGTTTTGAGAAGAAGAAAAAAGGAAAAAATTAAAGGAAATGCTGTAGTACTATCTACAGCAATTTTCTATAGAATTAGGCATGAATTTATTTATATACGATAAATTAGGCTAATGCTCCCATCATGCATGCATCACTTGTGAATGCCTGCCTGGATATTGATTGGACGGATCCTTGTCTGTGTAAGTAGCTGATCTCTCACATTAATTACGCTTTGCTTTTTTTTTTTAATATGCAGCGAGTGGTGTAAGTTGTAACATTCTTTCTAAAAATGTTTTTTTTTTAGGATATTTTGATCTGAATTTTTTTATGAAAAAATTAAAGTCGAAAAGAAAAATGAAAAATAGAAAAAAGGAATATTTTTCTTTGTTTTGCTTAATTAGATGTTTAGATGTGAATCGAAAACTTAAGAGAAGAAATAACATAATTAACAAAATTAACTTTTTTTATAAAAATAAGTTTCAAATAAAAATGTTCTATTTTTCTTTTCCATTTCATTCTTCTGAATTTTCTTTTCCTTCACATTTTTTTATGATTCAAACATGCCTTAAGAGACTTAATGGGTAGCATATAGTTAAATGGGCGTCCAGTAATTCAATCGCTTTCCCAAGATGAATTGAATAGTATAATATAAGAAATATCAGCATGAAGAGGACGGCATCTATGAACAAACAATAGTATACAAAAAAAAAAAGTTTTTATTATATGCGAAAAAAAAATTCTTTCAATGTTAATTTTTTGTTTTTCTAATATATTAGAAGACAAATTTATGTGCATATAACAAAAAAAAATTTGTATATAATATTTCCTCTATGTATATTATTGAGTACTTCAAAAATGTTTTGGACATGCTAGGCGTTACACTCACCCTAAATTCCCTGATCAACGACTATTTTACATATATAATATTTGTTCAATGATAAACATTAATTTTTGGAGAAAGTACAAATACTTCCCTTATGGTTTAAATGTTTCAAAATCAATCTCAAGTAGTTAGAAATGTTATATTTAAGTATCATGTCTCTCAGACACTTACCACTAATATTTTTTATTTACAAATCCAAACTTAACAAAGAATTATTAAGAAAATAATTAAAAATATATTTTTAATTTAAAATCCAAAATTAATCAAGAAACGTTATAAAAAAATTTAAAAATCTAAAACCCATTTAATTAATTTAATTAATATTTTTTTTTCATTTGGGCTTTACCACTACGCAACAACGAAATCTGACACTGCACGCAATTAAGAGTTGAGAAGAAAGTAAGTTTTTTTCATACTTAAACGAAAAAACGAGATCAACACTTATGTGTTAAAAAATTATAAAGTAAAGTTGATGTACAATAAATTATTAGGTGTTCCTTACCTTATACAGTGTTATCATTCATCATTTGGTAATATGAAAACTTAAGTAGTAATTCTAAGAAACTCGAGTGAAAATTCCTAGGAATTTGAATAATACAAACATGTTGTGTTGCCACTCAAGTTCTTTTGAATTACCAATTGAGTTTATCATATTATCAGTAGGTAAATGGTAATAATGTATAAGGTAAGAAACACCTAATAATTTATTGTACAATAAATTATAAGTATAAAGTGGTCTCCACCATATCACAAAATTTAAAAGTCCAAATTTATATGCAAAAATAGTGTATTGAAAGTTTTACTTCACAATTATTACTGCAGATGAGTCGATCCCATAAAAAAAATACCTTCAATTTTCAGGGTTGTTGCAATTAGTATCCTCCATTATAGTCAATAGCAATTTGAACCCTAATTAGTATCCTCCATTTTTTTTTATATTTAAATTGACTAAACTACCACATTTAACCGTTAAAGTAAACAACAGTATCTCAAGTATCATGCGTAAAAACCACATAATACTTACATGTAACGTTTTAATTAATTTCCAAATGATTGATTTTGAAACATCCAAATTTATATACTTTCCCTCAAATTTAAGGGTCTTGGTGTTGTTTAGGAATGGTGTATATAGCTGTGTTTGTTGTTCCCTTTTTATTGATAAAATTTAATCTTTTCCTTTTTAAAAATAAAATAAGTAGTCTATAAAGAATTCCAATTTCATATTTATTGATTAATGATAGGCTCCCCAATCCCCATATACGACACAAAATAGCTCATGTCATAATTTCATATTTCTATTATACCCTCTGTAGTCATTTATTTTTTAAAAATAAAATTAAAAATCATACTTAAAAGTGACTACACACGTCTGTTTTTTTTATTGGTCTCTTCTAAATGTTTTACAGCTTAGCAATCGAATGCCTCTTCTTCATCATTTTTTTTAAATAAAAAAAATAACTTTTGAGGGTTGTGTTCTTCAATAAAAAGGATAAGGTTTTGTGCATCTAAGAGAAATTTTTTTTTAATGACAATAGCCTGAAAAGCTAACATATGCATTCCATCAAATATATAGTATGCATGTATCTAATAACTTATCCATATTAAAATTGTTTGAGTAACCCACTAGAAAAAATATTATAAATCATATAGGTTTGTAGCTTTGAATGAAAAATAAACCAAGAAAAATAAAAAAAATCAATGTTATTGTAAGAAACTATACTATTACATTTGATAAACTAGAATGATACTTTGATCTTACTTCTACCTTCGTTCTTTTATTGAAGAATATAACTCCAAATAATTTTTTTCTTTAAATAATTAAGAAAAAACTTTTGATTCTCGAGATGTAAAACATGTAGAACAGCACACCAATTAGAATCGAACAAGTATAATTATCTTTAAGTATGAATTATTTTTCTAAAGTTAAATAACTAAGAAAGGTATAATATGAATATGAAATTTTGACATGAGCTTTAACCGTCAAAAAGTAAAAAAAAATATGTTAGGTGTTGGATCTTACCACTACATAGTATTGTGTTAAAAAATTAGATGATGCTCAATGTAATTTTTTTATATTATATGATAATGTGTATTGTAATTTACTATAATATTAAACATAAATAAAATATTTTTATCAAGTGGCAAGTAGTCTCACCGTAGCATCATATTCCACATGTCATATTTATTATTGTTTTACCCAGAAGAAAGAAGTCTGTAACTTTTCCAAACAAAAAAAACAACGGCACAGTGAAAATGGAGGAGCAGAGCGTATGATTTTTTATTCTTGAGCAAAACTTCCTTAGAAAGCTTTCCTTTGGTGGCGAGTATATTTTCACTCTCCTTTTTTTTTTTTTTTTTTATCTTAATTCAATTAAATTATTATGTAATGATAATTATTTAACCATATTTGTTAAAGCTAGAGGGGTAAAATTAAAAATTTAATGATTGTGTGGGTATTTTAATAAATTTATTTATAACCTAAAAGGATTTTGGAGATTTCAACGGGGCAGATGCACCCATTAGGCTCAAGTGGCTATGTCCTTGTCTGATTGATTTAGCTTTCAAAATTTGAAAAGAATATAATTGAAATTAGTTCGGGATAGAATTTCTCATTTTAACTCGCAGAAACTAATGAAGTTAAAGAGAAAATTAATGAATAGATTTAATTGTACTAAATTAACTTCAGAGATCAATTTGATTAAAATGTCGAAGTATTATTCTTTTATTTTATTAAACTACTCACCGTCGAGCCATGAACAAAATATAAATAATAACTAGTCGAGAGTGGTGATGAGAGAATTTGGAGGGGACTGATGGTGAGCCGTGGGAGAACCTACTACTTCATGTAAATAATTTGTTTTGGGAGAAAAGTTTACTCACGGTTTGAAATCACGAGAAAAAGTTTAGGATTGAAAGGAAGTAAGGATAATTTTGGATTATAAAATTTAAGTTGAGGGCATATATGTTGAAGGATGTCTCAATTTAATTGTAAAAAAAATTATTTATTATTTTTTTATGTCATTCAATGATGAGATAAACATTCTCGTAATATAGATTTAATAAAACCAAACTAAATAAATTTTTTTTTGAAAATAAAAATTAAATTTCAGGTAGATGAACTAATCATCCAACAATAACAAATAACTGTGTTTTACATCAGGAGACGACGTGTGGCCCGTTCTCCCAAGGCAAGTTCGCAAGGAGTTTGGGATGACAAAACCCAGGGATTCTTGGCAAGGTCTCAACGCTCGAGCTCCACACTAGGACATCTCAGTGGCTCAACAAATATAAATGCGACCTTGTCACATCTCAGTGGCTCAACACATTAGGACTCTTTTTTTGATACAAAACCCTTACATATCTAGCTTTACTGTTGTATCCATATTTATTGCACTGTCAGGTCTGGTTAATTCTTGTACAGTAGTAGTTACCGTTTAGTTAAGTAATAGAAAAGATAACGCATACATCCAAGGACAATTATTAATAAAGTTTTAGATCACATGGTACAATTAGGTTGTCATCAGTTTTTTTGGACGGAGCACCCTTTTCCTTGAAAAATAGATCAATTTAAATGTATTAATAATTATTTTAATAATATAGAGGAAACATTCTTAGGCAAATAAAATTTGTGATGAACTGTAATGAAAAAAAATACATACGCTCTCATGCAAATCTTTTTCAGTGAATAATGTTTTTCAATTGTGATGACGATAACTATCAACATAGATAATATTTGGCATTGGGATAATATCATCTTTTAACTTAATGTAATATTTGGCAGTAAGATAATATCATTTTCTAATTTTATGACCTTCAAATATAAAGGTTGTGAAAACAAAAAAGACACTCCATTTATTAAAGATAATTTATAAGTTATATTATTATTAAGGTGACCAACAAAAATTGTTATTCATACCTTTTCAATTATTGACAATAAATAAAGACTCACATGAAGGATCAAATTAGGACACCCTTTGATGGTGAAGTTGGAGCTTTGCGACTTTAGATTGTAATAATTAATTTTTATTTGAAAAATGTATATACAATTAATCAATCAATTTATCTAAAATTGATTGAACCAATGTTGACTAATCATCCTATATGTAATTTATTCAATTAATATATCCAACAAACGTGTTAATCGTTCTTATTATTATTATAAAAAAAATTATTATGATAGTATTATTATAAAAATAATATTATTATTGTTATTATATAATATTAAAAATTATTTATTTATTATTATAATTATAAAAATTATTATTATCATTATTATTATAATTAATATAGAATTAATTTATTTCATGAATTTTTATTGCAAAAGTGTAACTCAATTAATAATTCAATGAATGTCCGGGCGTACCTATATACTATTACCTATTTATAGCCTAAACTTTCCATTCACCTACTTACGTTACGTATCTATATCAACGATTCTTTCCACGTTATAGTATTTAATTGCACACATTTACTATTTTTTCATAACTCCCCCAGTCCCGTCCCTATTAAGTTAATTGGGCCGAAGATACTTTTTCATTAGCGGCCCGCTTAGGGCGACGGAACCAAGATTCTTTTATTATTGGGGACATAGGTATTAGAATATATTTATTTATAAATTATAATTTAAGAAATATACAAAAATAATTTTACAAAACATATATTAAAAAATTTTCAAGTAATATAATTAATATAAATATTTTCATATACAAAAGTTTAGATACAAGATTAATTACAACAAAACCATCAAAGTACAAAACCCTTTACAATTATTCCCAATGTGTTTTCATATTTTTAAAGTAGTGTAATTTTTTTTCATAAACATGAAAACCTAAATCATATGGTGGTAATATCCAACACTAAACACATTTCGTCCACCTATCGGTAATCAAAGCTAAGGTCCCTAGTCATTTATTTTATTTTTTAAAAATAAAATTAAAACTCAAACTTAAAGATGACTATATGTGTTCGTTTTTTTATTGGTGCTTCTTTTAAATGTTTTACAGCTCAACAATTGAATTTATCTTCTTCATCATTTGAAAAAAAAAAACCTTTGGAAGGTTGTGTTCTTCAATAAGAGGGGCAGGGTTTTGTGCATCTCAGATTCAAAATCTTTAAGGATAATAGCTTAAAAAACCAACATATACATTCCATGAAATATATGGTATGCATATATTTAACTTACCTATATTAAACTTGTTTGAGTAACCCAATAGAAAATTTATTGTAAATTGCGTAGGTTTTTGGCTTTGAAAGAAAAATAAACCAAGAATATTAAAAAATCATTGTTGTTGTAAGAAGTTGGACTATTATGGTTGATAATCTAGAATGTTACTTTGATTTTGCTTTAACTATTGCTTTCTTATTGAAGAATACAACTCCCAACGGTTGTTTTTTTCTTTAAACAACGAAGAAGAGATTCTTTATTCACGAATTGTAAAACATTTTGAACAGAAAACCAATTAGAATTGGATAAGTGTAGTCATTTTTAAGTATATAATTTAATTTTCTTTCCAAAGGTAAATAACTAAAAAATTTTAACATGAGCTTTGCCTATCAGAAAGCTAAGGAAATATGTTAGATGTAAGATTTTACCACTACATGATCGACAGTGTTGTATTGAAAAATTAGATAGTGCTAAATGTAATTTTTTTATATTACATAATAGCAGATATCGTAATTTACTCTAATATTAAACACAAATAGAATATTTTTACTAAATGACAAGTAGTCTCATCGTTGCATCAGAGTCCACGGGCCATAACTATTATTGTTAAGAAAGAAACTTACAACTTTTCCAAACCAAAAGAAACAACAATGTGGAGAGAGAGGAGTAGAGTATGAGTATATATATATATATATGCTTGTACAAATCTTTCTTTAAGAGCTTGCCTTTGGTGGCATGTTCAACTTCTTTCAGAAGCTGAAACGAGTATATTTGTACTTTTTTGGTCTTAATTCAATTAAGTTAATATGTAATGATAATTTTCTAACCATACTTATTAAGAATGGAGTGGGACAAAATAAAAAATTTAACTATTGTGGGAGTATTTGAACAAGTTTACCTATAACCTGAAAAGATTTTGGGAGATTCAGTGGAAGCATCTGTCTCCACTAGGCCCGAGTGACTCCGTCCCTACCTGATTGGTTCAGTTTTCAAAGTTTGAAAGGAATAGAATCGAAATTGATTCGGAATAAAATTGACCATCTGGCAAAAACTAACGGAGTGAAAAGGAAATTAATGAGTAGATTTAATCGAACTAAATTAAAACACTAGGGATCAATTTGATTAAAATGTCAAACTATGGAAACTAATAATCACATTTAACCGCATCACACCGAGCAAATAACTAGCACCAAATTGATAATCCAAATAATTCCCAAAAGAACACAAAAAAAATACCCAAGAGAAAATAAAATATACCCCGATTCAACAAATCCGAAGCATGAAAATAATACTCCTATTTTATTACAATATCAGAAAAAATTACTCCTCTTTTATTACACTACTCACCACCATACCATGAACAAAATATAAATATAAAAAAAATTATAAATAATAACTAATTGAGAATGGTGATGAGAGAATATAGAGAAAATTACCAACTATGGTGGGCGGTGGGAGAACCTACAACTTCATGTAAATAATTTGTTTTGGGAGAAAAGTTTAGGAATAGTTGAAATCATGAGAAAAAAAAAAGGTTTAGGGTTGGAAGGAAGTAAGGATAATTTTGGAATATAAAATTTAAGTTGAGGGCATATAAGTCCGAGGAAGTTTCAATTTAATTTGGAGATGTCTTTATAGAAGATAAACATGCCACTTCACTTACAGGAGCAGAAAAAATTCTTGTTTAGCTCGGGTCACAAAAGTTGTAACGATCCATCCTCAGATGGAATCGTCACATTTTACTATCCCAGTATGACACATATATACAACAATTTAAAAACATATATCAACATAAAATAATAATTACATCCATAGTCTTAACTCTTTACAGAGGAGAGATACATCATCTTTCTCCCATCAGAAATAAATATATACAAAAATAATAAAATACATGATCAGTCTTTCTTAAAAAAAAATTTCTTTCTCTTTCTTACAATGTCTGAGGACGTTGACCATGAGACAAACTTTATTTACTCACTATGGGTATCTGCTCAATAATCTACCAGTCCTGCCCGCTGCCTGAAATTTATCAACAATGAGGAGTGAGCTTTACAAGCTCAGTGAAGTTTTCGATTTGTATACTTCTAGTCATAGCTCATAATTCAATCATTTATAATTCAACATAAATATTCATCAATCTCTTCTTACAACAAAATTTCATCATATTATATCCGTTCAAAATCTATCTCATATGCATATAATTTCAATTTTCTCCTCATATATTTGATCAACTCAAGATTTTCATTTCAATGACGCTATCATCATCTTACTATCATAAGTTACCTCGTTATGAGGTTCGCAATATACAATCAGTCATTGTCTTTCATATCATATTCAAATAATTATTCATCATTGTTGTCTCATTATGAGACTCATCTTTCTATCAATCATTTCAAAATTTACTCTGATGTTCAGACATCTCAATAAGCAATACTAAAATATTCAAATAAAAATATATGCAATTATATAATCATCATTTTTTTTCTTTCTCTCATAATTTCTCATCATTTCATCATAACTCCACACTATAAACGTATGAGAAATACTAATTTCAGTATATCATATGAGAACGTCTTCCCACGTGTCAACATGTTTCATTGAGACCAGCTACTCTCATTGTCTTCCTTCTATGCATATTGTTGACCCCCGCCCGTATTTTAATGATGGCAAAACACAACTGTTATTTAACTAACATGTTTAAACTAAGTTGTGTTAAGGATCAAACACATTCAACCAAGGATCAAAGTGCAAAAACTCGAACCAAATCAAGTATCAAGTGAAGACTGAAGATCTAGTATAGGTCTTAAGGTTTAGAACCAATGTAAGTCTCACTCATACATTGTATTAGCTTGTTCAATGGCTCAAACACAAAAGGTTTTTCTAAAACCATTAATTTTAAAATGTTTTTTAATGAAAAACAGAAGAAAAACTGGGTTGGAAGTAACCCAGTCGACTGGATCAAACAACCCAGTCGACTGATACTTTGACCAGTAAGTATCCAGTCGACTGGATCAAACAACCCAGTCGACTGGTACTCTGACCAGTAAGTATCCAGTCGACTGGATGAAACAACCCAGTTGACTGGTAAAATGGACAGAAAGTCCCCAGTCGACTGGATGATATATACCAGTCGACTGGATACCCAGAAGGTCTGAAAACGTATATTTTTTAGTGAACCCAGTCGACTGGTATCTCGACCCAGTCGACTGGTAGTTCAAAAATATGACCGTTGGACTCCAAATCTGAACGTTTTAAAGTAAATCTTTTTCAAATTAAAGTCCAAAACGGCCATATTAATTGATTGCTATATAAACCCATTCAGCAAAGCATTCATAATATAGCAGCACATATTCAAAAAGAGTTGATCTCATATAATCAAGTTTTTATACTCTTGAAACACAAAAAGCTTTGTAATAATCTTATTGAGCCATTTCTTCAAGCTTTACTTTGAAAGAGAGACATTTCTGTTGTAATAAGCTTTCATTTGTTGTCTCTCTACCTTTTACTTTACACCATCTTTGTAAAGGGATTACTTCCGAGAGGAAGGGGAAACTTTCGAAAGGAAGGGGATTTTTTGGTTTAAGCAATTCCTGTAAATTGCTTGTGTACGGTTTGTGCAACACCCGGCTAAGTTGTGCGACTAAGTTTTCTTAGTGGATTACTTCAAGGAGTTCCTTGAAGAGAGTGGACGTAGGGTCGGAACGAATCCGATATTGCCGAACCACTATAACTGTGTTTGCATCATCTTTCCTTAATCTCTTTATTTACAGCTTTCTACTTGTATCAATTATTTGTTGCTTATCAGTTTTTATAAACTTGTATAAATTCCGCAAAAGTTTTTTAAAAACCCAATTCACCCCCCTCTTGGGTTGAAACCTCGAGCTACACATATGATCAACAACATGCAAGCAGACATATTATAACATACAATTCAAACTATCTCTTTCATAATATCATATGTATATAAACCATCTCTTAATGTAATATCAACTTATTGATCACAACCTTAAGATATTCATTTATATGTTCAATATATATTTCTTTTCAATTAATCTTTCATACATACAACATTAATTCAACAATTTTCATTTTGTCAAAATATCATATATCATCATAATTTGAATACAATCTTATTTATCATATATTTCTAATAATTTTTTCATATTATTTATAATATCAATTTTCATACAGTTTTCATATTGGTCTCGTTTACTAAAAGTAAATCTAACTCAATTAGTATCACTTAAAACTACTATTGGACAACTTCATCTCTTTTTACGATATTTTCAGCAATTCCACCCGATTGCTGAATACAAACACCTATCATAACATCTTTATTATAGTTTCTATCTTATTCTTCATTTATTCTATATCTCATACTTTCAAATTTTTTACCAAATTTATGGTAAATTCATGTATGCATAAATTCAATACTATCAATCAAAATTATTTTCTTTCTGTTCAAATCGAAATTCAAAACATCTTTTTAAGAATAGTAGAAGAACAATCTATAAAAATTCATTTTTTCACAATAAAATTCATATTGTTACATTTTTCAAAGCTTTCCTCGAATTTCTTGAAAATTCTCTGGTAAATTTCAACAAATTTCAATATTTAATTATCAAATCTTTCAATCCCAAGTGTTTATCAATGTTTTTCAGTCTTTTTCTAGAGAGAGTGAAATCTTAGAGAGAAACGGATTTTGTAAACTGATTTTCAACAAAATGATTTTATAAATGTTTTCGGTCTGACCAGTCAGCTACCTAGTCGATCGGTTTAGATTTTTAAAATTTTTAAAAATGCCATCAAACCAACCATTGACCACCTGTTGACCAGTCAGTTGGCTGCCTAATCGACTGGTTCACCTACCAATCGGCTACCTAGCCGACTAGTCCAACCTTTTGAAAAAATTTCTCTTCTTCCTTCCAAAAATTATAGAAAAATGAAATTTTTTTCGTTTCAAAATATTTTTCTTAACTTTATTCCACATTTTTTTTCAATATTCTTTCAATTACACATCCAATTTTTCATAAAATTGAAGTACTTTTCTTTTTCAATATTTTTTTAACTCTTTTCAAAAAAAAATTCAATGTCATTCTTTCAAATTCGACAGTCGATCTTTCATGTATACATATTTAATTCAACATAAATATTAAATTACTTCTTTATTCTTACTTTGTAAATATTACAAAAATCATCTCACTATTAAATAAAAAACATATATTATTTTTTTACCTTTTAAGCCATTCAATAATAAAATGATCTCCTAATCTATGTATTTTTCATGATCAATAACTTATCTCAGAGCAAAAGTTCTTTTTGACGAGTTAAACGGTACTTATCATCCACCAAAGACAAATAACCATGTGTCATGCCTCAAGATATGACGTGTGGCCCGTTCTCCCAAGGCAAGCTCAGGACTGCGAAACACATGGATTCTTGGCAAAGCCTTGACGGTCGAGTTCCACACTAAGACTTCTCGAAATTCAACAAATATAAATACGAGCTCGTCATATCGCGTGAATAATTTAAATTTTTTGTTGTTATTTTTGTCTTAATCTATCCGTTATTGTTCAAGCTTTTCGGACAAATGTTATAACTGATGAGATGGGTAATAGTGATCAACCATTTGAACAATTATCTATCACCACTCTTTAAACCTCGAAACCAACCGTGATGGAACACATCAAATTTATATATGATCATTCACGTACAGTTGCATTGAAAAAAAGTTAAAACAATAGCCTAGTAACAATAATTGTCAGGTATTAGGTCTCTCTTTTTTGGTACAACACCCTGTATATATATAAGTAACACTACTTAGCTATACTGTTGTATATATCCATATAATTGTTGCACTGTCTGGTCTGGTTAATTCTAGTACTGTAGTAGTTACCATTTAGTTAAGTAATAAAATAGATAATTACTTCTCTACAGGTACTTTGGTCTAACTTCAAGGTATCCTAAAAGGAAGTTTGTTATGTTATATGAGTGCTACTTGAACAAGTTCTGGGTGCTTCTCCTTTCACGGATAGTACACTCTGTTTGTGGCATGCAATTTAATTAATGGGTAGTTTAAAAGAAAATCACCTTCGACGTGAAGTTTCATTTGTTAATTAACTTCTTCTTTTGAGTTCTTAACTACCATACGATCATGGTTTCTATTCTATATGAAATGAAGAACGTTGTTGTGGACTGAGAATCCATTTGAAAAACAAAGTCGAAGAAAAAGTGAAGCACTTACAAACTATTATAGAGCTTATTGACCAGCATTTTGTTGCAGAGCACAACTTAATTGTTAGAATTGAGATCTTAATGTTAGAGTTGATGCATACTTCACGGGATCAGATCTGTAAAACTTTAGACGAATACGGGGTCTCGCTCTCCAAAGAGCATGCAGCGCTTCCGAAACTTTTAGGTCATATACATGAGTTGGGTTTGATTTTTTACTTGACGGTTTGAGCTTAGACCCATGAAAAGCCGTAGTTCTGCAGCATAATGAAAATCTTAATTAAGACGTCTTAAATTGCATATAAATATTCTTTATATATTGAGCATATATTGTAAAAGACAGATTTGTGAGGTTGATAAAATAAACTTTTGGTAAGATGTAACTTTATTATTTGAATGAATCTGCGTAAATTTTATTTTATTTTTTATTTATAATTTATGTAATTGACAAGTCTCAAATCGTTCACTTAAAACATATCATGTTCAAAGTATTATTTATTTTGTAATCCACAGTCGAGATAATATGTATAGGCAGTACAGCACCTTAGGCCATGTGCTTGTCAAGGACAGGCTTGTGAAATCACACACCAGCTGCAAATTTTAGTACGTGAAAATGAATTATAACGAGTTATTGACATGTGTGCATCTTCGACGAAGTTGTGGCACTGGTACCTTGCGAGGGTCAGGCTCGTTCAAGGGAGGCTGTGATGAACCTCACGCTTCATCATCCAGCCTAAGTTTTTCAAGCAGTTCTTAGTAGCTTTTGAGGGATATATGTGATTATTCCTGTCATTCGTAACTTGGTTCATTTTTATGCATGTAGACCCTGGATAGTCCACATGTATTTGATGGAGGTGATGGATTTCCTTATCAACCGATCAAAATGTCATTACATGTTTTGAATGATAATATCTAACACGTACTTTCTTTCATTCATCCAATTTTGTCAAGAAAGTTCATTTGTAATTCCAACGAGATCCGTTAGAAATTTCGGGTGACAAAAAAGTTTTTTACAGTTTTTTTTTGCCACTTGTCAAGGTTGGAGATATATGAATGAGATGTTTTCTGTTTATGCGCCATTATCTTTACTAGTTTTGTACCTGGCGATGCATAGAGTTAGTTCATTTAATTATATTATGTGTATTGTGTGCTAAAATTTTTTTTAGTTAAAATAATAACAAAAAATAAAACATACAAAATTTGAAATTTGAAATTTTGAAATTAATAATTTGAATTTATTTTTCATTTCTATTTTTTTTAACACTTTCTTAAGTAATTTATACATTCTTAACATATTTTAAAAAATAACACTTTTCTTTTCAATATAATATTAAAGAAGTTTGAAAATAATTTTTTTATATATTTTTAAATATTATGTTGAATATAATTTTTTTTAAATTTATATTAAGAATACACAAATTTTAAAAATTAAAAAAAAAATATTTTTCACAATAAAACACACCCTAAAATTAAGCCTCATCACATCGCAAAGTAAATTTATGATGGATTTGAAGAACTGAAAAATCTAAGGGTAATAGAGATATTAATACTTCTACTTTCTAGAACTTGGTTATTCCATATAATTGTCAATTTCAATAATAATAAAAAAGCGAACATTAAAATTAGAATACACCAGAAATTGACTCAGAAAAAAATTGCAATTCCACCACACTAGAGTATATGGCAGGCTGATACGTTGCAAAAATACAAACTCAACAAAACACATTGTCTTCTATCGTTGCAAAAAAAGTTCAATTCAATAAAAATTATTGTCAAATATGTTGTTGTCAGTGTTATTATGTATGCACATTGAACACTGACAAGGCAACGACTTGATAAATCTATAGATTTTATTATTATTTTATACATAGAATGAACTGTTAGAAAAAAAAAATTATTTAAAATGATATTAAAGAGTTGTTTGAAAACCCAAAATGCATTAGTTTAAATCTAAATATTGTGAATTAAACAGAAATGTGTGATTTAAATTTAAAGGTTATAATTTAAATAAAAATATGTCAGATTTTTTAAATATGATTTGGTCTTTTAAAAACTAATAGATGTGATCGTAGGCTCTCATTAAATCTGAAAAAAAAAATCATGTCTTTTCAACTGAAAAAACATGACTTTCCATAACTATTTGAAAATGTGCTTCTATACCTATAAATACTCATCACTCCCCACTTCAAAAACAATTCATTTTTCACTCTTTATTCTCTCATTTTCTCTAAAAAAATTATGTCGTAATATTTCAGTATTTCAAAGCAGAATTAAATTGGAAGTTTTTCAAATTTTGCTATCTGCAGACTTCAAGTTTGAAACTTGGTTGTATCCTGGAGGATTATTCGTCTGTAACCCATAGCAAACTTGTTTATACAAGTGGGGACGAATAAAGCCTTAAAGACAGTGATTAATTCACACTTTTAAGTTTTAATTCTCATATTCTGTTCTCGTTTAGAAAAATTTAGAACAATTTTAAGGCTTTATTTATATCCAACAAAATGGAGACAAAATCATTCAAGGTGATGAATCAAGACTTCGTCAAGCTAGACAGATTCGATGGATATAATTTCAACTGATGGCAAGACAATATTATGTTTTTGCTTACTGCGTTGAAAATTTATGGATCATAATCTATAGCTCATTCCTGATGATCCAGTATCTAAGGAAAGAGAGCAATCTCAAACAATTGTGATCGAACAACTACAGAAAGAAAATAAGAAAAGAGAGGATATCGCTTGTATGATCTATTCATTGACATCAAATCTATGAAATCAATATTTGATTAATTTCCTGCGAAACCAAAAAGTACACTTAAATTTTTTTTTTCTGCGCACTTGTTTACACAAACATTAAAGTGAAGATGGTTTGTGATTTTAAAGAGACTAAATTTTAAGTTTGCGTGCATATATAAGAGATGAGGTTTAACTAGGAAAACTTTTGATTGCAACAATAATTTTGAATTATTGCAAGTAAAGCGACTGGCAATAAAATTTCATTTAAAAATATATCATGTCCTTTAAGGTCTTGTTTTATTTGTCATGGTTGTTCTGATACTCCTTACATAAAAAGAAAGATAATTTGCTTTTGCATGCAATGGTATGCAAATTTAATTATTTGAAAACGAAAGTGGATGTGCAATATATATGAGGATGGCAATAACATATCAATTCGTTTCGTTGGATTTGTTAAAACTATGAGGTCATTTGGCTGGTATGCATTTAAATTTATAAATGTTATTTGGTTAATTAAATTATTTAGTGACATTATAAATTTACATGAAATATTAAATTGAGATTTATTATAAATTTATAGTAAAAGTCACTATGAACATTTATTGTTATAGCTTAATTGTGTGCATGATTTGTTGTCCAATAAATTTTGACATGAAAAAACATGGTGATATATCTATATAGTTAGAATGATGTAATATTTCTAGATCTATTTGTAGAAATACATGTTCAAATAACAGTATCTTGCTTTAGATGTTACTATTGCATATATGTATGAAGTGTTTATATTTAAAAGATAACATGAATATGAGTAAGATTGTGTTGAAGCACATTGATAGGAGTTGTTGTGTGTGTGTATGAAAACTAACGTGGTAGGTACATATGTGAGAAAATTTAATTATAGATACACATGAAATATAATTACTTGTTGATCATGTTAATCTAAATGTTTGATGGTATTTTAGAATAAGGGGGTTTAAAATTTCAAATATTTATGTTATATATATATATATATTATATATATATATATTTATTTAAGTACTTATAAGTTATAGAAAAGCAGAAAATTGAGTTTATTAGAACCCTTTAAGTGTGGGGGTATTTGGAATAATATAGAGTCCAAATCCTAAAAGAAAAATAAAGTAAGAAAGCATTGTAGGGTTATGCTTTGAGTCCTTAATAGTGCATTATGAGAATGTACAAAATTAGTAGAATCCTTTGTTATCTAAGTGAAACTATTATTTGATATGAACCAGTTGTATCAAGAGGATACATCGATGTCATGGTAATCCACTAGTATCAAGAGGATACATTGATGTTAGTCGGATGATGAGAGTGGGAGATATAAAATACCCAAGAGGAGGTAATGTCTCTTGAAAGAGAAAGAGAGAAACATGTATGTTTCATACAATGAAATTCGAATTAATTGCCTCGACAACAATTGAAAAAAAATGCTAAATGTATTAATTGAAAAAAATGTATTGTTGGAAATAAATATTATGGCCACATCCTATGCATTTAAAATCCATACTTTGTGATAATAAAGTTTTGTGAGAGGTGCCTTAAATAGTAAGTCTAGACATATCAGTCTTAAACATGAGTATTTAGGACAATTGATATAAGATGGTATCATTACAACTGTCTATGTAAAGTCAAGTAAGAACTTTGATGATCCACTTACTAAGGCACTCGCAAGAGACATAGTAAGTAATACATCCAGAGAGATGAATCTTAAACCATTTAAAAGTCAACAGTGATGGCAACCCAACCTAATGCTAGTACATCATTAGTCCTAGGTTTTAATGGGTAATAACATGTTACTGTGATTGACTGTTGATATTGTCACAAAGTTGGCCCATAATTGAGAAAGATAATATCGTTCATTACGTTTTAGAGGATGAGTTAAACTCTTAATGAAGTTATAAAATGCGTTCTAGTAACGGAAACACAATAAGAACTTCACCTATATGAACGAAGGAGTGGTGCCGCTTCTTATAGAGAGTTATGGTTTGCTTTCTTGAGGCTCATGAAACCAGGATATAGCACATGGCCATAATAGTGCTAAGTGAAAATAAATTATCACCGAAATAAGAGAATTGTATGTGTGTGGTGGCTCTGATCGTATCACATAGGAATGATGGTTTAATCTAAAAGACATCATTCATTTTGATATGACTTTGAGTTGTTTACACTAATAGAAGTTTTAAATCGAAATATACCTTCTTTATGCATACAAGACTTGGAGATATAGTGACAATATTTTTCAAAATTGGTTTTTCAAACAAATGGGATTTTAGAAAGAAAAAATCATTTAGAATGATATTAAATGATTGGTTGAAAACCCAAAAAGGTATTAGTTTAAATCTAAAAGTTGTGATTTAAACAAAAATGTGTGATTTAAATTTAAAGTGTGTGATTTAAATCTAAAAGTTGTGATTTAAACAAAAAAGTATCAGATTTTTTAAATATTTTTAAATTGACACGATTTGGTCCGTTAAAAACTAACAGACATGATCGTAAGGCTCTCATTAAATCTGAAAAAATCGTGTCTTTCCAATTGGAAAAACGTAACTTTCCAGAACTATTTGGAAATGTACTTCTACACTTATAAATACCCCTCACTCCCCACTTCAAAAATAATTCATTTTTCATTCTCTTTTTTTCTTTTTTTCTCTGAAAAATTCTGTCATAATATTTAAGTATTTCAAAGTAGAATTAAATTGGAAGTTCTTCAGATTTTGCTGTTTACAGACTTCAAGTTTGAGACTTGATTGTATCCAGGAATACTATTTATCTGTAAGCCATAGGAAACTTATTTATACAAGTGGGGACGAATAAAGTCTTAGAGACAGTGATTAATTCACGCTTCTAATTCTTGATTCTTATATTCTATTTTCGTTTAGAAAAATTTACACAGAGGATGTTATGTTCAAATGGAATACACAGAGGATGTTTGAAAATTTATTAAAATACATTTAAATCAATAAATTTAAATCTATTTAAAACAAAAATTGCTTGAATTTATTAAATTAATTTCTTAACATAACCATAATAGCTAGCCTTGTGACTGTTTTTTCCTCTAGGGAAAAGCCATGCAGAGTTGCTAGTTTCAGTAAATAGACAGCAATGTCTATCTAAGGAGAAGAAGGGGATAGAGGCAGCAATAGAGCAAAGTCCATACCATGCAAGTTGACATGTCTTTTTTCCTTCACGTGTTTTTTAGAGACTTTCAGTCAATCTAAACTAATTATGGTGGGTGCGTTAAGTGATTTTATAATTTTCCCAATTAAAACTGTTCAGTTTTTTATCACATAAATTTCTTGAACTTTTGAGTTTTGACAGCAATGTCCATATGACCTTAAAGTCAACTTACGTCATTTAAGCCGGACAAAATGTGTGAAATGAAAATTCTCATTTACCCCTGACCTTTTAAAATAATTACACATTTATTATATCCAACCGGTATCTTTCATAAGTAAATGTCAGTCTTTGGTATTTTGACAACTAAAAACTCCACTTATGCACATTTTCCAAATAATCAAATAAGCTTACATTTTTAAATCATATAAAGTTTTGATAATTTAAATTGCACTTAACTCACACCCAAATAATGCTTATAACACGAGAGAATCCAAAAAAGTTCAAATTCATTAACTCATATCATAATTAAATTAAAAAACTAATTAATCAAAATTGAAATTGTATCTATGAGATAAATTTAAATGATGTATCATCATAAAAAGCACCAACACAAAGAATCCGAACTACAGAAGATCCAAAATCCAAATCCTTTGATTACAGTTTGGCCCTTGGGCTTTTATTTATCCCTTTTGGTCGATTTGCTTTTCTATTTTAATTCATAAGCCCATTATTCATTTGAATTGATTGTCGTCTTCTGAAAAAGCTCAAAAAAAAGGCCACAGGCCCATCGTTTGCTTAAACAGACATTTAGTCCATTTAGTTTAATTTCGGGCTTTGGGCCTATTTTGTATCTAACTGGCCAATTGGTTTTTTTTGGCGGGAGGGAGGGAGGGGTGGAGAGAGTTTTCGAAAACTTAAAAATAAGTATAAAATGGGTTATGAGCTCAGAAAAAAGTATAAAAGGGGTTGTGAAGCTCAGGAAAAAAAGAGAGCCCTTCCTAAAATATAAAGGTTTTCTCGCAGATCTCTAAATTTCTTGAAATACACTGAAGATTCAGTTTACAAGTAAAGTTTCTTTTATTTATCTGATCATATGATAGTTTGACTGAAATTTGCTGCGAATCATCTTTGTCCTTGAATATTCATAGGATTTGATTAACTTCTATATTGATGCTAGAGTCTTGATCTTAATATCATTTCATTTGTTTTGTCTATCCACTTTTAATCTTTGGATTCTTAGATTTGATAATACTTGTTAATGAATATATCCATTTGATGTAATTCTTGCTTTCTTTTGTACGGATTCATTTTTGTTTGGAAAAAGTGAAATGATTAGGAGTTTAATCCTCAAGTCTATGATTAGGAAAAAGTGTAATGCTCTTGGTTGTTCAAATGAATGAATCTAAATCAGAAAACCGTTTATAGAACATTTTCTGAGGTCTTTATATATGAACTTTCAATTTTGATTACCAATTTTCTTCGTTCTGGTTGGTTTAATTTTTTAATTAATGATGCGTGCATGAAAGTTTGAGTTAATGTTAGCTCAATACATTGTTTAAAGTGCTAAGCAATTTGTGGTATATGCTATCAGGTTAGAGTGTTTCCTCAAGACTTGATTTCTGTTTTGAGGTTAAAAAAAAGATGAGTTAGAATCATGGCATTGTGTTTGATCTAAATTTGGAAGGAAGTTCTGTTTATTTCAAAATTTATTTGTTGATTGAACTAAAAAAAAAGGATGAGCTGAATTATGGCTTGTGATTTGATTCAAAATATATTTACGTGTCTGTGCTTGTTTGTATCATGCTTGATTAATGGTAAACGAGTTTCTTATGGTTCTTGCATTTTTCTTTTGTTATGCATAATCCACTTTCTGTTGGAAGAAAAATAAGGATCAAGATTGCTAATTACGGTTTTGCGGCGCTGTGCATGTGTAGAAGACTTGATTCAAACATCTGTTACTACATTGGTTTTAGTGTTTTGATATAATCCTTGTTGTGTATGGTCTGGGCTGTTTGGGTTATTTAGCCCTGTATTTGGTTCAATTGGAGGGTAACTATTGATGTGGCTTATATGATTGGATTGTATTTTGGGTTTAATGTGTTTGGGCTTGTACTGTTAATCATGTGAGATTTACTAGATGGTACTTGGGCCTAAATAACACGTGGCTAGATATTGATGAATTTGTCTCTGTTTGGCTCTTGCACTTCGTATTTTGAAGGTTCATTGTCAGTCTCAAGTAAAAATGTTGTTAAATCTTAGCCTTGTGGTAATAGCGAAGAAGGTTGAAAGGGATACAGTGATAATGAACACAAGAAAGGCTTGTATCGCGTGACTAAAGTCAATGCAGGGGCAACGGAAGTGGAAAATGCTATTGCTGGAAGACTTTAGCAACAAATTGTGAGGGTCATGTGTTTTCCAATTAAAATAGAAATGGCTAAATACATGAGATTCTCAAGTAGATAAAAGGGAAAAAATATTCATTCTACTTTTAGTAAGCTTACATGTCTAAGTAACATATTTGCCCAAATGAAAACAACATTAACCTGGCTGAGATGTTACAACATCTATATAAACCTGGCTAGTTCTCGATATCAATATATTTTGAGTCTTGTGATAATATTTACAGGCACGCCGATTATGGAAAACCTTAAGTTTCAATGTCTTACACTTGAAGATCATGAAACAACTGATTCGACAAAGGTTGATTTCAATTTAGATTTCGCATTCACGTCTCAATTTGTTATCATCAAAGTCTCACAAAGAAAAATGTAATGAATCAATCTTAGAAACTTTTTATGATCTCTATTTAAGTTCATTTATCAATCATGGCATGAATAAAAATTTGAACTCATTCTCCATTTATATTGATCTCTCCCTCGTAAAACACTTTATTGTTCCAATGTTCCAATATTAATTAATAAACTCGTGGAAGTTGAGTGGTATCACTGCATTAGCATCTAATGGAGAGCACAAGGTTTGGACATGGGTGGGGGATTGGTGGAGTACTGGACAAGTATATTAATAGTGAAACTCATTTACAACCTTGTTATTTTAATTACAATTTTCGTTTTTTGATTATTTCTTCTTTCTTTAGGTCACTACAAAGAGTCCTCCACTTGGTAATGTGCAAGGGTTGTAAGAATGACCAATGAAAAAGCTAATGTACCTGAACTTGCCAAACCATGTTTCTCACTTGATGAGAACCATCTTCTTTCAGCATCTGGTGGAATAATATCAGTATGTAGTTTAGAAAGATTTGAGGTAATTTTGATTAATATTATACAACATGCACATATCACGTGTAATTGACTTATCATATTTGTTCTAATACAATTTTTTTTTTTTTTATTTTCTTTCTTCTTTTTTTGGTTTTGGGAGGCGCCGGAATTCTCCTAATAAATATTTGAGGAGTCTTCACGGGGTTGAAACCATCGCCCACGTCAATTGCATGGGTTCCTGCTCAAACGACTTTGTGATGGGAAACCAGAATGCCATCATCGTGATTGCTGATTGTTTTAAAAGAGATGTTGTAAATTTAATTAGCCCAAACTTTTTCTCTCTTGATCTTTAATATAGTACTGGAAAATGTCATTGTTGATGTCGAAAATCTTCTGATGAGTTGGAGGGTTGACATGTTGGATCTGCACAAAGAAAAATAGTGATCTAAAGGATCGTCGGAGGAAGAGGGGGTGATGCGTCCGAATACTCTCCGATGATTAAGTCAATGCAAGAATTTTTAGAGAGAAAATGAGGGTAGTAAAACAGTGATAGTGTTTAGTGACGAATAGAATGAAATTTGCGTACTTTGTACCCTTATTTATATCAACTTAAGGAATCAAATCAATTGCTCACTCGAGACGACGCGGTTCTTAGAATATCACTTCCGTTTGTACGTGTGAAGGGTTTGTTAGTGATAGCAGCTTCATCATTTGCTCTGTTATGTGCCAATCGCCATCATTGTAGCTTTATGGTTCGTTATGAGGTCTTATATGTCATCAGATTATTGGAGTAAGAGTTATTCACGTATCGTTAGATTATCGGAGAGAAAAGTGTCCACATGTCGGGAGAATTATTTATTATATCACCCATTTTTTTCAATTTTTTTTGGACATCCTCTTTTTTGATACTTTAATGCAATTCCAATTGCTTGTTGGGAGGATCTATAGGTCATCATCAGGGTTCAGTCACAAGCCTTGCTTTCTTCTTCTTCTTTTTTCCGGAGTGGAGGTATAATTAGCAGTGTGTATTAGTGCTAACAAAGTTTTTTTTAACTTAATTTCTCTATGTTCACGTCTTTTTTCAGATTTGTGTTTGGAGTATATATCACAGGCGGTGGATAAATCCAAGAAAAAGATCTTACCGGAAGTGGGAAAAGATGGCAAATGTGGATCTACAATCACCAGCAACCCATATAGAGTTATCTTCGCTTGGAGATATATATCTACTTGTGGTTCAAGAAAAACAACTCATCCTTCCGACTTGTATGGAGCTGAAGAATCCTGGTTGCAATGCGAATATAAAATATGTGAAATGAACTCTGTTTTTTGCTTGTAACTTTTCTTTTTAAATTTGGTTGATGGCATTTGTTAATATTTTGTGCAGTGGGAGTCAGAGGTCAGAATCACACATGCAACTTATTCTGGTGATCGTCGAAAATTAATGGATTTTTGCATGCTCCGAGGAAGGAGACATATATGTTCTTAGTGAACTTCTTGTGATTAGGAGGAACATATATTTGAATGTGAACACAATAGTTTCCAGTCCCATACCGTATCCTCTGGTGGTTGCTGCTTATCCTTCAATACCATACCAATTTGCTCTGGGGTTGTCAAATGGAACTGTATGCCTTTTGGAGCCGATTGAAGCAGATGCTACAAAAAGCAATGATGCAGGGATGCAGGACCTAGCACTAGCACTAGCACCACCCTGGCTTAAGCATGTAGATAATCAGCAGCAGGTTTTTCTTTTTCTCCTTAATATCCATCAAGTACTTTTTAAGATCTGGTTATAGGTTCGGTTTTTTTTCTCTTTTCTTTTTAACACTTCACACGTGGACATTTAGTGGACGGGTTTGGTTTTACTATATGATGAAAATGGAAACATTAGTGGTATATGTTAAGCTTCTATATTGTTTTGTTGTTGGAGTAGCGGTGCATGGTTGAGATCTCATTGCCTTTTAAGATCTTTCTTTTTATGCATTCATCATCACATATTATAAGAGCCCATCAAAGATAATCCATCAAAAATCAAATGAGGCCCAACCGCCCAATGCTCACTGACTCTCTCTTGATGGTTACCCTTAATTTAGCCCAAGTTAGAATTGGGCAATTGGCCTTATCTCTTTGAAGAGTCTTGATTTGAGTTGATGCCCAACCACACCAAAAGCAAAAGTCTCAACAGTAAAAAGCTATATGACCAAACAAAATAATATAAAAATTCTCCAATGGCTGGTTTTGTTGCTACCATCTACCATCTTTGGCTTGAGACAGGGACTTGAGAGGGACAAGAACAATAGGGTCTCTAGGAAAATTGCAAACTGGAATTTAAGCTGTTGATTGTATTCTTTATTGTTTGCTGGTTGAGGTTTGGTGATTTTAGTTTGGTGCTTGTGACAATTCACGTCCCGTATAAAATATATATATTTCTTTATAATTGGAGGAATTCTTTTTTAGATTAAAGTATTGTCTTGAAAAAAAATTGGCATCTATTGATCTAAGTTTACCACTGTGTCCATCCAATGTAATTGCTCCTTTGTTGTCCCAGCATCTAAGAGCCAGAGGCTTGATATAACTGGCTAAAAATCTATCATTATGTGGTAGCATGAATTATCAAGGCCATGTGCAGGGGTAATATTAGTCACCCTAAACCATTTTTTTTAATATAAATGTAAAGCTTTTATTTATCCAAAGAGAACAGTAGAACAAGGGAAAGTTTGCTATAAAGAAAATAAAACAAAGCTAAGAATCAGATTCAAAGCTAACTCTCTGTCCGCAAAATTCATAAAATTTCAGACTTAAAAATTTATATCTAAATCAAATGTAATAGAATTGAAAACAAAGTCACAACTATGTCAATTTCGATTCTCTCAATTTTAAGATGAAACTTTAAACTCAAGCATTTTTTAACTTTTCTATTGGACAATATTTTACCATCCAATAAAAACAAGACAATATAAACAATATAATGAACCACATTTTATTGAATTTTTAAAAAATGATATGATATTGTTTTTATTTGATAGTAAAATCTTATCCATTCAAAACAATTGAAAGGTTAAAATATACTTAATTTGAGTCAGAAGCTTTTGAGAACCAAAATTGGCAGTCTAGAGTTCTTCTCTTGTCAGATGTGATAACTGAAGGAACGTTATGAAAACTCGAGGTAGATAATAGGAGGATTTTTCCCTTTGATATATTTGAATTATCGAGGCTCTGTGCAGGGTATTATTGGTGACCTTGAAATTACTACCCAAAGCAAACTATCGAATAACTTCAATATAAATTATTATTTAGTAAATGAAAGATAGGCATGCATCCATGTCAAACATACAGTAGTAAATAGTAATACATATGTATGGAGCTTTTTATATCCCTTCCTTTATGCATAAGCTTTTGTTATTACCTTGTTTGCTTGAGGAAAAGATGCGTCAATTGAGGGAATTCATGAAAATGAAAAAAGAAAAGTTATACAGATCTAACTCTAAAAATGACTGCTTGATAAGAACCTGTGATTTTCTTTATCACCAAGCATGGCACCTGTAATTATTAGATGTAGACATTGTTTGTTTCACAGCTCAGCTGTCTTAGTTAATACCCTGATCAAACAAGTTAGTTATGTGACTTTGTATGCCAATTTTACCAATCGAAATATAGTGACGTTATAACCAATGACGTAGGCCAAGGGAAAGTAATTAAGAACCAGAAAGAGGTTCATTCTTTTAACATGTAGTTGCAAAACACGAAGTAGGCCAAGGGATTATAATTCTGTGTAGAAAGAAAGCCAAGGGTTGACTTGAAGAGAAAGGAGGTCAAGGAAATTGATTGTCTTTGACATCACTCTAAATTGGCTGTTCTGCTCTAACAACTGGTCATATCAAAGTAGCTATTAAATTTTTTACTCCTCTTTTAAACTATACAATTTCTATCACCTAATCGACCAGACACCCATATCTCACTTCTATATATATACTCTACATTGTAAGCTTTAATATCGAACCAACTGGTCATATCAAAGTAGATTCTCTTAACCTGAATTATCTAAAGGAAAGAGAGAGAGTGAGGAAAAAAAATGGGGACTTCACTTCTTCCATCACCAACATTTTTGGGAGCTTTACTCTTCGCATTCATTACAGTAGGCTGTCTTCTTCCTAAGTCTGTACTTGGGATGACTAGACACTACAAGTTTGATGTATGTGTTAAAATGAGACAAGCTAATCACCAATGCAAATAAGTTTTTTTTATTAAGTTCACTTTTCTTTTCTTCTCTCCAATATTGTATAATGTTCTATCAACATATTTTGCAGATCAAGTTGCATAATGTTACACGTTTGTGCCACACTAAAAGCATTGTATCAGTAAATGGGCAGTTTCCAGGACCTCGCATTGTAGCAAGGGAGGGTGACCGGCTTCTGATAAAAGTGGTTAACCATGTCCCTAACAATATCTCCCTCCACTGGTATATCAACCTATTTAACATTATGTAACCATTAATTTCAAGATAGTCATAACCAGAATTAAAAGCTCTGGTTTCTCTGAAACAGGCATGGAATTCGACAACTTCGAACAGGGTGGGCTGATGGACCAGCATATGTGACTCAGTGTCCTATACAAACTGGGCAGAGCTATGTGTACAACTTCACAATTGTTGGCCAAAGAGGAACCCTTTTCTGGCATGCCCATATTTCATGGCTAAGATCAACTGTCTATGGTCCTATAGTCATTTTCCCCAAGCCAGGCGTTCCTTACCCATTTGCCAAACCTTACAAGGAAGTTCCAATTATCTTTGGTAAGTAACTACTGACAAACAAATTGATAGTATTTACATGTGCTTTGCATATTTGATAATGAAGATTTGCTAACACATACCATTGAGCACTGCAGGAGAGTGGTTCAATGCAGATCCTGAGGCAATAATTAGCCAGGCACTCCAAACAGGTGGTGGTCCAAATGTCTCTGATGCCTATACTATGAATGGACTTCCAGGGCCATTATATAACTGCTCTGTTAAAGGTATCAAATAAACGCTGTAACGAGACATAAATTGCCCATGTTACATTTTCATTTGATTTAATTTTGAAACAAATGGGTTTTCGGCAGATACATTCAAGCTGAAGGTAAATGCTGGCAAGACATACCTTCTTCGCCTAATCAACGCTGCACTAAACGATGAGCTCTTCTTCAGCGTAGCAAACCACACACTCACAGTTGTTGAAGCTGATGCTATCTATGTCAAACCTTTTGAGACCGAAACACTTCTCATTGCCCCTGGACAGACCACAAATGTGCTTCTCAAAACTAAACCTCACTTCCCAAATGCCACATTTTTCATGACTGCAAGACCATATGTCACAGGCCTAGGCACTTTTGATAACTCAACTGTTGCTGGTATTTTAGAATATAAGTTATCACCCAATACCCTTCGGTCAAGGGTCTCAATTAAAACCCTTCCACTCTTTAAACCAGTCCTTCCTCCTCTAAATGACACTTCTTTTGCTACGAATTTTACAAATAAACTTCATAGCTTAGCAAGTATACAATTTCCTGCCAATGTGCCCCAGAAGGTTGATAAGCAATTTTTCTTCACTGTAGGCCTAGGAACTAATCCATGCCAGCATAACAGAACCTGTCAAGGACCTAACGGAACCATGTTTGCAGCCTCAGTGAACAATATATCTTTTGCAATGCCAACCACAGCTCTCCTTCCAGCACACTTTTTTAGCCAATCAAATGGTGTTTACACCACTGATTTTCCAAGTGATCCGATTATTCCATTCAATTATACAGGCACCCCACCAAACGATACTATGGTTAGCAATGGAACAAAGCTAGTAGTGCTTCCTTTTAACACTAGTGTGGAGCTAGTAATGCAGGACACAAGCATACTTGGTGCTGAGAGTCACCCACTTCACTTGCACGGCTTCAATTTTTTCATTGTTGGTCAAGGTTTTGGAAATTTTGATCCAAACAAGGATCCTGCAAACTTCAATCTAATTGACCCTGTGGAGAGGAACACTGTGGGTGTGCCCTCTGGCGGTTGGGCAGCAATTCGGTTTCTAGCAGACAACCCAGGTAATTTAAAAAATGAGCAGACTAATATAATGCAGAAGATAACATGTTATTGCTGAAAATATTATCAAAAATTATGCACACGGTCCACAGATAATTTTTTTTTTGGATAAGTAAAAGAGTGCACATATAAAAATAAAATTTAACAAAACTTGTAAACATGACCAAGTAAAACGCATGCCCCATTCAAATTGATGGACATTGAAATTAGAAAAAAAGCCTTGTTTCCAGTTACATGGTGGTTATCTCTAACAAAACAAATTGATGCAAGTTTTTTGAAAATTTAATTTTATTATTAAAACAAATCACATATCCAGCCAAAAAGAGATGTCACATTGAATTAACAAAGGTTATCAATTTTGTATTTGCTTACCTGTTCTGAGTTGATTATGACCACAACCCCGTGTCTACAGGAGTGTGGTTCATGCATTGCCACCTGGAAGTCCACACCAGCTGGGGTCTGAAAATGGCTTGGATTGTGTTAGATGGAAAACTTCCCAACCAGAAGCTACTTCCTCCGCCAGCAGACCTGCCCAAGTGTTAACAAATATAATAACTTGGTTCACTAAGAGCAGAAATTTCCCTAGTGATTTGAATTCTTTATTTTCTAATTCATTCTTATTATTTAAATCTTTAGCCAATTCAAGTTCAACAATGTTTTTGTTGGTTCACGTAAGAAAGCGAAAGGAGAGTTTTTTTTTTGCGTAACAATATTGCTCAAGGATTGAATTTTTAATTTTCCATTCATCTTTTCAATATATTACTAAGAGAAGCAGAGATATGCCATTCCACATTTATTCTACTGGTCCATTAATTTCCATCTTCTTGCCCTTTCTTTCCACTACCTGTAGGAAATAGCAACGAAGTTGTTTGCTTTTGTTGGTTGTGTGTTTGTAGTTTTCTCTTAGAATATGAATTTGGGTGTTGCACACAGGGCAGGCTATTTAACAAGTCTACATATTATATTGTTGATAGTATCCAATGCTGCTGAAATGAGAAAGTTTTTGATGGACCAGACCAGTACCTTCATATTCCTTCGGCAACTTGTTTTTTGTGTTGGCAATATCAAGTGAACAACAAAAAATACCTCAGCTCGGAAATGAGATTCATGCCCAACTCTAGGCAGAGCATTAAGTGGCCTCACTTTCTGTTCACAATCCTCATCTGCCAGATCTTAAGCCACGGCTTTGTTGCTACGACAGAAAATGTAGAGAGTAGATTATTACACGAATTTCTTTTATGCTATAGCTGTGCCATTACCATGAAAGAAGATGCATTAGTTCCTGAGTAGATTACACCATATAAGAATGCATAAGAGGGGGTGAGATAAGAGGGTGTCTTCATGCTTAAAGGATGAGGAGATAAGATCAGTGGCTGGTAAAAGCTTGCGACTCTCTGATAAGGTCTGCATGCTTACCTCCATTTGGTCAGAAAGAAGCGAACTTTTCAAAGAGAAACATTAAGGGGGAAATGAAATAGATTTCCTTTTAGGACCACCCAAATTTCTCCGAAAATAGATCAGGTTTGAAAAAGAAAACTTTGCAAAACAAGTTAGGTACACTATTTTAGGATAGAAACAGGCAACTCACTAAGACTATATAGAGCTTGCTTTCTTTATTAAAAAAATCGCAAAATAATTTTCTATTGAAGAGGTTGGTGTGAAGGGGGGAAGCAAAAACATCAAACAATCAGAAGAAACAAGTAATTTTCCATTCATTTGCCTCCCCCTTCAAGCAATGGGCAGAAAATGCTCTACAATATTTTTCTTGAAACAAAAAACATGCACTACTTTCTGGTTCAAACATTATATCTATAAAGAAACAATTAAAAGACATGATACTGGAACGCAACCAGAAACTTAAGATATAAACTTATGCCATAAAGTCATCGGACATTATAAATAATTGCTCGAGAGAACAAAAATTACATAAATAATGTTTAAGAACTTCATATACAAATCAGTGCACCATTTAACCAGCCGACGAGGGTCCAGTTTCAGCTTCAACTAGCAAATACAATGCAATCTACATGTTATAAAGTATTTATGCATGTGTGAGACAACCTAGACGATCTTTTATACTTTTTTGGGCCTGGGGAAACCTCTATGACTAAAACTTTAAAGTTTACAGCAAACTAGCACCCAACTCAGGAAGTTTTAACTGCTGAAAAATAAGTAAAACAGGGCAATAATATTTTTTTGATAAATAAAACAGGGGCAATAATATAAAACTCCTTAGGTAACCTCACAAGGCTGAGAGCAAGCCAGCTAAGAGAAACCTTAGGCACAATCCTGTGCTGTAGAGTATTACCTGAATAATATACTAGAAATCCCGTCCAGTCCAGACACAGCCACCAAAATATCCTGCCATATTACTTTACAAGTGAACAGCAAGAAATCTCAACCATATTAAAAAACAAAGCTAGAAAAGTGGGACAAAATGAAATTGGAGGTACTAAAAAGCAGCACCTCCACGTACTTATCCAAAAAAACCTCCAAGTCATAATTTCTGGGTAAAAGCTGAATGTTCAATTGCTGTTTTGCCTCTAAAAGGAGGGGGCTAGAGAGCCATTTCTGAAACCATATTCAGAAATAGTTCCAGGAAAATATATTCTTCCAACAAAATCAGCCTATCATATGATAAATCACATAGAGCCATCAAATGAGGTTTCTCAAGCACCAACATAAAGATCCCTTGCTTCGGGTAACCTTGATAGTCACCAGCCAATCTACTGCTAATCACTGCAAAATCATCATCCCAAATGTTGTATACTTCAAAAGCTATGAAGCAGTCTCAACAATCTAGAACAGAAAGAAGATATATTCTTAGCAAGCCAGCAAAGCATTTTTTTTTCCACAAGTATCAGCAAGTAAAACATATTACCCAAAAAAAATATAAGGTCAGTACCATGGATCGCTGCTAAATACAGGCTATGATTTTTAGCTAAGCAAAAGAAGCACAAGCTTCAACAATGATATTATGGGCCGACAGAAAAACACAAACTTATATTAACTTCATAATAGACATAAGACTTTCAGATTCGACAGGAAAGAAGTTAACGTAGAGAACAAACTACAGTAAGGATCATACAGAAAATACAAACCTCGAACCAGCAAATGGGCAGAGGCAGGGCATCACTCCACTAGTCTTCATAGTGATTTACTTAAATTAATTATACACCCATAATACTGACTTTGCAATCAAGAGAGCATATTTTCAAACTTAAAAAATGTAAGAAAAAAATTGATTCCTCAAATCCAGACACACGCCCTCAAACCCCTGGGACAAAACAAATACAAAAATTTAATGAGAGCTAGACACTTCATGAGGAAAGTTCAGTCCATGCGAGTATGTTATATTGTTTAACTCCATTTGGCATTTGGTTCTTATTATAAATGAGGGGAAATTGGTTGAACATGTTTTAGATACAAAACCATTAGCTTTCCCTTGTCCTTTCCAATATCCAAACAGATCCCCAAATATATCGAGATTCAGCATTGCGTACTACTAGAAAATCATTAGCAAGCTCATTGTCCCAATAACTTCTCCTCGATTTATAATACATTGGGGGCAGTGTTGGATCGTTGGAAAATCATTAGCAAGCTCATTGTCCCAATAACTTCTCCTCGATTTATAATACACTGGGGGCAGTGTTGGATCGTGGTCAAGGCCTACCATCACACACAGCTACTTCTTTGAATATTTACAGATCTCTTCAAAAATTTAGAAGATTCCCTATTAGACCTTGGATTTATCATCTAATCCCATTAGAAACATAGCCATCTGTTAAACAGATATGCATCAAAGAAGAAGTGAACAGAAGAAATGCATCACAAAAGCATGCATAGTAATGGATGCACTTGCATCACAAGATACAACCATAAATCTGAAAGAGGTCTCATGATACCCGCATCGTTTTATGAACAATGTGGTCAGACCGCAGAATTATCATTAAACCTTGAGACAATGGTGTTTTCCTTACTGCAACAGATTTCCCCCTCGAAATTACAAACTTTTTAAAGTGAGCCATTAGCATCCAGTGAGCAAGTATAACTACAAACTAAAGTTCCAACGTGCCTACACTTCTTGGAGGCAACATGCATTCAAAAGATATAGGTATTTTTCATTTAGACAACAACTCAATTGATGCATAAACTCCTCCAAAGAGTTTGTATCAACACTTTTCATAAATGATCAAATTTGTCATGTTTCTTTCAATGGTAATGTTAGTGAAGCACAATTTTCTACATTGATTAAAAGAATACTCAAATGCAATTTTTATTTCGCACATAGCATACACCATGATACCAATTGCACTCAAAATTGATATTAAAAGAAAGATAAAGCAACAAGAGATAACATTAACCATAAATTAATTTCATTGCAATCAATTACTTAAGTTACATAAAGAACATTACCCAACAGAGGTACCAAAAGGAAAACTTCCCAGCCACAGATTGCTTCGAAACCAAACCACATCCAGTCTCCAACAAAAACAGTACCAACAAAAATGCAAAAGTAACCACCATTGCTTAACTATCCCCTTCACTTTTTCTCCTCTTCTTCTTCTTGCTTCGCCGCTCCTCAGAACCAACTTCTCCTCCCTCTTGAAGCCCTTCACTCTTCCTCTTCTTCCACTCCTCCTTTACATATTCTATTTCCATTTTAGCCTCATATTCTATTTTACCAATTTGACCCCCATTTTCCTCAAAATTACCACTATATACCCCAGCATCTTTCTCCTTATTCTTCTTATGTTTATTTCTCTCCCTCTCCATCCCCACATTAGCCTCAACTCTATGATTGCGTTCTTTACCCAACTGACTCGGTTTCTCTCCACTCTTGATTTCAATCTTGACCCCAGCACTCTCACCCTCATTTTCCACAATATTACCAATTTCGCCCCTCCCCTTCCCCCTCTCCTTTTTTTGCTTCCTCCTTTCACTACTATCCCCCACCCCATGAATCCGTCCCTGACTCAACTCGGCAAGTTGACTCAGCTCTTCATTAGCACCAATGCTACGGGTAGGGTTATTTTCTTGGATGACATCAGAACTGGATCTGATGTGCTTGCGTTGGGACTTTGAAGGGGACTTTAGTTCCTTGTGGTGGAGAGTCAACTCGTTGAAAGCAATGGAGGCGCGTCGAATGTAGGCTCCGATGGCTTGAGAAGTGCCATTGTTGGCAGAAGCAAACTTGGAGAGGATGGAGGCCGCTTTGGAGAGAGAAATTGAAGTTGTGGAGATGACTTTGGCTGAAACTGTCTTCATTTAGGTAGGTTAAGGTTAGGTATTGTTTTCTTGCGTAGAATCTAGGGTTGGAAATTTGAGAAGAGAGAGTGAAGATATGGTTTAGTTTAAGGAGTTCCTGTCAAAGAGAACCAATAAATAAGCACACCAACCGACAGAAGGAAAATAAAAAAAAATTAAAAAAGCAAAAGGGTAAAATTGAGATACAAAAGTACCATCACATAGTACCCCATCAATTAGGGGTCTTACTTTTACAGTGGTAAGCATGGGTTGGGTTGGCCTAAAAATTCAGCACAAACCAATTATACCAGGTTGGAAAAATACCGACCCAACTTGATCTCCACTAATGGCCATAGATTAGGATCAACAAACTCCTTAACAATTAACCCATGTATTATTACTGACTAGCAACGTCTTTTATCAGAAATTTATAATAAAAAATTATCAAAATACTGACTAGCAACTCTCAGCATTTGATTGTAGCTCTTTTCTTCAACTTGCAAGCATAATTTTGAAAGAAGACAACTAATATGGACATTAACAAAACAACAGCAAGACCAGAAAGAAAAAAAAACAGAACAACAAACCACCCACAACAGCACCCCAAACTATCAAGTAAATAGAATTCTCAGCAGCCAAGACCATAAAAAAAAAAAAAAAGCAATTTAGACCCAGCTAAAAACGAAGATAGAGTCAGAACCAAACAGCAGGTGGACAAATCGCCAAATCGAACAGATGTTGAACAGAAAATACTTACAAGATTGAATATAAATTGTCCAAATAGATATCAAGAATGTATCTACTCTGCTCGAATAAATTATCCATTGCTGCTAGTGACAAATCTACGTGCAAGACAGAAAGAGAGTTGCAGTTTATAATTTATAGGGAGGAGTTAGAAGTTTATCTTACCTATGGTGATCGGCGGGGAAGGCTGGGCAGACCGGCAGCAGTGGATGAGCAGAGTGGGTACCGCGCGAGAGGGACGAGGGAGTTAGGAAGGGTTAGGTTGTAAGGGGGCGTTTGATTGATTTGGTAAAGCTAGGGTCAGTTTTAAACATATATATATATACACACACGTGTGTATGTATATACCGTTCTTTCTTTTTTTACTGGCAAAAAAACTATGTACAGGGCTAGTTTTAAAACACACACATACGTTAAGTTTTTTCTTCACTGAAAAGAAACTATTGACAAGTGAGCATAAAAAAATCAGTGTATAAATAATTATGTTTAATAAATATAATTATATTAATTGGGTAATCGATTTGGATCAAGTTAAAAATTTTGAACCTATGATCCAATCCAACCTATCTGTTTCAATAATTTTTTAACTCAATTCAATCCAATTTCTAAAAAATCAAACTCAACGCAATCCATTATATCAGTTTGGATCAGATCTGCTGGTCCACAAGTTTTCATATTCACCTTTATTTTTATATAATATGATATATATGAATTAGGATTATTTGAGTTCAACTTAAATTCCCACAATAATAAATATTTGAATTTAATTTAACATAAAATAATAAATAATTTTGATTATTTAAATTTAATTAAATATCTAATAGCTACAATAATTTAGATAAGTTAAATTTAATTTTAAATTAAAATTCAATTATAATTTAATTTAGATTAATTAACAAATTACAAAAAAAAAAAAAAAAAACCAAATATGATTTCGTCAACTGAAAAAATAGAGGATAGATTGATAGGAGAGAGTGAAAATAAAGGCAGTACAAAGAGGTTATGATATGAATTGTAATTTTAGAAGAAAAAAAATGTCTAGAGATTTTACTGGCATTTTGTTTGGTCAACTCAACATATATTCCAAAACTAATTTGAGAAAGTGGAAGTGAATAACTTGCAAAAATCAGCTTATAATCTATCTTAGTGGACTTAAATTTAACGTATAAGTTGAACTAAACAAGATTAACTTTTATAAGATGGTTTATAAGTTGGCTTGACTAGTTTATAAGTTATTCCAAACAAATTTTTAGAGTCTGTTCGGTTGGAAATTAAAATGTGATAGGATTGTTTTAATCTTATAAAAACAGTTAATCGTATGTTTTATTAGAAAGATTTATTGTTTATGTGAGATTAGAGTGGAATAAAATCAATTATAACTTTATATTTTTGTCCCAGCATCTTTTGGGATAAAATTAATACCATCTCTTTAGGGCTATTTTTTTTTTGTCCTTCGACTTTTGCTCTTCAGTAATAATAATAATATATTATTATTAATGTTATTTTAATATTTTTTTATTATTACTATTATATTAATAATAAAATTAATCATTATTATAATTATTATAAGATTAATAATTATATAATAATAATAATTGTTGTTACTATATAATTATAATCATTATAATTACAATTGTAACTATTACAATGTAATTATAATAACAATTAAAACTATTATTACTATTCTTACTATTACAATAATAGTAATATTTATTATAATAATAATTATTACTATCATTATTATCATTATTGTTATTATAATTAATAATATAGTAATTATTATTTTTTATACTTATAATTATTATAATTGTAATAATTATTATTTTTTATACTTATAATTATTATAATTGTAATAATTATTATTATAATGAGTGTAATTATTATTACAATTACAATGTTAGTAATTATTAATATAAAAAATATTATTACAGTTCTTATCATTATAATAATTTAATTAAAATAATTATAATAACTACTACTATAATAATAATTGTTATTATAATATCATTCTTATAATAATTGTTATAATTATAATTTAATTATATTAGTATTGGTTATTATAATAATAATAATATTTATTATTATAATTATAATAATATTTATTGTGATTATTATAATTATTATCATCATTATAATAAATAAAATAGTAATAATAAAAATTATAATAATCATAATAAAAAAATTGATGAAATTTTAAGGTTGATGAATAATTTAAAAATTGTTGAGAATCACGAAATTTTAAGCTCTCTATCTGCTTCTTTTGCCTCTGTTGTTTGATTTAATAAATGGATGGCTTACTGTCAAGTTAATGATTTGTTTTTTTAGGAAGAATATTGTTGGTCAGTATGAGAGCCACTCTTCTTTCACTTCCGGGGCTGCATCGAGTTGTTCATGGCATTGATGTTTTTTTATCCAAAGTTCAATATTGTCTCTCTTGGGGTAGATATGTCCATTTATTTCCCATATTTTGAGAAGGAAAAAAAGATTTGCAGCCATTCATGGTTCAATGGAAAAGCTGTTATACGATCCAGAGCAGAACGATGCGCACGTGTGTTTTTTTCTTTTTTATCCCCCCCCCCCCCTCTTTGCCTTATTCATTATCGTCAAGGACAGATATTTGAAAGAAATAATCTTTTGGATTGATGATATTTTACAGCCTGGTCATAGAATATTTATTATAATAATACTATTATCATTCTATAGGCACACCTATTCTTTGAACTTTTTTTTGTTAGATTTTTTTAAAGTATGAGTGAGCATGGGTCGATTTAGATCGGGTTATCTTAAAATTTCAACTTAACTCAATCCATGAACCCATCCAACCTCAATTCAACCCAACCCATTTTAATCGGTTTGGGTCATCAATTTGATATATTTTTTTTATTAAATAATTAAACCATAGATATTACATAACAGAAAAAATATTCTATTAAATCCAAAACTAAATCCATTTATATTATAAGTAAAATATATGTGCGTGACAGCACAAAAAATATTTGATAACATGGAAAAAAGAACAATTGTCTCATGGACTACAATGGTTGTAGGCTATGTTAAATTTGGTTTTATGTATACTACTAAATAAGCTTTTTGATGACATGCAAGAGAATGATGTTGTGTCATAGAATGCCATAATTGGAGGCTACATTGAAGCCAAACTTGGTAAGAATGCTTTGGCATTGTTTCATGAAATGCAAGTGAGTAATATAAAGCCTGATGAAGTAACTATGATCAATTGCTTATCTGCATGCTCACAACTTAAAGCCCTTAATGTTATAATATGTATTCATCGTTATATTGAAAAACACAATCTTCATCTGAATGTTGCGCTAGGAACTGCTTTAGTTGACATGAATTTAACTTACTTTAAAAGACTGTTCAATTACGAATAAAATCTAGATTTTTTCACAGATGCTTATAATATATTTTAGTAACCCAGTATTTGTTGGGCGTGCTAATGCTTTCTCACTAATCAGTCTAATTTTTGGACTATGCTTTAATGCACTTAGAAGCGACATGAAGGTTCTTAAAATGTCACAGAGAGTCAAATTGAATGGTTCTATAATGTTTGCATGAAAGGCTTCCAACAAGTTGGTATTACTAAGCTTTATCACGCATTCAACATTTTTTTCCATCAACATTATGGTAAATCTTTTTTTAATATAAGTTTATCTACATATATTGATCCCGACTAGAATATTGTAGGTTAGAGTGTTAATTTTTATGTTTATTTTATAGTTACAACGGTACAAGAAATTAAAATTTTGTTAGCATAAGTTAATTGTGCATCAATTTATTTTGATTGAAATTATACTTAAGAATAATTATGAAAACTATTTCATAACTAGAAATCAGTATTTGTTTCTAATGTAAATATTTGAAACTAAAATCTAGGTAATTGGAAAGTATGAAACTTGTTTGAACATTGGAGTATCTGCTACGTATAATTTTACATACTAGTAGTAATTATAATGGACATTTTATGATTATATATTTTACAATTATACTATAATTATTTATATACTATTTTATATTCAATAAATATAAAATATATAAATATATATTTGATAGGGTTACCGGTTTGAATCGGGTTAAAAATTTTGAACCCATGACTCAACTTAACCCACCAGGTTCAAAATATTTTCAACCCAATCTAATCTCTAAAAAAACATAACCTAACCCAACCTATTATATTTGTTTAAATCGGATTCGTGGGTCAACAAGTTCCATGCACACCCTATTTTAAAAGTATGACATGAAAGTACAAAAGCAGTTTAATTTTCCTTCAAAATTAAAGTGCTAGAAATACAGGAGCTTTTCCATTGCAGTTACTTTATTATCACCGTAGTCTCAGCTTTTGGATGTGGTCCAGTGTGCTGTGAACAACGATAAGCATAATTAAAGTTATGCACAAATCAGTGTCGATGATTGTCTCAGATTTCATGTGAAGATCACCTTCACTTTAATCTGGATATTAAAATTTCATGTGCTTTTGTGCAGTTATGTACATATGTGGTTCTTGCAGATTTCATCATTATTCTTACAACTCCTTTGACATATTGGTAATTTGTCCTTTTTCTTCCCTATTATTGCAGCCTGCTTTTAATGAAGCCTTTGGACTTACAGTTGTGGAAGCTATGACAAGTGGCCTTCCAACATTTGCCACTTGCCATGGTGGTCCGACAGAGATATTTGAGCATGGCGTATCAGGATTCCACATTGATCTATACCAGCCTGATCAGACTGCTTCCACGTGGATCCAAAGAGGAAGATGGGGCATAGATATGTAGGTTTGTTTTGTCTCTGTATTCGAAGATATGGAAGGTGCTTGTGTAAATGGAAGAAACAATTTGCTTATTTTCAAGGAAGCTATCAACTGCCAAAACATTTATGTAGTTGAAAATTTTGTATCTTATGATGCGCTTTTATATATTTCTACTGCTTTGTATGCAGATAAAATTCGGGTTTGTTTCTCTACACCGATGCACTCATCTTGTTGAAATAAAATCATGTTCTTGTAATTGAAGATCAATTTCTTTTTTTTTTTTATCTCCTCGTCAATTTCTGCTCAATACCCACAATCAACAACCTTTTTCTCCTTGATATTCATGATTACAAGTAGCCATTTTTCTTAATAGATGGAAGCACAAATTTCTTAATAGATGGAAGCAAAAATTCAGTAATGAAAAGAATTATATGTAAGAAATTGTGTAATTAAATGCCATTACAGTGATTTTACATTTGGAGTAATACAAAGAATGATAAAAAAAACAGAGCATTCATTGGACAGCTACGCTTGTGAGTGCTAGCATATCCCTCGATATTGAACTCAAGGCGTGCATCTGTGTGAACCACCACCTCTATCCTTATAGCCTGACAATACTAGTACACAGATGACACAACTTGTACACATTGGGCATCTCTTCCATCATCTTCAACATGTACTTCAAGATCCCATCTTGTTAAAATCTTCCTCCTCGCCTGTTCTTGGGACTTTCGCCGCTTGGCAATATCGCTTCTCTCCTTATTCTTGCTCTGTTCCTTAAACCCTTTTAAGACACATCTTGTCCCTCCACATCCTCCTCTCAAGCTCGTCCACATCAATCTCATCGTCGGTATAATCATCCTCAGTGGCCTCCGGTTCAGTTTGAGGGGCATGACCATCTCCTTCCCTAAGAGGAGCATAGAAGAAATCCATATCACTGCAAAGTCCCATCTCATCATACGTCATCATCATTCCTAGAAAGAAACCCCCCAGATTAACCTCAAATTGAAGAGAATCTCAAAGAATTTCAACCAACAAACTTTGAGTTCTCAGACTAACTTTTTACTTCCACCAATTGTCAGCACTGACAGAAAAAGCAACTTGCAGAGGCTCCAATCAATTGACCTTTTTAACATGAAAACACCACAACAGAAAATAACAGAAAACCCTGTAAGGACCCTATAGTTTCCCGTTAAAATAACTGCATATAATAACTCAAAATAGCACTAATAACAGTCTAAATTTATAATCAACACAAAGTTTATGAACCTCAAAGCCCAAAAACCACGGTTTCAGTTTCAATTCAAAGTTTTTTTCTATATTCTAACCGAACAATGTAATCGAATTTCAATCTTGATTCAATTACAATTTCGATAACATTACAGATTTGATTCTATTAATTTTACCAAACAAGGCATTAGTGTGCAGGGTTTAGAATTAAGTAAATTAGTGTTGCTTAATTAAGACCTATGTTAATTACAGTTTAAGGTTTGGGGTTTGATTTCTTAATCTAATAAGATCAGCCCAAATGTTTTTGGGTCAAGCCCAACCCACTATCCTAAACTCAAATTGTGCCCAAGCCCAAGTGTTTCCTCTAAACCCAAATTGAGCCCAAGCCCAATTTTCCCTCTACCCTTCCCTCTACCTCTCACGTTCCCAGACAATCCCTCACTCTCTCGACGAAAGCCTCATAGTCGTTCAGCCAAACCACCGTCGTTCTGCTCCCTCCACGCTGCCAGGCCCGCCACCGTCGACCGCCAGCCACCATCCCTGACTTGACCCGGCTGATTCCACGAGGCGAGTTAGCTTTCCCTCTCTTTTTTCAGGTAAATTCCCGCTCTACACTCCCATCCTCCGTTTTGACCAATTTCTTAACTACTCTCCAACAAAAAAAAAAACAATAATCTCAAATCTGCCTCTCTCGGTTTCTTTCTCATTAATTCCAATCCCTGTCTGTTTTTTTTGAACAATTAGCATCACAAACAATCTTTCGATGTTTTTGAGGAGATATTATACCCTGTTTTGTTGTTTGGTGAACATTTTTTAAAACTAGCCCTGTACATAATTTTTTTTGCCAGTGCAAAAAAGAAAGAAGGGTATATACATACACGTGTGTGTATATATATATGTTTAAAACTAACCCTAACTTTCCCTAATAGTAAGGATGTCGTTTATATATATATATATTGAGAGTTGTTAGTGACACTCAATTTTTTTAGATGCAGTGCCGTTTATATGAAACACGCTTAGTGGCTTTCACATAATAGTAAGGATGCATATATTTGTGTTAGTGTGTATTAAGGGGGTTTTGGTTGGTTTTTTGTAGCGTTGATTGGAGAGATGCAGAGACCGCAAGATCTAGAGTTCACCAAGCAGCCTTACTTCGAGGATGTGGGCCCACGTAAAATGTACACATTATATTTGATCTATTTTTTTTGAAACAACAAATAAAATTCCATTTTTTTCCTTTTGGGTTGTGGTTAATGTTGTTGTATGTGCAGAAAAAGCATTGAGTTTTCTATGCTCTCCGATTCAGAGGTCAGTAAGGCAGCGGAAGTTCAAGTATGGCAAGGGGTATACTACGATGCCAAAGGCAAGCCCATTGAAGGCGGCTTATTGGATCCCAGAATGGTACTTCTCTCATTTCCCGTGTATGTATATATATATATATATGTCATGAATATGTATAATTTATTGACCTTTTTGGGATATACACGATTCATTGTACTATTATAAAATCAAAATTTATGGTGAATATTTGAACTTTTTTTAAGCTTATCTGATTGGTTTGATTGTTGTATGAAATTTTGGAAATGAGGGGGGAACATATGGATTAGAGGGGATAAACTTGGGTTAGATTTGTAGGACTTAAATTGGGATGCGGAATCCAAATAAAAGAAAAATGAAGAAAGTAAGTAGCTTAGAAACTCTACCAAGAGGTGAATTCAAGGATGTAAATTCAAGTGGGCTCTTGATAGTTGGAAAAAATCTAGTTAAAAATGGTGAAAAGAGATGCTTAAAAGCGTAGTTATTTGACTTGGACCGACTGGTCGGTCCAACCAGTGACCAAGACCCAAACCGGTTTGAGTCTTTAGTTGGACCAGTTTTGTAAACCGATCAAATACTGGTCGACAATGGGAGTTTGGTTGACATTTTATTCTATGACGTTTTCCAGCAAATTCAACAGGGAGACTCTCGGCTCGAGCCAGTTTCCACCCCACTCTACAATTTTTCGGGGGGCCCAGTGTTCATAGATGGCAGTATAATCCTCCCAGTCACTGTAGGAACGGCTTCATGAGCCACCATCGTGCAAACTACTTTCCTGATCGTCAAACAGCCTTCGTCTTACAATATGATCCTTGGCGGACTTCTAACTGAACTAATTCAAAACACATTAATATTTTTTTCCTTTTATCTAATCAAATAAAATGTGTTTGTAAATCATAATCCTAATGTTAACGCCTTGTTATTCTTTATTTATATTATTTTGTTATTAACATAAAAATACGTAATAAACAATTATTTATATGTTTTGTTATCTTGAGATTGAAATTAATTACACATAAACTCTCAAAATTTTAGATTTTGTATGTTAATTCAAATGAACTCTTTGAAAATTAGTGATCACCAAATCTAAAATTTTAAATTAAAATTAACTACTATTATTAAAAATGATTATGTAGTATTATTTTTATAACAAGTGATAGTAGACCGAAATTGGATGGGTTAGAATTCTCGAAGATTGATGGTGGGGAAGCATCTTGCCTTGAGGGCTTTTTCGAAGTAGAGGAGATTCTAGTTGCTTTCCGGGATTGTAATGGCGATTAAGCTCCAGGTCCGAACAATTTTACTAAGACTTTTCTTGTTCATAATAGGAAAGTGATAAGGGGGATATCCTTAGACTTTTTGAGGAGTTACATTCCTCGGGGGAGTTTGTGGGAAGCCTAAACTCTACTTTCATTGTTGTTATCCCGAAAAAGGTTGGGCCATCAAATGTAAAGGACTTCCGGCCTATTAGCTTTGGGGTGTATTTATAAGCTTTTATCTAAGGTCCTTATTTTTATATTGAGGAAAATTACGCACAGAGCGGTGAGTCCTAACAAAACTACTTTCATTGAGGTTAGACAAATTTTGGATGCAGTTTTGATAGTTAATGAAGTTGTGGATGCCCATTTAAAAGATGGAGGAGGAGGAGGAGTGATTTGCAAACTTGATATGGAGAAGGCTTACGACCACGTTTGCTGGGGTTTTATGATTTATTTGTTGAGAAGAATGGGTTTTGGAGACAAATGGTGCAAGTGGATTTCATTGGCTTCCTTTTCTATCTTGGTTAATGGTGGTCCATTGGGTTTCTTTAAAGTTTTGAGGGGCCTTTGACAAGGAGATCTATTATCTTCTTACTTGTTCACGGTGGTCATGGAGACTTTTAGTAAGATGTTGGTGAAAGCGGTTGATGAGGGGTTTTTGAGCGATTTCAAAGTGGGGAGAAATGGTGGTAGTGTGTCTCACCTTTTTTTTTACCGATGACACAATCATTTTTTGTGGGGCGGAGGCACTTCAGATTTTGCATCTTCGATGTGTTCTTCTTAGTTTCGAGGCGGTTTTGGGGCTTAAAATTAATCTTAGTAAATTTAATCCCTCTTGGTGAGAATATTAATGACAGTTTTCTTGCAAGCCTGTTGGAATGCAATGTGGGGTCGCTTCCTATTACTTACCTTGGCCTTCCTCTTGGGGTTAAATTCAAAGACAAAAGTGTTTGGAATCCTATTGTGGAAAGGTTTGACAAACAGTTAGCTGGGTGGAAGAGTCACTACCTTTCTAAATGGGGAAGACCTACTCTTATCAAAAACACTATTTCTAGCCTTCCAATATACTTTATGTCTCTCTTTCCTATTTCGAGTTTGGTGGCTAATCGATTGGCGAGTATTCAAAGAAGGTTATTTTGGGGCAACACGAGGGAGGAATACAAGTATCACTCTGCGAGTTGGGGTGTGGTTAAGCAATTGATTGGAAAAAAGGGCTTAGTTTTAAGTCTCTCACTCTACTTAAATAAAGCTCTCCTCAGAAAATGGTTTTATAGCTAATGTTGGTATGGATTCTGGTGGATGGATGTCCAACGAACCTAGGGGGCCTATGGTATGGGAGTGTGGAAGTGGATTCAGAAAGGGTTGGGGGCTTTGCTTCCTTGTGTTTTAGTGTTGGTTGGAAATGGGAGAAGAACTAGGCTTTGGTATGACATATGGCTCGAGGATACTCTTTTAAAGGATCGATTTCCAAACATATATGAAATGACGAGATCCTTGACCAGTGATGGATTCTATTGGGATGAGCTTTTTATCCGTAATGTCCACGATTGAGAGATTAGATGATTGAAAATTTCTTGGGGACTTTATGTAGTGCGTGGCTGGATGGGACTAGGGAGGACTTGGTTAGGTGGAAGCCTAGGCCAGGCTTTTAGGTGAAATCTTTTTATAAGCTTCTTGGGGATGCTTCGAATAATGCTCCCAATTTTCCTTAGAAAGCAATTTGGTATTCCAGTGCCCCTAAGAAAGTATTTTTTTTTGCGTTGGTTGCATCTTGGAGAAAATTCTTACGGTAAACAACTTAAAAAATGAAGAAAGTTTTTATTAATAGATGCTATATTTGTGACGGATGCGCCGAGTCTGTATTTCATCTTTTGGTGGATTGTTCATTGGCTAAAAACTTGTGGGAGATGGGGTATAGAATTTTGGTGGATTGTTCATTGGCTAAAAACTTGTGGGAGATGGGGTATAGAATTTTGGGGGTATCTTGGGTGGTGGTTGGTTCCATGAAAGATGAAGATTAGGCTTGGAGTGGGTTGAGGGATCCTAAGGAGGTTTACTCCTTGATTCCGCCCTTTATTTTTTGGATGGTGTGGAATAAGAGGAATTGTACAACTTTTGATGCTATAGAGAAGCCTATTGAAGCTATTAGAGATAATTGGTCCAACATCCTTAACTTTTGGTTTAAGAGGAATTTTTTTGTAAATGTTTTGGACCTACTAGAGTTTGTGGATTTTTAGCGGCTTTGAGTTGCATCCTCTTGGTGCTTTTTAATGCATTTTTACTTATCAAAAAAATATTATTTTTATAAGAAAAATTAACATAAGATTTTAAATTAACAAATTAAATATCTTTATAATAATACTCCCTCCCTCCATAATAATTGTCCTACTTGAATGAACCAAAAGATTAAGAAAGTGCATTAATTGCATGCAAACCACTTAATATGTGTTAAAATATCAAATTTTCCACAAAGATTATGAAATTGCTCTTATTGCTTGCAAACCACTTTAAGAAGTTGGAGTAATAATGAAGGGTATTATTAGAAGGTTGATGATAAAAGTTTGATTTTTGATTGAGGACAATTATTTTGAGACAACCCAAAATGGAAATGAGGACAAATATTATGAGACGGAGGGAGTAATAAAATATTATATAATTTAAATGATTTTTAATCATTTATGTGGTTTGGCCACTTAACCCATTGGTTGGACCACTTACCCAATAACCCACTCCCTTGACCAGGTCTATGTCTGGTCCGGTTCCGATAACTATACTTAAAAGAAGAAAATTATTTTAGAAGGCACTAGAATATCAATTCACGTAGCTAGTTGGTGACTGTTTGATTGATATTATCCTAGTTTCTAGAGGAAGAAAGGAGTGTAACATTTGCTCCCTCTTCGGTCAAGATTATGTGAAGTTGAAACCAATCCCTCCATGAATGATTGAGTTGGATATGCTTTGAATGTCATTGCTTGCTCTTGACCACAAGTCCAAAACCTTTCTTTTCGTTTTATGTTACTTTAGGGAGTCTTTAGATTTGATATCTATGCTGTATGATGTGTAAGTGCAATATCCTTTGATATCCCTCTATGAATGATTGAGTTGGATCTGTAATCAATTTTGATATTTTGGATTTTGTGATTTTTCTTACTTGTAATTAGCATTTGGCTTGGAGTTGCACCCTCTTGGTGCTTTGTTAATACAATTTTACTTATGTAAAAAAAATGATTTTAGTTAGATCTGCTTTGAATGTCATTGCTTGCTCTTGACGACAAGTCCACAACGTTTCTTTTCGTTTTATGTTACTTTAGAGAGACTTTAGATTTGATATCTATGCCGCATGATGTGTATTTGCAATATCCTTTGATGCTAATCTCCCCCCTCTCTTTCATTCTTTGGTTTTTGGTTAAAAAAGAGAGGCTTTAAATGGGTATTCCTTTGTTGGTTTCAGGGTCCTGCAAATAAAACTTGTAAATGCGCCACTTGTGATGGGAGCTTTGGGGATTGTCCGGGGCACTACGGATACTTGACTCTTGCACTTCCTGTTTACAATGTTGGGTATTTAAGTACTATATTGGACATTTTGAAGTGCATTTGCAAGGTAGTAAAGTGATTAATTTTAAGTCATTTGTTTTATTTTTTTGTCTCTTCTAATTTTTATAGTTCTTGTATTTGTTTTCTTATTGTTTGAAATGCATTTTCCAATTACGTTAATGTTGTTTGTAACTAGTTTTTTTTTTTAAGAAAGCGGCTTTTTGAGCAGTGGACTAGGACACTTAGCCATATAAGAGTCAAAGAGTAAGCCATATAAGAGCTTCTCCTTTAGGTAAGGATGAGGCTAGGTCATGTTGAGCTTCGAACAAATCACAATCTCAACTTGGGCTAGCACATTTAAGGCTCTGATCTTTGGCCTAAGGTTATTTTAGTCCATTGGATGATTGATGAGTAATGGTGAAGCATTAATAATCTTAACTAGGCAAAAGTAATATCATTTTTGAACATATACCAGTTACTATTTTGCCTAAACTAACAATTTAACTTGAGAACTAAAAATTCATGAAGCAAATTCCTAACCATTTGTAATTTTTTGATGGGTAAATTGCACCGGAAGTCCTTGAACCTTGTGCACTTAAATCCCTCGTTTTACTTTTTGGCAATGTGGTCCTTAGGCCTCCGCACATAGCCCTTTCAATGAAAATGACCTTCAACACCTCACCAAGGATGTTTTCAGGTTTATGCTGACCAAAGTGTAGATATAGCTAATGTAGACATTGACGATGATAGACATGGAAGTGCAACACTTGATGATCCATTAGGAACATATTCTACTTTCATAATGCACCCCTCCTCATTGGAGGTTCCATTATATCGTGCAGGGGTGAGAAACTTGATGAGGGTAGTGAGGAAGGTGATGACAGTGGGGTGATAGTGATTTAAGGGCGTCTAATGATGAGAATAGTGATGAGTTATTTGTCAACAATGTTAACTGCTTCTTAGAGATATAAATGCATTGGTTAGTTCTTGTGTGAATCATTGCTATGAGTACCTAATTGGGAAATGACGTGTGTGGGAAATATCCAGCTTGAGGTCGTGTCTTACTATAGGGCACTTTTTTTAAATGTCTTTGGAGGGTAAGGATAACTTCCCTTGGGGAACAATTTGGAAAAACTATGCTCTGTTGAAGGTGGTTTTCTTTGCTTGGTATGCTTGTTGAGGTGGCATTCTAATGATTGACAATCTTCAAAAGAAAGGCAAAGTTTTGGTTGTTAAATGTCACCTAAAGATTTAGTAGGTAATCTTAGAAGAACTAAACTTTGGTTTGACATTTGGTTTGGGAATTCCCCTCTTAAAGACCAATTTCCTAGCATTTTTGATATTGTGAGAGATAAGGAAGCTCTTATTGGGTCTTGTGTGTCTTTGAGCAATGGGGTAATTGTGTGGGATGTGCCGTTGATTTGAAATGTTCATGATTGGGAGTTTGAGGAGGTAAAGAGATTTTTTGAAACTTTGTATCGGGTGAAGATTGATTTGGAAATAGAAGACTCGGTTAATTGGAAGCCTAGTCCAGAAAAAAGTTTTGAGGTGAGATCTTTTAATAAGTCTCTTATTGGTGGGGCTAATGTGGAAGGTTCGCCAAATTTCCCTTGGAAAGCTATTTGGTGCCCTCGTGCTCCAAGGAAAGTAAGTTTTTTTTTTTTGCATGGGAGGCCGCTTGGGGAAAGATCTTTACTTTGGACAATTTACAAAAGAGTGGGAAAATGCTTGTTAATAGGTGTTTTATTTGTAAATATTGTTCCGAGTCCGTTGTTCATATTTTGTTAGAGTGTCCATTGGTTACAAGCTTGTGGGAGGTGGCTTATCGATTATTGAGGATCTCTTGGGTGATGGTTGGCTCCGTTAAAAATGAAATTTGGGCTTGGAATGGCTTACGGGCTTCTAAGTAAAAAGAAGGCTTATTCGATAATTCCCCTTTCTATTTTCTAAGTTGTGTGGAGCGAAAGAAACCGTAGAGCTTTTGAGGGCATTGAAGGATCCATAGAGGTGGTTAGGGATAGATGGTTTAATTCCTTTAGTTTTTGGTTTAGAAGGAATCTTTTTGTAAATGAGGAGGAGCTTTTAAATTTTGTGGAGCTTATTTCTTGTAATTAGCCTTTGGCCTTGAGTCGTAACTTCTTAGTGCCTTTTTAATAAATTTTTTTACTTATATAAAAAAGGTCAAATCCGTCTATCACCTCCTTTTGGGGTGATATTTAACTAGTAAATAATGGGAGATGGCTCTTTTTTGGTGGGACTATAGGGTGGCCGCTAGTTTTATCCAATAAGAGGTGTGGGCTTCAAAACAAATGAGAAAGGCTTACTGATGCAGAATAGGAAAGAGAATATTTATTATTTTGAGATGTTATTCTTTGACATATGTTTTAGGAAAGTTAGATTTAGGCAATTAAATAGTTATTAGGATATGATTTACTTTTTTATTTAAATAATGTTTGATGCCTGTATAAGAGCCGTGATATTAAGATTGTAAGGAGACTGGATGATGAATTGAAAATTGATTATCTCTTTACCTATCTCTGTTTCTCAGCTTGTTCTATTCTCCCTTGCTTGTTCTGTTCTTCCTCTTGTCTATCTTTCTTCGACTTAGTCTATTTTCTTTTGGTTAATCTCACTGCTTCTCCCTTTTCTCAATCTGTTCTGTTTCTTCCTATCTGTCCGAGCCGAATCTCTCCCCTTTTTCAGTACAAATTCTCTCCCTAACTCCATCAAATTATGAAAAAATACCATGTGAACAGTACCAGAACGTGAAAAGTCAGATCCAGCCACACCCCCCCTTTACGTACCGCTTCCATCATCAGAACCGTTGTCCTTCGGCGATCAGAACCCAGTCCCATCGCCGCCGCTGTGTCGGAACCCCTTCGTCGGAAGAGGAAGACATCATCCTGATTGGAATTTATCGATCTCTTCACCCCCATAAACCACGTGCCAAAACAATGCTCGGATCAGTCGGACATCCACCATGACACTATAGGTCCGTTCCACCAGTTTGCGGCCCTATTCGCCGCCGTCAGCCACTATTTGCCTCGGTTAACACCACCATTGTGATCGGCGTCACAATTTCGACCACCCCCTAAAAGCCTGGCCCGGAATACCCAGGATCTGACCCAACCCGTAGATTTGGATCTGCCTTTGACATCCAGCCCGAGTCGAGCCGTTACCCATCCAGCCCGAGCCAAGCCATTACCCATCCAGCTAGAGCCGAGCCGAGCCGTTACCCGAGCCGAGTCGACAGCTGAGCCGAAATCCAACTGAAGCTTTAGTAAGGAGTTTTCTTCCATTTTGAAAGCTTTACTAATATTTTAGTCGAGTAGATTTAGTGAATTGTGTTTGGTCCATTATTTTGTCAAAAAAAAGCCGTAGAAAAAAAATCATAAGGAAAAAAATAAAAGGAAAAAAAGGAAAAAAGAGAATGGAAATTTTTATGTTCTTTTTATTGGAGTCACTTGTGAGAAATGAATGAGTTTAGTCGAGATCTTCTGGTTATACTGTAGAAGATGTGATCTATCAAGTTTTTGGTCCGTTTAGTCATGTGGATAAAATTAGTCTTTTCTCCGATTCAATGGAATTTCAAGCTCTTGTGCAATACTATTGGCCTCAAGATGCTATTTGGGCTAAAACCGAGTTGGATGGTCAGTGTATTTATACTAATTGTTGTCAATTAGTGATCGAGCATTCCACCTTTGAGACTTAAATTCGCAAGATGCAACAACTCTTTAAACAAGTGAAAAAACAAGTGGAAGCAGCTTTACTAAAACTTCTACCAATCAGGATTCCATTCAAGATGAGTTTGATGTTGTTTCTCCAATCTACACAGACTTTGAAACGAATGAACAAATCATTGAAGAAAGCTGTACCATTCACTGTGAGGATGTGCCCATTGAGTCACTTCAAAACGAACAAGGCTAAAGCCAAGATGAGGGTAAGATTTGTGTGTTTAACTTTCCTTACATTGATTTTGTCATCACGCATTGGATTGAGGCTTCTCAGCAACTCTTCTTGATATCGTTCTTTTGCTCGATTAAGACTGCTAAATCTCGAAAATTGCATGTCTTTGCCATGCAACTTCAAGAATCACAAGTTTTGATACTTCATTACTTCAAAACTCGTGGTCAAGTTTTTTGTAAGTGGAGGAGAATGATGTAGAATAGGAAATAGAATATTTATTATTCTGGGATGTTATTCTTGGACATGTATTTTAGGAAAATTAGATTTAGACAATTAAATAGTTATTAGGATTTGATTTATTTTCTTATTTAAACCATATTTGGTGCTCATATATGAGCATTGATATTAAGATTGTAAGGAGACTGGATGATGAATTGAAAATTGATTATCTCTTTGTCTATCTTTATTTCTTAGCATAGTCTGTTCTCCCTCTTATCTATCTTTCTTCTACCTAGTCTATTTTCGCTTGGTTAATCTCACTGCTTCTCCCTTTTCTCAATCTGTTTCTATCTATTTGTCCGGCATCCGTTACTCCTTGTTCCCTCCTTTATTTTTTGGATTATTCGGAGGGTAAGGATAACAACCATAGGGCACTTTTTTAAATTTGTCTTCGGAGGGTAAGGATAACTTCCCTTGGGGAACAATTTGGAAAAAAACTATGCTCTTTTGAAGGTGGCTTTCTTTGCTTGGTATGCTTGTTGAGGTGGCATTTTAATGATTGACAATCTTCAAATGAGAGGTAAAGTTTTGGTCGTTGAGGTGGCATTCTAAAGAGTAGGTCAAATCCGTCTATCACCTTGGGGTGATATTTAACTAGTCAATTATGAGAGATGACTCTTTGTTGGTGGGACAATTGGGTGGCCGCCGATTTTATCCAAGAAGAGGCGTAGGCTTGGAGCGGTTGAGGGCTTCAAAACAAATGAGAAAGGCTTACTCCTTAATCCCTTCTTTATCTTTTGGATCATTACAAATGAAAGGAAAGGAATGCTTTTTTTGATAGAAAAATAAGTTTATTAATAGAGAGAAAGGTACAAAAGGTGAGGAAAGATCTCAGGGAAGGATGGTTAAATACTTTCAGGTTTTGGTTTAGGGGAATTTTTTTTATAAAGGATGTGAACTTTATAGGCTTTATTTTTATATTTTTTTTTTTTTTTGTAAATGGCTAACATCTTTATTTTTAAAAAACAATGTTGACTACTCAATTAAGATGGGAGTCAGAGAGAAGCATAGGAGAGGGCAGCATAGTGGAACACGAAGGGATTGATGCTGCAAGGTCTTTTGGTAAAGCTGATCCAACAGGCCAATTTAGGAGGTTTAGAAATACCGATTTGAGTGTTGAAAGTGTTGGTAATGTGGAGTCAGGCTATGCTGACAGTGATGACCTTGGAGCCTAGGTGGTTTTTATGACGAGTGTCCAGGTGTAAGTTATCCTAAATTTGATGAGAAGTCTGATACGTCTAGATCAATTAGGTTTGTTAAAGGTATGAAGTTCAATAAAAATGAGGTGTTCATGAAAGCATTGGTCAATTTTTTTTGATAAGTTGCAATGGTCAATTTTAATGTTGATGAGTAAGAAGAAGTGTGCTTGGAGGATTCATTTTCTTGGATGATACTAAGCCCTCGTTTGGTTTTCACAAGGAATAGAGTACGATTAATGCTTTAAAATGAAGCTTATGAAGCTTGAAGGGGACTGAGGGGATGAAGTGTTAAGATGGAAATCCTATTCCTTTCCATTAGACTTAAGGCAACATACTCTACCAACAAAAGACAAGCACTTCATCCCCCATTCCCCATCTCGCGGTATTTTTGAGTATTCATCCTATTCCATTTCGGTATTGTTTGGGAGAGTTTATGAAATGTTTTTCATTTTTTATAAACAAAAGCTAGGCCAAACACCCCTAATAAAACGGTTTATGAAAATAATAAAAAATTGAGAAATAGTTTCTAAGAAACTAAATTTGTGTAAAGAGTACATAAAAAACTGTTTTCACCGTTGGCACTAAACAATCTTTAGCTCTCTTGTTGTTTTACAAAAAAAATTGTTTCGAAAACCGTTTTGTAAACCATAAACCAAAACTAATGCTAGGCGAAATGGTACCTTCTTTGTGCAAACCAAACAGGCTCTAAAAGATGTTTTTCAGGTGAAACCCTACAGTCTTAATCTTGACTGTGGTAGGCAGTACTGTAACTCCAAGATTGATGTTAATTGGTTATGTGATCAGTACTTAGATACCTTCGTTCTTTAACCTGACTGCGACATTGACATGACGAGAGAAAGAATGAAAAAGTATCATAAGCTTTATGTAAGTTGATGGCAGTGCTATAGGGCTAAAAGAAAAGTATTTGTTAAAAAATGCAAGATTTGGTCCACAATTTTATTGTCAAGTGTGGACTATCTTGGAAATATTGACATGATTCATTTTTTTATAAGTAAAAATATTGACATGATTCGTATTTTGGAAATATTTTGAGTTGTGGTTGGAACTTTTGTTGTGGTTACATATTTTGTGGTCAGCGAGAACTACTAAAATTTTGTGTGAGGATCCATTATCTTTTTGAACAGTTGCTTTTTTGTTGTTGGAATACATATTCAGTCTTCTAAGATGTTAAACAGCCAGGTTTTTGTATGCACCACAAATTAATGAGAAATTCAAGTTAAATTTACATGTTTATTGTTGATTGGCCAAAAATTATTGTTCAACTTTACATATGGTTTTTGAGAATCAGAGCTATATAACAGTATATTGAGTCTTAAAGGCATAAAATATTATTAAATAATTTACTCCATCTTATAGGGAGCACAAAATTTACACTTCGACAGTTGCAGAGTTAACATAATTCAAAAACTGTGCAGTCACCTAACATAATCTCTTAAAGTGAGGAGGCAAAAGTGTTTCATCTTCTTTTTGCGGATGATACTATTGTTTTTTGTGGAGCGGAGGTGGAGCAAATTCTCTACCTTCGGTGCTTATTTTTTTTGAAGCGGTGTCTGGGTTGAAGGTGAACATGAGTAAAAATGTTTTGATTTCTCTTGGATAGGGGGTTAATGGGGAGTTGTTCGCAAAATGTGCTGGGTGTGAAGTCGAATCCCTCCCGATTACTTAGAGGGGGTTAATGGGGAGTTGTTCGCAAATGTGCTGGGGTGTGAAGTCGAATCCCTCCCAATTACTTATTTGGGGCTTCCGTTGGGCTCTAAGTTTAAAGACACGAGTATGTGAACACCTATTGTGGAAAGATTTGAAAAGAAGTTAGCCGGGTGGAAAAGCCATTATCTAACCAAGGGAGGACATTTAACTCTCATTAAGAGCACCCTTTTGAGTATTCCCATCTAATTTATGTTTCTTTTCCCTATTCCTTGTGAGGTTGCTAAGAGGTTGGTAGGAATTCAACGGAGATTCCTTTGGGGAAATTTCGGGGAAGATTTTAAATTCCATTTGGTGAGATGTGGAATAATCAAGCAACCCGTTGATCTATGGGGTCTTGGTCTTAAGTCGTTGGTTCTTTTTAACAAAGCTCTCTAGGAAAGTGGCTTTGGATATTTATGGTGGAGAAGGAGAAATTGTGGCATAAGGTTATTGCGGCTAAGTTTGGGGTAGAGCGTTTTGGTTGGATTTCTAGAGAGAAACATGGCGCATATGGTGTTGGGGTATGGAGGTGGATTAGAAAGGGCTGGGATGATTTTGTTCCTTATGTTTTCTTTGTGTGCAACAACGGGAATAATATACGGTTTTGGCATGATTTGTGGTTTGGTGATGCTCCTCTAAAAGAGCAATTTTCGGAGGTTTTTTCTCTTGCTCGAGATAAAGAGGCTTTGGTGAGCTCTCATAACGAGGAGCTTGTTTGGAATATTGCCTTTACTCGAAATGCTCATGATTGGAAATTAGGGGGTGTGATTAGTTTTTTTTGAAAGCATCCATAACGCGAAAGTGAACTTGCTTGATGAAGATAAAGTTAAGTGGAGGTTGACTTCGGGTGAAAATTTTGAGGTTAAGTCTTATTGCAAGAACCTTTTTTGCTAGAAAATTTGGAGGACATGGACAACTTTCTTTGGAAAGCGATTTGGAAAAACCTAGCTCCAACAAAAGTTGCTTTCTTTGCTTGGGAAGCTAGTTGGGGTGGCATTCTTACCCTTGATAATCTTAAAAAAAAGTGAAGATGTTGGTCAATAGGTGTTATCTTTGTAAGCAGGAGCAAAGTCTATCTATCATCTTCTTTTGGGATGCTACTTCACTAGGCATCTATGGGAGATGGCTTTTAGTTTGGTGGTAATTCACTGGGTGCCCGTCGGCTCAGTCCAAGACGAGGTGTGATGTACGAGGCTCAAAGCTTAGGAGGAAAGTCTTCCTTGATTCCCCTTCCAATGTTTTGGGTTATTTGGCTTGAATAGAATATGAGAGATTTTGATGGCAAAGAAAAACCACTAGCAATTATTAAGGATGGGTGGTTACATGCTCTTGGGTTTTGGTTTAATGGGAATTTTTTTGCAAATGATAAAGATATTGTGGGTTTTGGTTTAATGGGAATTTTTTTGTAAATGATGAAGATATTGTAGATCTCTTTGAGATTCTATATTGTAGATAGTTTTTTTGTTCATGGGTGGTACCCCTTGGTGCCTTTTTTATAAAAATTTTAATTATCAAAAAAATAAATTTCAGCAGTTCCAGAACCATAATGCAAGTACAACTTCTGCTTTGACTGAAGCTCCACTTTCATCTTGGATTGAAGCTCTTGGCAAATTAGCATGATTAAATTTGACATCACAGCAAAGACCCATGACACCACTAACCAGCAGCATAGGACCTTAATCCATTGATTTTTTCTTTGAAGCTCCAATTCCAACTGATTATTCTGTGGGCATCAATCCATGAAAAGAAATTGCGCGAATCAGGTAATCATAAATTACAACAATCATCATGAAAATTTTCAAAATAATTCAAACCCAAACCTTAAAATTAAATCCACATACCCCATAATTAGTGCCTGTAAGAATTTTGGATTGGATTAGCTCCAGTCCGTGATGTGTGGATCACTGCTCTTTGGTCGCTTCCTGGGTTGTCTTGGTTGATTGCTTCCCATCGTGGAAGAGCCGTTCCCTCTGTTTCCCAACCACCAAAATAGAGTTCCTTTCCCCATTTTAACATGTATATAGCCCTAGGATGGTGGGAATTATGCGCATGCATGATGTAGACATGTGAAAAATGTCAAGTATTACTGTATCGGGTTTGGTTGACGATCTGGTTAAGATAAGGTTGCTTGAATTTGTCCTTTCAGGGTAGTATTAGAGTGCAAGTGTTGCATGCATTGTCCAAATAAATTCTTGTTTGCTATTTGTTATAATAATGACTCTATCATTTCTGAGTTTTAAAGCTTTCTCGACAGTCTTGTTCATGTATACTTTTGGACGAGAAATTATACAAAGATTATTTGAAGAAGATGAGAAGTCCTAAAATGGAGTCTCTAAGGAAGAGTGAGTTAGTGAAAACAATCGTAAATAAGTGCAGTACCAGGGCAAGCAGTAAGGCTATCAAGTGCTCGAGATGTGGCTATATAAACGGTTTGCCTTCTAACTCTTCTGTAACTAAATATATGTGGATTAGATGATACTTCTTTCATCTCCAGAACAAATAGGGAGCTTTTGTTTGTTTTTCCATTGCTGTATATGGTTTTATTAAATTATGATATCTTCAATGAACTTGTTTTTTTATTTTAATTTTAAAATTAAATGCGTGTTATTCTAACTAACGTAAAAATGAGCTGCGAGTTGACACATTTATTGTGACTTGACTTTTTTTTCTTCTTTAAAATTCATATTATGAGCAAGGAATTAAGTTGTAGTGATCGGTTTGATATATAATAACTTACAGGCATGGTGAAGAAGGCTGGATCTATTCTTGGCATCACTCATGATCGCTCAAAAACCAGTGGTGGGAGCTTGGAAGAATTTAGATCTGCAATCTCTCACACAAAAGAGTCTAAGGCTTCCATCAATCAGGCTACATATATGCTTAATCCTGTCACAGTGCTTTCTCTTTTTAAACGGATGAGCGATGAGGTACCTCTGTGTCTTTTTGGATTTTTAAAATCTTGTTTTCTTTTTTGAAATATTGGAATAGAAATATTGAATGACAGCCAATTTTCATTTATAAGAAATCAAGTCCACCAAAAAAGGAAACTGCCTTTTTAAACAAATAAAAAGGCATGCACTTTTCAAGATCTGTTAGAAATAATCCTTGGTTTGATCTTTTAATTAATACAAAGTATTATGTATTTAATTGTGTGACAGGATTGCGAATTGCTTTATATTTCTGAAAGACCCGAGAAGCTCATTATAGCGAACATTGCCGTGCCACCTATACCTATTCGACCTTCTGTTATTATTGATGGATCACAGAGGTTTTCAGTTTCCTCAGAATATATTTTAACTGGAATTTATATTAAATAGCATTTTTTTCTTGTTCATTAGATTTTCTACTTTTCATCTAGATGTTAATGGTGTAGTGGTTTTACGAGAATGTTATGCTTCAAAGTCTCCTCTTTTCCTGATGCAGCAATGAAAATGACATAACAGAGAGGTTAAAACGAGTCATTCAAGCAAATGCCAGCCTTCGTCAAGAGTTACTAGATCCAAGTACTTCATTTAAAAACTTGGTACAAGGAATTTTGATCCCCTATGTCTGGAATACTGTAACATAATTATTGTAACAGTTTTTTCTACTGATGTTTGTTTTGTTATAATTGTTTTTGATAATATTAATTTATTTAGTTTGTTCATGCCTACAAATTACATCATTCCCTCTAAGTGTGTTACTAAACTTTTGCATGGTGCTGATATAAACTCTTGTAGCATGAGTGGTGCCCCCTCACGCATCTCTTTTTGTTTGAACATCACCTTTGTATTATTTTTTTAATAAGTAAATTGTATTAAAAGAAAAAGCGCTCCAAGGGGGTGCAACCCATGTCCAAGGCTATCTATAAGAGAGAAACTCCTCAAAATCTACTATATCTACTTCATGTACAAAAGAATTCCATGTGACCCAGAAAATAGGGGCATTGAACCACTTTACCCTAATTACAACTAAGGGTCTCTCAATGCCATAAAAAACTCTACTATTCTTCTCATTCCAAATTAACCAAAAAATAGAAAGGGGAATCATAGAGTAAGCTTTCTCATGATTATTTGTTTTGTTAATGAATGTAAGTATCTTGGATACCGAGTGAGTCATGTGTGCTTTCTCCTTGATTGTAGATTGCAATAGTGTTTTGCTTGAGATTCAGTTTATCTCTCTAGTTTCTGGCCTTAAGATAAATATGGTTAAGAGCGGTGTTGTCGGCATTAATATGGGGAGGGAGGAGTTGAATGAAATTAGCAGTGTAGCTGGTTGTTCAGTGCTTGATTGGCCTTTGTCTTATTTAGGTCTTCCCTTAGGGGGTAATGCTAGATTTATATTTTTTTGGGATCTAGTTATTGAGCACGTGGGTAAACGTGTAGAAGGTTGGAAAAGAGCTTATTTTTCGCTAGGGGGTAGGATAACTCTTATTCAATATTGTATTTCTAGTATTCCGCTTTACTTTATGTCCTATTTTAGGATTCCTGTTGGTGTGGCTAAGAGGTTAGAAAGGATGATGAGGGACTTCTTGTGCTTAGGGGTACTGGGGATGGTAAAAGAGATCATTTGGTGAATTGGGAGGTTGTTAGCCGGACTAAGTCAGGGGGTTTGGGTCTTGGAAATCTGATTTTCAAAAATATTTCTTTGGTGGGAAAATGATTGTAGAGGTTTCCTTTAGAACCAAACTCCCTATGGCATAAGGTAATATGGAGTAAGTATGGTCTACAAGAGAATGAGTGGGATGCTAGGGAAGGAATCTATGCTACAGGAGTCCTTGGAAGTTCATTTCATAGGTATCAATTCTTTTCTGTCCACTTGCTCGTTATGAAGTTGGTGATGGTTTCTCCAACCGTTTTTGGGAAGATCTTTGGGTTGGTGATGCTCCTATCTATATCATTTCCTCGACTCCATAGACTTTCCTATCTTCACAACGCCCCAATATCCTCTTTTTTCTCTATGGATAAGGTTTCTTTATCTTGGGATTTGAATTTTTTTTAGTAATCTTAATGAGAGGGAAACAAAAGAGTGTGTATTTGGTAAATATCCTTGATTCCCTTGCTCCCCATTCTAGATGTGATACTAGGGTTTGGGAAGGAGATGATTCTGGCATAGTCTCTTGTAAATCTTGTAATTCATTCATGTCCAATCTATTGAAATCTGTCCCTCTTTCCCCCTTCCCTTTGGACAAGGCTATCTGGAAGGCACATGTTCCCTCTAAGATCAAAGCTTTCACTAAACTTTGGTACTTAACAGCATCTATACTAATGACTTATTGTAGGTGCGGAGGCCTAACAAGGCACTCAGTCCAGATATTTGTCTTATGTGCAGGTCCTCAAATGAGACCAAGCCATCTTTTTCTCCATTGTGAAATAGCTAAGCAGCTTTGGAATAATTTGTTTGGCATTTTTGGTGAGATATGGGTTTGTCCATCTACTGTTCAGGGTCTTATGCAGATCAAATTTTGCGGTTTTGGAAGGAATAAGCGATAAAAGATTTTATAGCAACGTGCTTGGTTTGCGATTCTTTGGGTGATTTGGAAGGGAAGGAATTAGAGGATTTTTAGGGATCGTTCCACGATGGTGCATATGCTTAGGGATAGGGTTGTTCTCCTTTTGTCCCTTTGGGCTTCAGCTTCCGGAGTTTTTAGGAATATTTTGTTGAGTGACATGAAGAGAGATTGGTGGGCTATTGTGATGTAGTCTCTTTTTTTGTTTCATGTGGACTCCTTGTCCTCTTCTTTTGTAATTTTTTTCTCTCTTAATGAAGTTTATTTTTTTATCATTTTTTTATATATTATTAATATGAAATTACTTGAAATTTTGGCTTGCAAATTATATGTACCCAGGGCTAATAGGAAAGTTTATATAACAAAAAAGTTATCCGCATTTTTTAATGATTTTTTTATTGGTGTATATTTTGTTGATAAAACAATTTATTAATGATACAGTTTTGTTTGGAATGGGTTAGTGAACCAAAAGTCCTACTTTTATATGGTACTGTGTTGTGTTTTTTTTTTTTAATTATGTTTTCCCAGTATTTTTAATAATGTTTTGAATGCTATTATAGGAATGATTTCCAATACCAGTGTATTTTATGTTGTGCTTATGTTGAAGATTTTTATTTAGGATGGTTGGATTGTGCTTCAAGTTGAGGTTGCACAATACATAAATAGTGACGTTCGTGGTGTGCCATCTTATTTGCAAGCACCCAAGCCGTTGAGTGGTTTCCTTCAGCGCCTCAAGGGGAAGCAGGGACGGTTTCGTGGGAACTTATCTGGGAAGCGTGTTGAATATACTGGACGGACCGTTATATCACCTGACCCTAATCTGAAAATTACTGAGGTTAGTCATTGTAGCAAAACTTGAACCATGTACTTTGCAGTTTCTATGTGCATTTTGTTTATTTGACCTCTGGTGGACTTCTTGTGTTCAGGTAGCAGTTCCAATCCATATGGCTCGGATTTTAACTTATCCTGAACGTGTTTCCCATCACAATATAGAGAAGTTGCGGCAATGCATCCGTAATGGCCCTTCTAAATACCCTGGTGCAAGGATGGTCAGATACCCTGATGGTTCCGCAAGGTTCATAACCTTCGGCCTTGTGTCTACATTTGAAAACTTTTTTCTATGTTGATGACATGGAATTTACCGTTTTATGCTGCAGGATTTTGATGGGTGATTACAGAAAGCGTCTCGCTGATGAACTAAAATTTGGTTGCATAGTTGATCGCCATTTGGAAGATGGGGATGCTGTTCTTTTTAACAGACAACCAAGCTTACATCGGATGTCTATCATGTGCCATAGGGTGATTATTAGTTATGTTAGATATGCTAAGTTTTTTATTGTAAATTTTCAATTGTCTCTTAATTAGATTTTCTGATTTCACATGCAGGCTAGAATTATGCCATGGAGGACATTGAGATTTAATGAATCTGTTTGTAACCCATATAATGCTGATTTTGATGGTGATGAGATGAACATGCATGTCCCACAAACGGAAGAGGCACGAACTGAGGCACTTATGTTAATGGGGGTAAATTCTTGTAGATCTCACTATGATATGTCTTTATGCCTATGGATAATCATCATCCTTTTTTGGAGTCTAATTCACGTTTTAACTTGATTTTATTAGATATTTGTATAAACAATGTTAAAATTTTCTTTTCCACCAATATACCCTCATATATTAATACTGTTTACATGGTGGTAGATTTACAGACCTAGGAAATAGAAAATTCCTTATTTTCTATTTTGATGAGTGAAAATTCCGTTAAAAAGCACCAAGGGGTGCCAAGCCATATACAAGGAGCTATTTACAAGACTAAAATTCAACGAACTCTATAAGCTCTTCTTCATTTACAAAAGAAGCCATTAAGCCAAAAGCTTAGCATTAATTAGTGATTTCATATCAAAATGCAAGTAGCCATTTACTCTTTATGCATCTAATCACATCCTTTTTCTATATAATATCAAACTCATGAAATTGGAAGTGTCGTAGATTTGAAGTTGTGTACTATCAGAAAAGCATCTTCAACCTATCAAGTAGGGCAAGAAGACAGCACTAGTAGCTGACCATAGGCTGAATGTTCAATCATGATCCCATAGTGCAATGCCCTGAAACAGGTCTGCTTTTGCTGCACCACATAAGAGTGTAGTATATTGAGCTTATAAGGACACTCATAACTAGACAATGCTTCCCATATTTGGTCAGGGTGAAGATCTTGTTCACAGAAGTGTTAATTATGACCTGTACGATAGTAATTAATTAAACATTAATTGAATGTTGAATTTATTTACAAATTAATCTTTGCACTGATGTGGGCAATTGTACCGAAAATTCCAAGGAGAAAAAGGTACTGTAATGCATATTTGCATTAGGCGTACATTCCAACATTTTGACTTCGTTTAGAGGTGATGTGGGTCTTGATGTTAATAATGTAATATAGAGGAGCCTTTTGAAAAGAGAATTATCACAAAGATTATGTACTTTAGTATTTGGCTTATTTGAACTTTATTGGTTGATTGTTACGTCTATTTTAGATGCTTACTTGGAAGATGGCCTTTAATTCTTGAGTTTTTGGAAGGAGAGAAATAAGAGAATTTTTTTTTTATAGGTAAAGAAAAAATATATTAATAACGTACCAAGAGGGTGCGACCCATTTACAAAGATTTTCTATAGGAAAGAGATTCTACAAGCTCTAAAAGCCCAATATCGTTCACCAAATTCCCAATTATCTCTAATCACATCAAACTTTTTTTCAATGCCCTCAAAAACTCTATGATTCCTTTAAATCCACACTATCCAAAAATGGATAAAGGAATCAAAGAATAAGCCTTCTTTAACTCCTTAGACGCACGAAGCCCACTCCAAGCCCAATTCATCTTTCACGGATCCAGCGAACGCCCAAGAGATACCCAAAATATGATATGCCATCTCCCATAAGTTTCTAGCCAAGGAGCGCTCCATCAAAAGATGAAAAAGGGACTCGGCGCAAGAGAAATAAGAGAATTATTCTGTGTCAAACACACAACAAATGATTAGTTAATCTTTCTTTAGGATTTTTCGGTCTTTTAGGGGTGATTTGACTTTATGCAATTAGTAATTTGAATTTCTTTTTTCTTTATGTTGTAATTCTTGACTTGCCATCTTTTTGGGTCTTTTTATGATTTACTTAGAACTCAATTCATTTAAGTTTTAATGCCGAACCTATCGAGTTGATTACATGAATCTTTTCTCTCCTGGTCGCCTGATCTAAGATCACGTCTATGGGGAAATTTTTTAGAGATAAGGTCATTCCAATTTATTCAACGCATGTTATTTTTGGTATACCCTTACCCCTCTTTGGATTATCCACTAGGATCAAATCACTTCTGTGCGGCTATGCATTCTTAAATCTAAGTTGTAATGGAGATTCATTTTTCAAAAGGGAAAAAAAGGAGAAAAGCATTGGTACCCATGGAGAGTAGTGTTTATACTTTCTGTAAGTAAAGCAGAATGGCGCTTGATCATCATTTATAATTGTTCAAAGGAAGAGGATGTTATTCTTATATAAAGTTTGAATTGTATTTGTTCTTTGGTTTTGCATATTTCTCTATTAGATTTTCTTTGTTTCTCAGGTGCAAAACAATTTATGCACACCAAAAAATGGAGAAATTCTTGTGGCTTCCACTCAGGACTTTCTTACGTCTTCCTTTCTTATAACAAGGAAGGACACATTTTATGACCGTGCAGATTTTTCACTTATGTGTTCTTACATGGGCGATGGCATGGATGCTGTTGATTTGCCAACACCTGCAATTCTGAAGGTAACATATTTAGCTTGATGATGTTGCTACATATCTACTGTTTTGTTGTTATTTGATGATATGAATTTCTCATGTCCATAGCGAACCTATGTATATTCTTTTTTCATCTTGTATTTAGGTTTTTGATAGTCTTTTCCCTTCTTAGATTTCCTACTATTAATACAGTGCACAATATTTGCACTATGAAGTTTATTATGTTCCACATAGGAAGAGTTTCTTTGTATCATTTGTTCCATGGAAAGTTTTCCAATCTGGTTAATGGTACAACTGTAAAGGCATGAGGTTGTGAAAATGTGTTTCTATTATCCTTTTTCTTCTTTCTGATAACAAAAACAAGTATCATTAAAGGGCACCAAGGGGGTTTTACCCAAAAAACTACTCACTTGCAAGACAAATTCAATACATTTTTGAAAATATTTACAGAATTTGGTTGATTTTTGAAAATACTTGCAAGACTAATTCAACCAAATTCTGTAAATATTTTCAAAAGCTAAGCAAGAGCAACCTTATCTCTTGCCAAAGAGAAAAGAGTTGAGAATTGAGTCTTTCTAAGAATGTCACCACACCCAGAATCATACCAAAACCAAATAGTCTCCCCTACCCACATCAAACCAAACATAGGACAAGACTCCAATCCAACCATTCCCAATCCATTACCATACACTCACAACACAGAGAAAAATGTGGAAGAGATGCACTTCTTAATCCACTTGCACCACTGCTAGACGAATCCCAAAACTACAAGAAATATGAACATAGGACTTCTCCATATCAAGTGCGTTTATGTGGTTAGATCTTGGGAAAAGGGGAATTTCATAGTCTCTGTGTGGGAAACTTCTTGGGAGAAAATTCTTATTATAGACAATCTACAAAGGAGGGGGAAAGTGATTGTTAATTGGTGCTATATTTGCAAAAAATGTACCGAGTCGGTGTATCATCTTTTGATGGATTGCTTTCTTGCTCGAAGTTTGTGGGAGATGGCTTATAGAATTTTGGGGGTTTCTTGGGTGACGGCGGGCTCCGGGAAAGATGAAATTTGGGCTTGGAGTGGGGGGAAGGCTTCTAAGAAGGTCAAGAAAGCTTATTTTTTTGATCCCTCACTCCTTTTTTTGGTTATTGTGGAGAGAAAGGAATCAAAGAGTTTTTGATGGAGTAGAAAGGCCTATTGAAAATATTAGAGATAATTGGTTCAATACTCTTAACTTTTGGTTTAAAGGGAATTTCTTTGTAAATGATGATGATATCTTAGATTTTTTGGATTTCCTTTTTTTTTTTGTAAATAGCCGTTGGCTTTGAGTTGCACCCTCTTTGTGTTGTATTTATAAAATTTTTTACTTATAAAAAAGAGAGAAGTATTTGGGTTTGAGAAATTGCGATTGGCGTTTTCCTCCAGCAATGGGAGCTTTAGTAAGAATCTTTGTGATGTGGGATGATCATGTGATTAGCTTGGCCAACTCCATGGTAGGTGTTTTTTATGTTTCTTGTGATTTTAGGTTGGAGGATACTTGGGTGGATACGAGTGTTTATGGTGTGGGTGTGGGTGTGGGTGTAGGGAACTGAGACACGAAGCACGTGGAGGAACTTATGGAGGTTTGGAGAAGATGGGGTACTCTTGGGTATTGGGAGGCAACTTTAAACGTGATGCTTTATCCCCCTAAAAGGACATCATAAAGTAGAGTTTTTGGACTTTATAAGTTCAAATGAGCTCATTGCTCTTTCACTCTTCGAAGTCGATTTTACTTTTGTCTAATGTTCGAGATTGACCAACTTTTTGAAGAATCGATCACTTTTTGGTTTCCGGGAGTTGGGAGGAATTTTTCCTCAGTGTGGGCCAAACACTTTCTTTAGACCAACTTTGGACCATCATCCCTTTTTTTGAGGTTGAAGGTATATAATGGGGCCTTACTTCGTTCCGGTTTGAAAATATGTGGCTTAAAATAGAAGGCTTTGAGGATTTAGTAAAGGAATGGTGGGATCGAACTCACTTAGAGGGATTTGTTAGTTACTTTCGAAGGCCCTCATGAGTGATTTGAAAAGATGGACTAGGGAGAATCTTGTGAATATTAGTGTATTAAAAGATTTGTTGTTGTCTGAGTTGCATGAAAAGGATGTGTCAAGTGGGCTTTCCATTGAGGAAAGGGAGAACAAGTTGATGATTAAGAAAGAGCTTGCCAAAGTGATTTCAATGGAGGGAACTTCTTGGTCTTGGAGACAAAAAGCAAGAGCCTTATGGCTTAGGAGGAGATAGAAATACACAAAATCTTCCATAAGGTGGCTAATGGGCGTTGAAGGTGTAAACTTTGAGCAAGATTGAAGTTGGAGAGAGAGTACTCGGAAATGTTGATGAAATGAAATAGTCTTTTTTGTAATTTCTTTTTTTTGATAAGTCTTTTTTGTAATTTCTAGAAGGATATCTATAGTGAGACTTGTGGTTGGAGACCTTCCCTTGAGTGGATGAGTTTTGATTGGATTGGAAGGGATTTGGCTCAGTTACGAGGAACTTAGTACGCTCTTGTTCGCGGTACGGGTACGAGAACGTAGTACGTTACCCACTCTATATGCGGTATGTTAGCATACCTCTTTGGAGTAAGACTTAAATGGTTTATATTATTTATATGTACATGTATAGAATTCGAATATTAGATATATTTATGTTTACAATTTAAATTGGAATGTGTTCGTAATAATAGTTTAGAAGATATTAGAGTTTTGACAAAATAGTAAAGTCAATAAACATAATATTAGAAAACTTTAATTTAAAAATAAAGTATGAGCATTCTTTTTTTTCCTTTCTTGTGTCTAGAAATCTCTCTCTCTCTCTGTTTTTTTTCTTTCAATTTTTTAGCTAAAAGTTTTAAGAAGAATTTGTATTGTCAATTTTAGGGATCTCTTGCACGAATGTACCACGAATCGAGCCGTTGGATCCAAGTTGCGGTTCTGAGGGGTGTATTATAGAGATCTCAGTTAGAAGATGAGATGCTTGAGCTCTTTGTGATTGTAATGAGGACAACCCTTGGGACCCCATGGTTTTACCAAGGCTTTTCTTCGAGCCAGTTGGGAAGTTTTTAGGGGTGATATTTTATGGCTCTTTGAGGAGTCTTATAGAATTGGTCATTTTGTAGATAGTTTGAATTATTAGTCTTGTTAGGAAAATTAATAAAGTTGCCTTCTCGGTTGAGGAGAGGTAAGAGAAGTTGTTTGGCCGGTCATAAGTGAGACGAATTGTGGATGCCATTTAAATTGTTAATGAAGTGGTGGATTCTCATCTTAACAAAAGAGGTGTTATATGCAAGCTTGACTGGCTTATGACAATGTGTATTGGGATTTTGTTATTTACCTCATGGAAAGTACGTGCTTTTGGATTACACTTGGTGTAAATGGGTTAGAAAATGCAGCACCATCTCTTTTTCTGTATTTTGAATGTATATCCTACCGGTTTCTTCCAAGCATTTAGGAGGTTTAGAGAAGGTCATTATATTTCTCCACTTTTGTTTATTTTTGTGATGGAGGTCCATAGTAAAGTGTTGACCAAAGCAGTTGAGGAGTGTCTTAAACGGTTTCAAAGTGGGTAGAATTGGTGAAGGCAGGTTGGTATCTAATCTTCTTTTTGCCGATAATACTACTACTTTTTCTGAAGAAGGCATATTGCTTGGCACCTCTTTCCATTTTTTGGGTCATTTGGCGTGAATGGAATAGGAGAACTTTTGATGGCAAGGAAAATCCTTTACCCACCATCAAGGTTGGGTGGTTACATACTTTTGGGTTTTGGTTTAAGGGGACATTTTTTTATTGTTGTAAATGATGAAGATATCTTAGATTTCATTGAGATTTTATCTTGTAGATATTTTTGTATTTGGGTGGCATGCCCTTGGTGCATTTGATTAATATACTTTACTTATAAAAAATACTATTACTTTTTCTAAAGTGGAGGTAGAACAAATAGTGAATCTTAGATGCGTCTTGCTTTGCTTTGAGGCGGTGAGTTGATTCCTTTAGGTGAGGAAGTGGATGGAGAGCTCTTTTCCTTGTCCCTAGCGTGGGTTAACAAAGATTTCTTTGGGGAAAACTTTTTTTTGATAGTAACGTTGTATTGAAAAGCACCAAGAGTGTGCAATCTGAAAGCAAAGACTATCAATAGTAATTCCACAAAATTTTAAGATTATATCATTTACAAAAAATTTCCTTTTAAACCAAAAATTAAGGGTATTGACCATCAAAAGCTCTTCCATTACTGCATTCTACAGAAGCCAAAAAAATCATGAGGGGAATCAAAGAGTAAGCCTTCTTAAGCTCATTTGAAGCACGTATACCACTCCAAGCCAATACTTCATCTCTCACTTAGCCGGATACCACTCAAGAAATATCCAAAACACTATTAAGCCATCTCCCACAAGCTTCTAGCTAACAAGTACTCCATCAAAAATGAAACATGGACTCGGTACACCATTTACAAATGTAACACCTATTAACAAACACAAGTAATAATTTTTTTATTTTAAAATAAATAATAAATTAAAATGATAAAAATAGTAAAACAAATAAAAAAAATAGAAATCATAAGAAAACTTGAATAAAAAACTGTCAATATCTCTAAATGCTTTAAATGAATCTATCATTTAGCTAGAAAGTTGAATTTATTTAACACAAGTCAATAACACGACTTAGTTCCATTACTTATTTCTTTCAAGCTTTTAACATAAAGACATCAAAATGCATTGTGAAAGTGAGTTTTCTTCATCTTTTTTATGATAATATTATAGAAGCTCTCATCACCGGATCTAAACTAAAAATAAAAAATATGTCGTTTTTATACGTACTAAAAGCAAAACATATTAAAAACATTCTATGATAAGACCTTTAGTTGTTATAGGAAACTGTTCGATAAAGATGACTTACCATGACACATGGATATGTACCCATCATTGAATCCTCAAGCAATGGCTCTGATTGAAATTTTTATGTATTAGATTCTTTGAAACTAAAAGAGAACTGTAGAGGTTATATATCTTTTTTCTTTTTGAGAGCACTTGTTATCTCTGTTAGAAAGGAACCCTTAAACCAGAAAATCTCAACCCTCCTTTTTTTTTTCCTGGCTTTCTAATTATCGAAACTATCTTATCTTTTGGGAAAAAGGTCCATATCATTAGTAAGTTAGTTAGTTGTCTTGGAACCAAATAAGTACTAAAGCTATTAAGTTCCAGTGCCAATTTACTCAAATTAACGATCATTCATCTGCTCTTAAACGATGAGAGCTTACCAAAATGGGGGTGGAGGGTGTGGTTTACAAGGTGGAGTTCTAGGGCTCTAGTCATTTGCAAAAGAAAAGGGAAAATCAAGGGAGCACTTCCCTTGTCAAATTGGTCAGAAAAGGTGTTTGCCCTAAATAAATATGCTTACGTCTTTGAACAGGTGCTTGTTATTTTATGCACGTTGTCACATTTATGCAATGCTCTGCCCCAAGGAGAGCTTGTAGGGTGCCTCATGCACACGTTTGAGATTATTGGGTCACAGACCATTAAGAAAGGAGGTTTGGGCTTAAAATATCTCACTTCTTTTAATAAAGACCTATTAAGAAAATGGTTGTGGAGATTTGTGGTTAAAAAGATCAACTTTGGAAGAAGATTATAGATGTAAAGTTTGGCTTGGAACATAATGGGTTGATGTCCAAGGAGGGTAAGGGTCTGTTTTTGGTAGATGGTTGGAAGTGGATTAGAAGGAGATTGGAGGATTCTTAACATATTGTATGGTTTGAGGTGGGGAACGGGGCTAATACCTCTTTTTAGCATGATGCTTGGTGTGGGGAATCACTTCTAAAAGGAAAAATTCTCGAACGTTTTCTCCATAGTAAGATATAACCATTCTTTGATTAGCTCTTTTGTTTCATAGGCCACAGGTGATGTGGTATCGAGGTGCCATTGACTAGGAATTCACTAGATTGGGAAATCAAAAGTGTTGGAGACTTTTGTGAGAAGTTATATGGTTATAGGAAGGATTTGAATAGGGAGAATAAGGTAGGGTAGAAGTTTAAGAATGGTGTGCGCGTGGAGGTTTTGTGTTAACTTCTGCTATAAAGGTATTGCCATAATTCACAAGAACATTTTTGTAGTCAGACCTCGTGAAGAATCTCTATTTAGAAGGGAGTAGAAACTTCCCTTAAAAAGCTATGTGGAAATACTTTTTGGATAAATAAAGGAAACTAGCATTTCAATGGCACCAAGGGGGTGCCACCCAATTACGAAAAAACTATCCACAAGAAATTATCTCAATGAAATCTACAAAATTTCCGTCATTTACAAAAGATTTCCCATTAAACCAAAACCCAAAAGTATATAACTATCCATCCTTGATGAGGCTAAAGATCTTTCCTTACTATCAAAAGCTCTCTTATTCCTTTAAAGCCAAATAACCCAAAAAATAAAGGGGAATTAACCAATAAGCCTTTCTCATTTGTTTTAAGCCACACAACCTGCTCTAAGCCCACACTTCTTCTTGGATAGATCCGGCAACTACCCAAGCCCATCACACTAAAAGTCAATTCCCATAATTGTCTAGTGAAAGGACACCTCAAAAGAAGATGAAAGAGAGATTGGTCCTCTTCTTTTAAGAGAAAGCATCTATTGACCAAAACTTTCCCTCTTTTTTAAAGATTGGCAATTGTTAGGATGCATCCCCAACACGCTTCTGAAGCAAAGAAAGAGACCTTCAAAGCAGCGGAATTTTTCCAAATTACTTTCCAAGGGAAGTTATCTTTGCACTCCGAGGACTCATATAGAAGGAGAGTCTAATAGTAAGATTTGACCTCAAACTTTCCTCCCGAACTCATCCTCCATTTGGCCTTGTCTTCATTAAACAAGTTGCTTTCTTTTCATGGGAAGCTACATGGGGAAGGATTTTGACTGCTGAAGAGGGAGCTGAGTTTGTAAGCCATCTTTTGTCATGTTTCCCCTGGACAAGAGAATTATGGGAGATGACCTTTGTGGTTCTAGTTGTCAAATGGTTGGGGTGAGCTGTGGACTTGGAGGGGGACATGGGGGCCTAAAGATTTAACTAAAACAATAGCCTTGTTAACTCTATCTTTTGGATTGTTTTTGAATTGGTAGGAATAGGAGGGCATTTGATGCGACAGAGAGGCCAATAGGTTTTATTAGAGATAGGTGGCTTCCTCCATTTTGAGTTGTATTTTTTTTTTGTTGTAAATGGTGAAATTAGTCTTCATATAATTTTTGTCATGTAAATCTACATGAGTTGTACATGGGCTGGCACCCCCTTGTGCTTTTTGATTAATCTTTACTTTTAGAAAAAGAAGAATGGTGTTATTTTGTAACTTCCATGTTCCCATTTTTACTACCATATTGCTATTTAGTAGTATTGCCATCACTTTCATACCGTTGCACATTTAGTAGTTTCTTTTCAGGTCAATGTGGTCATTTAAGCAATGAAAACTTACTGAAGTTAAAATTGAAATACGTTGCACTTAACTGGGAACCAAACAACACCAATATGATTTTAATTGATTGTTCAAAATCTCCAATTTTTTGGGTCATACTTCTGCCAATTCAATCTTGTTTACAACTTCCATGTTCACATTTTTACTACCATATTGTTATTTAGTAGTACTGCCATCACTTTCATACCATTGCACACTTCACTAGTTTCTTTGCAAGTCAATGTGCTCATTTAAAGAATGAAAATTTAATATGATTTTAATTGATTGTTCAAAATATCGAATTTTTGGATATTTTGAACAATCAATTAAAATGATATGATTTTTTTTATTTATAAAAAAGAAATCCAATTTTTGGGTCATACTTTGACAATTCAATCTTGTTTACTCTTTTTGCTAAATGCAGCATTTTCTGGCAGAATTGAGTGTGCCTGTATTTTAGCTTCCTTTGTCCTTTTCCTATTATCCGAAGTCTTTATTTTCTATCGTTTGATAGTTTGTGTGAAATCAGAAGTAAAAGTTGTCTAACCATGTGATTGATCTTGTTCTATTTGTCAATGTCATTATTATCTGACGCATTGTGGTCATTTTAAGTAAAGAACATTGTTAAAAATATCTTCTCTACATGCAGCCTGGCGATTTTCTAGTCCTATTTGGTGGTGTTATATGTTGCATGAACGGTTTTGTGAGAAATGCTTTATCCTTCTTTTTTTCTTATGAAGAAACTTTATCCATATTAAAGTACCACAATTTGTCAAGTGGGTGCTAAATTTACCCAATACTTGAAATATAGAATTTATAAATTTGGAAATGAATTGTGCTTTTCTATACTCTTGGTCACAGATTCGGAATACAATCTAAGTAGCAAAATGAAATGGTTTTATTTGTGAAGATAGTAGAAGGTTTTGCAGGACCAGAAATTCAATATGATCGATGACAAAAAGCGCATATAGGAAGTAACTAATAGGTTGAGTGGAACTTAGTCTCACACCAATTCTGGTCTGCCATGCTGATTGATAACAAGTGCATACCTTCCATTCTTGGTTTCTGTCCACTAGATTTTGTATATAACTTTTCTTGGAAATTAGCGTTATAGTATCCTCTTATTTGGTATATTCAAGGCTATCAATCTCCATCTTACCAAGTTACAGGATGTATTGCATGGAGATCCATAGCTGATTGTATATGTGGAAATTTTAGGGAGGAATTATAGGCCTTTTGTGGATGTGGTTCATTTGATATGTGAGTTTAAACATGTTGTTTTCAGTGTTTACATACGTGAATACCTTTGCTCAGCTTAGCTTTTCTGAATCTAGAGTTCCTAGATTTGATAGATTGTGGTAATCAGTTTTGTTTTACATTCTTGGTATGCTCTTTTGGATTTTCTTATTGGGTTTATTTTTATAAGAGAAGTAAACTATGCATTGGCCCTTAATGGTTTGATCTGCTTCCACTTTTCCACTTTTTAAATTGCATAGTGGCACATGCATTACTCCCTTGAAGTATGCTCTGTTTATAATGACTTATAAAAAAAGAAGTATGCTCTGTTTAAAATGAATGGATTCTGTATGTAGAATAAACATGCCTCAAGTTTCAACTATGATAAGTTAAAAAATCCGTGAATGAGAAAACCAAATTTCGTTAAGAATGAATACGATTGACCTCAAAATATGAATTTTGTCTAATTTGAATTTGTGTTGTAAAATATTTTTTGCACAAACCTTTTATTTTAGCAGAGAAAATAACAGAATAAGCCTTGAGGGGCCAAACATCACTTTGGAAATAGGATGGCAAACTGAAAATCAATTCTCAAGGTAATTATATTTTTACGACCCCTCCCCCAGGAAAAAAGTGAAACAAAAGAAAAAAGGTACATGTTAAACCTTTGTGCACCTTGCTGAGAAAGAGGTGATGCCTTCTTTTACTTTATAGTCTTTTAGAACGGTGGGTTTCAATTAGATTCAAAGTTGGCATTCTCTATTTTTGTTCTTCGGGGTCTGTATAGTCATCTGGCTATTTATTGCTTTACAAATTGGATTGAGAATCATACATATTGGTCAAAACAATGGACTTGAATGGGTTAGTTGATATCTTTTTCGCGTCTTGCTGGATATATATCTTTCAGTATCTGATTTGAATGCAAATGTTATTGTGCAGCCAATAGAGCTTTGGACTGGTAAACAATTATTTAGTGTTCTACTGCGCCCAAATGCATGTGTGAGAGTCTACCTCACTCTAACGGTTAAGGAGAAGAACTTCATGGTGCGCAAGAGAGATGAAGAAACAATGTGCCCTAACGATGGTTTTGTTTATTTTCGTAATAGTGAGCTAATATCAGGGCAATTGGGAAAGGCTACTCTAGGTTAGTCTTTTGTTTATTTTATAAATTGTTGCATACTTCTACCCAAATATATATACTGATGCTTATTTGATACAATTTAGAGGAAAATGCAATTCAAAAGATCACGTAAACAAAAATTTAATGGTTTTGAAAATTTCTGAGTGTTATCCAACAATATTTTGGAAACTGAAAGTGTAGTGAAAATATTTTGGGAACAGAAAATGATAAATTTCTTTGAGTTGTTATAAAAAGTTAATAATTTTTTTATTATCATTTTAAGGTTTCTTGAATGAAATTGATAAATATTTTAGTAAATTAAGTTATTTTTTTAGTAATTATATGTTAAATTTGTGTAATGTAATAATAATCAAATGAATTGAATAGTTTTTTGTTTGATATGAACTAAATGAGATAATGGTAATATTTAATTTCATTGTACATTAATAACTAAATTAATAAATAAAAAATATATTCAAAAAATAGTATTAATAACTAAATTAAAAAGTAAAAAAAAAAAAACTAATCTGAACAAATTGAACTAATTATTTGTAAATGAAACTAATTGAATTCTTATAGTAATTAATATTGTCAATTGAATTAGTAACCATAAAAGCTAATATCTGGATATAGATCTATGCCTGCAGTAGAACCCAAATTAGTTCTTTGCTGGAGTACTAATATAGTTCAATAGAAAAATAAAATAAATAGAAATATATTAAGATCGAAAGGAAAATAAAAAACAAATCAAAACAAGAAAATAATAAAGCAAAAGAAAATAAACAAAAAAGAGGGGTTGTGCAGTGGCAGGCTGCTGGACCAGCAGTGGTCAGATCAGAGAGGAGAGAGAGAGAGAGAAAGAGGAGAAAGGCAGAAGAGAGAAATTGAAGAGGTGTGAAAAGTGGAAAAATTGCGGGGCATTTTCATCTTTGCATTGGTCAACCCAACTTAAAATTTAAGACAAGAAAATAATAAAACAAAATAAAATAAACAAAAAAGAGGGGTTGTGCAGCAGCAGGCTGCTGGACCAGCAGTGGTCAGATCAGAGAGGAGAGTGAGAGAGGAGAAAGGCAGAAGAGAGAAATGGAAGAGGTGTGGAAAGTGGAAAAATTGAGGGAGATTTTCAACTTTGCATTGGTCAACCCAACTTAAAATTTTAGGCAACTTATGGAGATGGTAATGGTCAATAGGTGTTATATTTGTAAGGGGAAGGTCTGGTCTGTTTATCATCTCTTGGTGGATTGCTCTTTAGCTAGAAGTTTGTGAGAAATGGCTTATAGAATTGTGGGGTTCTATTGGGTGGTTGCGGGGTCCAAGGAGGTCAAAAAGACTTTAGAGTTAATTCCGCACTCTATTTGGTGGATAGTGTGGAGTGAAACTGGAGGGCCTTCGATGGTATAGAAAGATTGATTGCAACTATTACAGATAGTTGGTTCAATACTCTCAATTTTTGGGTTAGAAGGAATTTTTGTGTAAATAATGAAGATCTCTAGATTTTGTAGAATTTTTGTATTGTAATTAGCCTTTGGCTTTGTGGTGCATTATCTTGGTGCTTTTTAATAAATTTCTTTACTTAGTAAAAAAATAAAAAAAAAAATCAGGCAACTTATAATAAGCGGCACAACCCCAACCTATCAATTTCTAATTTAAAGCCAATTAAAGGAGCTTAAATTTGTATGAGGACCCAAATGGGTATAAGGGGAGGAGTGCTTATAAATTGGTTTGACCAACTTATAAGCCACCCAAATGGGCTCTTGTAAAATTGTAAGTGCATTGTGGTCTTGGTAGAAGGGGTGACATATTTTCTTATAGGAGTTGCTGGTTGGGGTGATGTATTTTTTTTATCAGTAAAATACAGTGTGGTAGCATCATATCTATATACATTTGGTTAATAGGTATGGAGATTTCTGTTTGATACTTAGGCGGTCCTCTTATATAAAATTTTATTAGCACTTTGAGCAGTAAATGCTTGAAAGTAAATGTTGAAATTAAGAATTGAAAAGAATTTTGTATTATTAATTGATTTTATGAATATAATTCAACAGTTATATGTATAGACTTACTAATATCAAACCTAGTAGGACTAGGAGACATTAAATGGATAAGATAGGCATAAACAAAGTAATGGGGAACACGAGGAAGATTAGAATTATGGATTTTGATCTAAGAATTGGGGGATATGGGAATAACGATGTAATTGAAAATATTAAGAATTATATCTTAGTTAGGGATTAGAATTAGGCTTATCTTTCATGGTTATCTGATTTGTTGGATTAGGATTAGGTTTATCTCTCATAGTTATCTGATTTGTTGTTTTTATCTTCTTAGGATTTAGTTTTTTTCTTTATGTTATGATTTTCCCTATATATATATATATGGGATTCTTATTTGTTATTTAACAGCTTATGAATGAATTCAGATTAAATTATCAATTTTCATACTCTGTGATTGAGTGTTGAATTATCCATGTGATTTGGTTCAGTGTTCCCATGTGATTTGGATCATCTATCTTTAATTTCTCTGTTTCTTTCAAATTCTTCCCTATTGTACGACATCAAGTGGTATCAGAGCCAAAGTCACGTGTTCGATTCTTAGCGGTGCAACTGCTGAGGGGGAGATTGTTGGGCTAGGTGTTAGCATTAATTGTCTCATGACAGAGACCCAGGTGGGATCAAGTCACAGTCGAAATGAGGCGCTTGTGTTGCTATGTGGTTTAATTTGAGTTGCATTCTAGCTATCAGCTATAGCCTTTGGTGCAGTGGTAGGCACTCGATCCTGACAATTAGTATCTGAGCCAAGGTCATGTGTTCGATTCCCAACAGTGCAATTGCTGAGGGGGAGATTGTTGGGCCAGGTTTGACAGCAATTGTCTCGTGATGGAGGCCTAGGTGAGGTACGGTCAAAATATGGCGCTTGTTCTGCTATGCGGTTTAATTTGAGATACACTCTGGCTATCAACTATAGCTTTTGGTGCAGTGGTAGACACTTGATCCAAAGGAACACGAGGAAGATTAGAATTAGGGATTTTAATATAAGAATTGGGGGATATGGGAATAACTATGTAATTGAAAATATTAAGAAATATTATCTTAGTTAACTTTTTTGATTAGGATTATGCTTATCTCTCATGGTTATTTGATTTGTTGGATTAGGATTAGGCTTATCTCTCATGGTTCTCATGGTTATCTGATTTGTTGTTCTTATTTTCTTAGGATTTAGTCTTTATCTTTAGGTTAGGATTTTCCCTATGTATATGAGATTCTTTGTTATTCAACACCTTATGAATGAATTCGGATTAAATTATCAATTTTCATACTCTGTGATTGAGTGTTGAATTGTTCATGTAATTTGGACTACTGTTCCATGTGATTTGGTCAAGTGTTCTTATGTGATTTGGATCATCTATTTTTAATTTCTCTGTTTCTTTCCAATTCTTTCCTACCGTACGGCATCACAAAGTAAGACTAAAAAACCTACTACGACACATAATAGAAAACCTAATTAGGACTCTCAACAGTCCCCCTCAAGTTGGAGCATACACATGCATCAACTTGTTACAAAGAAAAAAAATTGCCGGAAAACAAAAGCAAAACAGAAACTAAAAAGATTCTAAACTAACTATATAATAATATATATTAATATTAATATTAATGGTGTTTATCTCAAATCACCACCAAAATCCCAAACTAACTATGAGCTCTGATACTATGTTGAAATTAAGAATTGAAAAGAATTTTGTATTATTGATTGATTATATGAATACAATTCAACAGTCCTATATATAGACTTACGAATATCAAACCTAATAGGACCAGGAGACATCAACTAGATAAGACATACGTAAACTAAGTAAGACTTAAAAATCCTACTAGGACACATAATAGGAAACCTAATTAGGACTCTCAGCAACAGTAAACATTGTGTGTTAACAGATAGCTTCATCGACTTATAAGTCAGCTAGATATTGCTGTTTTTGTTACATTTTACAAACTTTGATGTGTTTTGATGAGCATAAAGTGGTTGCCTATGAAAGAAAATGTTCTCGTGAGATTGTCTTAAATTGTGATCCGTGTAAAATTTTTCTTTTCTGGATTGTTCCTTATCATGGAATTCAAATTGCTGTATTCCATGAAACAGCATCTGCCTTGTTTGCCTCCATATCTTAGGGCACACTCTCTTTTGCATGTTAATATATCATTGTTATTTATAGAACAAAAAATTACTCCAGGAAATGGCAACAAGGATGGGATGTTCTCTGTTCTTCTCAGGGACTATGACGCACATGCTGCTGCAGCTTGCATGAATCGACTAGCTAAATTGAGGTAATTGTCTAGCGCAAGTTTACATATTGGAAAGATCCTCTCACTTTGTTATGATCTGATATGCAATCTGCTTTTATTCTATTGGCGTTCATTCTTCTTTAAATGCATTTGTGTACCTATTGGATTTTGTTGTTTGTCGGTGAAAGTGTGGTCTTGTATGTTGATATGCAAGTGCTTGGCACTCCGGCTAGGACAATGTCTTCATGTTCACATCTTATGCTTCTAGACCTTCCCTGATGATACATCCTCTCTCCCTCTCTCTCTAGTTGAATTTCCTCTGTTCAAATACAGTTTAAATATTCGTTTCATTTCTTTCCCCTTTGTTTAGTGTTGTATGGCTGCTTTTGTTGATAGCAAGAAATTATATGGTTAGTTAGTTCTTTATGGAATGAAATAGCATTTAAAGCACATGCTATTTGGATTCCTAAATATTTTAATAATTTCATTTTAGTTTTGTGATATAAGTTGTTAGGGTAATGGACTCCTAGGGAAGTATATGACCTAAACTACAAAAACAAAATTGCATGATAGCAAGTGAATTTGTAATAAAACTTGGTTAGGGTTTTTTTGATGCATCTCTTATATGCTTCTCATGTAGAAGGGGTTGTGCCTCTTGTGCTTTTCCAATAAACCATTTACTTATCAACAAAAGAAAATAGAAAAGAGAAAAAAGGAAAAAAGAAAGAAGAATATAGACCTTTTGAGACATCAATCCTATGGCTCTGTCTTCAGTACTTGGAGCTAAAGTGCGATGTCTTGGTAAATTTAGTCTCTTCTTTCCTGATAGTCTAAGCAATGAGATTAGCAACCACTTCCTGTGGTGCTCATTCCTTAATTCTCATGCTCGTTTTCAACATTTGTTTGTACCCAAATGAAATTAATGGGAAGATTCCCTGCATAAGGGGTACTAGGAAAACTCGTGTCTAATGAAAGGTTTTTATACAAATAACTGATTTGTTATATTGTTTCACTGTATTAACATGATGAAAAGCATATTGAAATATTTGGAATGAGCAAAAGTGGTATACTTTTGAAGCATTGAAGCTTTCATATTTGATTTCCTCCGCTATATTAAATGCAGTTATTTTGGTCTTCTTTCTCCTTTTTTTATCGTCATGTCTTTCCTCCTCTCTCTCTCTTTGTCTCTCTTCAAACATAGACTTATTCTCCTTTCCACATACAATCTCCGCTTACACTCCCTTTCTTGTTGAGTTTGGGTTTCTGAGTGGCCATGGTAAGGAGGTCAGAGTGCAGGTGCTATTTGGTGGTGGAAAAGAAATTGTTTGAGTTCATTATTGAAGGGAAGGTTGAGGATGTGTTAAGGATTCTGGAGTTTTGTGATCAAAGAATGTTTTCGTTCTGTGATGAGTTTCTTTGGTTGATGAAATCTTGGCATGAGTTTTGGTATGAAAAAGGGAGAAAGGATCTTGTTCCGTATAAAGAAAACATAAACGTTATCTGGTATTGGGTTTAAACAGAAATTTATATGGTAGAAGTTTAAACAGAAATTTAGATATGTGGGTTTGACTGTAAAACCAGTAAATTCAGTTTTCGGCGTCACTAGGGGCGGAGGCTTCGTTCCAAAGGTAGGCTACATTGCTTGGACTTGGGTGCGATATGTATCTAAGTGTCTGAATCGTCTACTTGTTAGATATTTATTAAAGCTAAGATATTCGTTTTGCCATACCTATTTTTAAATCATCAAATTAGAGGCCCAAATGCTACAAATTATGATGACCATGGCATTTATAGCCCATAGGTTAAGTTCAGCCCAGATTTACTATGGCATTTATAACTCATTAATTAAGTCCAGCGCACTAAAGCGATTATATATATTAACAAGAGCCCATCATATACCTAAGTACTCGTGAGCAGCCCATACGATAGTAAGGCCCATATACATGCACAAATATTTTATCTTCATCCCTTTATTTCTCTTTGCTTCCTTTCTTGCAGATTTGATCTATCTCTCTCCCAGTCTCACATTTGTTCTTCATGGTCGAGAGCAGCATGGCCATGGCATTGCAATGGTTGTTTAATATTTCGATATACCAAATTATCAAATTATGTTTTGATGATACCGAATCATCAAAAATTTGGTGAAAAATATATAGTAATTTTTGTTTATAAATTACTTTATTTTTATGTAGCTAGATAACAAAAACTTTTAGTTCAATTACGGAATGATTTGCACCCTTAAGTTGGATGCGGAATAATGTCAAATCAAATCCCACAAAATCACTAGACGGAGAAAATCAACCCATGCGTACAAAAATTAATATACTAATTGAAACTACGTTGATAAAAAAAAAGTTATACACATTCTCCTTATTCAAGATAAGCATTCAGTTGAGTCTACACTCTTATGTAATAAATTTTCTCTTTATGTTACGATGCTTATTTATTTTTATTCAAGATAAGCATTTAGTTGAGTCTAAACCCTTATGTAATAAATTTTCTTTTATGTAACGATACTTTTTTTTTTTTTTGAGAAAAGAGTGATGAATAAACTGAAAATTATGAACGAAGTATAACTATAAGATTCTTATATGGCACTCAAATGTATTAATTAACATGTTTTTTTTTTTAAATACAAGTATCTTGTTTATCAAAAATTATACACCGTATTTAGACTTAATCGAAATTATAATAGAAAATAGAAGATTATATCAGTCCAGATTCTAATAGTACAATAAAAGTGTTGTAGTATGTGGCTCATATCGAGTGGAACACGTGTACAGAGAAAGTAAGCCGATGCCGGAGTGAAGCGGAGTGGAGTGAGGGGAGCGTAGCATACCGAGCGGAACGATGACATCTGCCTTTTTGGCTTGGAATTTATTGTTTTATTGGTATGGACGATTAATAGGTTGGGGTGCGGGGGCAACACCCCCGCGGTATGGTACTAAGGTATTTGAGGAATTTTTCTAATACCTTTATACGACTAGGGTTAGTATAAATACATACGATGTAACCCTACTTTGACATAGTGAAATTCCGCAACCGCTCGCTCCTGTGGACATAGGCATACTGCCGAACCACGTTAAATCCGTGTGTTTTAATTGCTTTCTCTCTCTTTGTTTTTTCGTACTATTCATCATAATTGTTGCACGTTTCACAACAATTGATATCAGAGCCAGATTATGGCAGAGGAGGGTCAAGGATTTGTTAGTGCAGCAGGGCATGGTGAAGGCGTTATATGGAAAGCAGCCTGATGGCATGGACGACATAGATTGGAAGGAACTGGAAGCGAAGGTTGTGGCAACTATTAGGCTTTGTCTGGCTGATGACGCGATGTATCACGTCATGGATGAGGAATCACCGGTGGCAGTTTGGTTGAAACTGGAAAGTCGGTATATGTCCAAGTCGTTGACGAACAAGCTTTATCTTAAGCAGAAACTGTATGGTCTTAAGATGTTAGAGGGCTCAGATCTGACCCAGCATATCAACGTGTTCAACCAAATTATCAATGATTTGAAGCGAGTTGATGTGAAGTTTGAAGACGAAGACAAGGCGTTGATGTTACTGAATTCCCTACCTGCTTCTTGTACATACGAAAATTTGGTTACAACTCTGATGTGGGGGAAAGAAACTCTCGAATTGGAGGAAATCAATAGTGCTCTATTAGGGAAAGAATGCCAGTGATGAGAATTTACAAGGTGAAGGGCTTGTGGTGAGGGGTTACCAAGAACGTGGGAGAAACAAGTCCCGGAGTGGATTGAGTAACAATAAATCTCGGTCTAAATCCAGGAAGAGGAAGGACATGCAGTGTTTTAAGTGCGTAAAAAAAGGGCACATAAAACAAGATTGTCCAGAGAAAAGGAAGAGAATAAAAATGGTCCATCAAAGTCTGCGAATGTAGTGGAAGAAGAAGACTTAGAGAGCGGTGACGGGGATACGCTTTTTGTTTCATATAGTTCAGATCATCTCACAGATTCTTGGATTTTGGATTCAACATGCTCCTATCACATGACACCCAATAAAGATTGGTTTGACACCTACAAGTTAGTAAATTCTGGTTCTGTTCTGATGGGTAACGATGCATCATGCAAAGTTGCTGGAATAGGGAATATCATAATTAAAATGTTTGATGGTGTTGTTATAACGTTGTGTGATGTTAGACATATACCAGATTTAAGGAAGAATCTGATTTCATTGGGCACTTTAGATTGTAATGGGTTTAGTTACAAGTCTGCAAGTGGAGTAATGAAGGTGAGTAAAGGTGTCATAACAATGATGAAGGGACAAAAATTAGCAAGAAATATTTATACATTGCTAGGTACCACAATTGTAGGTGGAGTTGCATAGAACAGTCTTGTGGCATATGCGGTTAGGTCATATGAGTGAGCGTGGGATGATGGAGCTTCATAAGAGAAATCTATTGAAGGGTGTCAAAACATGCAAGCTTGATTTCCGCAAGTATTGTGTTCTTGGTAAATAGAATAAGGTGCAGTTCAAGACAGCCACACACAAGACAAAGGGAATTCTTGACTATGTTCATACAGATGTTTGGGGGCCAGTAAAGGTAGCATCACGGGGAGGACATACGTATTTCGTGAGTTTTATTGATGACTACTCACAAAAGGTTTGGGTGTACTTCATGCGGCACAATTCATAAACGTTTGCCAAGTTCAAGTTGTGTAAAGCTGAAGTAGAAAACCAGACAGGGAGGAAGATCAAATGCCTCAGGTCCGATAATGGTACTGAGTACACAGATTCAAAGTTCACGGAGTTGTGTGAGCAGCATGGGATTAAGAGGCACTTCACAGTACGCAAGACACCACAATAGAACGGTGTAGCGGAAAGAGCTCGGTGTCTATGTAAGGCTTGCAAAGGACTTCAGGGCAAAAGCAATGAATATGGCATGTTTCTTGATTAACAGGTCACCTAGGGCAGCATTAGGGAAAGTAGCAGAAGAGGTGTGGATAGGCAACGCGGTAGACTACTCTAGTTTGAGAGTGTTTGGATGTCCAGCCTACGTGCATGTTTCTAGTGAGGAGAGATCGAAGCTTGATGCGAAGTCTAGATAGTGTATCTTTTTGGGGTATCAGAAAGGGGTGAAAGGCTTCAAGATCTGGGATCCGAAGGCAAACAAGGTGGTGATTAGTAGAGATGTGGTTTTTGATGAGAAAACCATGTTGCAGCGTACTCAGGAAGAAGAGAAACAGGTGCCAAAAAATTGCAGCAGAAATGAGCATGTGGTGCAGGTGGAGCTAGAGACCCATGGTAGAGAAGATAATGCTTAGAATGCAGGGAGTTCTAGCTCAGGAGATCAGCAATATCACAGTATAGCTATAGACAGGCCCAGACGCACTATTAGGCCACCCACCAGGTACGGTTTTGAAGATTTGGTTTCTTATGCACTCATTACTAGTAGCGGGGATCTTACTACTTTTCAGGAGGTAGTACACAACCAAGAGAAGAGTAGATGGATGGGTGCTATGATGAAGAAGACGGAGTCTCTACATAAGAACCAGACATGGGAGTTGGTGGAGCTTCCAGAGGGGAAGAGAGCGATAGGATGCAAATGGGTGTATAAGAAGAAAGAAGCAGTATCAGAAAAAGAGGGAGAAAAGTTTAAGGCTCGTCTAGTAGCAAAGGGTTACTCACAGAGGAAAGGGGTTGACAATGATGAGATATTCTCTCCTGTGGTCAAACACACTTCCATCAGGGCAGTTTTGGGTTTGGTAGCGCATTTTGATATGCAGTTGGAGCAGATGGATGTAAAGACAGCTTTTCTTCATGGTGATTTGGAGGAGCTGATTTACATGGTACAACCAGAAGGGTTCAGTCAGCCTGGACAGGAACACTTGATCTATAAATTGAGGAAATCACTTTATGGGCTGAAACAGTCTCCAAGGCAGTGGTACAAACGATTTAACTCCTACATGATTCGGATTGGCTACATGAGATGTGAGTATGATTGTTGTGTTTATGTGAAGAACCTTGATGATGGTTCATTTATTTTTGTGTTACTTTATGTGGATGATATGTTGATTGCTGCGAAGAGTATGAGTGAGGTCAACAAGTTGAAGACTTTGTTGAGCAAAGAATTTGACATGAAGGATTTGGGTGCGGCCAAGAAGATTCTTGGGATGGAGATTCGCAGGGATAGAGCTTCAAGAAGATTCTATGGCATCATGTTTGGCAAACAACAGAGTGATCCTTCAGTTATGGGATATGTGGATGCAGGCTATGCAGGGGATTTTGGATGACAGGAAGTCTACCACAGGTTATGTATTAACTCTTGTGGGGGGGGCTATTTGTTGGAGGTCCGTGGTTCAGTCTCTAGCTGTACTATCTACTATTGAGTCAAAGTATATGGGAGTGGCTGAAGCTGCTAAGGAAGCTTTGTGGCTTACAGGATTGGTCAAAGAGTTGGGTATTCAGCAAGGTGGAGTTCAGTTGCATTGTGATAGTCAGAGTGTCATTTATTTGGCAAAGAACCAGGTGTATCATGCGAGGACCAAGCACATAGATGTGAGGTTTCACAGGATCAGGGAATTGGTTTCTGGTGAACTATTGCTTGAGAAAGTTCACACTTCTAAGAATGCAACAGACATGTTGACAAAGCCTGTTACCACAAATAAGTTCAAGCATTGCTTGGACTTGATTAACGTCTCCAGATGCTAGATGGGAGGTGTCCCAACCTATTGTCCCAGGTGGAGTTCTAGGTTATGTTTTTTTTCTCCTAAGGGGTGGATATTCGCCAAGGTGGAGATTGTTGTAGTATGTGGCTCATATCGAGTGGAACACATGTACAAAGAAAACAGGCCGATGCCAGAGTGAAGCGGAGTGGAGTGAGGGGAGCGTAGTGTAACGAGCGGAACGGAGCGGAAACTAGCAAGATGATGTAACCCTACTTTGACATAGTGAAATTCAGCAACCACTCGCTCCTGTGGACGTAGGCATACTACCAACCACGTTAAATCCGTTTGTTTTTATTGCTTTCTCTCTCTCTTGATTTTTTTGTACTATTCATCATAATTGCCGCACGTTTCACAACAAAAGGATTATAGCAATCCAAGATTCCAAGTTCAAATAGAACATTTGAAGATTATATCAATTTAAATTCTATTAGAATTACAATATTATTTTTATATAGTCAAATAATTATAGAATCAAAGCTATGTCCTTTAAATATGAGTATTTTTGTCCAGTGAATGTTTTACTCCTCTTTCAGACTTATATATATATATATATGTGTGTGTGTGTGCGCGCGCGCGCGCGCGCACATTTCAAAGTCCACAAGCCAAAATACATGACTGTTCCATTTGTGCAGTTCTTACTTAGTCATGAGGTCTATTCTGTTTCTTTTGGAACAAATATGAATTTGGCATTGGGAAACTTGAGATCCACCTTCTGAATGATTGGATCTCCCTCCATCATTTCTAACATACTTGAAGGCCTGAAATTAAGGGGAGAGGAGAAAAAAAAGAGCTTCTCTTCCATGCTCAAGGGCTAGGATTTTTTTTCACGGTTCCACTGAAATGAGTTCTTTGAGACTTTGTTCCTGAAATTGTGAAGATAAAATCTCTATTTAGGGTAATTTTACCTGTACCTTCTGTTTATAATTAGAAAGCTTAAAAATAAAATTTCATTATCTTTGATATAATGTTTGTAACTCTATCTTGTTTTCTATTGCAACTTCACCTACTCATCATTTTAGTTTCTTGGCTAATATGATCAGTAGGCTTGTGCGCAAAGCGACATTCAATGATTTATTTGGTCAATGCTCTGATCACTATATATGCTTGTTTACTATGGTGTCATCTTTTCCAATGCTTACTTTGTAATTTCAATGAAAGAAATGAGTATTTACATTTCTACATGAATGGATATTACCATATCTGCTTGTATGCAGTGCTCGATGGATAGGAAATCATGGCTTCAGTATTGGAATTGATGATGTACAAGCAGGAAAATTGACTGAGGAGCTAAGGATAACAATTCAGGATGACAGTAAATTATGTGATGATTATATAAGGAAATTCAATGAAGGTTCACTAGAACTCGAGGCTGGTTGTGATGCTACTCAGTCACTTGAAGCCACTATAACCAAGACGCTAAATAATACTCGAGATAAGGCTGGGAAGGTAAAGATCTGGCTTGTTTTGTTTTATAGCATTTCCTATGCAAATATTTTGAGTGTTCACTGGCAGTATGTTAAATGCTTGGATCCCCTTTATTTTAAGTTTAAATTCTGTATTTAGACTTAAAAGTTTGAACTGTGCATTTTTGGTTGAAAATGAGCGAGCTTGATGATTATGTTGTTATTGGATTTTTAATGTTGATAAATTTTTTTACATATAAAAAAATCTTAATTTCTTTCCCATCTGCATTTACAGATCATCAAGTAACCTCCACTTTGTGATGGAAGCGTTTTATAACAGTACTTACTTTTATTTTATTTTATAGGTCTGCATGGGAGGACTACACTGGAGAAACAGCCCCTTGATCATGTCACAGTGTGGTTCCAAAGGGTCTCCTATTAATATAAGCCAGATGGTTGCATGTGTTGGTCAGCAGTCAGTTGGTGGTCGTCGTGCCCCTGATGGATTTATAGATCGAAGCCTTCCTCATTTTCCTTGGAAATCGAAAACCCCTGCTGTAAGTTCAGTATCCCTTTTGCAGCACTTTGTCATTTAAATTCAACGACTCAATCATATGGAGACATTAACACTAGCATATGATGATATATTTAGTATGTTGCAGTAAATACTAATCTCCATTAGCTGTGATAGTTTAGAAGGTAGCTGCTTCTAGAGATTTATGATGAATTGGGTTTGCCTATGGCATCAGTGTGCTTTAAGGTGTATATGTCCTACAAAGAAATTAAATTGGATCTGTAATTACTTTGGGGATTTTCCATATTGACGGTTGGCTGTCTTTTATGAACTAATTTGATGGCAGATAGTGTGGTGTGAGGAGAGGGTGGGGGGTCTGTTAAAGATCGATGAAATAGAGTAAGAATGGCAGAACAGACCAGAGGAAAGAGAGGATCCTCCAAAACATTGTATGATGGGCGGTTTGGATTGTTGTCATTAATGTTACAATGAGTAGTGAGTGACTGGATACATTATCATGTGATTAGTTTTTTAGAGGATAGATTGATGCGTTTTTAACTTCCAAATATATTTACTTTATACTCTAGGCCATCTATACTCATTTTTGAAAACTGTTCGCAGATATTTTAATGGTTTTACCATGGCAAAACAAAATTGAGTCGTATCTTGAGTTGAAAATTTCTTGGTGATTGATATCTGGTGTTATATCAAAATTTGAATTTCCATGTTGGATAGTTTTATTTGAATTTAATTTTTGATGTGACTCTTCTTTTTTAATTAGATACACACCTCATGTCATTAATTCTCTTTGGAAAGCTTGGTTTAATGTTTGAGTTTATTCAACAAGTTAATTTAATATTTATGGTTTTGGGGAAAACTAAATTATGTTGATAAATTTGGGAAGAAAGCTGACCAAACAAGTAATTGCATGTGCTTTTAAGAAGAGTACATTAGTTACGTTCTTCTCCATCCATTTAAGTAAAGAATCATGGACTTTGGGGATATTTATCAAATTTTGGAAATGTTTTTTCTTTAATGCAGGCCAAAGGCTTTGTTGCTAATTCGTTCTATAGTGGTTTGGATGCTACTGAGTTTTTCTTTCATACAATGGGTGGGCGAGAAGGCCTGGTGGATACAGCGGTATGCATAATTCCTTTTCAGTCTATTTTGATGTTCATTGAAATTGGAAGTGCAGTCGCAGATGAAGTTGCAAGTGCATTCCTCTTAAATGTAGATCTACTGTGAATGTGCATGCATTCGCATGTGTTATTCCTACTTGATCAAAGTTAGTCTCTTTCATGTTGTTTGTGCATGTGGATATGCGTGAAAATCAGTATGACTGTAGGGAAGTTAGGGTTCTGCATTGGGTTTTCTGTTATCATATTAGAATTGGTATGGAGAATATGAAAAGTGACTGTATGTCCTTGGTGAAGTCTTTTAGATTACTTAACCTATGCTATCTTGCATGATTTGAGATGGATTGCAAATTGTTGTACTATAAACAACCTCTGGTGCTCCTTTTGGGATGTAGCCCATGCATCTAGACATTGCTAGACCTTCTACATCTTTGTAAGTATTGGATATTGGGGCTATTTCTTGATATCTTTATGGAACAGTGTCAGAAGTAGTAATGGACATAAAAAATGCAATAATCAAGTCATTTACAAGTAAGTAAACCAAATTATATGGCCTAATTTTTTCTTTTGCTAAACTCATTACTATGACACCAAACAGAGCAGCTTCTTTTTTTTTTTTTTTTCCTTCTCTTTAACAAACTTTGCTGTTAAGACTCTGCTTGCTAGCATTTTCGACTCGTTTTGTTATGCATCTAGAGTCAATAATACAAATTTTTATCATCCATCTAGCCTGTTAAGAGGTGACCTTGGAGGACAAACACAAGATTTACGAACAAAGAAAATGGTCATAAGATTTAATGAGATCTACCATCCTGTGTGCATTATCCCTGAAAAGTTGCATGTACAATATGAGAGGAAGTCCAATCTGTTTATTATTCTCTCACTGGAGAAATGCAATCAAGTGAAAGTTGCCTCCGCAGTATATATGGTGAACTTGTTCCTTTCTCTTAGAAATTAAAAAGAAAACGTGGGACAAAAAGCAGAAGAGGGAAACATATAGATTCGTTACTCTAGTTTATAACCTTCTAATGGTTTCTGATCAACCAACATTCAGTTTAAGCTGTAGAGATCCTTATGCCCCATTGTACATGTGACGGAATTTCAAGTTTGAATATACAAATTAATTATCAATTCTCATTGTTCGTGGTGGATTTAGGGTGGGGGCAGTTGCCCCCATAATGTCTTGAAAAAAAGTTTTAGCTTATGTATTAAATATTGAAGCTACCCTATTCAACTAATAGTTTCCCCCATAATGTTTTAAGAATTTTAAATTTTTATGCAAATGTCCTCGTAAGAATTTAAGAAACCTTTGAAGAAATACACAAATTAAATGAAAACATAAGGTGGCTATTTAACCATGTATGCATGGTAAATGAGGAGATAATTTTTCTCCAATTCCCTTCGTAATATCAAGACATTAAATTTCTTTTTATATACACTTGTAATTATAAAAAAAATGTAGAGACATTAAATAAAACAAAGGGCTTTCCTTTTCATTTTAAATTTCTGCCTTTCTCTTTACTTCTTGTTCCTTCTCTTTACTGTTCCTTTCTTTGTCTTTTAGCTTTTCCCATTTTGTTGTGTTTTGGATTTTAAAGGTATGTTATTGATTATTTGTAGTCTGTGGTCAACTTGAGAATTATATTTAGATGTGTGCTTAGTGTATTAGTTGAGACAGAAGTATATTGTATATCAGTTAGTGTATTAGCTTAACTTTGACCTTCCTGGCCACAACTGCAGCTGTTGAATTTTTGTGTGTGTGTGTACACATTACTCTCATTAACAAAATTTTATTGATCCGCCACTACTAATTTTAGATCTAATCTAGTGAAATTTGCTATTGAACTTCAAAATGGCTTACCAATTATTATTGATAAGAACAAAATTCTCATTATATGTGCAGTAATTTCTATGCAAGTGTTTCTTGATACGATGCACCAACAATAAGATTTTGTTTCAATTTTAATTAAATAATGTTGAACTAGAGTTTGGGTATTCCCTTGATCATGATAGTACTTGGTCTTTGATTGTAATATTGTATAGAATGGGAGTAAGAGATTCAGCTCTTATCATTGAGTGGAAGGAAAACAGATATTTGTGACCCAACATGTATTGTTAATAAATTTGTCTTCATTGCAGGTTAAAACAGCTGAGACTGGATACATGTCTCGTAGACTGATCAAATCCTTGGAGGACCTGTCCATTCACTATGACAACACTGTACGGAATGCAAGTGGATGTATAGTTCAATTTCTTTATGGAGATGATGGCATGGATCCAGCACATATGGAAGCAAAAAGGGGAACTCCTTTGAATTTTGACAGATTGTTTATGAAAGTACAGGTTTGAAATCCTCACCCTGTCATTTTTCTATGACCTTTATGTAATTGAGTAGAATGGAGCGAATCTTATTGTTGTTTACTAACTATTTACAGGCTACTTGTCCTGCTAGAGAAGAACATAAGTATCTTTCCCCAGGAAAATTCTCTGAAAAGGTTGAAGAACAATTATCAAATGATATGACTCATGATAGAGGTTGCTCTGACGCCTTCAAAAAATCTTTGAGAGAATTTTTGCGCGTTGTTGAGGGAAGATTAGAAAGAATGATGGGATTGGTTGAAGAACTTGCTACTGGAGAAAAATCTGAGGCTCTAGAAAAAGTTGCCCATAAAGTATTTGGTATCACTGACAAGCAGCTTGAGGTAGTTATTGTGCTTATAAAATCTTTTCCTTTCTCACATGATGCTTTTACTTAGGTCTTTTCAGTCCAAAAGTATTGCTAAATTCAACAAACCACTCACACATTATGTGTGAATGTGTGTACTCAACTCGGCTTTACTAAGCTTTATTACTAGTAGGTGGGATTGCCTCTTTTATCTAAAAAGAAAAAAAGTTGGCTTGGCTACATGAATCATTTAATGTCATTCTGCTCTATTTAAGGTCAATTCCTCAATAAGATTATTATCAAAGTTTTCTTAGGCCTTCCTCTCCCCTTTGTAATGAGGCCATCTTCCATCGAGTCACATATGTTTGTCTTCGTTTCACATGATTTTTTTTTATAAATTAAAGTATTATATTTTTTGGGAGGATTCCTAATTAGATATATAGTAGGTTTCCTAAACTTTCTTAGTTTATGTTTCCTATTCTTATTAACATTTAGTCTTAGATCTATATATAGGGTTGTTAGGTTGTTCACACAACACAAAAACAATAAGATTTCTTACAATATATCTTCTCAATCACTCATCTCTTTCAAACCTAAATTTCAACATAGTATTAGAGCCCATAGTTTGGGATCCGGTGGTGATGTGAGATAAACACCATTAAAAAAAATCTAGTTTAGAATCTATTTTTTAGTTTCTGTTTTGTTTTTCTGGCTACTTCTCTGGTGTCCTTTCTATTTCTGGTGGTCTATCTTCTTTTCCTGCAAGTTTTTTCTATCTTCTCCAGCTTTCCAGCAATTCCGGCGAGATTTTGATCTTTTCCGACAATTCCAGCAACTCTCCGATGAGATGACTGTTCCAGAAGAAGAGTTTCTCACCCCGATGTTGATGTTATCTTTCTGACTCATTGATTGCAGCCCATTCAAGTCAAAGTTAGTAAAAAACTAGACAAAAGGATCCAAAGTCTTGTTGATCCGATGTTCTCGGATTTTGTCTCGTTAGGTGGTACTGACGTAATGACCTAATTGTTTGTCATGGGTATGGAGTCCCGACGTGTTCTCATGGGTTATTGTAATTTATGGATTTGGTTTATTTGTTTCAGATTGTGTCAGGTTTGTTATTGGTATGGGTTTGTTTGTAACAAGTTGGTGCATGTGTATGCTCCAACTTAAGGGGGGAGTGTTGAGCGGTTTCCTAATTATATATATATATATATATATATATATATATATATTAGGTTTTCTAATCTTTCTTAGTTAATGTTTTCTATTCCTATTAGGATTTATAGTCTTAGATCTATATATAGGGTTGTTGGTTTGGTCACACAACAACAACAACAACAACAACAATAATAAGAATTCTTCTACAATATATCTTCTCAATCTCTCTTCTCTCTCTAACCTAAATTTCAACAATTTTAAAAGGCACCTAGGGGTGTTGCCATGTACATAATCGACTAACTACAAAATAGTGGTTCTATGTATTTTATAAATTCATGAGCATTTACACAAAGATTTCCCTTTAACAAAGAAATAAGGGTATTGACTCAAGACCGCTATATGGCCAGCGTTGCTTTTTAGCGCAAAGTTATAGGTGGTAAAGCATCAACATGTTGAGAAAATGAGTGTGCTTGAGATAAGTATGGTACTTGGATGGGCAAAAGAATGGCCTTGTAGATGGTATTAACTTTCAAATTTCTCATTCAAAATAAGCCTCCATTTCATCTTATCATCCCGTTGTAAGTCAATTTGCACTTTCTAGATCTTTTATAAAAAAAACCTATACTTGAAGTTTCTAGTCATGAACATTACGGTCAAACGGAATATCCCACAACAACTCTCCATTATACGAAGAAACACTGTGACTAATTAAAGCATCTTTTTTCCCTCACAAGGGAGTAAACAACCGAGAATTGAACTTTCAGAGAGGAGTCCCCACACCATCATATCATGCCAAAATCTATGGTTGTGTTTGGATTGTGAATTCTTAAATTTTTGGGAATTTTCAAATAAAGAGGATCAAAAACCTCTTCACTTAGAAGTACGAACGTTTTTTACAGTCATTGTTTAGATTATTTCTTATGGAATTAGAAATACCTTTTTTCTCTTTTTTTCTTTTTTTCATGAGATTTATTTTTATTTCTTTATGAAGAAATAACCTACAGATTCCTTTTTTACCCAAAATAAAAAATAAAAACAAATGCCTTTCATCAAAGAAAGAAAAGAATAGGAAAATGAACAAATCACCCATCCACGTAGCATCCTTATCTCAAGCACACTCATTTTCTCAGCATGTTGATATTTTACCAGCCATAGCTTTGTGCTATAAAGTAACGCTGGCCCTATAACGGTCTTGTAAAATTTTCCTTTTAGTTTAAGGGGTATTTTTCGGTTATAGGATCTTGAATCTGCTCTTCCACTTCTTTTTGAACGACTGAACCGTGTTAAGGGGTATCCTCGGTCATAGACCTGCTTAGTTTAAATTTCTTTGATTCTAAAGTCTCCCTCTACCAAATCTAGCTTGGCATTAATAGCTTCTCTGGTCTTGTCCATTAATACAGTGTGTTGCCAACGCATCTCGTCCGTTTCTAGAGCAAAAAGATAAGAACCTAAAGTCGACCCTTGGTGTAAGCCTATTGTGATTGGGAAACCCTTAGACTATCCTCCATGTGTCCTAACATTTGTCATTGTTCCATTGTATATATCCTTAATTACCTAAATATATGCAGTACAAACTCCCTTCTCCAAGATCATCCAAAAGATTTCTCTAGAGACTTTGTCATAGGCTTTTCGAGATCAATGAAGACCTATAGGTATTTTTGTCTATCTCCTCTCCTTCAACGCCTTAACAAGTTAGCCAAGCTATCCTTCTCCCATATACATCCACACCTCTATGGGGATTTCATCAGGCCTAACTATTGAACTACTCTTCATCTTGGTATTTATGCGCACACACACATTATTGTTGAGTAATTACTTTTTGCTTCCATTATTTTTATGTGTCCAAGTATTATGCATTGGCGGATGAGTAGAAATTGTTAAAAAGTATAAATAATTAATTGGACCCTTTTCCATTAGCAAGCCTTTGGGAGAATTGGTAACCGAGAACTATTTCTTAATATGTTATCAGCTCTCTAGTCTTGGTATTGAATCCTGGGGATGCCCCTTTTAATTTAAGGTTTCACACAAGTTCTTCTCCCTTTTAGTTATGCGGGCCTTCTTACACTTGTGTTTCACATGCAAAGCCTTTAATTCTTTTGTTGGCTTGCACGTGAGGGGGCATGTTAAAGTAGAGAATTGATTGGACCTTTTCCCAAGCTTAAACTTTTGGGATAATTGGTAATTCAACTATTTCTTAATACAAATGATGCATTCACTTGCTTTTGCATCTTTCACAACTAATTTAATTCTGTCGTAGAAGTAATATTATTCTTTACTTCCTTTTTTGTTCATTGTAAAGCTAGGTCGTGAAATTGTCATCTAGATGGCTATGGTATTGAGTAGAAAAGAAAAGTTCACAATTGTGTGAGATAGTGGGCTGAAGAGGTGGTAAACAGTACATGTTTCCTTTATTGCTCATCCATGCATGTTTTTGGTTTCTAGCTTTATCATGCTGGAAGCCAGAGCTGGGAGTCGAGAAAATGCTGGAATAGAAAAGAATGTTGGCTAAAAAGAAGCATAAACAAAGCAATAATAGTGTTTCACTAAAAAAAAGTAGCACCCTGAAGTTTCCCTAAGATGAGCAACTCGTGCTATGATTGATCATTAGGCCTCATCAGCTAAGTAGCTCCTAGTTTCTCTCGTCCCTCTCTTTTTCTTGGATACTAATGACTCCTAGCTTCAGCTTCAGGAGTCAAAAGTGATTTTGCTTTAGGTAAAACTGGTGTGGAGCTAAAAGCTGTTTAGCCTATGGCAAAATTGTGTTAAAAGTGTTGTCAAACTAAAGATGTAAATAAGGGTGTGTTTGGTTGGTAAGTTCTAAAAGTGATTTTTGAAGTTGAAATTACCAATAAGAGTATATCTATATAAGTTGACTATTTGGATGTCAAGATGGATTTTTTCTCTTCTATTTGACTTTGGTACTTGTACAATAAAGAATTATTTATTTTAAATAATATAAATTAATAATAATAATGATAACAATAATAATAATATGATTTATATATTTTAAACAGTTAAAAGTATTAATAATAATAAAGATAATAATAATTATTGTAATAATAACATGAACGGTGCAACTTCATCAAGTTTTTATAGTGGCAATGGTATTGATACCCTTGCTATTGAAGGGCAATTAAGAGAATTATCTTGTGTAAAGTGTTTTTGATTTTGGGCCTAAAACAAAAGTTACAAAACCCAGCTTCAGATTTTAACAAATTCAGCATCTTAGAACATGTTTTTCAGCTTATTATTCTTCTTAAAATCCCTTTTTTGGGGTGTATGACCTTTCTTCTGTTTCTTTGAAGCAGAAACACTTTGAAAGCAAGGCCGAATGGGTATTAAGTTGTTTATCACATCAAATGTGGTTGAAGTGAAGGAATAAGTGCCATCGGAACTAATTTTTAGCAACCATTATATGTTCTTAATTGCTGTTACAGATCTTAGGATATGGAGACTCTGAACTCAAAAATTAACTATAGGTGAGATTGACCGAGGTACACAAACTACCTAGGCAAGCTCAATAATTGTTCCAATCATAGAGACTGGGAAAAAATTGGGGCTACAGTGGAACAATTATCTGGAGTCAAGAAATTGAAATTTTCATTAAATATATAGGGTCGAACAGGAGGTGGGTATGTTCTGGAGCACTATGGATACAACAGCCCGTCAAAGTAAAATTCAGCTAATTAGTGCTTATTGCAGGAAGCAATTTTCACTTGCCTGCTCATGATGGAAAATGTTGGGGTGTCAGAAGTTATGTTGGAAAGCTGCAGGAAGAAATGCATCAAGCTCTTAGAGAGTTAGAGGCATAAAATTCCAGTTAACTTGCTGGTGAAGGCATTACTTTTTCTGACATTATGTTGGAAAGGTCTTGTGGCAGGAAGAATGAACTACGAGCGAAGAACTGAAAGATCAGCATTTCATTATCCTAGAAAAATTTGAAACGGTAGTTAAGCCCCTTAATTAAGACAAATGACATGTGAAATATTTTTAGTATACCAATATGATACAAATTGCTTTGCTAACCTCTAGAAATACATTAGTCATGGGCTATCTGTCCAGCAAAAATAACTGCAGTGATGCACCCTCGTAATATGGTGCTATTTTTTTTTTTGGTTAACATTTTTATTTTGGTGCTTAGCTTACCATGCATAATGCATAATAAATTAAAGATCATTATTTATCAACAAAATTAAATTAAAGCACTATATTGAATGAGAAACCTCGTGGAATTTATGTAATTTGGTTCAAAGTCCCCACCACTTCCTTTAATTTTCATTGACTCTTGATTTCTTTGCAAATTTTCCGTTTAAGTGATTGTTATTCGATAACCTGGAAACTAAGAAAGAAAGAAATTAATTGCTCTAGTTCTCATATTACTTCCAATTCATAGACGTGCCCTTATATTAGTTTTTTTATCTTTGAAGAATTTATAGTAATCTTATTAACATAAAAGAATTGTTTCTTTATTATGTTTTAGGTTTTTGTGGAAACTTGCACATCTCGTTATCGTTCAAAAAGAATTGAAGCTGGGACTGCAATTGGAGCAATAGGAGCTCAAAGCATTGGAGAACCTGGGACACAGATGACGTTGAAAACCTTCCACTTTGCTGGAGTAGCAAGCATGAGTATCCTTATTCATTGATTTATTTTGTCTTGGTGATCAACATGAATTATTTCTATGTTCTTCAGCCATTCAGTGTTATATCCTAACTCTGTGTAAGATATAACACAAGGAGTTCCTCGTATCAAAGAAATAATAAACGGAGCCAAAAAGATTAGCACACCCATTATCACTGCAAAACTTGAGTGTGATGATAATCTGAATATTGCACGAAGGGTGAAAGGTTGCATTGCGAAAACCAATTTAGGGCAGGTATATGGTTTATTCATTTGTGGAATCCTGCAATTTTTATCCATATGATGTATATCAATAATTAAGCTTGGAATATTCAGTGTTCTAGTTTCTTATGTATCAGCAGTTTCAAACTTGACTTGAAATCTTTTGTAACAAATTTTGAAGTTGGAAGTAACTGGTTGTCTTTTTTGGTAAGACCATAGCTGGGTAATGAGCCTTTTTCGGTTTAGTCTCATTGTTTTCTCATTGAAACATGATTGACAAATACCTGCCTTCTATCTCTCTGTTTATTAGGTTGTCATTTGCCCATTTGACCATCCCACTGTGATGCAGGTTGCTAAGAGTATCAAGATTGTTATAAGCAGTTCTTCACAACCAGCATCAATAGTAATCACACTTGACATGGGAAGAATTGAAAGTGCATATTTGTGTATAGATGCTTACACTGTAAAAGAATCAATTTTACGAACCCCCAGAATCAAACTGAAGGAACAGGTGAAAATCTGTAGTGATTGTTATTGATACTGACACGTGTTATGTTTGTAAATATCATGTTTATGTTAATCTGCAGCATATTAAAGTTATGGACGTTAGAAGATTAAAAGTTGACCCTGAGGCTGATAGAAGTAAACTTATTTTTGAACTCCATGCTCTCAAAAATTTGCTTCCGATGGTTATAGTAAATGTAAGACTTAAATTTTTTTGGTATTAGCCGCTACTAGATTTTTCATCTTTTTTTTATAGAAACAGAAAATTATATTATGTTACTTATATGTGTGCTTACTTTGTTGTATTTGATGACAGGGGATAAAAACAGTTGAACGTGCTGTTATTGCTGAGATAACGCAAAAGGGTGAAGAAGAGAAAAAGAACCAACAAAAGGGTATAAAAGAGAAACAGAAGTGGCATTTATTGGTGGAAGGGTTAGTTTGATTTATCATTTGAAGATGCTACTGTTTCCAGTCCTTTTAAGTTAATAAATGAAATGAAATGAAATGAAATTAGTTTTATCCCTTTGAGGTGCTCTTAAGTCTTATGCAGAATCTTTTGATCCATGCATGGTTTTTCAAATCCTGAATTTTGCACAATTTGGGATAATACCTATGTTTTGGAGGATAACTAATTGGGAAAGATAAAAGGAGTCAGAAGATGTTGATTGCATATTTGGATTATTTTTCTCCTGTACTGATGACCTGATTGTGAAGAAGCTAAACAGTGAGGCACAGTCCTAGAGTATTTTTACCCTATTATTATATAATGTTTGAGAACAGAAAAAAATTCTAGTTACTTTGCTTTCCAAAGTTTTTTCTTTCCAAAACTCTTCATACATCCTATATCATAATGGATGATCCATTAGTTTTTGTAAGGTAAGACATTTGAATCTAGTTTGAACATGTTGATTTCAGAACTAGCAAAATGTTCACTAATTGAAATTAGAAAGCCCATACACTCCCAGCCAAGCATCCATGTGAGGGCTAAATTGGTTATGCAAAGCCATATGAATTAAAAGTTTTATTCTTAACAGGAAAAAAAAGTTAAAAAACTGAGCGACAAAACTAAACTGGCTATAAATTTGTGCAGAAAATTGAAACAGGATTGATGGAGAATATATTTAGGGCTTTTAATTGAGGTATTATTGGTTACTTTGATTAAAAGGGTAACTATATAATTTTGATAATCTTATGACTATTAGGGTTTAGATATTTATCTATTATGGGTATTAGGGTTTTACGAATTTAATTTAGAAACTAAATATTATAAGAATTAGGTTTTATTTGGTCTTACTAGGGTTTCTATGGTGTCTATATATTAGACATCCCTGACTTAGCTTTTGAACGAATAAACAAGTTATTATTGAAAATTGATTACATCTGAGACGGGGATTGTTGCTTCACTGTAATTGGGATTCTGTGTTTTTATTTTCTTGTTATGTATCACATCCCAAACTTTGATCCCTATCAGTGCTACCATCAAGCCAAATCTGGTAGAAACTGTTCAAAAAATAATCGAAACAGATCTGGTCAACTCTTCTTAATCCTCCAAACGTGTGCTCAGTTGCCTCCCTTAGGAGTGGCCGTGCTGCCACACACTGCCCCCGGAATGGGGACCCACCTACAGGCTCAGAAACAACCGATCTGCCCCGATGTTGTGATTGTAACTATGTTGCGTAAGTTCAAGACAAAGTTGTGATTCTGATTGAGATGCAAGCTTCTATGACTGATTTTATCTTGCCTACTTTGTTTCAAGCGACTTCGCAACCGTCACTTTTCAAAAAAATAAATCCTCATGAAGATTTCAAGTCCAAGTTGTTTCGCAATTCTGGTTTGAATCTTCCCACATCAAAGATCTTAATACTTCACCACTTCGTAACTCAAGGTTGAGTTTTCTTCAAGTAGGGAAGGATGATGGAGTATACATGGTAAATATATTTAGGGCTATTAATTTAGGTATTATGGGTTATTTTAATTATAAAGGTAATTATATAATTTCAAAAATATTATGAGTATTAGGGTTTTAGATATTTAACTATTATGGGTATTAGGGTTTTAGTGGTTTAAGTTGGAAATTATCATTCGGTGGGGATGGATGCAGATGATGAGTTTAAGGTGAGCTGCGGTTGGGGTACTAAATTGGATTAAAAAACTTCATTAGATGGTGGCAGTCTCCATAATTGGGGTAGAGGACCAAGCGATCAGATTGTTTGAGGAAATTGAGCGAATTTGTATCAAGGAATGTAAATCCCGTTTCCGTAAGGAAGAAAACATAATAGAGTGGGTATTAGAGAACTTAAAAGGCTGGAATTTGATGTTAATTATGAGAAGAACAATGGGAGTCTAGGGGAAAGTTAGTTATCCAATGAAGTGGAAATTAATCTCGTGGAATGTTAGGGGCCAATGATTTGGAGAAGAGGGGTTCGATTAAGCATTATCTTAGAGATTGGAAGGGGGTCGTGGTGTGCCTTAAAGAGACTAAATTGAAAGAAGTTGATGATTCAATTATTTGTCGCCTTTGAGGTATAAGATCTTGTGGCTGGAAAGCTTTGCCATCCATAGGTGCTTCAGGGGGAGTAATTATCATGTGGGATATGAGAGTTTTGGATTTGGTAGATGTTCAGGTGGGCTTGTTTCGGTATCTTGTGTTTTCAAGGGACTTTTAAAGAATAGGAATTGGGTAATGTCTCGTGTTTATGGTCCTGGTGAGAGTGATAGCAAAAGTCTGTTTTGGGATGAACTTGCGACGATTAGGCATCGTTGGAGGTTTCCGTGGGTGGCGGGGGGTGACTTTAATGCTGTGCTATATTCTCATGGGAGATATGGTGGGTCTCATGAAACCAGGTCGATGAGAGAGTTTCTAGAGTTTGTGAGGGGCCATGACCTTCTTTCTTCTTTTATACCTTTACATGGTCGAGCTTTAGAGATACTCCTCCTTTCTCAAGGATAGATCGATTCCTTGTTTCTACTTGTTGGGAAGCTCAATGCCCTTATTTGATTCTGAAGCTCTTTCCTACATCAGATCATCATCCTTGTTTCTACTTGTTGGAGGTATGATGTGTGATCTTACCCCGTTTCGGTTTGAGAACATGTGGTTGAAGGTGGATGAGTTTCGGGATCTTGTTAAAGGGTGATGGGAGGATTATAATATTAATGGTGCTACTAGTTTTATTATGGCCAAGAAACTGAAGAGATTTGAGGAAGAAGTTAAAAAATGGAATCCTTTGGAAATGTTAACTTCTCTATTAATGCTTTGTTGGGTGAAATTAACAGGCTTGATGAGAAAGAGGTTAGTGAGGGTCTGTCGAGAACGGATATTGATAGAGAATTGTTGGAGTTGCCGAAACTTATTTCCATGGAGGAAATTTTGTTGGAGGCAAAAATCTAGAGAATTGTGGTTTGGGAAGGGTGATAAAAATACTAAGTATTTCCATGGCCAATGCTCATAGAAGATTTAATTTTTTGAGCTCTATTGCGGTGAATGGTTCTATGTTTGAAGAGGAAGAAGGTATTAAAGGAGCGTATGAGAATCTCTATAAGGAGTCGTGGAGTAGTTGATCGAATTTAGATGGGATAGACTTTTCTTAAATTGATGAGGCAGAAGCTGTTTGGCTTGAGCGTCCTTTTACTGAGAAAGCTCAATGTTCGACGGTTTTTTTGTGTCTTTTCTAGCTCATAATTGGGAGGTGTTTAAGAGGGATATTGTGCGGGTATTTGAGGAGTTTCATTCCTCGGGAGAGTTTGTGAATAGCCTAATTGCAACCTTTGTCACTCTTGTTCCTAAAAAGGTGAGGGCGTCTAATATTAAAGATTTTAGACCTATTAGTCTTCTGGGATGCATCTACAAGCTTTTGTCGAAAATTGTAACTTTTAGATTGAAGGAGGTGATGCAAAAAATAATGAGGCCTCATCAGAATAAGACTCCATTCTTAGTATTATTTCTCTCACAAAGGTCATTCCATCTTCCTTTGAAAACCTTTGGTTGTGTGTGTTTTGTTCATAATATTTAATCAATAAATGATTTTGTAAAAAAAATTATGAATTTCTTCATATGTAAAGAAAAATGTCAGATATCATAGTCTTTCTTGCAAACATGAGTGCCATTTATTGTAATGGAAGACAATCAATTAGTTCCACAATGAACTAGTTAATGATTCCGAATAAAGAAACTAAAATAGAGAAATCTAAGTTAGATCCAAGGTCAGTCAAGTGTGTGTTTCTTGGATACTCTAGAACATAAAAGGGTATAAGTGTTTTCATCCTCTCTCAGACCATCAGTTTGTGAGCAAAGATTTCACGTTCTATGAATCTAGTCCTTATTTTTCCAAAGATGCATCTCCAATGAACAGTCCTACTACCGTTCCACTTCCGGTACAAATTGAGTCTAGTGGTGAAGATTCATCAACTAATGTGCAAGGCTCAACTAGGCCACCAATTTGTCATGTGTACCAATGAAGAAAGACACATGCTAGCAGTACAGCTCCACCATCTGCATTACTTGATGATCCATTACCTGAAGTTCCTCCAAGCGATGCTCTTTCTCTTTCTGGTATTTCTGCTTTACCTTGAGAAGGTACCAATTTAGATTTACCCATTGCCCTCCAAGCGATGCTCTTTCTCCTTCTGGTATTTCTGCTTTACCTTGAGAAGGTACCGATTTAGATTTACCCATTGCGGTTTGCAAAGTTACTCGTTCATGTACATCCCATCCTATTCAAAAATTTGTGTCCTACTCGTCTTAAAGTTCTTATCATAGTTTTCTATCTGCTCTTTCTTTTGTGTATGTTCCTCAAACTCACAGAGGTTGTTTCCTATCCTGGCTGGAAGATGGCAACGAAAGAAGAAATGCGTGCTTTTCTTGTGAATAGGTCATGGGTCCTTGTGACTCTTCCCCTGGAAAGAAAGTTGTTGGCTGTAGATGGGTTTACACAATTAGGTTTCATCCTGGTGGCACGATGGAAAGGTTGAAAGCTAGATTAGTAGCTAAGGGATACATTCAAACATTTAGTGTTGACTACAAAAACTTTCTCTTTAGTGGCTAAGTTGTTAACTATTCGTGTGATTATCTTTATGGCTGTTAATTGTGGTTGGCCACTTCAATTGGACATAAAAAATGCCTTCCTACATGGTGATTTGGTTGATGAGGTTTATAAGGAGCAACCACACTGGTTTGTTGCTCAAGGGGAGGCTAGTGAGTATGTATGTAAGTTGAAGAAATTAATTTATAGGCTTAAACAGTCTCCACTTGCTTAGATCATAAAATTTATTGAGATTGTCATCTTTTGGTATGAAAAGATGCCAAATTGATCATATAGTGTTTTACAAAAACTCAGATGGAGGAAGAATTGTTTTAGTTGTCTACGTAGATGATTGTTATTTCCAGTGATAATAGGAAGGGAATTGTTGAACTAATGAGTTTCTTTAAGGACCTTTCATACTAAGGATCTAGGAAAGTTAAGATATTTCTTGGGAACTGAAATTGCTAGATGACTGGGCTGTTTAAATTTGTCTCAAAGAAAGTATGGTATGGATTTTCTTGTTGACTTGTTAGGTTGTAAACATGTATATACACCGATAGATCCTAATGTGAAACTCTGTGGGAGAAGGTGGATTATTTTTCAGATCCTTTGTTAGGAGGCTTGTTTGGAAACTAAATTATTTGACTATGACTAATCATGACATTCTTTTGCAGTAAGTATTGTAAGTCAATTAGTAATCCTTAAATACCTAATTGGGATGCAGTGATCACTGATCTAAAGTACCTGAAAGGTTCTCCTGGGCATGGCTTATTGTTCAATAGGTAGTAGCCTTTCGAAACATTGGGGTATTTCAAATAAAATAATAATAATTAAATAAATAAATAAAATGACAAAATAATATAAATTTTTTAAAAAAATAGAAATTTAAATTTAATAATTAATCATCAATTAAATTTAATAATTTAAGACTTGAAAATGAACATTTATCACAATTCATAAACTTTACATATTATACAATTAGTAAGAATAGAAGATTAAACTTAGAAAAGACCTAAGTATGTTGGATTAAAAATCTCAAATGGGCCTTAAGCTTGAGGCCGGTCAATTTATAAAAGGGGGAAGAGTGGTGCCATTTTGAAATAAAAGGAGACTTTCTCCAAGTCTCTAGAACTCTTGAGAATTTCTTTTGTCTTCATTCTTTCTTACCCTTTACAAAACCAGTGAAATTTTTTTCTCTTATTCTCACGTTTTCTTCCTCTCTCTATCTCCACTTCCTCTTCCTCACCATTTTTCTTTTTCCTTTCTCTTTCTCCTCTCCCTCTAGATTTCGTCAATCATGAAAAAAAAAAAACATGCGAACATCCCAATTTTGGGTATTTTAACACCAAAACTTTGAGTTAAATGGGAGTCAGTTTCAGCTGGATTCCAGTGACTTCAGCTGCCATCGAGAGGAGAAATTGGAAGTAAAAACAAATTTATTCCCGTCGTTAGTCATCCACAATCAACATCAAACTTCTAGTTCGTTTGGGTAAGTTTCAATGGAAACCCATATTCCAATTTTGTGTAAATTACACATTTAGATTTAAGGTATTTGGTTCCTAATTAATCGAGTTATGTAAATCATCAATCATCTTATTAAGTTTGGGAGTACTTTACATGACAGGAGATCATATGAACACGGGCTAGATATATATGTATGGGCACCAATATGATTCAAAAGCTTGAGCTCGACTCAAACCATGTATATAACCCACTCTGATTTTTTATTTCTTTCAGATGTAGGAGAACTCACATGTGGATATCCTAACAAATCTCTCCCTTGTGTGTGAGTTTTATACCAAACTCCCCCTTAAATAGAACCACCGGTCACCAACAGGAGAAGTCAAACCAAACTCAACCATGGGAGAGACAAACCACGGGAGTTCTCACGGGGTAGACAATCGTGGGCACACAAACGCTTCTCATTCATAGACTCAACCATGGGACAGTATCGTGGGAGTCACACGACTGTGACCAACTCGAACCAGGCTTTGATACCAATTTGTTAAGGTCATGAGTACTTCACACGGCAAGAGATCATACGAACACGAGCTAGATATACATGGATGGGCACCAATATGACTCCAGAGCTTAAGCTCGTGAGTATTGGGCACAAACCATATATATAACCCACTCTTTATTTTTTTATTTCTTTCAGATATGGGATAACTCACATATGGATATCCTAACATATATGAATTTAATTCGTTCTTTAATCTTGAAAATTTCGTTGGTTATATTGGATAAATGGGTATGTTCAAAGGCAACTTGATTCTGGAAAGAAGGATTTTGTGGCACGGCAGATCGATCAACAAAACTTTACTCCTTCATTTTTTTTTTAATCATAAAAAATGACTACAAAGGGGCGTACGACCCAACCTTTTGGGCGCAAAAAGCATACGCTTCGGGGTGAGGCGTACGCCTCAAAGTAAAAAACAAACACCTTTTGGAAGGAATGCCTTTATTTTCACGCCTTTCGGCATTTTACTTTTGGCTCGCCTCGGGGCGCACCCTAAGACGCGCACAAGACCACCTATGAAAAGACTTAGAAAATCTACTACTGGATATTATGGTTTCTTTGGTGGTAATTTAGTCTCTTGGAAGAGCAAGGAACTCGCGGTTTGTGTAAAATCTAGTGCCAATATCAAGCAATGTCACATACTACACGCAAGCTTATGTGGCTAAAGCACCTATTGCAAGAGCTTGGACTCCAAGTTTCATTGCCTATGAAGTTGGTTTGTGACATCCAGTCAACAATCGACATAGCTTCTAACCCAGTCTTTCATGAGAGAACAAAACATATAGAAGTGGATTGTCATCATGTTCGTGAGAAGCTGTTAAGTGGAGATATCTCCACTCCATATGTGTCCTCCGATAATCAATTGACAGATTTGTTTACCAAGGCTCTTCGTTTGAGTTGAGTGGATTTTTTCTGTGATAAGCTAGTCTTATATGACATAAACCCTCTTGCTTGAGGGGGGTGTTATTTTATTTGTGGTATTTGGATCATTACATAGTGTTTCTTTCTTTATTTTCTTCTCTACATTATCATATTTGTTGAAGATTTATTAGTGAAGGACAGAATTGTCTTTTTACATTCTTTAGTTCTGTTACATCTATTTATAATAGAATATGATTGGCTAGGGTTGCATCAGTGTTCTGCCCCTTTTCTATTCCTCCTTTCTCTTCTCACATCTGCTATCTATTATCTTAACAAAGGTTTTAGATAGCCAGACTTAAAGAGATTTTGTGTGAAATTAGTGAACAGATTAACTTTGTATTTGATGGTTTAGATACATCCCTTACTTTCTTAAGTTCATGGTAAGTGGTTCGATATCTTTATTCTCTCTTCTTTAAGGATTAGTAAAGTTAATTGAGGTTCTTTTGACTTTCTTGATTGTTGTTTGTAATCTTATTTGAAAGCGCTAGCATCTGAGATAGGAGTGGATTGTAGTATCACATTTGTGATAGCAAGAAAAATGCAGGATGAGTACGGAATATTGCTTGACATACTGTAAAGAGAGTTGATATTGATAAATAGCTCTTGAAATGTGCTTGTTGTCATTGTAATGGTGCTTTGCTTTGGTCTTGTGAAGTATTTGATGCTTAAATAGATACCAGCCATTTCTGGAAAGCTACTTTGTCATAAACCTTATCATCTCATGCATGTCTTTAGGACGGGCCTTCAAGCAGTTATGGGAACTGAAGGAATTGATGGATGTAAGACAAAGAGTAATAATGTGATGGAAGTGAAGGAGACACTAGGGATTGAAGCTGCAAGAAACTGCATAATTGATGAGATAAAGGAAACCATGGGAAATCATGGAATGAGCATAGACATACGCCATATGATGCTTTTGGGAGATCTCATGACATTTAGGGTAATTTCTTTTCTGTGACATTGCATCGACTACTATCATCTGAAATTAAAACCAGCAGATTTAGATTATACTTTAGTTTTTTACTCCTCCAGTTAAGGGGAGGGTTACATATGTGAATATGTTGACAGGGTGAAGTTCTTGGAATCACAAGATTTGGCATTCAGAAAATGGACAAGAGTGTATTGATGCTGGCTTCATTTGAGAAGACTGGAGATCACCTATTCAATGCTTCAGTTAATGGAAAGGTTGACTGGATTGAGGGAGTAAGTGAATGCATTATCATGGGCATCCCGATGCAGATAGGCACAGGAATACTCAAAGTTATGCAAAGGTAAGATGTCTCTTGTATCCTCACTTTTGTTGCAGAATTCTGTATGCACCATATACAAGTCGAGAACAATTCTGTTCATTTCACCAGAACTATGTTACTACATTTTTTTTTCTATCAGTACATCTGTTACTAAATCTCATAAGAGTTAATATGATACGTGTATACATGTTGCTTCTCTTTCCTCTTTTTGTCTTCTTTCTCTCCTTTGTGTTTCACTCATCTTATGATGTGGTAGCAAGCAGTCCGACTTTGTGTAAACATTCTGTAATGATGTTTTACTTTCGAGCAATCAAAATATATCATTTACTTAACCAAAAATAAATAAGTGAAACAAATCTGCTTGATTTATCAATTTTACCTGGTATATTCACTTATATTTTGTGACTTTCATGTGTTTGATATACTTTCTATGATATAATTCTTTGTCTGCTCACTTAGTTGTCCAGTCAATTTTCCGTTCTTTTGCGTCAGAGTGGAGCACCATTTGGTTCAACAGTTGCTAAGCGTGTAAAAACATATACTGATAATCCGGGGGAAAAAAAACTGTTGATATCAGTTTTCTTTGGTTTGTATCTTTGCTTTAGTTGGTTTGGTTCAGGTAAGTATGTGAAAAGCTGCCTAACCCGAACTGAACCAATATTTTATTATTATTTCTTTTATTAGTTATATGTATATTATAATATTTTCTTGGTGGTTTCGCCTTTATAAGGTGAACCTACCGTTATCTTTTCATCGGAATGTAATTTAAAAAATTATTTTAATAATTTTTTTATGTTAAAAAATAAAAAATTAGAAAACTGATTCCAGATGCCATATCAAAATAATAATTTCTCAGTTTGGTTCAGTTTTTCTCACTTGTTCGGCTAAGTTTGGGTCACAGATGAGAAGACTCGATAATTTTCAGTTTGGTTCCCTATCTGTAGGGGTGAGCATGGGTCAGGTCGGTTTGGGTAGGAGGTCAAACCGGAACCAACCCTAATTTCATTGAGTCTCCTGCTAATGGACTCGAACCAATCCAATCAAGACCAAGGAACCAGACGGAACCCGATCTGAAAATAATTGGTTTATTTAGGATTTTAATTGGTTTTGCAAAGAAAAAACAAGAATTCATGCAAGAACAAAAACAGTTATATCCATGTAGAATAAGCATACTTCCAACATATATAAGCCTGAATCACCAAAAGACGTCCTAAATGCAAATTTATAAATGTAAATCAAAGCAACTAATCATGTTTGTGTTGCTACTGAATGTGGCACACGTGTAGTTACCGCTATTGAGCCAGTGCTGGATGCTTGTGCATGTCGTAGGTGATGTTGGTTCACTGGAAATTTTATTCACATCCAACATGGGACATCTGAAAAAACTGGAACTATAATGTAAAATTCATCCTCACTGTGTTTATTTCTATTTTTTTTGGGAGTGAGAAAGGGAGAGAAATTTGCACAAGAAAGTGAACGAAAAAGTTGGGAGAGAATACAGAAGAGTGGTGGGAGGTGGGAGGTGGGAGGTGGGAGGTGGTATAAGAGGAAAGAGACAGTGAAAGGTAAGGTCTGATCTGATGATGTCTCCTTTTACCTTTTAAAGAGATTCAATTTTTGAAAAATAAATACATTTTGTTTTTGTTTTTGTTAATTATTCTCACTTATGGTCTTTATAGAGTATTATAAAGACTTTCTGTGATATTCTTTCACTTTCACTTAATTGTCTTTTTTTTTCTTTTCCTTAAAAGAAAGTTAAAGTGAATAGTGTACCTATTTTTAAAACATACTCCGTAGAACTTATCGACTAAACCATGCTCTCCTTCCATACATGGTTATCCATGCACTTGGGAAGCGTGCGCAGCTGCCTTGAGGTAGAATTTTGTTTTTCTTTTTGATACAAGACGTGAATGTTTAGCAAGTAACAGCCTTACGGTGTTTATAAATCCGACATAATGATATTTTACTGCCTTATTCAAATGACACCCAACAATTTGTTTTCTTGAAGTTAGAGTAGTTAGCTCACCTAGGTAAAGCCAATGCTTATGGATAGGAATGTAAGATAGAAACAGAGTGCTTTAACAAAAGAATGGGAAGTAGGAGATAAATGAGAGAAAGATGGGGAGATTTTAAGAGACCCCCTTCCCCCCGGATTTCCAGCACAGTTAATTAGGGTAAGGCATAGTCGGGATGGGAATGTGTATCTCCCCCCTTCACGGTGACAGGACATGGGAGACTGGACAAGCTAGTACACAAGGCACAGAGCTGGGATATAGGGGGTATATTGTATGGAGTGGACGAATGAGGTTTAGGTCATTAGGATCTTACCACCCCAACCCCCCCTCCCATGGTCGTCCCTAATTTTTGATGAGTTTTACTTTGTTAATTAAGTTAATGTTGATCTTACAAGAATAGCCAGATATGATGAAGGCGGGAAAGAAATATGGCCTCATTTTTTATGTTGAAATGTAGTACCTATATTGCATCCAACAGTGAAGCTACTAGTGGTATAGTGGTAAAATTGCATACACTATTTATGACTCCTTTGTCTCATTAATTAATTCTTTTAGTAGATTAGATTTTAAGGAACATATGTAAACTTTGATGGAGGTATATTAGTAACTCGGCTTGCCGTGTCTATGGATCATTCTTTTACTAGCATGCTATTTGTTACTTCAAACAGCTTTTATACAAACTGTGATGGTAACATTGATATTAGTTCCATTACTTCTGTGTGTGTTCTTTCTAATATTATTTGAGAATTAATGCCTTGTTTAGTCATTTTTTTTGCATGTTTTTTGTGTCTTCAGTTTTTTTTGTTGACAAAATCTGTTTGTAAAATAGTTTTGGTTGGTCACTTTGCACCCTTTCTCGCATATTACTCCATTCTCCAGTTCCTTCCACTATTGATTAAGAGGTGGTGAGAAAGTAAGTGGAGCTCACTTAGTTGATAAGTAACTTGTTGTCGTACAAGCACTTGGGATCACATTCCATTCGCACCAAGGATTTCGGAGGACAAGGAAGGAAGACGGTACCTCTCATTGTATAGCCCAATAGGTCTCTTATGAACACCACACCCCCCCTCCCTCCCCCCCCCCCCCCCCCCCCCCCCGCCCCAAAAAAAAAAAAAAACAAGTGGATTAGGGAAAATGAGTGTTTTCAAATTAGACATGCTCGTACTTACAGAACAATTCACCTTTCTGATGCATTGAATTGCACTTTGTTCAGAAAATGATACTTCTTAATGTCATTCAATGACCTGGAAGTTTTGGCTAATTTTGTTTGCCTTACTGGCAGGGTTGATCCACCTCCTATGCTGAAATATGGGGCAGATCCAATTATTCCTTGATTCATCTAATTCTTCAGGACTCTGAGATCTGCCTAGTTCATGGTGCATGGTATGCCAATTACACATCAGCGTATTTGATGCGATCAGTTGCAAGATGCACGGAGATAAGAGTGAATGGTTTTTTTATCACCAGTATGCATCCTGTGATGTTTGGGATAGATCTTTTTAGTCAAATCAGTGCCTCACCAACCACAATCACCCCCCTCCCCTTTTCTTTATATACATTTAGCATGCGAGGTTAGCTTTTGGTTTCAAGTTATTATGCTGTACCTTTTTTTTCATTTTCTTGGAAAGCATGGATCTGACAGTTGAGTCCTATTGTAATTATCATTCTTAATTTATGCTTAAGGATGCTCATAAGTGCTCCTGTAAAAGTTCTGCATGAGCCTGTGACTTAGCACAATTGATGAGCTACATCATTGATAATTCAAGTGTTAGAAATTTGTTGGCCGAACGTCTTTATAAGTTAATTACTTGTACTCTAGGAGATGATCATTCTGGGAATGGAAATATTACTCTTTTCAATGGACTGATTCTCATTTCTGTTTGAATGCATTCACCATTCTGGGAAATGTCTTTACTACATATACGTTTTGCTAATCGATTAGTTATAAACTGAATATGATGCTGGTATACCATCTGTAAGTCCCCAATCATCTGGCAAGTATCTATTACGTATCTGCAAATGTAAAATTATATTGTAGAACTCTTGTATCATGATATCAGTATGACCACTCAGTAGTAATCATTCACGTTTGATTATTAATTCATGTCATTTACTGATACTATCATCACTAGATGAATTTAGTGTATAAAATCACAAAACCCATCGCAAGATGTAAAATAAGTGATGTGGATTGCTCTCTTGGATGCTCTGCTTGTAAAAGATTGCTCTCTTTTTTTGTTCTTCTTGAGACTTGAAGAGGAGAGAAAAAAAATAGTTATAGATTGTGTTGGCAAATTTGAAAGAGTATCCAAATTTTAGAATTGCAGTTCTCCTTAGACTTCAAAAGGTGTCTTTATAATTAATATTTTTTTAATTATATTTTTTATTCAACGAGTCTGTTTCAAAATAATTGTCTTTTGTAATGAATTAGTTTGACTTTTTTTACTTAAATTCCATTTGTTTAAATGTATTTAAGAAGATAAAAGATTCAAATGAGAAATAGGAATAGAGAACTGTAATAGATTGCTCCTCTTGTTCTTTTATTTATTTATGTATTGGTAAAACACAAGTTACTCAAAACTGAAAATTTTAGGGCTTTTTGTGTTCAGACAAGATTTTAATGGATAGAATCACAAAAGATTAAATTGGTGCTATCTTAATCTTTTGTTAATTTTCCCAAACCAGCCAGCCCTAATTTCTCCAAACTTCAAAAAAAATCACCTTCAGTCTAATAATTTCCCTTTTCCCTCGCTCTAATATGAACCCAACGATCAAAGTCAGAATACAAACTTCTAATTCGTGAAAGCATCTCAATTATCTTCTGATTAGCATTTATTCTAATCTGAACCCAATAATGCAATAGCCAACTGTGGCTGTCAATTTATATTTGTATCAAAGAAAATACTATGGCAGAAAATTAGTGAATATGGATCTAATTCATGAAAGCATCTTCTACCTTGCGCGGTGACCACAGATTATTGCAGATCTGTGTAGATTTACCCAAATGAAAAGAGGAGGGGGAGGAGAAGAGCCACTCACAGCAACCTTGCGCGATAACCACATATCATTGCAGATCTGGGTAGATTGCTCTCTGCCAACAGGGGCAAAAGAGGAAGAAAAAGAAAATTTTAGTCCAAAGAGATATGATGGAATAGAATATGTGGGAGAAAGACTAAATTAATCCCAACCAAATCCTAAGTGAACAGTGAGAGTGAACCAACTTTGAGATGAGTGATTGAGGTTCCTCCAACCAAATGAACCCTTATGATCCAAGGCCTTTTTGGTCCCTCTTGTTCTTCAATAAACATCTTATGAATAAGATTCAATCACTCTAAGCACCGAGTATAATACCATGAAATTGGTATTCTCATCAGTGCATTTTCCAATCGTTTCTTTTCCTCACAAAACTTGCACTTCATTTACGTTGGGTTTTTAACCAGCATGGCACTGCTTTCTTAGACGACCAAAATATCCTGTTCATGCACAGGGGAAAAAAGGCAGATAATTTACAATTTCCATTACTCAACAAAAGTTACAATTTTGATAAGGATAAAGAATCTACATGGATTATAAATGAGAAAATTATCCAAAAAAAACAATATAAGTCGACTAAAAGTCTAAAAGAACGTCACTTCGTATGTACACTGTGGTTTAGACTTCTGGTTGACATGGTCAACAGACCTTTTAGTCTGGATAATCACAAATTGTTATTTGCAGCTGAGAATTCTCCTGCTCAGCGTTGTATTGTCTGACGACAGCTCTTCTCCACCAAACCCAAATGCTCTTTGAATATGGGACAGTCGCCTTTATTAAGAAATCGACCAAACCAATTTAGCAAAAAAAACTGCTGTTGTTGCAAGGACAAGGTAAGTATGGTATGGCTGAGTCCATCCTCAACCAACTTCTTATCTACAGATCTAGATGCCCTTCTCATCCATCCAAAGCCATGTGGACAGCAAAGAAAACTGGGTAATCTTTTGGCACCAAGATATTTCCTCTAGCAATCGCAACAGAGCTGTGCTGTGATTTTACTGATTTCATGCCGATACATGGTGGGAATCTTTGAATGGAGAATCGCAAGCTCCTTCTGATCTGCCTACAATTTCACAAATTCATCGCCCATTTTCTAGTCAATTAGAATATCAACTATCCATTGCAAATTATCTGCCTCTCGAGCTATCTCACCCATTAAGACCCCTCTATCCCTCCTGCTTTCATCCATGCATGTAGCTTCAGATAAGCAAAGGATAAGAGAACTAAGACATCTATGGCAGATATTATAAAGGGTATCTTTCAAGACATCGAGCCTATTTTCGTGACCAGAAGCATCTTCTCTAAATAATCAAGAAATTAGCGTCTTCATTTCTCGATGGGCTTTATCATCTTTGGCTTGTAGAACACCAGTGAGCAATTTTAAGAAGATATCGTCCACTCTAGTAGAAGCGGATGGTTCAGAAGATACTCTCTGGAGAATTTCATTCACTGAATCATGAAGCTCAAGTTGACTGAGATTAGATATGACTTTCTCTTCTTCATCCTCAGACCATGGAACAGCTTCCAAGTACTCAAAGCATGACATAATCCCCGCATCAAACATATTGGCTGCAGAAACCTTCAATTGAATACTAATATTACAGAAATTACACTATAGCAGAACTTAGTTAAAAGAAAGCTAAAGATAGTAAAAAGGATAAATGTATAATATGGACAGTTAGACATGTATTCAAAGAAGAAAAAAACAATTTCTTTCCTCCTTGTTCAATTGATAAGCAACCAAAATATAAAGTAGATTTCCTTAACCAAGCATAAAAGCAATAAGCTTTTAGCTGCCAGGTAAAGCTGAGGAAGAGGAGAAAGTAACATCTTACATTTAGGGTCTTTTTTACCATATTTGCCTGCTGCCCAGGAAAACTAAAGAATATGGGACTACAATTGAAATTTTTGAATTATATTTTTATGTTGTTGGGTTTTCCAAAAACGAAAGTCTAAATGCAACTACGCCAAAAGGAATTATTTGAATATGATTCCTTTAAAAAAATGAAAAGTCAGATGATCAAAACAGTATTGTACTGCCTTCCCTTCTTCCCATCCCTCATCTACACTCAAAGAACCGGCCTCCACCTTTCAAGATCCTAACAATTCTAATGAAGATTGTGATTCCCCTCATCAAGATTCGGCTAACTTTTCCAAGATTCTATTTCGTCAAAGCGTAAGTTACGCTTTTCTTCTTCATCATCTAATAAAGAAGGTGAACCAGCTTGTCTATCATCAAAATCTGACATTAACCTTGCTGCCTCTTCCCTCAAATACGCAATTGTTCTTAAATTCTATTCGGGTATACCTCCTATGAATTCAATTTTCCAGCATTTGTTCTCTTGGAAGCTTAAAGAAAATCCGTGTATTGGTACTATTGATTCAAGACATCTTTTAGTACGGTTGGGATGCAAAGAAGATTTTTCTTTGATATGGTCTTCTAGTTCAAGAAAGATAGGAAATACTCTCTACCGGTTATTCAAATGGACTAGAACTTTTAACTCCAAAACTAAAATTCCAGCTGCTGCGGTTTGGATCCGTTTTCCAAATCTTCCTCTTCATTATTATCATGTTTCATTGCTTGAGGAATTTGCCAACTCCTTTGCACAATTTCTTCGAGTTGATGAGAAAACACAATTCATGGAAAATCCAAATTTTGCAAGAGTATGTGTTGAATTAGACTTCATTTTACCAAGACCAAAGCGGATTTGGATTGGCACCAACAGTAACGATAGCTTTTGGCAACCAGTCTGCTCAAATCACATCAATGATTGTACTTTTTGCACTTTTTGCTGTTTGCATGGTCATCACATCAATGATTGTAAAAAGAGATCTTTTGCGGTCTATCAAGGGAAGGATAAAATCATTGATAATGCGTCAAAGATTAAGTCTTCTTTTCCTCAAACCGCTCAATCAAAGGCTCTTCAAACCCATACATTCATGAAGAACAAAGGAAAGGATGTTCTAAATGACGCTAAGTTGAATTTGCCAACATCTCTCAATACAAAGAAGAACTACATTTCGGGATCTATCTTACGGGGCTCATCTTCTTCGTCGAGCAGAAAAAAAGTATATGAACATGCTCAATTAAACGTCCGCTCAGATCAGTTCATTTTCAGCCCTCGTACAACATCAAAGCCTAGCAAAAATATTCCAGCAGCTTCAATCCACAGCTTGAATAAGATTCCTTCTATTCAAGATAATTTGGAAGAAGGACAAATTGGTTTTGATGAGTTAGATGATAAGAGTGATATTCCATGTCAAATAGTTTTTGATGCTCGAAATGGAGATATCAATGGCGGACCTAGTGTGGAAGCTAAGCAGTTCATCACGATCAATACTAGTACTGCACAGGTTATCAATGCACCAAAGCTGGTGGACAAATCAATTACGGTAGTTGCTAGAAATAACAATCTACCCCATTTAGTTCAAGCTCTTGACCTTAACAAATCCGAGCAGCTTTCATCTCATATAAATACATTTGCCTTGCTACACAATGTGGATGGATCAGATGCTGCGCAAGCTATGGAGAATGATATAGATGTCAACTTATTGGAGAACTTCTCATCCAGCAACTATAATGGACAGCTCTCCAAAAATAAGGTCAGCCTAAACACTTCTCCTATTTGTGCATATGCTAGTGATTTATCTTATTTGAATTGCTTGGATGATAGTCATTGTCCGGAAATAAGTCACTTCCCTTGTTCTCGGGGTTATTTGTCTTCGGATGACTCGTTTAACATGCATAATAAGCAAACCTTTAAGCACAATTCGATTGAGGATTTTATTAAGTCCTCAAATCAAATTGCTCAATTTGCTAAAGATTGTAAAGGGCTAGTACTTCCGTCTTTTCATAACATTAAGAAATCGTTTTCAGAGAAGGTTAAAAAGTCTAAGGTGTATGGTAGGACCAAAAAATCAATCAATAAATGATGAACACAATTATTTGGAATATTCGTGGGGTGGGAAATTCAAATAAGTTAGGATTATTAAGAAAGTTAATTAAAGAATATAATTCATCTCTTGTAGTATTACTTGAAACAAAACATAAAGGAGAAGATCTAGAAAATTTTGCTAGAAAAATTAGGTTTCCTAATTTTACACATGGTAATCCCATAAACACACATTTGGATTCTTTGGAAAAATGAATTAAAATTGGACATAATTGATATCACATCTCAATCCACATCAGTTAGGATTAATTGTGTGGTGAATGCGTCATTTGTTTATGTTTCTTTTGTGTATGCTAAAGATAAATTACAAGCCCGCAGACCTCTTTGGGAGTCATTATCCAACCTCAAATTATCTTTCCCTGGTCCTTGGTTAATTGGTGGGGACTTTAATGTAGTTGCTTCTCCGGATGAAAAATGTGGATTAAATCCTATTAACATATATGCAACAAAAGAATTCAATGATTTTATTAATGATAATTGTCTTTTAGATGCTGGCTTTGAGAGTAGTAAATTCACTTGGTCTAATGACCATCAAGATGCATCACGTGTTTGGAGCCGTTTAGATAGAATTTTAATCAATGATCATTTTTTATCTTCTATGCCTCCGTTAAAAGTAGTATATGCTGAAAGGGTTTTTTTTTTTGGATCATGCAACTTTAATTCTTTCGACTGTTCCAAAACTTAGCAAACCTCGACCATTTAGATTTTATAAAATGTGGATATCACATGAGAAGTTTTTAGAATCTATTTTTGAATGGTGGAATGAGGATTTCTCGGGTCCTCCTATGGTAGTTCTTCATCAAAAACTTAAAAGAATTAAATCAAAATTAAAAATGTGGAATTGGCAAACTTTTGGAAATATTCAAAATAACATTAACTTAGCAAAATTTAATATAATTAGGGCTGAAAATAATTTACAACAAACCTTTTCGGATGATAATATGCATCTTTTAAATTTTGGAACTTGGTTGACTAGAACAAACCTTTTGGAACTGCTAGACTAGAATTGGAACTTGGTTGAAACGTGAATAATCTCTATTATGTGATAAATCATGAATTATGGTTACAAAGGGTGACAAAAATATCAAATATTTTAATGCTTCACCTAAAGAAAAACATCCTAAGCCTAAATTTAAAATTAAAATGGATGATGGTTCTTTTACGTCAAATGATAATGAAATTGGAAAAGCTGCTTATGACTAATTTCAAAATCCTTTTACAAATGATTTTCCAACTCCATCTTACAAATTATTAGAATATTCCTAATCTGATTACTTATTCTCATAATGAAAATTTGTATAAAATTTCATTAGAAGGAAGAAATTAAACAAGCTATTGATGATCAAGACCCTAATAGTGCCCCGGGCATTGATGGTTTTAATGGTCATTTCTTTCGTATATGTTAGTCTATAATTAAAACTGATGTTATTAGGTTTGTTCATGCGTTTTTCAAAGGAGATTATTTTCCTAAATCTTACACAATCAAAAACTTAATTCTTATCCCTAAGGTTGATAATCCTAACTCCTTGAAGGATTTAAGACCTATTAGTCTATGTACTTTCATGTATAAGATAATTTCAAAAATTCTAACTACTAGACTTGCGAATCTTCTTCCTTTTCTAATTTCGGATGAACAATCCGGATTCATTAAAGGTAGAAGTATTCATGAAAACAAATGTTTAGCTCATGAAATGTTAAATGATATAAATAATAAAGTCCATGTATCTAATGTCATATTTAAGATTGATATGTCTAAAGCTTATGATCGAGTAGATTGGACTTTTTTATTGAGAGTGCTCCGAAAATTTGTTTTCTTAGAATTATTGTGTGATCTCATATTAAAATGTTTGTCTAATGTATGGTATACAATTTCTTTAAATGGTTCATCCTATGGCTTTTTCCAATCCTCAAGGGGCTTCCATCAAGGTGGTCCATTATCACCTTTGTTATTCATAATAACATAAGAAGTTTTTTCTCGTAACTTTAATGATTGGGTAAATAAAAGACTAATTAGAATATTCAAAGTTTCAAAACCAGCTTTAGAGATCACTCATTTATTATATGTGGATGATATGCTTTTATTCCTAAATGGTAGAAAATATTATGTTAGTGCTTGTAAAAAACTTCTCCAACAATATGAAGTTGTTTCAGGTCAACAAATTAATTGGGAAAAAATTCATACATAACTAGTAATACTTGTAGTTCATCTAGGATTGCACATATTCATTCTTGGTTCGGATTTAAACATTCTCATTTACCTATTCGTTATTTAGGATTATCTTTAAGCAAGAGTAAAAATCGTTATTTCATTGATATGCTAGATAAAATTCAAAATAGGTTAGCTTCATGGAAACCTACATTCTTATAAATGGCTGGTAAATTTACTTTAATTAAGAGTGTTCTTCCTTTTTGTGGAATTTGGGTTTTCAAGTTAGAAAGAAATGGATCTCATGGGACCGTATTTGCAAACCTCTTGATGAAAGAGATCTAGGTATTAGAAGACTACATGAAATTCTTAAGAATCTTCAAGCCAAATTAGCCTGAAATTTTTTACAATCTAATTCTTTATGGAGTTGTTTTATGAGGAGAAAGTATGCAATCCAAATTCCGAGTCTTAGGGTTCCATGGTTTGCTTCAAAAATTTGGAAATCTATAGCACCATCTATCCTTTATTTAAAAGAACAATCTATATGGATTTTAGCTGATGGATCTATAAATTTTTGGAATGATAAATGGAATAGTTTGAATATCTCTAATGATTTTCCTCCTTTTGAGTCTTCTTTTTTTAAGGAGGTTGTTGAATATGCAGATAAAATGAACATACTAAAATCATATTTTTGTCTATTATTTGATGCTGCAAAAGTCGTTAATCTTAATGGTATACATGATAAATTAATATGGACACATTCTCAATCAGATATATTTACAACTAAAGAATATTGGAACAAAATTAGAATTAAAAATAGACCTTTTAAATGGGGCAAAAAAAATATGAAACAATTGGATTCCACCAAAAGTAAGTTGCTTTATTTGGAAATTGATTTTTGGTAACCTCTCCGTAGACTCAAAAATAAATGTAGGCATTCATTTGGCTTCTAAATGTTTATGTTGTCATTTGGGAAACACTGAAACAATAGATCATCTTTTTGTTCATAGTATTCTTGCTAATGCGGTTTGGGATTATTTTGGTGTTAGACTTAATGTTAATCATGCTCATTCCATTCATGCTTTATTTGATAATTGACTTAGTAATAATTCTCTATCATCTCAATTTGGTATCACTCGTATTTGTACTTTATTATGGGGATGCTGGAATATTTGGAGGATGCGTAATGAAATTAGACAAGAAGGTAAATCTATTTGTTTAAAAATATTGATTGCTCGTACTAAAGAAGGTATAATGGATAGTTCCAAGTTCATTAAACCTAAATCTTTTATACCTTTTTCATGAAATATTATGCATAACTGCTATTAACATTAAAATCATCTCTCCCTCAATTTGTAAAGGTATTTGGATTCAATGGAACTTTGTGCCTCCTGAACAAATTAAACTTAACACTAATGGTTCTTGTTCAGCTAAAGGTAATGCGGGTAGGGGATATTTAGAAATGGATTTTCATTCCTTCTAACTTATTCTTCTTCATTTGAATCTTGCTCCAAGAATCAAGTGGAAGTACTAGCCCTTTTATCTGATTTGAAATTAATGCATGAACATAATTTTACTTTGACTATCATAGAATGTGATTCAAAATTACTTGTTGAATTAATTCTTGGTTTATGTACTTGTCCATAGGATTTGGAGTACATAATTCGAGAAATTAAATCACTAATTACTACACACATGACTATTACCAATATTTTTCGAGAAGCCAATATGGTTGCGGACTCTCTCACTAAATATGGTCCTATTCATGGTAGTAGTAAAAAAATTTTGAGTACTAATGAGTTACCTCCCTCTAATTTAGCTGCTTTACATTTTGATTCCTCTCAATTGTATATCTATCGAAAAGCATAGTCTATTGTATCTCTCTTGTTTATGTTAGGCTTAAGGACCTCCAAGCATGTTTGGGAATGGTATTATTGTCCCACATTTATGTGTATTTTTTTCATAATCAATAAATTTCTCTCAAGTTTTTAAATATAAAAAAAAAAAAAGAACAGCATGAATAAAAGCTAAAGAAAACAGTCAATAGAATATCTGATTTCATACAAAAAAATTAAAATAAAAAAGAAATGATGATACTTTCCAATTCCAATACGGGTCCTGAAGAATACAAAAATCCCCCATCTCATCAAATCCTAATTTTTCTTTTATAAGTCAATATATATATATATATATATATATATATACATATAAAGCACCAAGATGGTGCAATCATGTACAAAAGACTATCTACAATATAGTATCTCCAAAAAATCTATGAAATCATCCTCATTAACAAAAAAATTTCCTTTAAACTAAGGAACTAAACCATCTATCTCATCAAAGACTAATGTGATTCTCTTGTACCATTTTTGACAAGTTTTTCCTCTAATAAGTAAAAGTATATTCACTAAACCGAAGTACAAAATCATCTATGAATTCTAAGAACAAGTTTTTCCTCTTATACTGTTGTGAAAAAATCAGACCAGCATCATAATCCCATTCTCATTTCACTGCCTCAGAGCACAATGCTCAAAAGCCCGATGTTCAATTCCTTACAATGCTCAAAAAGCAAAAACAGCAATTCCACCCCCCCCCCCCCCCCCCCCAAAAAAAAAAAAGTTTCCCAGCAAGCAAGCAAACCATAAACAGAACCCAAAACAAATAAAGCAAAAGGGAAGTAAAAAACTAGGAACCAAAAAAAAACACAAACACCAAATAAATAAGGAATTGTATACCTTAAGCAAAGCCAAGACCTTGTTAACATCCTCACCAATCAACCTCCTCTTCAAATCATCACACTCGGTTGAGTCGTCGGGTGAGTTGACTCGGTGGACGGAGGGGAGGAAGAAGGAGAGTAAAGCCTAAGAGACTGCAGTTGTGTGGGTTCTTGATGGTGAAAAGGAGAGAGTTGAGTCTGCGATAAACCCTTGCTTTATCATTGTTGATACTTCTCTTGATGCCATTGAAGCTGCCTAGCCAGAGAGAGAGAAGCAAGAAAGCAATACTGAGGTTTTCTTGGAATCAAGAAAAGAGAAGTGGGATTTCTTGGAAAATAGAGAGAGAGTGAAGAGAGAAGGGAAATTTTTCTGGGAAAATAAAAAGAGTAAGTGAAGTGGAGAAGTAAAAATTTTCTGTGAAAGCAGAGAAAAGGGCAAAACGAAGAAGTGTCCGAGAAAGTAGAAAGAGAAAGATGAGAATAAAGAGGGAATCCAAGAAATGGAGAGAACTTTGGATCTGTAATGGAGGAGTTTATGCTGTGAAATTGGTGTGGAAGCGTAAGATCTGATGAAAATCTAAAAACAAACAGTCCTTTCTTTTTCTTGTTTTTCTTTTCTAAGGAGGGAGGGTGAGAGTACTGGTTGCATGGACGCACTCATGGGAACCGTAATAACTTTGATCAAATGATTTTAATAAATCTAATTGGAATGATCTTTTCCATGATTGGTGTTAATTTATCTGTCACAAAACATACTTAACATGTTACTTAACAAAAAAAAAATAATAATAGTTTTTATGTTAGAGCACATGTACTACCATAAATAAAGTTTGGCTTTCATTCTTTATTTTCTTTATTAAAAAACATGTAATTTCAATCTTTTATACATTAAGAAAAATTCATAAATTTGTTTATTGATATGTGAGATCCACGTGTTAAAAATACATCCATAATTATTTTTTGGATAGATTTTAAAGTGGCTTGAGAAAAAAAAATACAATTTATCTTTGGGGATAATTGATAAACATATTTTGTGGTTAAAATTTTGCTTTTAGTGATAAAGCACAAATATTGATGATAAAAGGAAAAAAAAAACAATTTTATCATGTGTTTTATCACCAAAAGTAAGAATTTTATTATTAAATGAATGTATTTACCATCAATAGTAAATTACCAACTAAGTTGGTAGGTTCTACAATGCTTTACTCAAATAAAGTATTCATGCTTCACTAAATTTTCAGGTGAAATAATATTTTAATAATAAAAAATATTGGCATTTGGTAATAAATCAATACATTTTATGATAAAAGAAAATATCATCAAATTTATAGGTTTTACCAAAGTTTTTTTTACTACCAAATATGTTGTTTTACTAAAGAAAATCTAATAGTGAGACATGAATGCCTTACTTTTGAACTAAAACATAGTAGTATGCACTAGCAAAGTTTTAAGTTTAATTTGGCTAGTAATCACACTTCTCCTTTGTCCAAAAAAAATCACCTCTCATAAAAATAAAAAAAAAATCTCAATTTCAAATCTCTTTGCCTCGAATTATTTTTAAAAGAAAAATTTAAGCCTAACTGTCTTGTGCAATGTGCAGTGACAATGTCATTACATGTGTATGTAGGTAGCCAGTTTTGCTGCTACACCAACAAACAACAGGCGTCTATCTACATAAATCTTCCGCCAATTTTGTGTCAAAATCTTTTTTTTCCTCTCTTTTTTAGTTGGACACTGTTTATAAGTGTGTAATTGCACTTCCTAAATACAGTATATAACCACTAGCACAGAAATGACAGTAGGCAATTCATGATTTATGATGAATGTTAAAATCACAATTTTGAAAGAAAAAAAAAGAGTTGAAGAATAGAAAGGGGAAACACTAGAATGCTTTTGAGAAGATTCAACTCAAACCAGAGCCATGAAACAGAAAATGCATTAACAGTGGTCTGTTTTCATGCCATTGTGCATGTTGCTGGAATGATGGCTTATGGGCTGCACACAAGGAAATTGATGATGATTTGCTGGAAGATTTTTTTGGCCCATGGCATTAATAATTCTCACAAATGTTTGGTAGCATTGTTGCTTTTCAATTAGTGCTTTTATTGTCATCATCACCATTACACAATTGCCATCAATACTAGGGGCATGAAAGAAAATGATGTATGGAATTAGACGAGGGAAAGGAGCTACCGCAAATAATGGTAACAAAGAAAGGAAAAGTTATAGGGAAGTCATGGGAAGAATTACAGTTGGCTTTAATCTGATCTAGAGAAACAAACTTAGAAGAAACAGATGAGAGGGGAGAAAAAGGTTTGAATAAACTAATTCAATAGTAAAACTAGCAAAGTACCAAAACAGAAAATTACACCATGCACATATTACATATTATTTCCCAGTCTTAGCAATTTGATGACATGAAAATGCCTGGGGTTGAATACAAGAAAAGAGAGCTAAACTATTATTTCCCAGCTAAACAAGAAGCTCCTTGTGGCCTTTCATTGTGTTTTTATGAATTTTCCTGAATATGAAGTTGACATAATCCAATCTGCAGAGAGACCTTTTTAGCTTAGATGACATGTCTTTAAAAAAACATATCAGAAACAAATTTCTCGCAGGAGAAAAGAATGACACCTCTCAGAAAACATTTGTTTGTAGATCTTGTAGTTCAGGATCCACAACTTTATCTTCCTTTTCAGCTTCACTTGCAAAGAGAGGAGTATCAAGCTCTGGAGGATTCTGTACATCAATAAATTAAATGTCAGCAATTGATTTCTTCCATAATAAGGATACAAAAGTTGGGATGTGGGGAAGAACAGCAGAACACTACCAAACCTAATCGAACAGCAGAAAAGGTAAGAGCGCTGATATTTTAACACCCGATTTTGACACCCTCAAAAGTCCACTAGTAATTTTGGGTGTCAAAACCGAGTGTTAAAATATCTTTACTGGGATAGGTAAATGGGGAAAAATTCAAGTCAAATGATTATGTAAACCATGTACTTGGAACTGGTATGATGAGAAAACTGTTTCCTTATCGTGGCTTGCTAAATTAAACATTCCTCTCTACCGTGAATTCCAAACTCAACTTGATCACCAAACTTTATAGTTTAGTCTGCAGATATTTGTTTTGTACTTTTTGCATTGCAAGGATTTAGATTTTACCATGCAGCGAACTAGAGTCCAATTGACACCCTTGAAGAATGGATGCCGCTTAACTTCATTTGCCCCTTCATGTGAACCCAGTCTGCTCTTGGGATCTCTGTGCAACAACCGATACATTAATTGCTTTGCATGGAGACTTGCCTGCACCAATACAAACTATTAACTGTAAAATCCATGGCTTTTGATTGTAAATCGTAGTCACTAAAAACTTGCTTCAGCTTCACAGGTTATAACTAATATAGAATGTATTTGTATAGATGTTATAAACAATAGGGAGTCTGCTAAAGCAGGAGCTGAATAATAAACATGTCTTCTATTGTTAAACACCCAATAGAAATAACTTATTTTTGCATACAGGTTCTTTATTGTTGGAGCAATTAGAAAGTGGAATACAAGGATCTTCATGATTTGGTCCCATGGTTTGGCTACTAACATTCATTCAGTTCTTCAATGCAATGTGCTTTCAGTAGTTAGTTATAGAATCAAGCTGAAAAAAAAATTTATGTTTGTTTCATCGAATTGATTACAAGATGCTTTCTTAGAAATATAAAATTTCTTAATACCGGCATTCTAAGAGAAAATTGTTTCAGACCTCTTCAGCAATATAAGGTATTAGATACAAGGACAGAGGACCTCACCGGTATACTTCTTGGAAATTTAAGATCTTTTTGAAGAATGTTAGTGAATGTCTTTTGTCTTGTCTTTCCCCTAAATGGTGTATATCCATATAGCATTTCGTATAGAAGAATTCCTGAAAAAAGAAAACAAAAGAAAAAATGCAGTATGCAACTTGATAGAAAGCGAATGATTTAAATTTTCAAAACTCTTTTACTATTACCAAGTAATATGTGTGATTTCTCCGTACCAGCATATAAAATCTAGTTTTCTACCAGAAAATAAAAATGACCAAAAAATTGATTGAATTCCTTATTTTGACCAGAAAAATTTATTTTCAAAGATAAAATTTCACTTTAGAATAATACATACTTACCCAGAGCCCACCAGTCTACTGCACTACTATGGCCTGCTGCAGTTATAATTTCCTGCAAATAATGGGACTAGAATGGGTATAAAAGGAAAGAAAAGTGGCAAATATTTCAGGGCAGTTGTGAGAAATGGATGCTTAAAGAAACAATGAAGATGTTGCCTCTTATCTACCAAAAGTACAAGAATGAAGAATAAGGGACTACAACTATCAAAAATATAATATATGCAATTCGTCTATAACTACATGCACAATTACTTCAAATGAACTGATGCATCATTTATATCTAAAGATCGAGAAATGATTTTGATACTGAGGGGAAAAAAACAGGTTGAAAATTAAACGAACCGGGGCTATATACTCTTCAGTGCCAACAAAAGAATTTGATGCTCGCATGGGTTCAGCCACGAAGATTGGATTCTGCCGAGTTTTCTTGTGCTTCTTCTTTTCATCTGTATTCGGAATTAAGAGCTAGAAAGTGCACAACAATTTTTATCAGGCTTATGTTGTCATATTGATACTCTCAACTCAACTAAGCCTTAATTCCAAATTAGTTGGAGCTGATTACATGAATCCTTTTCTTCCATTCCATCCTGTTTAGGGCAAAACTCTCTGATATTTGCTTTTCAAGTAAGTCCTTTTTTTCACTATTTCAACCCACATCATATTGGTACACTGAGCAAAATAATACGAAAATTGATAAATAGTATAAAAGAAGATAAGAACCTGTGGTTTACAAGATGTCAAACATGATAAATCAAAATCTGTCAATGACACATGCCCATTATTCTGGAGTAAAACGTTTTCAGGCTTTAAATCCCTGTAAATTATCCCTGCAAAAAAAACAAGAAAACTCAATAAAAGAAAAGAATTATTTGAGGATATTCTTATCACTCCAATTTCTATATCACAAACACTATAGCAGCACCATAAACAATCCTTTTTTTCTGGAGGGCGGGGAGGGAGGAGAGATGGATACATCCATAATTCTTCATGTTTGCTTTTGATATTTTCAAACTGAAATTAAAAATGTAATGATAATTAACTAAAACTCTACCTTGACAGTGAAGGTACTCCAAGGCAACAACTACCTCTGCTGCATAAAATCTGCAATCATCAACAATTCAATGTCAGTACAAAAAATGATGTAGCAAAACTATTGAGTCAAAGAAATAACTAGGCTTTAAATATTTAGTCAGGCCAAAAGCATTGTCAAACTGATACAAATTCTATTTCGAATAATCTATACCATGCAAAACCAATTAAAGTGCATATAACAAACTAAATGACATGAAGCAAAGCTTCTGATTGTCAAAACTTCCTCTAGCAAAACTCCAGGCTTAATTTCACTTATGTAAGGTCAAAGTCTCAGACAAAAACATACTGTGAACTCTATAAGATGATATTTTCACTTTACTTGGGATAGGAATAATACAGGTTAACAACTACATACCTCACAGCATCTTCCTTTAAGACCTTCATGGGTTGTCTATCTAACAGCAGGAAAAGTTCTCCTCCAGGGAAGTAATCAGTTATCAGACAGATATGCGTTTTTGTCTGCAAAATAGATGAATATATAATTTCTACATCTCCATTTAAAGTAGCGACACACAATGAGCATGTGCTCTTCATTAGAATTAACTTGATATATAATATGAACAGCAATTAAAACAATGAGGCAAAAGTTGGATATACCACAAGGACAAGAAGATGGCACTACGATAAAAAAAATTAAATACAGATATGATGTTTTCTAGATAAAGGTAGCAATCATTTAAGTTTTATATTCACACTGAAAAGTGAAAACTCATAAGCATCCTCAATCAATATATCAATATTAATACAGCAGTAACAGAAAAGTTATTATCAAGTTGTGACCATCTTATAAATTTCTGAGATTTATGTTTATTTTTCTAACCTGAAATGAAGCATATAGTGCAGGAAGAAAAGGGTGGTCCAACATGTCAAGAATTTCTCTCTCTGCACACGCTCTATGCACCTGCAACAAAGGAGAGAGTCTTGTAAACATACATGAAGGAATGATAGTATCAAATGATCTACAAACTAGAATATTGAAATTAACTATGTTGAAAAGATGAAAAACAAATAAGTTTTCCAAATTATATTAAAAGTGCGCAAATTGTTGCGAAAAGTGTTAAGGAAAATTGTGATAGAAAATGGAAAACATTTCCCACAACTAAACACACCCTTAGTATCTCTAGGCCTTTTCCAGCTAGATGCAGAAATTATGAGAAAAGTAGATGTGATACTTCAATCCAATACCTTGTTGCGGTTAAGCATAACACCCTTGTCCATTGCTTTCATCGCAAAATACTGGCCAGTTCCACACAGTTCCACCAAATGCACGCTGCAATTCCAATCAATAAGAAAATATAGAATGAAGGAAAAGGACCTTTCGTTATAGCCTCGAAGAAAACTAGTAGTATCTCTTAACTACAGAAATTCTCAGCTAGATGACCAAAAATATAATGATCAATTAGTGGAAAAGTGAGTGGGAAATGGAAAAAGGGACTACAGAAAAACCTGCCAGTGTCACCAGATCCCAAGGGTTTTAAGGGACTAAAATGTTTCAAACCAATCTGTTCTCCACTATCTAGAATCTGCATGGATACATAAAGCAAGAAAAAAATAGCATGTAAATATTCGAGGGAGAAAGATCAGAGACCAGAAAAAGGAATACAGAGCAATATTTAATTGATAAGTGAGCAAGTTATCTAAACGGAGAATAACAATGGAAAGAGTTGCCTTTTTTCTCATATTTATGCACCATATATCATACTAATAATCCCTAAGTTTTCTTCACACATAATATAAAATAAACTCTTTCGTGGTTACACAAATGCATTTATTGTGAAGAACAATACCTTTTGAATAGCTCTCCAAGAGGGGCTATCCTTCCTATGAGGTTTTGGAGTAACAACCTTTGAGTGATTTCTCCATAAATCTTCTGGTTTCTGCAGGTAGTAAACCTTATTGTTACAACTTTAACCCAAAGTTCATTGCTGAAAATGCGGACTAACAATTTGACCATTACCAAATTGGCGTCTGGAAGTTCTCTCACTGCTTCATCAACGTTTTCCGCAGTTTGTTTCACCTGATATTGGATACCAACTTTTGTTACGATAAATTGATTAACATTAGATACTCATATCTAACACCAGAAATTAAATAAACTAATTTATGCAATGGCTAAAAGAGAACTGAAAGCAAGTGAAGAGAGTTGAGACCAATTTTTCACTCTCTTCTGCAGTGGCCTCTGGAATACCGTTCTGAAGTGGCTCAACATGCTCACTACCATCTAGTTGTACCCCAATAAAATATTGAACTTCTCCCTGTTCAAGAGACAAGGAAAAGTTGCAGAAGTTTTCACTTTTGTCTGGTGAAAAAGGTTATTGAAAGCTAACATATGATTGTTTGCCTAATTATCCATTTTTTCTTCTTTTTCATTGAATGCTTGAGGATTCTACCTTCTGGTCACGCATAGGCTGCAGATGAAACAGGTTCCAAAACTTCTTTCCTGGATTATGTTCAAAAGGTTTTAAATAATTAAAGAGGTAATAAAAATATTAGAGTATAAGTCTAAAATCAGCTTTCCTACAACAATGTTAAAAGATAACTTGACCCTGAGACATTTGTGGACATATCATCAAATGATTTATGTAACCCTATAAATTATAATAGACTAACTAATATATATAGCTTCACAATACCAGCATGTATTCTCTGATTTTAAACATAAAACTATAGTGGCAACCATGTCCCATCAGTTTGATGGAAACTACATAGTGTACTATGAGCAAAAGTTAGAGCGATAAACATTACATAAAGATTTGGAGATTGCAAAAACAAGGAAGCATACCACTCTTTGTGTAGTTAATGAGCTGTACAGTAACATCTCTTTGGTTATCGATTGCCTCCCGTATCTTCTTCACTGTTGCTGGATCAGTTTCAGGGCCTTGGAGAAACCTAGAAAAATTCAGCAATACCACAGATTAAATGAAGTAAATTAAAGTAGTTTAAACTTTATATTATGGTTTACCTAATAAACCTGCATTTCACATTTTCTGAGGAAGCAGCATGCATTTCTAATAGCAGACAGAACAGTCTCCCAAACTGGGTAGTACGGAATAAGACCTTTTTACTTTGGTTAGGAAGTACACTTTTGAAACAAATGAATTCTATAATTTTTTAAGAAATTTCATTTGTAATTTTATACTTATTATGTTTGGAAAGACAAAAAAACTATGGAATTCATTTGTAAATGAATTCACTATGAAATTGAATTAACTTCTTGCAAATCCTATGAAAATTTATAGAATTTGCAATCGATTTTCACAAAGTGAAAAAAAAAAATTATTTTGACCAAAGATCTCTCCCATATAGTTGAACAAAAATGACAAAGTTCTCCAATGAAAAGGTTTAGAATCTAAAAATTAGATTCAATCTCATTTATTTCAAACATTCTAAACATGAGAATTAAATTAAATTCTACAATTTCATATAAAGAAGCCAAACATGAAAATTCATTTCAATTCATTTGCAAATGTATTCTTTTATCAATTCATTTAAAAATGTAATGAATTTCATTTTCGTTGTTTCCAAACGGAGTGTAAATCTGAAACTTACTGCCTATAGAAAGTGCTTATTTAAAGTTAATTTGATAGTAGAAACCTGTATGGCAAAAATGAGCACGGTCTGCTTATATTTGAATATTCGTAGCATACCTGCAATTTCTCCCCAAGATTTCTTCACGACTGTACTCTGTCAACTCCAAGAAGCTATCCGATGCAAAAATCTGCAAAGTCAAACAACTAGAAAGATTAAACATCTTACCTCTTAAAGTCCAAAATGTGCATGCTCAAATCTAAAACTAGAAAGAAACAAAAAAAAAGGTAGCTGAAACAAAAGAAATAGTTTTTCGTCAAGCCTTACAATGGGATTATCAGGCAGTCTTGGATCAGTGATGACAAAGTTCTTCTCTATACGTTCAAGTGTGGTAGCAAGATCAATACCCTTTCTCATTTCCTTCCGTCTTACTTTGTCATCGACACTGTCTGGTCTCTCATCGTCATCACTCTCATCATCATCATCATCCACCAGAATTTCCTCTTCAAAGCTTTCAGTGGTAGATTGACTCTTCCTAATAATCCTGAGGCTTACGGTAAAAAAAAAATCTATGTGACATAGTTGTTTAGATGAAGTACAAATCCAGCAGCAAATATGTAAAGTTACATCTTAGTCGATAAAATATAAGCATAAAGCTACTTGCGACTACAACTAGAGGCAGATCAGTTATTTATGAGAAAGATAAGATACCCCATGAAAGAACGGCGACCAGATTTTCTCTGTTTCTTTTCAGGCACCTCACTGATACGCTGCATTGACTTTCTACTGCCCCCATGTGAATTCCGTCTAGTTGAAGCTACATTTTCTGAGTTTCGCCTTCCCATAGCTGCTGATCTTTCCTCTTCTCCACCACCTTCTAATTTTCTCATGAAGGGAAGATTCGTTGATTCACTGAGCGCACGAGGTTTCTTCACTGCTTGCAAAAGTTCATTTACTGAACTTGCAGCCATATCTTGTTGGCGGGCTGTAAAAAGGTAGATTATGTACTAGTGTTACTCAAAAATGAAGAAAAAAAAATCTGTAATTTAGATCGATATCATAGTACATGAAAAAGTGATCAAAAATAGAAGAATAAAGTACCTACCAATGTTTTTATTAGATGAAACATGTCATAATTCTAAAAAATTATGAAAACATGGAAAATTGTCCTAAAAGTTCAAATATTCTCCTCCCTGTCATCGTCAAAACTACCAGTCTCAGAAATGCTTAGGGTGTTCTATTATTCTATATTTTCAGGAGATTGCTGCTTATGATCGTCTAAAGGATTAATACTCAACATAATCAAGTGAACAAAAGAATGAGTAGCATGAACGAAAACAAAGTCCTCGACTCCTACTAACTTCAATGGAATTTTTATATTATGTTGTAATTATTAGTTCGAAGATTTTTTATTTTCCTTCTAGAACTACATCTAGGCTATATATAGTTGATTGCATAAACTTGTTTTATTCAAATCCAAAAGAGGTAGTTTAGCTACCAGTTCTTTTGTTACATATCAGGCTGTTCCATTGGTTAAGTCTTGAAACTTTTTTTTTCTTTCCTTTTTTCTTTTAGTCACCGTGAAAACCTGCTATCGTTTCAGTCTCTAATTTCAATAACTTTACTGAGTTAGAATAAACCAGCATCGTTAATCATGCTTGACATTTTTCAGATCTTGTCTAGTTTTAAATAGTAATTTCTGCAGCCAATATTCTAACATAAGCTCAATGAAGACTGTAATATTGTAACAATCAAATAGCAACTGTGCGCGTTACACATGACTCAATTCGTACATTTAGTGTACTTATTAGTCTAAAATGGCACGTTCTTAGTAAAAATCTATGCTATGCAATCAAACTGTTCATTATTCTCCATATTTTTTCTAGTTTTTATTGGAGTTATGATCTTGAGTTTCAAATGAAGAGGAATTAAAAGTGTAAAAATACCATCATATCGGATCAAAGACTCTGGCAATCCATTAGGCCTCATCATCTTATCTTTGGACCCCTCAGTATGCTTACTCACCTCCACTAGCATTCTGTCAAATCAGCAAACAAAGAATAAAGAAAAAAGATAAGCATAAGCATGAGCATCCCCCTCCCCATTTGTCATCCCATCACCGTCCATCGTCCATTTGCGATCGAACAGTGGCAAGTAGTGAATCACTATGACTCACTGTACGTACACAAACTAACATTCCATCCCCATCTAAGAATTGAATCTTGCAAGTGACAATGAGAAAAGCATTGAATTATTGGGACAACGATGGCACTTGACTAGTTTCTCTTCGGACTTTATGGCGTAGGGTATATGCCCTATTCATTGCATAATTGGGCATACAACAACAAAATAACACTATTATCAAAAGTCTGATTCAAATAATCACAATGAGTTGCTGCTCATTTCTAGTTCTGCCCTTATCATGTTGTCTTGCCATAAAGTGGACTATCAGTATTTAAAATGTGTTTAATAGTTGATTTTTTTCAATCATCAACAAAACAATTTTCATTCCATTTCAATTTTAAAGAAATCAAAAGAGATAAAAAAAAAAAATCATAGAACTTTGCATTTTGTAAATGCCTGACGATGCATTAATATATAATTATATATAAGTAAAATCCAGAGCAGAAGAATATAAAAAAGTACAAAAATAAAAATTGAATGCAACAACTAGTACAAATTCTTTACTGTCTTGCTATATTTTTTCTCCAAATTAAAATTTGAGTAAATTTCATTTTTAGTCCTCTTTATTTGCCTATTGTCCTATTTGAATCCATAAACTTTAATTCAGCATAATTGAATCCCTAAAATTGTAATCTCCATCTAATTAAGACTTTATATCAACAGAACATATTAATTTCATTCACTTGATTCACACCAATTCACACCAACAAGGACCTAACCCGTCAAGAACCTGATTAGGCCAATGTAAACTCTAAAAAGTCAAATAAGACAAAAAGTTAACTTAATTATAGACGAAAAATTGGAATTTTCTCTTAAATTAAATTTCATAATATTTTAGCAAGTGCAAATTAAAAAAAGTGAAAAAAGAAAACGAAAGACAAAGAAGGTACTAACCCAATAAATTTGAGGATTTCCCCATTATCATCTTTGATGGGTGAAATAGTAAGAAGGTTCCAAAAGGGACTCCCATCTTTCTTGTAATTAAGCAATCTCCCACAGTAACTATTCCCTTTAAGTAGTGCCTCTCTAATCTTCGCCACATCTTCCGGGTCCGTACCAGCTCCCTGTAAAAACCGACTGGACCCCACACACAATACGGATAAATTTCCAAAATTACCCTCATGACCGTTTACAGTTAAAAAAAAATGAAAACAAACTAGTAGAAGCAAATTAGAACAAAATATGTGGAAAAAAAGGGTACCAGTTTCTGCCTATGACCTCCTTAGAGGTGTATCCAGTCATTTTAAAGAACCCGGCACTTGCATACAAAATCGGGTAATCGGGTTTGGTAGCATCCGATACCAGGAAAGTCTGTTGAAAAGTTGACAAGGCATCCTTTAGACCTTCTGATACTCTAGGGAGCCCTCTCTCCTTGCCTCCGTCGTCGGATAATTCGCTGGAGCTCCGTACGGAGTTATTCGAGTTCCTTCGAGAAGTACCCGGTTTGTTATTCGGGTCATCCCCACCCGAATTCCTCACCCTGACCCCTTGTGGTTTCCCCGTTTCGGTATCCGTTTTAAGTACTAGGCCCCACTCTGCGGCTCTCTGTGCGGCCGCACCGATTTCCCCGGATAACTGATTGATGACCGTTGATTTGTCGTGATTGCGATGATCATGATCTTTGATGACATTTTGACTGCTGACTGGCGGTGATGTTACTGATGGTGACGCCAATGGTGAGGTGGTTGTGGGTTCCTCCTCGAGGGCCATCCATGAGGTGATTTCTTCTGCCCGACCCGACTTGGAGGAGAGCTTGGATGGGTCAGGTTCTGGACTGCCACGTGACTCCACCCAGCTTTGCCACGTGGGCTGTAAGAGAACTGTCGGGTTGGTGGGTCGGGTTGAGTAAGTGGAAGAGGGATTGAATACTTCGAGTGACCCACGAGAGTCTCTAGTAAAAGGAGGTAGAAGAGATGATTGCTTTGGTGATTTATCTGATGGATCCATCTGTACGCGATCATCAAAATTACAGAGAAATCAACACAATTATTATATATAATTGAGCAGTGAAAACCTTTGAAATAACCATATACACAGAATTTCAATTGCTATTATTCTTTTAAAATTAAAATAATCATTTATCGATCTTAACCCCAAGGACTCTACTTGATAACTAATCCACATGTATTTGCAAGTGAATGACAATTTTAAAGTTTTTTATTTTTATTCTGTATAATTTGTGCCAATTGATAAATGCATTTTATTACTCTCTTAACCTTATAATTTTTATCATATTTATTATTTAATTAAATAAATAAATAAATTTTTATTATTAAATCATAAAAAATTAATTTTATATATAAATAAAGTTTAAAAACTTTTTAAAAATAATTTTTTATATTTTTAAAATAATATATATATATATATATATAAAAAATAACTAAAATCAAATTTAAGTAAAAATACGATAAGCAATTAAAATGACAGGACAAAGGCATTTTGTTACATTTTGAACAAATTAAGCCTGCTGGTGGGACAAACATTGACGTGAACTGATGGGACATTTTGGCAAAAGAATTAATGCAATTTGAAGAAATTTTGAGCACCTCAAGGGGTGTTTATGTCAATTTCAAGTTGCTTTACGTAGCTAACATAAGTTAGGTTGATTTGGAGGCTGCAAAGAAGTTTTGAGAGCCTCATATTTTTTAGGGGTACTTTGGTCATGGGCACACAATGTTGGGTAGACTGCAACTTCAGGCAAGATGACACTGAAAATATGAAATTTGTTAGCAGAACTGAATACATATTAATGTTGTCTACGTTCTTACTTGTTAGCTTGTTAAAAGCTGTCTTTTTTTTTATTTTTTTTTTTGAGAATTTGAGGTGGGGAAGGAGCTCATTAAATGCTGTCAATTGTCAAACAGGAGCAGTTTGCTGTCTTTTATTTTCTTTGGCAAGAAAGTTTGCGGTCTGTAGAGTTTAATAAAAACAAATAATAGAACATAAAAACAAAGGAAATAGCAACTAAAAACATCATGATCAAGATTATGTTTCACTTAACATTTCTCAATTTTCTCAGCAAACAAACAAGGAAAATAGGAGATGACAGAGTTCAATGAAGTAATTAGCCTACAAAATTTAAGGAAAAGCAATGAGGTTTTAAATAATAAATTAATACATATAATTGGGTGACCTGAAAAACCTACCTCAAGTAGAGCTGGCTCTGCAAAAATCTGAACTTTGGTGTTCTTTGTCTTGAAAAGAGATCAAACTGCAACTGTTTTTGACAAATTCTATAAGTGGGTCTTAATTTAAATTAAAGAAACAACGAAAAAAAGAAAGAATAAACTCTGATGGGTCATGTTTCATGAAAGGAACAGTACTTAGTCAAGAAACTCAAGTACAGAGACAGAAAGATAAAGAGAGAAGAGACGAGTAGATAAAGGAAGAGAAACTACTTTTAATGGCAAAAAGGAAAGCAGAGAAAAAGAGAACAGAGAATGATTGCCGAAAAAAAAAGGGGGGTTATTTGCTTCCCATCCCTCCACACCTGAATTTCACATGGTTTTTGTTCGAATCGCTATTTATCTGCCCTTTTCTCTTCATATATAATAATAATAATGAAGATTTTAAAAAACAATAGAAACAAAAAACTTCCCAAAACAGTGCGTTGTGTTCTTTGCTTCTTATGATCTTTATCCCTCTCTCACACCCCCACTGTACTGATGATATCTGATTTTATGTTTTACAGACTGGAACCAAAAAATTGGGTTGGCAACAAAAACAGTAAAAGCAGAGAACTAAAAAAAAGAAACAAAACAACAAAATCGAAAGCAGATCAAAAGCTTGAAATTAAGCACGTTGGGAGTTGCAGGCTCTACCGACTGGGGTCTCGCAAGACAATGCTTCTTCTGTCTCCGTGTCTCACTAATGGCACAAATATATTTATCCAAAACCAACAAAGATATTGTATAAAAAAAATAAATATAGTTTTAGGAAAATTCTTTGTTTGCTGTTTTCAGATTATTTGGGCCGGTAAGGCTGAAAATAATGGCTACTTTTGAGAGGTATCACTGATGGACACGTGGCGCTTGCTGGCTGATGCTGTATATCAGCTGATTAAAAATTCTAATCTATTAATTATTCATTCATCCCAAAATGAATGTCATAGTTATTTTCTTGAAATAATTTTTATTTTAATTTTTTTAAAAACAATTTATTAATGTAAAATTCTATAAAAAAAAAACTATTAAAACTTGTGAACTTTATAAAAGCACAGTTCAATTTTTAATTACTTTATTAAGTTATTTTAAAAAATAATTATTTAATTGAATAAATAATGCAGTGTGATATTTATTTTTGGGGAAAAAAGTATTATTTCACAGGTATATGTTTACTCTTTTTTATAGGAAAGAGTATATTAACTAAAAACTGGAAAGGATAAATTTGGAATATAAGCTATATGAGAGGATTTTTTTCGTCCCTAAGTATGTATAAAAGTAATTTCATGTGCTTGGAATTGTAAATGAATCATAAACATATTACATAAGAAAAAATATTTTATTACAATAATTCATCAATCATTAGATTCAAAGTCAAGTACATACAAGAATTCTGCTTCATTTAGAAATATCAATATAAAACGCATGTATTTATATATAAAGTTAGTTTAAAAGCTTAGATAAAATTTTAAATCTATCAATTTTGAATGTTTAATAGGTCATTTAAGACTCACAAACTTGTGAATTTGAAAAATGAAATATCATATTTCTAAATGTATTTTAAATTCACAAGTTTTGAAGATTGGATCAATTTATCAATGTGAATGTTAGTGTAAAAGCTATAGTATTTAAATTGTATTTAAGCTTTCTTTTTAACTAATTTGAAATATAAATACATGCATTTCAAATTCATAAATCAAATACAACATAAATCTTATAATTCAATCACTTTCAAAGTACTTTAAATCACTTAAGCTCTGTTTGTTTCCTCGTAAAATGATTTACGTCGTAATTGATTTTATACCGCAAAACTTCTTACATGGAAAATCAATATTTTCTTATAATTTTCTATTATTTGGCTATACAGCTGAAAATGACTTTGAAAATGACCATATTTTACTTTCTCTTTTTTGGAATCAAAAGAAATACTTGATTTAAAAAAAATTAATTTGTATAAATAATATCACATTTAAACAAAATACTTATGAACAAAAATATCGTATAAATAATCATGTGCATGTGAATATAATAAATGCATAAATAATAATAAAAGAGAATTTATAACCTTAAAAAATTAAATATCAAATATCAAATAAATTATTAATTTTATTCATCTATTAAATAAATAAAATATCAAATTAATAATAAGTCATATTATGTATCTAATAATAAATATATATATATATATATATATACAATGAATAATGTACCTGTTGCACTACAAAGAGAGACTGATAAAGTTTATTATATCCTACAAGCGAGAAATAACGTGTAGTAAATGTGTTTTGATTTTTGTTTTCCAATGTAAATCAACTTACGGGCAAAAAAGAAAAAAATTGTTTTCTATATCTTATCATTTAGTGGTGTAAAATTTGATTTTATGATAAAATTGATTTTACTTTTTACTAAACACATTGAAAATAACATTTTTACACTGCAAGTGTTTTAGGCTTATGATTTTCCTGCAAAACAAATTGAGTCTTAACAGAAGGTTCAAACAACTTTAATTTAATAAAAATCATATAAAAGTAAATAAAAACTAGATTTTGAAAGTGTTTGATCAATCAAAACTCCAATATTACTATAAAATAAAAAATAAATATAGTATATAAATAATTACATATAATAAATATTTGGCTAAAAGACATGCATAACTCTATAATTGGGCGTGAGCTTTTTTCCGGTACATAACAAACCTTGTGGTTTTATTTAGTTACAATGTAACCCTTTTAAGAGTTATTCATATATAAAATTCTTTAAAAAACTTAACAACACAAAAAATTTGATTATGATTTTTTGTACGCATGCGAAGATAAATGTGATCTACTATGAGAAAAATATATGATTTTTTTTACAATTGAATATGCATATATATATTTGCTATTAAAGATTGAAAACCCACAAAAAAAAATAGCATATGAATGAAAAATTCATAAAAAATTATTGGATGATTTCCAAATGATTATAAAATTTACTGGCTGTCAAAATGGATCAATCTCACATCCAAATTGGTACAAACAAACGGTGGAGTTAACGGAAGCTCACTCCGTACTAATAGTGCAAACCACAAGGTTTATTATGTACTAAAAAAACTCAGTGTTTGTATGAAAATGAGCTAAATCACTGAATGGGTAAGTCGTTAATCCCTAAAACGGACTATATAATGTACTTTATCTACTGGGTTAGGGGACATTTTACCAGAGGTTTATATTGTATCAATCTACCCTTGTGTGATTCTTGTTGAAGCATATACTGGGAGGGGCGAGTGGTGCAGGGCGGACGCTTTCAAAGCGGACTCTTTGTTCATTAGATAAAGAAAGAGAATATCGCAAAGATTTTGTGAGGTATTTGAGCCTAAATATTAAATATATATATATATATATATAAATATAATTATATAATAATCAAGTTACCGATTTGGATCATGTATTTATCACATTATTTTTCATTTAAATCTTGAAATGAACCCAAAGTATTTTATCAACGTTGCACCAACTTAGTTTGCTACAATCAAAAAGTTTGGAGATGTCTAAAAAAAACTATATCTTTGCATCTCATGTTGATAAATCATTTCATCGATCCGATCAAATATAAATATATCTTTGCATCTCATGACATTCAACCAGTTTTAACCAGCAGCTTTTCACTTAAATGATCAAAATTTACACTTAAAAATATGAAGTACAGTTGCTATATATGTCACACCCTACATGTGTTTGGTGAAAATGGAAAAAGAAAAAGGAGAAAACGTCAAGCACTCGCCGTTTCTAAAACATTTCAAACAAAATTACCCTCCCCTCAAAAGAACTTTGTAGAATAGAATTGGATTAGAACAAACTCCTACGACAATGCAACATAAATAAATGTTTCAAGGCAGTCCACCTATATGGTCTCCTAAACTTTAACAAATAATAAAAATTGTTGGACACTCCATCCAAATATTAAAAAATACATTCTTAAAATCGATATTTGTTTAAAAATTTCAGTGATAATATTAATATTCAAATTTTCAGTGCGTATAAATTGAATGTTTAGATCGAGTGTGCAAATAACAACTCTTTTTAACAAAAAGAGTTACGTGCGTGGTAATTCATACATTGGGTAGTAAATAATTTTTTTATAATAATTGATATTATTATATAATAAAAAATTACACTAAATTTTATTTTTAATCTTTTTAGTTTGTATTGTATCTTTATTGAGTTTTTGGAGTTTAAAACGTTCCTATTGAGTTATTTATGTTTGGTATCCGTTTTAATCAAGTTCTTTACCCAAACGACTTAATAATCTCATTCACAACAGGTTCATTCACGTCAGGTTCAACAGTATTGTCAAAAATAGTTTCATCAAATTCTCACATAATTTGTTATCTCTACATCTTTATCATCCCCATTTAATTGGTCTTTCATATCAATCAGAACCCTATATTCCAAATAAAGTTCAATGACTCTTAACTTTAGAAACTTTCATGCACATGACATACACATTTGAATCACTAGTTAGTGAAATAAAATCACTTGGTTGAAGGATCTAATTGGAACGGATATCAAATTTAAAAGAACCAATAAAGACGATTTAAATTTCAAAGACCCAATAAAAACACAAAGCAAATTAAAAAAAATTGAAAGTAAAATTCACTCAAAAAATTATTACATTTATGGTATTTCGATACCAATTTGTAGAGTAATTAGGTATTCGTGTTACTATCGTAAAAGTTACCGCCATTTGTATACAGTACAAAACATCATATATTTTCCTTGTTTCGGTTAAATTAAAACTAAGATTTTATCAAAACAAAAAAAAAAAAATTTATAAAAACTAAAATGATAATAGGGCAATGATATATCCATCCTCGATTTTGATTATCATTTCACCAAAACATGCTTAGATAATTTTAGAAAGTTTCAGAAGATTTACGTATTTTATTAATTTTACTTTTAATAAAATCATTATAATAAATAAAAAAAATTAATTTAATTTCGAATGTTTATTGTTTGATCGATAATCAGTGATAAAAATAATTTTATCAAAGATAATAACGTAAGGGGAAGGGGATCTAGTAGGCCCACAAGGAGTAGAACCCAGAGCCACGTGAACAAACTTTTTGCTGATTTATGTATCTATCTTATCTGCTCACGGCTGGACGTGTATGGTCCATCACTCACTCCCTTGTTAGCCTAAGTATTGCCCTTTTCTTGGTAGACCCCTATTGTCAATGTGCACAACCAAACGGGTCCCAGTCACTTCCATCGCCCAACTCATCATGGTGGGAATCATATGCCCCAATCCCCATATGTACATCACGCATGCCTGTTGTGGTTTTGTCCTCACAGTCACGGCCACTCTCATCTCTTTCTTAACTCTTTACACCAAGATGATTGGGAAAGCTTTTGAAAAAAATAAAGATGATTGGGAAAGTGGAAGGGACTTGTCACTTCCATGTCGTCCATATATGGGCGTGTATGGGCTGATTTGGTATTTCGTTGTGAAACAGACACCCAAATCAAATTAATCAAATTTTCTTAGTTTGTAAAAATTACAAACCAATTTTTTTTGGTTGGTTTAAAATCAGAGTTTATTTGATAAGATTTATAAAATAATTAATCAAATCATTTATTAATTGTTATTTAATAAAATTTAATTTAATTATATTTTTAAAAATAATTTCGACTTAAAAACTGACTTTAAGCTAACCAAAACAATTTCGTCTGTTGTGATTTACATCAAAATGATTAGAAAATGAAAAACATGCATTATAGGAGATGTGGGATTTGAAAGCAATTTTTTTTAGTTACGGGATAAAGGTGTGATAGAATAGCATTAGATCTTGCACCAACTGAAAATGTGAGACCACTTTTAGATGAAGTGTACATCTCCATGCTCAATTACCCTCAGTCTCACTAACAAGGGAGCGTAACACTTAAAACGGTGGCATTGTGGGCTTGTGAATGGTCGAAATCTCACATTATTTGGTGATGTGTTATGTGTTATATATATGCGAACTTTATAGTTCTTATAAGGAAGTCATAAAGTGGGGATGTGACAGAAAAGTATCTAAGTTTACACCAATAAAAAATAAGAAATCATCTGGGACAGATTGTGAATGTTCGATTACCTTCGATCTACCGAGGGAATGTAACATCAAGAATGCTAGCAGCAACGTGATGGATACGTGAGTCATTGAAATCTCACATCATCTAGTGATGTACGTGATATATATATATATATATATATATATATATATATATATATATATGTGTGTGTGTGTGTGTGTGTGTGTGTGTGGTTTGCTAATTTTCTCCATTAGAGGAGTGGGTTAGTATTGTGTCTCAACCTTTGTACACAACAATGTCTCTAATTATACACTAAAACAAGATTAAGAAGAGATTGTTTTGTAATTTTACAAAAAAAAATAATTAAAAAAGTCAAAATGCAGAGATGAAGCTCATTTGCGGGTGTTGGAATTTGTCAGAGAGTGTGATCTACCTCTGACTATTTCCAACAGCGATTCACCACCAAAATTTGTAGGTAAGTCGAAAATTCAATTTTCTTCTCGGTGGTGGTGTTACTTTCTGGTAAAAATCACATGAAAGTACTAGATCTAAAAAACGCCATCTCAAGGTAACCAACGATGCGAGAGGTCTGTTGCCTGGTCGGAGGGCGTGCGATGCTTTTGAATCTCATTTTGTAGATCTCGACGAGAGCTTTTCAATGGTACCGAAACGCTTTTTTGAACACTAGTTAGCCTGGTATCTCCAAAAAACCTTGAAAGATAGAAAAAAAATTAAAAATGTGTATTTATTGAATTACCTTGTTGCTCTTGTGTTTGTATAATGAAAATTTGAATTATTAAGGGTATCTTGATCCACGCAGATCATGGTACATTACTAGCTTACACGAAATTAGCAAACCTTATATATATATATATATATATATATATATATATATATATATATATATATATATATATATCATAGTGCTCAATTAGATATTTTTTGAAAAGATTATTATTTAGCTCATTATATAATTAAGCACTTTCCAAAGCTTGACCTAGATCAGCATTGTTACAAGAATTGTAACATGTTAGTATCAAAACTATGTGGTGTACTTAATTGTCACCATATTGAAAGTATTCAATAGTGAATAACAAGCATGCCAAGTTTAGTTATGCCCTTTTAAACCAATTTGGATTTTTATGTATGACATGGCCAATAACATATAATCACTAAATTAGAAAGTAAAGAGATAATAGAATTAGAATATCAAAATAAAACACCAACGATATTATGTACACCCTTTTGATCAAATATTTGGTGGAGTCTATAGTGTTGTTGGAAAAAAAAAACAATTTGCTTATAAATTTGGTAGCAAACACAATTTTTTTGGTAAATTAATATTTTTATCAGTAAAAACAAAAATATTGATGATAAAAGTAAAAATTAATTTTACCACAAAAACATATGTTTTACTATTAAAAATATAAATTTTGTCATGTAAAACAAATTATTATTTTTTTTTGGCAAAAACACCAGAGTTGCCACCATCAAATTTTATATGCGCATAGTTTACTAGTATATGCCTAGAAAAACAAAAAAAATTATTTTTAAGACTTTACGATTTTTGAACTGGCATATTGACAAGGATGACCTCTGTTTGTTGAGAATAAAAATGAGAAAAAGGAACATGGAGAAGAAAGAAGAGGGAGAGGAAAGAGGAGGGATATTCATCATGCGTGTGGTAACCAGTGAGGATGATAAACAAATAAAAGGATAACAGAAAATGATTAAAAAAATAATTTATTTTAAGCTTTACTCATCAATTTTTTTAATTTAAGTTGATTATGATTTATTTACGTGGAAAAAAACACCAATTATCTTTTTTTTTTTTCTTTTCATTTTTTTTCTCTGCCAAACGATAAAAAATAATTCGCATCTCTTCTCATTTTTCTTTTTTTCCACTTTTATCATAATCGTAATGTTGTTTACCTTAAAAACAAGTTATACTCAAATTTGTTGTCACTAAATGTGATAATTTATCATCAAATGTGACTATTAGTTTATTACACGTTAGGTTCAATAGGGACATCCAACTCTATTGGAATCCCAAAATCTTAAAATAATTCAAGAAAATTTTAAAATACCCCCATTAAAAAAATCATTTTAGCTCCACTTTCATTTAAATCAATTGAAAAGTTACCCTGTTAAAAAATATGTTAATTTTTATACTTGTTTCATATATTCTCTTATGATTTTGTTTATAAATTAATTAAACTAATAATTTTTAAATTAGTTATAAAAAATCTCTCAATAAAAAGATAATATTAAAAAATATTTATGAAACAGAAGAAACTAATACTAACGAAAAACAACACAATTGTGTTTTAAAATCACATATTTAGTAGGTAGTAATTATGATAATAAACAATCAAATGTGATCAAAATAGTAAATGCGATTTTTTTAAAAAACATTTGTACCCTGCCTTAGGCAAGACATCTAGGGTATGTTTGGGTAACAGTTTTCAGTATTTGAAAACTGTTTTCGAAAATAAAAACTGAAAACAGTTTTCTGAAGAAAAAAAATGTTTTGATAATTATAATTCGAAAACTGTTTTCAAAACACAAAACAGTAAAATATTGTTTGGATAATCTGATTTTGAAAATTGTTTTGAAAATAGAAAACTGTTTGGATATACTTTTTTGTAATTGTTTTCAGTTTTCAGTTTAAATTTGAAATCTATATTAATCTTATTTCTCATATTTACTAAATATAATTTTTAACATACACCAAATACTTAAAAATAATTATTAATATTTTATTTTTAAAATATTAAATTTTTTTAATATACTATAAATCAAACATTGAAAACTCATCTCCCTCCGCATATCAAGTATGTTTAAACTCCTTGGTAACAAAGATGGCAATCACGTTTTTTTCTTTCTTTGGCAAATACAAGGATCTGACCTCCGCACAGAATGCGGTACCAGTGGGGTTAGTTGGGCTTGAGCCCAAACATCGATGTTTTGCAATACTAGACCATCAAATCTCATTTTTCCCAATAACTATATTGGGCTCATCATTGTTATGTGTCCAACATGTTTTAGATGGCTAGCTTCACAATTAACATATAAGAGTTGAAATAGGATTGTACCGTTCTTATTTGCATTTCTTTCTTTGTGGGCTTTAACAAATTCTAGGTAGGCCAATTAATTATCATACGAGCTAGGGGCCACCGGTCGAGCACTTTTCATTTTGTTATAATAACTCTTTATCTGCGAGGGTGACTTTTTTATTATAAAAATTGTGAAGTAAATATTGTAAGACATATAAAATTTTATTAGATTTTAAAATTTTATTAGATCTTAAAATTTTAAAAATTTACATCTATGTGTAAAAATAATATATTATAAATTTTATTTCATAAATTTTACAACAGAGCATTGCAATCCCCACTTGTATGGTGTACAAGGTTTGAAGATCCTTGATATTAAGGGTATTAAGGGTCAGACTTTTTCCTTGTTGCGAAGATGCTGAAAACTCAATTTTACAATTTTTTAACACCCACATTAACAATTAATCAAAAATTTTAATATTATTTATTATAGTATTAAATGGTAGTTTTTCTTAAAAAATTAAAATAATAATAATTTATTAATCAAATGTTTACACGTGTCCGTCAACTATTGACAATGGTACAAAAGTGTAGCAAAACAAAAAAAGTTATTGTCTAGCACAGATTTATGAAAGATACACAATATAATAATTCATATCACTATTAAATAACATAAGAAAAAAAATATATATTTCATTTTTATCGAAAGATAAAATAATTTTTATGATATGTATTCTTCATCAACTGAACTAGACAAGAATTTTTGCAAAATAGAATTTACTCTGACACTCTTTTCCTTGTTACTCGCATTCAACTTCGTCCATTCTAAAACAAACTCTAAGCCACAAATGACAAACAATAAATAAGCAAAGAGAAAAAAAACTACAACTCTTTTTCTCTCTTCAGATCCGAACAAATCTCAGTCTATTTGTCTCTCCTTTCTCATGATCATCTCCATGCATCTATCATCCTCCTTAATTCTTCATTACCTATCTTAATCTGAACTGAAAAGAAAAATAAGCATGGGAAACAACAAAACCGGCAGCACCAACAACAGAAACAACAAAAACAGATTAGAAGACGAATATGAAAAGAAATCAATAACACCCAGCAAAAAACACCAAATGATCAACAATACCCAGCAACGCAATATCTCACAAATTGCCTTCCTTAGAAGCCCTCTCCCTTGGCTCTTCATCATCTTGTTCTTACTTTACATCCTTTACTCCTTCAACCTCCTCTTAGCCCATAATCACAAAACCTGTTCTTCTACTGGTACCCATCTCTCCTCAAAAGACCGTCTTCAATCATTCACCAACTCATCATCATCCCCAACTTCTCCCCTCCAACAAAAACAACAACTAGAGCACAGCAAAGACAACCATATGTATCATCAACATGATCAAAACGCCATAGAACCTGTTGTCCTTCCACAAATGTCGCAAAGATACAACACAACCCTCGAACACATTGTCTTCGGGATAGCAGCTTCCTCCATCTTGTGGGAGACAAGGAAAGAGTACATCAAATCATGGTGGAGGCCAGGCGAAACAAGAGGCGTCGTTTGGATGGACAAGAAAATGCGCGTTAGCAATCGCGATCAACATCAGCTCCCAGAGATTAGGGTTTCTGAGGACACATCAAGGTTAAGGTATACCCACAGGCAGGGAGACAGATCCGCATTGAGGATATCGAGGGTGGTATCGGAGACGTTGAGGTTAGGGATGAAGGACGTGAGGTGGATCGTGATGGGTGATGACGATACTGTGTTTGTGGCGGACAATGTCGCAAGGATGCTTTCTAAATATGATCACAACCAGTTTTATTACGTTGGGAGCTCTTCTGAAAGTCATGTTCAGAATATTTTCTTCTCGTATTCCATGGCTTTTGGAGGGGGTGGATTCGCGATAAGCTATCCGTTGGCAAAGGAATTGGAGAAGATGCAGGATCGGTGCATTCAACGGTATCCAGGGTTGTATGGTAGCGATGATAGGATTCAGGCTTGTATGTCTGAGCTTGGGGTGCCACTCACTAAGGATCCTGGCTTTCATCAGGTAAGATATATTTATAATTATACAGATCTTTTTGTGTTTTAAATCAAGAGCTTTTACCTGATTAGTTCAAACCACGGGATACTTATAATTAGCATTGATATTGGAATATTCGAAATTGACATCTCATGATTAGTAAGCCACACGTGTTAAGAATTCATTTGTAACTTATTATTTTACTTTATAAAAATCAACCTATAGCGGCCTGTAATAACCATTTAGAAAAGTGTTCATTCTGAGAGTCTTAATCGGCTGTTTCAATTATAATTTACCATTTGTTTCAATGATCTTGAGTGATTTGCTTATTTTTGTTAAAGAATATTTTAATATTTTTTAAAAGAATTAAATATTTCGTGTTTGTTTAATTAAGATAAAGATATGATGAAATAATTTTATAAATTAGAGATATAGCATGTATTTTATGTTTACTTTTTCTATAAAATTAAATGAAATCATTATTTTTTATTATTTTTAATTCAGTTTATTAGAGAGTTATTTCATGTTGATTTATTCCCATCATGTTTTACATTGAAAAGAGAAAAGTGTCGTGATAATTGCTACCATGGTCGTTTACAATGTGCAGCTAATGTGTAAAAGATGTAATTTGTAGAATTAAAATTAATGGCACCGTAGTTTCAATTTATAATTACAAATCAATTTTTAAAATAGATTTTGCTAAAAAGTAGTGTTAGATAGACACCCAGTGTGTCACTCAGGATTGTCATTTGTGCATAAAACTTATCAAGTCATTCATTTTCATTCGTTACAATAAAAAATTAGAGGGTAAAATCGTCATTTACGAGTCAGACTTCTACAGTACTACACACATGATTACTTATTGATTGACAAGTTATCACCGAAGAGTCTCAAAATGTGTGTTTGCATAGATTTAGTCTTTGGTAAAACAGTAAAAATTAAAATTGTTTAGTATTTAAACAACATGGAAAATAATTTTCTAACCTAAATTCAATTTCTTATAAATTATTGCTTTGATTTTTTTATAAACCATTTTTCTAGGGTGTGTATTCTAACTTCTATTTCATTAACTCTACCAACTAGTTAACAATATCTTGCTATAAGTTGGAATTTGAGTCCTTAATTAGCTAGCTTAGTGGAAATTAACTAGGGAGAGATTGTTGTTTTGAAAGATGGAATTTCCTCAGAGTTGTTGAGGAGTTTGTATATATTTCTCTGTTTCTCAATTTTAAGATCAATAAATGTATGTTTGTGGCAATGCAGTATGATGTATATGGGGACCTATTAGGCCTGCTGGGTGCTCATCCAGTGAGTCCACTAGTATCACTTCACCACATAGACGTAGTTCAACCCATTTTCTCAGGTATGACAAGACCACAAGCCCTGCACCACTTATTCGAATCAGCCAAGCTCGACTCAGCAAGCATAATTCAACAATCCATCTGCTATGACAAGAACCGTTACTGGTCAATCTCAATCTCTTGGGGCTTTGTGATTCAAATTGTGAGAGGAGTGATCTCACCCAGAGAGCTTGAGATGCCATCAAGAACCTTTCTCAATTGGTTCAGGAGAGCTGATTACATTGGCTATGCATTCAACACTAGGCCTGTCTCCAGGCACCCTTGCCAAAGGCCTTTCATTTTCTACTCGAACTCGGCAAGGTATGACAAGGCTAGAAGGCAAACTATCGGATACTACTCCCTCGATAAAACTCGCCGTGTCCCTCACTGCCGGTGGAAAATGGAGTCACCTGAAAAAATTAAGTCTGTTGTTGTCTTGAAGAGACCTGATCCTCTTCGTTGGCACAAGGTAATCAACTTGCTACAAAAATCCTTGTTTGGATCCTCTCTGTTTTGAATTTCACCAACACTAAATCAAAATATTAGAAGGGTATACATTATTTTTAATACCCTTTTACTAATTGAATCAAAAGTCATTACTTTTCTTGTTTGGATCCTCCGTTTCGGTTGAAATAGCAAAAAGGGTATACGTTATTTTTCATACCCTTTTACTAATTGAACCAATAATTTTCATTTTTTGCAGTCGCCAAGGAGGGATTGTTGTAGACTTATGCCAACACGTAGGAATTTGACTATGTACTTGTGGGTGGGCAATTGCCGAGATGGGGAGATTAGTGAACTGGAGAAACAATAGGAAAAACAACGATAGGTTTTATTTCTCTCTCTGTGATTTACTGTTTATGTAAATTTGATAAAACCACAGCTTTGTCTCCACAAGTTCTTTACTGTCTCCATCACAATACAGATAGAGAAATCCTATCTAGTCATATGCTAATTTTCTAATGCAAAAAACCCTCTAAAAGGTTTCATCTCTAGAAATCAAATCTAGATCTTTACTACTATTAATATTGACAGAAAAAAAAAAGATCTCCTAGCCTGTACTTCAGTTTTTCATACAGAATAGATTCTTCAATTGGTTTCACTCACAGGATGTGCTTCAGTTTCATTGTAGTAACTGGTTGTTGTGAGATTCAGTGGGATTGATGCAATTGGGGATGTAGCAGATGCCAGGATGGCGAGTTCAATGCGAGTATTATTAAGATCCTGCGCCTTCTCAATCTCTTGTATTGCAACAATTCTGCCATCCTCCATCACAACATTCACTGTTGAAACAAAACATGCTTAATCTAATTAGAGAACACCAAACAGTAGATAACTCAATTTGTATTTCTTATCAATTTTTGTCATATTCTGTTTAAATGGCAATGAAATTGTAAACAAAGAGCGAGGAAGTCCTTTTACACAATTCAACAATTTCCTTTCTTTTCCCTCGTTTTCCTCAAATACAAACAAATCCTTTGGAGAAATAAGTATTTTAATTCCAAATTACTTGTCTGGTCCAAAGTTCTCCCCAAAACAGATGAAGAACAAAAAGCATAGCCAAACAAGAATTACATCATTTACAATGTTATCAATTCCTACCAAAATCCACAAATCAATAAATAGTTAGAGAGTTATAAAAAAATACAAAATGATGAACCAAAATGAGAACAGGGTTCTTGAGATCTTTTCCAGATTTCCAGTAACATCTGGATTCTGGAAAATAAAACGGCCCTAATCTCAAGAACCAGATTAGACAGAGACAGAGAGATTAAAGTCACTGGAATCTAACAAGATGAACATCGAAAACAGACATTCATGACAGAATCCACAAATCAAAAGCACATGAAAACAAGAAAATTAATGAAAAAAAACTAACAAAAAATAAAAGAAATAAGAAAACAGAGAAAACCAGTAACGAAAACAGAGAAACCAAAACTGAGAGCGAATTCTTGAAATTTTGTCAAGAGAATGATACCTGGATGAGAGAACCACCACAGGATACAGAAGCAGAGAAAGATAATGAATGGAATGGCATGGACCCATTTCTCAGCCAATGGGAAAAAGCGGGAGCGTGGAATCCTCCCAATTTGTGAACAGTATATTGGAAGCTGTTGCTGTGCCATCTTCACCGAACTTTGCTCGTCTGTTGCTCGAGTTGAGCTTGAAGGCCTCTGCTGCATATCAGAGAGAGAGAGAGTCTTTAGAAGAGGTTCAAGAGGGATGCTTTCTTGGAGAGTTGGAAGACTGGGTGTTAGTTATAAGGTTTATGATTGGGGTTTGGTTAGTTAAAAGTTTCGCAACGACTTTGGGCGGGAAATTTTTGCACGTGCCTAAGACAGTTTCCTTAAGTTTTTTTATAAATATTCTATAAGAAAATGAAAAAAATTAGAAGAAATATTTAAAAAATAAAAATTGAAACAAAGAAGGGAAATTTTTTTTTTGGTTTTGTTTGGTTGTCAAAACTTGAAAAGAAAAGTCAAGATAAAAATAGCACAATTTAACAAAAAAAATTGAAAAAAATTGGTGCTAAATAAAATTTCTTTCATATTTTTTTCTTCTCCAGGTTTTCTATTCCTCATATTTTCAAATCCAAACAAAGTGGAAGAATAAAACATTGGGATCCTCTTCGTTTATTTTTGTGTATATCATCGAGAAAAATCATCGAATATAATCTTCAAAATAAAGGACTCATATTATTGTTAAGTCATTTGTTGCTTATTAAAAAGAAAACTTTTTTATCCCATGATTCTGTTGCATATCAAGAAGAAAACTTTTTGATGTAGAAAGTGGTAAAAACAGAGTTGAGCTTAGAAAGATAATCATATATATGATAGCTCCCCAGAAGTGAACTAGTAACAACAAGAATCGAAAGTGAAGTTGTAACTTTTTAAATTTGTCCCAAAAAAACATTAAACCGAATAATTGGGGAATCGTGGCGCAATGTGATTGGTGTGATCCGTTTTGATCATTCCAATAGCAACACTCTTATAATATCCATGCTTCTCACTTGAAAAAGAATGATGTTTGTTCATGCAGCTTGCACCATAGGAGATTAGGAGCTCTATACTTAAGGTCTAATTTTGTCCAAGATGTTAGTATTCTCAAACAGGACAATAGCAAAACAAAAGCAGCAGACTGCGGTAATCATCTCATTGCCTTATTCTGCTGAATTCCTTGCTATATTGAGTAGAAAACTTCTAACCTCAACACTGCAGGGTTTACATTCTACAATAAAGGGTCACAGCAAGAACAAGGGTACCAAACTCTTTGTTATGACTATTAAGGCTTAACTATTATAATGAGAAAATAATTGCTACAACGAGTCATCTTGCCATCTTATGTACAAAAACCCAAGCTCGCATGTACACCCACAAAGGGGAGGTGAAAGGAGAAAAATTAAATGAAGAATTTTTTTCTAAAAAAAGGATGAAATTTCCTATATTTGAAGATTGAGGTTGGGAACAGCACTTGTTTATCTTATGTGATACAAAAATTGATAAACAGGCACTGAGTATATGAAACCCACAGAAAGGTATTCACCATTTTATTCCTAATTTATTAAGCTGAGTCTCTCGGACTCCCATTACTAGCTGCTGGTCTTTTATCGTCATCCTTATTCGCTCCAGGAGAAGAATGGTTCCTTCTGGAGCTTTGTTCCGGATTGTAGGGGTCATATTTCTGGGAGGCAAGGTAACTCAGAGCCATAACCACATCAGAGATGACAGGCCGCATATTAGGCTGCTCCTGAACACACATTGCAGCAATGGCAAGAGCTTGGTATAAACCTCTCACAGGGTATTGATCTTGAAGCAACGGATCAACAATTTTGGGAAAGTTCTTCCGATCTTTGAACAAGGGCCTTGCCTGCAATCAAATGACTTGAACAAGTTAGCACTTGAAGACCTGAATTGGATAATTATTATTTTTCCTCTTTATCAACCTCCATTCTAAAAGCAATCCAATGCATTTTTCTATTCAGATAAAAATGGCGCTTCTCATTTGTTATATGATCTGACGTAAGCATTAATCCATCTTTTCCAAAAAAATTCAGGTAGCAACTTATCAAAAAACTTGACAATAACTAACACATACCAAAGCAAAAGACTTGAGATGTATACCATAATTAAATTGTATCATAATTAATGAACAGAAGTGAAAAACTTAAGGCAATAAACTAAAGATTGAAATTACAGGTGGAGTGTTGTTGCCAACGACTACAAGAGGAATCAGGAAATGAGTATGGAAACGGAAGTAGGAGCATATAACAGATTATCAGCAAAGCACATTCAGTTTTCCTATGACATAAAAGAAGCACTAGTGTCAATTCTACAAACTGAAGAAAAACTTAATGCGTTTCCTTAAAATCGCCTTAGACATCCAAAGTGATCCTAGCAGAAAGGCTTTGGGCAAAACCTTCACTAGTCTATACCTGATTTGCAAATGGTAATTTACTAAACAGTTTGTCATTCCTTTTATTTCTTGATCTATTTTTAGGTGCATGAACTAGAAAGATAACATGACTGCTATTTTATCTTCAAGAAAATAACAAAATAAAGATTTTGTTTTCACAATGGTACACATGCAAGAAACACTAATCATGACTTGATGGTCTAACTTCTGTCGCAAACAGAGGATTTTTATGTCTGATATTATAATTTGTGTTGTTTAATAGGAGAAAACAACACACATAAAAATCTGGATAGACGTTTTGATCAGCTAGTTTTGAAACAAATTAAGAGGCCATTCATAAATGAATGTGCTTAATAAGCATAGATTCTTAGAATGTAAAAACTGAAAAAATAAGAAACAAGTAGAATTATAGAAAACCTCTGGAAATGGGAGAAATCCAATGGACAAACACTAATCCTCCCAGAGTAGTCTTCTTTGTGACTACCGACATCTAATCACGGGGAATCTAACCATGGCCACAAAATTAGTTCAGGTTATGCTCCAGCATGCGCATTTTAAATACTTGGCAATAATTCCAACAAGAACAACAAGTACCTTAAAACTAACTCAGACATCACAGATAAAACCTAAGAAGAGCGGAATAAGATCTATCTTACCCATCCAACAAGATTCTGCTCCTTACGATCTCTTGTATTATCAATTGCTTTCCTGCCGGTGATGAGCTCCAAAAGAACAACCCCAAAGCTATAAACATCTGATTTAAATGTCAGTTGACCGGTCATTGCATAATCTGGTGCACAGTAGCCGTACGTGCCCATAACCCTTGTAGATACATGTGTCTTATCCCCACTTGGACCCACTTTAGCCAAGCCAAAATCAGATAGCTTTGGGTGGTATCCCTCACCAAGCAAGATGTTTGAGCATTTTAGATCACGATAAATAACAGGAGGCTTCATTTTCTCATGCAAATACTCTAACCCCTTTGCTGCATCAGCTGCTATTTTCATCCTCGTATTCCAATCAAGTGCTTTTCTACCAGGTGGAAGATCTGTATCAAATTATATGGAAAAAAGTTACATGTAAGAAATATGACATAATTAGTAAAGATACTATTAACAGTCAAATGATGGTATCAGGTGAGAAATGAGAAGAAATGAAGAATGAGATACGGGGTTGAGAAAATTATATACCATGCAAATGGTTCTCCAAAGATCCTAATGGCATGTACTCATAAACCAATAGTCTCTGATCACCCTCAGCGCAAAAGCCAATCAACTTTACAAGATTCGGGTGGTCAGCTAGACTTAATGTCAACACTTCAACAACAAATTCCCTAATCCCTTGAAGTCCATTTCGATCAAGTTGCTTGATAGCAACAACCTACCCAAAACAATTGCAAAATTAGTCTCATCACCCACTCAGTTAATCAAAAATTTATTTTTAAAAAGAAAAAAAAATAAAGCAAACACTAAACCTTAGGTGCTGCAATTTCATTGAGTAGATTGGAGATTTATAACTTTGTTAGTTGATTAATTAAGTTGAATTTTGCAATTTTGATGAGTTAAAAAAGAAAAGTTAATGCAAAGAAAAGGCATAAAATAGTTCATCTTTCAAAAACTTCTTGATTAAAATCAGATCAGATCAACCAACCTGGTCGATTTTCTCCAGGTGCCCCTTGTAAACTTTGCCAAATCCTCCTTCACCCAAAAAACAATCTGACCTAAAGTTTCCTGTTGCCACGGCAAGTTCTTCAAAGGTAAAAGTCTGTGCCTTTGTGCCATTACTTTTCTCGTCAGTAGAGACCTCATGCTTCAAATTTAAATTCTTTACATCCAAAGATAATTGGTCATCCTTAGAAACTTCTTCCTTCTTTACAGTCCCATATGGACTTACTTTCGTTGTATCTATATCACATCCACATACAAATAAAACAAACATAAAAATCAACAGAGAAATAGAGACCAAGGGAAAAGACACAAGATAAGGCACATGGAAGAGAAAGGCCAAAAAAATGATTCGGATATGATTTACACAAAAAGGGGCTGTTGAAAAAACCACAATCATCGAAATTTAAAAGACAAACAAAGAAGACAGACAAAAAGAACCTCAATGTGGATTTTGGACTATGGATTGGTTTTTCCTATTATGCAAACAAACAAAAAGTCCATTAGCCTAATAAGCACAGCAGCAACATAAACTCCCAAAACAACAAAAGTAAAGTAGTAACAAACATTTACTTTATAATTAGACAATTTGGCCAATCAATGTGAAGGACTAAAAATTGGTATAATTTAAAACACATTTCACCAAAATCAAAATTCAGCATTCCCTAATTACTTACTTGACAATCAATATCAAACACAGCATGATTTCAAAACGGTAAGCGCAGAACGCTGAAAATAGCAGTCAGTATTCATATAACAGCCCATTATCAACCATAACCATATTGCAAAAATCAATAAAAAAAGAACCCAAACTATATTAAGAAGTATGCATCCAAAATTATTTTACAAAAATGGGAACAAAAAATTACCAATCAAAAATCAATTTTGATAAATCTAAAAAATCCATATACCAGACAATGTCATTAAAAAGAACCCACAAGAAAAAGAATGCCCAAACTAAAAATCACAATCAGTGCCTGCTAAAAAAAACGAGTTTTATTTTAAAACCCACAAAATTCGATCAAGTACCTGAACTAGGTTGTGTTTGATCATCACGTTTGTTGCTATTATTGTTGTTCTTGATGATGATATTGTTCTTGTTCTTGTCCTTGTTCTTGTTCTTGTTCTTGTTCATATCGCTGCTGTTCTCTAATCGTTTGCTTGATTTCCCAGTGCAGCCAAAACAATCCATAACAATAATAATAAAAAATAAAAAAAAATTCCCTCTCTTTCCCTCTCTTCTTTCTTTTTCTCGGCTACACAGAGAAAACAAGTTCCCAAGCACGAAAAATTAAAGAAAATGAAAGAGGAAAAATAAGAAAGAGAGTTACAATAACTCTAGAGAGAAAAGAGAGCGACTAAATACACTTCTCGGGTTCTTTTTACGTATGATTTTCTATTTTCAGGTTATTTTCCAGTACAAACAAAAACACAATACTTGGTTTGGTTTCGTCCATAAATAGGAGCCACGTGATGAAATGAGGGAGTTTTTTGTCATTTCATTCATAGAGGAGTGAATCAAATGCATAGCTGATGTTAGTTAAGACAAATCACGAATCTCCACGTGACGGAAAAATCATTTAGTCAACGCAAAATTAAGAGACGGTTTTTTCTTTTTTGTTTTTTAGACAAAGGGACGGTATTTTGGCGTTCTCTTTGACGTGTTGAAAATAACCACTGTGCTGATGACGTAGCCCACAGTGACTGCCCCACAGCGTTTTAGTGAGCGGCGGGTTCGTGGAGAATTAAACTAGAGTTTAGATTAAATAAAAATTTTATTAATAATATTAATTTTTAAATGTTATATTTATATTGATATTATTAATAAAATTTTTAATGATTATTATTGAAGTTTTCAATATAGTTTAGACTCAAGTTAACTAATAATTTTTGTTAATTTCTTGCAACATATTTATTGAAATGACAATAACATATCAAAAAAAAATTCTCAATAGAAAATTATATTTACTCTTCCTATGCTTAGATTTTATATTGAGAAAATTACACAGCACCATCGTCAAGTTTACTGAAATGACAATAACATATCAAAAAAATTTAAAACTCATCATTTAAATCAAAATATTAATTTTCACTACTAAACAGTCTCAAAATAAAATTTATTTGAAGAATCAAAATTTTAATTAAATACTATTTTTCATGATAATCAAAATACACATAGTGTTAAAATATCTCAAAATGATTAAGATATGTTTAATAATTATACTTATCAATTACTTATCTCAAAATTGTTTATAACATAAATTTTTAGATTATTTGAATTCATATTTTTCTAAAAAAAATAAAAACATACAGTATCATTTTAATTTTTAAAACAGAAAAGTTCGTTTTTGTTTTTTATTTTATAATGGTATTTGATATTCATTTATTTGAGATGTTAGACTATTCAATTTTATAAAAAAAATAAACATATAAATAAACTTTCTATTAAAATTTTTTATTTTATTTTATGATGATCTTTAATTTTTATTTATTTGAGGATATAATAAACAATGATATCATAATATTTTTTTAAATATAAAATATATGAAGTAAAATTTGTTTTATATCATATAATAGAATATAAATTTATTTAAAATATACTTTTAACAATTTTTTAAAAATATAAATTCATTTGATTTATTTCTAAAGGTACTTTGATCATCATAAAAAATAATATTTAATTAAAATTTTAATTCTTGAAAAAAATTATTTTTGAGTTGTTTAATGATAAAAGTTAATATTTTAAAATGAATTATAAATTTTAAAAAGATTTATGTATTTTAATATCATTTCAGTATACTTAATGGAGTGAAATTTTCCCTTTTATATTTTCGTTTAACTTATTTCAAATTTTTTTTTTCTTGTATTACCAGCTGGTGACGTACGCATCACAAACAGCCTTAATTGCCGTTTGTTTCATTTTTTTTAATTAATTTTGAAGGAGGGGGGAATGTCAAAATGCTGAACGTATCAGTGGGGGCCACCTTGGTTTTTACATTGGGACTCGCGGCCCACCCACTGACCCTACGCGGTTTCCATTTAAGATATTGACGGTGATCCACTCGTGCCAGCTCACCCACCGTAATCAACAGTGCGAAGATCCAGACAAGTAAAAGTTGACGTTTGTTCGTTCGGGAGCAGGTGATCATCGCTAGAAATCTAACTTTACAGTGCTTAAATTTTGACCATACTCAGTATTTTTGTTTTAACCAAGATAGGAAATTTAGGGGAGATTTGCCATATAATATATATTTAAATGGTTTTCCGATAATACCCTTGAATATATTTTTTGACTTGTACGAGATTGTGTTTTGGTTTACCTAGTTCATGTCCACCAAATAATTATTTTTGCATAAAAGTAGTTGTAATTAAATTCGATATTTTACAATTTGCATAATTTAATGAATTTTCCTACAAAATCTAATCATCTAGTTAAAATTATTCTCTCTAGGTCTTACATAAAAAATTAAAATGAAAATTAACGAATTGATATCTAAATTATTTATTTTTTATCAATATATAAAAAAATACAAGTTCGATCTTATTTTTTGTCAATATATAAAAAAAATATATATGCACAATAAGTAAATGTAATTAAAACAATATCCAAAAGTAAGAAAATCAAATTGAAATAGTTATTTTTTATTACAAAGATAATGAACTAATTAATTTAATCATAATATAAATGAGAATTGAAATTAAAACATGATGAATTTAGAATTTTAATTTTAATTTTTTTAACATGTTAGTTTAATGGGTGGATATTAGTATTATGATGAGTGAGACAGTAGAAAGAGATTAGTAGCTGTCTGGCAGACATAATTAACTGTTTTTTCTTTTAAGTTTTTCAACTGTTTATAGGAATAAACTAATCATCATGATCAACACAAAGATTTTGAGGTTGACGTAAAAATGACAAGCACGTGTGCACGTGTCTTTTGATATGAATATGTTTTGGATCTTAATCAGGAGGATTAATAGTAGGGAATGAGATATCTTAGAAAGGTACGTACTAAAGGGCAAGATGCTGATCATGTGTGGCTTTACAGAGAAGCTCATTTTCTTTTAGCGTTCACGAAGAAATTGTTCGAAGATAACAATTAAATCAAATACGGAGAAAATATAGGCATGAGTATAAAAAATAAATTTTGTTAAAAAATTGATATTGTTAGTCTGTATTCGTTGATTTGTTACTCATAAAAATCAGTCTATATTCAGTTCGGGTCGTCATTTTTTCATCTTGTTAAAAATTTTTTGTCGAAACTCATTTTTGATTCGTCACTTGTCTATTAAAACACATATATGAACATAAAAAATAAACATTTTTAACTCATATTTATTGATTCATTATCTATAAAACCTGACACGTACCCGAACAGACTATTTTCCCATCTCTGTCAAATGGTCAGTCTACCTAATATCTGAAAATTGCTTAAATAACTATGTTACTTAACATTAATTTTTTTTTAAAAAAAAACTTTTTTTAGTAGCTAGCTTATTGAAGCTGGGTTCGGTATATGTACTCTTCTGTCTTATATTGTTTGTTTATTTTGTTTTTTTATGTAATTTTGTTTTATTTTTTTAGATTTTTTTAATTAAAATAGTATAAAAAAATTCTTTAGAAACTAACATACTATATAAGGTATATTTGAAAAGATTTTAAATTTTTTAAATTTAAAATTAACGAGAAAGTTGTTTTTAATTAAATGAATAATGCAATAAGACAAACATTATGAGACAGATGAAATAGTATATTGTAAAAAACTTCGTTTGATATCATTTTTTTTTTTTTCATTTGAACGATGAAAAAAGATTGTTATATACCCACCTGGTGGCTATATGATTATTTTTTTAATAATAAATTATTTAAAAATTTTAAAACTAATAGAAAATGAATATCTAATGTCATATTTAATTTCTACTATTAAGTGTGACACAATCACTACATAGCACAATTTTTTTCTTTAAAAACCTAATATTTAGTAGGAAAAAAAAAACCTAATATTATAACTTCATATTTGCTGCAAGAAACAATAAAGTTTTGTTTGGCAAGTTGAAGGGAAAAGAAAGGAAAAAGATAAGGATGAAAACTGAAGGGTAACTTTGTTTGGATGAATAAAAATTGAAAACAAAAATAAAAAGATATAACACATTTTATTATTATTTTATATAAAAAATTCCATAAAAAAATCAAGGGCATAGTGGTGAATATGGTAAATAATTAGGTGGGGAGTACAATATCTCTCCAATGATTTTAATTCAAGAGAATAAAAAAAAAAAGATTCGAAGAGAAATGAATCATTTCTTTTCCCTTTTAACTCTAAAACAGAGGTTCTTTTTCCTTCTATTTCCCTTCCATTAATGTGGGATCCTAACATAGCGTAAGCAATCATGAGATATAAAGATGTTAAAGACTCAAACAAATACCTACAATGCATTTATAACGTAGGTGTCATGTGCCTATCATGTGACCCCTTGTGTGTGCACATAATAATACCATTAAAAATTTAGTCAATTTTTGTACTCTTATGTTTTAAAGCACAAATGTTGGTATTTGGCATTCATTTTACAAATCCCTTTTCAATTAGTCCATAATTAAAAATTTGATTTAAGAGGCTGCCCATGATTTTTAACTCTCAAGAGCAAAACATAAAAATCAAATAGGAAAATGTCTTTGTTAGGGTTAAATTTTGGGTGGCAATACCATTTATTATTTGTCAGAAACTAGTGGACCTTGAAGTTATGACTAGAATAATGTTTCAAAATATAAAAATCAAAGGTGCTTAAATTTAGGGTTGTGTAAGCAGTTTGTTTTTAGAGTTTTAAGGGGTAATTTAATCCAACTCATTAGTTTGTTTTTGATTAAATTTTAATTAAAAAATTTAATGTATTTATCAAATTATCACGTATGATGATAAATATATTAAATTTTTTGATAATTTAAACTATTTGACGTGATAAGTTAACAAATTTATTTTTACAAAATTATAATTAAAAAAAAGAAAAAAAATAACAAGGCCATATCCAAGCCACACCTTTTGGTAGGTGAAAACTAATTTATCACAATCTTTCTTTCTTTGTACAGTTGCCGAAAGTGTCCCATTCATTGCTTCGCAGCTTTGCAATTTATGCTCTATTTTCAAGAATCTCTTGTTCCTAAAACATGACAAATCTCTAATAAGAAATCCCCTAAAATAGTAGTTACTTCAATGGTTTAGGTACCTCTTTAACCTTTAATTCTTTACTTATAAAAAAAATCCCCTAAAATAGTAGTAATTAATATTTGAAAGGTTTTCCCTTTCCTTTTCCTCTTTATTTTTTGGAAGGCCCAGCTCAAATCTGACCACTTAGTCGGCTTTTTTGACCTATTGGGCCACATTGGTTGTCTTATTCATAAGGCCCCACCATCTTTAGAATGATTAAAAAACGAAACATTAAAGCTACTTTAAGTTTATACTTACCATCATCTATGATATAAGAAGAAAATTGGTACACATTATTAAAGCTACTTTAAGTTTATACTTACCATCATATATGACTGGTCTCCATCCCTCAGCTGTACAAAAATCATCAATACAACCATTTTAACAAGTTTGCAGAGATCATAAGGCCCGTTACAAAGTTGTTGGTATAAGGAACACTATAAATTTTACCCACAATCTTAATGCTCCTCCACAATAAATTTTACCCAGATAAAACCCTTTCACCCATAAGTCTCTATGTACATAATTCCACATATAATAACAGGCCAGAGGTAAAGTTAGGGAAGGGCGAAAAATCTAAAATCGAAGAGGATTATCTTTTGTTGTGTAGTCTATCTAATAAAAAAAAGATATACAAAATTCTTTACTCTTTACTTCACTGTTCGAAAAAAGTGATCAACCATTACCATAATACATTCTACATTTTGTGACTTACCTTTCACAGAAAATGTCTCTGAAAACAAGGTTGATGCTTTCAATATCCATGCTAATTAAGAGAATAAGGGGCTGTTCTTCTCAAGTGTTTGGGGAGATTGGTGAAGGAGACTTAGAGACGAGACATGCCCTGCTAATTGAGGGAAAAAGCCCATGTCTTTTCAATTATTTTCATGAATCTCAACAGAGCATTTTTTTTTTCCATTTCTTCCTAATCACTCAAAAAGGAATCAAACACAGAAGAAAGAGACAATATCTTGAGTAGATTATGGAATTGTGCAAAATATTAATTGTTTTCAATTTTAATTATATGATCTGAAAAGGTATTAAAAATCCCAAAAAAAATTGAGCCCTTTGCTAATGGAATGGGAGATTGATGTTACCAGCCCAGCAAAAAGAACAGCTCTAATTGCTTGGCAAGATCACAGCATTCAAGATGATCAAAAACCACAGTTTTCTGCAAAGGAAACTGAATATATTAGGGGTTTTCACTACCCAAACAAATCCTATGAAGTTGGAAACAACCAAATACATTATCACCATAGATTCTTGCCTCGCCTCGATCCATTCCATGGATTTTTTCTAAACTAAAGACATTTTCAACCGTTAAATAGAGAGAAGCAGTCTCTCTCCATACGAGAGTGGAGAAAACCTCTTATCTAGGAAAATTCAATCGCCCAGGCAAGATCACAGAACCCCACTTCTTTCAAGCACATTTCAAATATGATCACCTCCATAAACGAGCTCCGGCAATTATTGATCAATTATTACTCATGCACTGTTACATGATTGCCTCTTGCTCAATACAGTAGTAATCAAACACAAACAATAGCTGCTCGTGGAGATCATACCAAAAAAAAAGGCAAGAAAAAAAGCAGGGTTTTGGGGTTCTCGCTATACCATAACATCTGCTTTCATTTTCTGGTTTTATAATAATTAATAATAAATACCAATTAATAAAAAATTAATCATTATATAAATAAATGTGAAAAATACTAAATACGACATGGATGAATTCCAGCTAGAGGGCTTACCTTTCCTTTCTCCTTTCTCCTTTGTCATCTCATCTCACTCACCCTTTACCTATGTCTATACTATTAAACCTTACAATTTACCAAGGCTTGAAGAACTCCGACTGCATCTCATCCTCCCCAGCTATTTGGCTATTCTAAAGGATGAAGTTGTTTCAACAGTTTTGACTTCATAATAACCAACAGCTTCATCTCATTTATGGGAAGATAACAATAGATTCATATTAATGGTGATTTAGTTTTATCTTTTAATTTAAAAAGTATAGCAACAAATTCAGCTAAATAGTTATTAATTTATCTTTAAATTTTAATATATATATATATATATATATATTTAATTTGAAACTGATTACCTCTTCGGTGGATAGATCTTTATCTTTGATGAAAAATCTTGTGAAATCTTTATTTTTATGCCATTAACTTGGCTCTTTTTAAAGCATCATTTTTCCATCCCATAACCCAAATTTCTTAAATGAAAAAAGATTCGAAGATAACTACTAAACCAAAAAGCTCAAGTTATCTCGTTCTTTTTTTTTATATTTTCCAAAATATGATAAGAGAGGAGAATAAGAATTATTTATTCTTGTCACCATTAAATTAAAGCACTTATAATAATGAAGAATATACTTTTGAATTTACAATAACAACTTATCTCTTGGCTTCTCCTTCCACTTCTAGCCAAAAGGGAAAGCAATTTACCATTCCTTCATCCTTATTTTTAACATCCAGTTATTCAAACAATGGAATGTTGTTCTACCTTACCTTTTCCCCTCGCAACTTCCCAAACATACATGTTAGGTGTTCAATGTAGCCTACCTCTATGGAGATTGAACCACAAACTTCTTGTTGGGGAGGATAGAATCAACCATAGGCAAAAATGTGCCAAGAAAGAAAAACAATAAACATGTAAAATGAAGAAAAAAAAATAAGAGAAAAAAGAGAGGACAAAAAACAAAAAACTCTACAGAGAAGAGAAAAGAAAGAAGGGAAAAAAAGGACAAGACGCCAAATGCTAACAGCTAGCACCCTCACAAGTCACAACCAGAACCAACAGCCTCACTGGCATCATCTTCTATTCAATCCCTTAAAATTCTACATCCAAATTGCAATTGGGTTTTATTAAAATTAATAGGCTGTAATAAAGAACATTCCAGTTTCAAACCAACCAGGAATAACAAACACATCACCAAGAAGGCAGATTTATTGAGTGAAGGAAGTTAACTCGTTCAAGGGTGACCTCCTTCCATGAATTCAAAGTTAAAAAGCATAAAAACAGTCCAAAAGTATCTGGTAAAAGCGCTGCAGTAAAATATAAAATTAACAGCCCCTACTCAAAGTTCCCTATATAAACGCTAGTGCTTAAGTCTCATGTACACAAACCCACATGCACTACAAGGGATAAGGGAGGACTTAGCAATCGGCCCATGTTATCTTCCGCAGTCGCAAGAATTGTCTTCAGATGCGATGCCACTGCTAGGACAATCATTTCCTTATCTGGAATCAGACCTGATAAACAAGACACAATGAAAAATTTGTTAACAGAGTACTATTAATTACAAAGAATCAAAATCTGCAACCAAATTACACTGACCGCCGAACAAATTGCCCCCTGACACGAGGCCGTTGTTCTGCCAATTTTTTCCTGCTATGGTACCGGACCTGAAAAGGCAGGGAAACTCAGTTACGTACTCTTCAGAGTAAAATATAAATTATGTGACAAAAGCAAGCATCTACAAAAGGGTCGGTTACAAAATCTTATTTTGAAAATTACTAGTGGGTCAATGTCTCCTGAGTTTGAGGTGGTTGCTTCCTGTAATAGTGGTGATAACTAATAACTAAATTACCCTTTCAATGGCAGAACAATTTTCAGGTCAATCGAAAATTCAAATGTTCTACAGAAAAAGGCACGGAACCACTAAACCTTGTAAAAATGGATCATAAAACAAAAACAGGGGCGCAGATCATTTGGAATAAAATCGGTGTAGTTGTTCGTGTAGTACACTGATTTAATAACATATTTAAATTATAAAATGGTCCTACTAAATCCCTTACTTGAAGTAGCCCATATCTGTTATTAAATCAGTGTACTACACCAACAACTACAACTATTTTACTACAGATGATCAGCTCTCCAAAAACACACCTGGTCAGGATCCAATTAATCTCACAGTGATTTTCATTAATGCTCAGTTTATGCTCTTCAATGCTGGCTGGGTTCTCTACAGCTTATTGTTTGAATTGTAGAGGAAACCGGTTTGCCATAGTAAGGGTGAGATTGTATTTCATCTCTAGCTCTTCATGCCAGTTCAAAGTCTAGCTAGAAATGGATATCTTTCCAACTAGACAAATTCTAAGACATGTTTGGATAACAGTTTTTTGTTTTCAGTTTTTGAAAATTATTTTCGAAAATGAAAACTGAAAATAGTTTTCTGAAGAAAACATGCTTGGAAAACTATATCTCGAAAACTGTTTTCAAAATAGAAAACAATGAAATGTTGTTTGGATAATCTTATTTTGAAAACTATTTTGATACATTTGTAATTATTTTTAGTTTTGAGTTTAAATTTAAAACGTATATTAATTTTATTTCTCATATTTACTAAATATTTAAAAATAATTAATATTATTTTATTTTCAAATTTTTAATATTTTTTATATACCATGAAAGAAGAATGAAACAGAAAAACGAACACTGATTTTAGGGCTATTTTTTAAAAATTAAGTCAGAAAACACTAATTTGGAGTTTTTAGAAAACAGGTTTTGAAAACTGATTTTTGAAAAATGTTTTAGAAAATTGCTTTTGAAAACTGTTTGCCAAACATAGAAAACAGTTTTCAAAAACTGTTCCCAAATATAGCCCTAAATGCTTAAAGAGTGAGCACCAAACCATCGTCTACTAAGGCAATAAGCAATAGCCAGAAAGATGCAGCTACGAAGTAAAAACCATGTCGTAACTACATGCAAAAATACGTGAAAAAGTGAGTTACCCTCTTTTCAAAACATCTTTCTTTCCTTTTCTGACGGAATTTGGTCAAAGCAGCCTCTCTTAGCGCAACCCGGTCTTCATCTGCTCCACTCCCACTGATTGTCCCACTGATGATATCGACTCTGCTATTTCCACCAGCCCCATTGTCACTTTCCACGTTCATCTGTTCAGCATTCAAGGCAGTGCCATTCCCATTTTGTCCATTGCTTCCATGGTTGCTCCCCGAGGCACTTCCGTTTACACTGAAGTTTACAACATCACCTTCAGTGGGTCCTTCAAACATGTTTGATGATCCACATTGCGGAGCATCTACTGCCATATCCTTCAGAAAGATATCATCATGGTCTGCCTGCGGCCGCTGCTGCTGCACGTTGGGGACATGATGGTGATAGTAGTGGTGATGGTGGTGGTGGTGGTGGTGGTTATGGTGCTGGACTTGGACCTGCTTTTTTGAGCCTCTCCCTTGTGCTTGAACTGTCTTTACCCCTACATCATCTGCCTTTTCAGGTAACACCGTTTGAGATGAAGAAATATGACCATCGGGCACAGGTGGCAAGGCAGAAGAGTGAAAAGGCTTGAATGCAGATATGGACTCAATGAAACCTTCTGACTTGGGGGTAACATATTTAGCGGTAGAGGCCATGTCATTGTTGTTGCTACTCCCATTAGACTGCTGATTTAAAGGAGTACCACTTGAATGAGATGGAAAACTGCACATCATTTCTGTCTTAATCGCGACATAACTATTATCAAGCGGAGAATAGCTCCCTACAATTCCTGTGGGACCCTGGATAAAAGTGGAAATAACATTAGACATGCACACGGGTTTTAATCCTCTAGAGTCACTATTCTCCATCATTTTTATCATCAGCAGCTAGCAAATTGTTGTGACCATATCATGATATGGGGGACACTGTCATCATCTCTCTGAAGACAATATAAATAAGGGCACTTCAGTACTTCATTGATCTCCTTTTACTGAAGACAATATAAGAGCATTTAAGTACTCCGTTGGTTTCTTTTTATGAGTGAATAGACCAAAGCACCCATTCAAATCATAATATGGGATGCTTTGATTCGATACAGATGAAATTGCAACGGAGGAAAACCTGTCTCCAACAAGACAGGAATCTGCTATCTGGGGTGTTATAGACAATTACCTGATTATTACTTATAAGGGCACTTAAGTACTCTGTTGGTTTCTTTTTATGGGTGAATAGACCAAAGCACCCATCCCCATCATAATAAGGGATGCTTTGATTCAATAAGGTGTGGAATTGCACCAATTGAAGAAGCCTGTCTCCAACAATAACAGGAATCTACTATCCAGGGTACTATAGACAATTACCTGATGAGCAGAAGAGGCAGTGTTGTATCTGCAGATTCAAGTAATAAAAATGAAATGGTCATGACAAGTTCAATTGTAATGTGTAGTAAACATGGCTATTTACAGTCTCCAAGTTCCACTCTTACTTTGAGAATGCAGACAAATTTGAATGTCTCAAAACATTGCGATCATCGTTTGCAGCATTTTGATCATCTCCCACACCTCTCGGCCTTGTCAGAGTTAGTTCAAGGGATGGAATTTCTCCAGGATCACTGCATGCTTTGTCTTTGACTTGTGAGATACTGGAAATTCCATTTGGAGTGTCAAAATGTCTCTTTTCAACTTTCGGAATGGCAGACTTTTCAATTTGACTAACATTTGGAGCTAGGTCTCTCAGCTTTCCAGTCAAATTCTCATTGTTGTGCTCCAGTTGTTCACTGTCAAAGAGTTTATCATCTACTTCAGGCAATTTAGTCTGCCTTTTGCTTGTTTGGGGTATAGATAAATTCTCACACTGATGTTCACATTGTAAATCTTGATTTTTAGATACTCCTATTTCCAAGTCCTGGTCCATTGTAGCATCATCTTAAAAATGATTTACCAAAAAAAACATCAGTTTAACTGTGAAATGCACAAAACAACGTCAACCAAAGTGGGAAGGGAAAGCAAGTTAGGATGTCCAACCAAGGTTCCACAAATAGGCAAAAGTTAGATTAGCTATAATTCAGGCATACCAAATTGCTCATCCTGCTCCTGGCACTCTTTTGTTTCAGAAGCATGTATCCACCTGTTGCTAAAAGTTCCAGGCCTTGTGTGGATCACCTGGGCACAATTGCTATCAGGAGCATCAGCAAATTGATATGAAGGTGACAATGGCCGGAGGCAGTCAATGTCAACTGCCTTTTTCGTCCATGAACTCTGCAAAATAAGAGCATAAACATGCATTCCTTCTGTTAGCATCAGTCTCGAGTCTTGAATGCTATAAAAATGGACATATAAAACTGAGAATTTTATTCTCCCAGGGGAAAGAAAAAGGGAAAAAAAACAAAGAAAGGAGAAGAGAGAGAAGGATAAAATCATGCACTCCTCATCTAAGGAGGATATGCCTGAGTAAACAAGGTTTATGCTGCACTTTTGGACTTTGTCGTCCCAAAGTGTATCATTACTCTTCTTAATTTTATTCTAGACAGCTAAATGTGCTTTTCTGGATATGTCAAGGGAAAAGAGCTTCCAATTCAGCGTTTAGGACACTTCAATTCAACATTTAGTTATTATCATTTTGCCTTTCAAAAAAAAAAAAACATTCAGTTATTATTGGCATAAGCACCATATCATTTTGCTTCAGTGATGTCCAGTACAAGTAAATTCCACAGAAACCCATAAACATCAACTATAGAAAAAATTGAAATAAATTGAAGTGAGATGGTATGTTTCTTATAATTGTCCATAAGGGCCATAACCAATTGAGCAGCTGCTTTGAATATAAAGAGGTGAGACCAAAAGAATTCTGATCTTCGTACCCCTCTATCAGATCACAGTTTGTTTTATTATTGGAAATATTATTTAAATTCCACCATCATCTACTTATGCAATATAAAAAAATGTATGTGTGATTACCTGAGTGCCACTTCCATTATCACTTCCATCCCGAATACTGGGATCATTACTCCAGTTATCATGTTCATCACTGCTGCCAGTATTGTTATCAGACTCTTCATTACTTTTTAACTTTGCAGATTTTATGGTCTGTGTCCCACTTTCGCTCCCACTCCCACTACCACTAGACTGAGAAAGGAAGAGAAATTAATCCAGAGCTGAGGTGGGAATTTCAACATACATAGTTGCAGAGTCAACTGAATGATGATAAACCAATCAAAGAGAGTATTTCAAAAAAAAAACACAATAAAACTAAACATACTATAAAGCCAAATAAATTTTGAGCACTGAATCCATTACTGTGACAGCCATCGACCTTGCAAAAACTGATTTGTAGCATTACCATTTTTTGGGAAGAATTTAATTAATTACCGAGTAAGTACTACTATTGACATGAGGTAAATGTCCACATCGGTTCATAACACATAAATTAGGTAGTGTTTAAGGTGCCTTGATAAAAAAAAGGTAAAATGAAATTCCTTACACATACATGTTGTGGTTGGTAAAAAAAATAACTTACCCCAAAAGGTATGTTTTACCACCAAAAGTATGAATTTTACCACCAAGAGTGTGTTTTAACACAAAATATATGAGTAAGGCACTTTGCCTTATTTTTTCAACAAGACACCCAAGTAGCCACCCATAAATTATTGTCTTAAGGTGAAAAGTAATAGAACTCACACTGTGGCATCTCCGCCAAACATGCTGCCAGAGGTTTTTTAATTCATTCTTCCGAATAGGTTTGACAAGAAAATCAACCGCACCCTTTGAAAAACACTTAAAGACCAGACCCATAGAATCATGAGATGACATCACTGCAAACATTGCTCGTCAAAAGTAGTGTTGATCAAGTGCCTCAAATCAGCAGTCGTAGGAAAATGAACCTTACATCATACGAAAACCAACACAGAAAATGCTAGTGAATATTTACTTACTTATAACAGGAATAGTCCTGAAAGTTTTATGGCTCATAATCTTGCATAAGAGACCAATTCCTGATAATACGGGCATGACTACCTCCGTTAGGACAAGATCAATATGATTGGTCAGATCTTCTAGGACATTCCATGCTTGAAGACCATTTGCAACAGCAGTAACTGCCATCATCAGATTTAAGATTATAAGAGTGCAAGAGAAAACAGTACGAAAGGTCAAGCTTGACAAACAACTAGTTGGGCTTCATTAGGTGGCATCTGTGTGGTCATAGACAATTTTTTTTTCCAATGACATGATGGGTAGTACTGCAAAGCATCTTCATGTTTGATATTGCTATGTGTCAAAGTCAAAAACTTACTAGATACTACAGATTATCATCAATCGACACAAACATAAATTAATGCAGTAAAATGGATCACAATAATTAACTCATGCAAAAGAACTGAAATCTATCAATCACAATAGCATACTAGTTAATCCAAAACTTACTAGATAATGGATGATCATAATTGTATATGGTTGATATTATATGTCGGAACACCACCCTCATTGTAACTGGCATGTTTGAATACTGGTTAAAAACCACAACCATGAAACCAGTGTCCAACACCTATTTGGTCATTTCCAAGTGACTTTAAACCTTGAATTGGTTTTCTTTTTCTTTTTCTTTTCTGAATGAAATCAGAAATAAAACAAACTCGTTTTAAAACTGCTTATAGAAAAGCTGAATCATTTCCATTTCTAAAGGACATAGAGCAAGCCCCAAATCACCATATTAAATTCACCAAATTTAGCACAGATACTCACCTTCATAACTGCAATTCCGTAGTAGAGCACTAACAACGTGACGTGTTGAATCATCATTTTCCACCAGAAGAATCTTCAGTGACCTAACTGGGAGAAACCTCTCCCAACATATCATGGGACCTTGAGGTTGTTGTTGAGGTATCTGCAACCCATCATGCACCTGGATCACCCCTCTGGACACATTGTTTGCATTTATACCTGCGTCATCAACCCTTGACTCGTCTTCCTCCTTTGAAGCTAAACCTTGCCACTCACTGACTGCTCCATTCCCAACTTTCTTTTTGTCATAACACATGGCTATTTCGCTCTATCAATCCTCTATTCTCAGCACCATTATGACTCACCATGACAGCCCCCATCAACCAGATTCAAAAGGACCAGTGATGAGGAATTCATGAGATTGCATCGATGTATCTTGTCTAATCTATGACAGTACTCATACATGCTGACCTCAGAACAAAACTCTGCAAACACAAAGCCTTCACCAAAATCTCAACCCAAAAAATTTCAATAAGCAGACACCACGAAAGCGAATATAGAGGAAAAAAATACAACTCATTCCAAATCAGACTTCAATCATTGTCATCTACAAAATAAGAACCCTAAATCCACTAACACATTTCATGGGCAGAGAAAAAGAGAATTACCCAATTCACTATACATACTCCAAGTGCTATAAACATCCATAACTAGTTAAAAGTAAAAAACTAGTAAAAGTAGCAAGTGTAATGATCCCGGACGATCAACATAAATTATTTGTACTTGAATTTGGATACAATAATTTACAGAGAAACATTACAAGACTGAAGAAAAATAACCTCTGTTAACACAAACCCTTTTCGTTTAATCTCTAAAGGAAAACATATATCCACAAGAAATTATCAGATCTAAAAGAATGCAAACATAATCAATCTTAAATAACATCCCAAATATTATTATCTCCTAAAAAACAACATAAAACCCTGAATCTACCATACCCTGTATGACAAGAAGAACTATCAGTAACAACTCAAAAATAGATATAATATCAAGGGCAATCAACCAAAGAAAGACAATCTACAGTATTCGTTTTTAAACAGAATATATAATAATAGACAGAGAAATATAAACAGAACACTCATATCCAAAAATTTAACAGGAAAAAAAACACCCCTCCTCTGCTTGTTTATCTAGAAAATCAGAGGAAATCAAGAAGATAACTAATAAAAAAAATCAAATAATGCATAAATAAAAACATATTTCGGTTTCCTCGTATCTAAGTTTTAAGTTTTCAATCTTTCCCTTAGCTTTTCTCAGCTGCTAAACAGTATTAAAAAAAGAATTAGTAGATTAAATTTAGCAATTAGCACCAATAAACAAAAAAAACTTTCAAAAAATAATCTTAACCCACATAAAAAAGTTAATATGAAAAATTAAACCTGTAAAGCTTCTCCACTGAAGAAGACCAAGCCACCATTATCAACCTCAATGGATCATATTAGCAATAAATAAATAAATAAACACAGATTATATATCTCCTTAATCTGATTTTTCACACAACAGCTTCAAATCATGCTTTTCAGTACAAAAAAAAGTATCTCGTCTTATCTCGAGCTTTTCTTGTTTTTTTTAATGTTGCAAGAAAAAAGCTTGATTAGTAAAGAAATTGTGAAGCTAAAAATAGAGAGAGAAAGAGAAGATATTATTCGGGGGATGATGACGTGTAGCAAGTGGAGGTCCAGAGATGATCAAGAGTCTGCGATCAAAGTGACGCCTCCCACGTATCATAGCCGTTGCCGAATTGATGATGTGTACAAAATCAAATGCTGGGATTTTAGAGCTTGTACGCCGATTCTTGAACCGATCCTTTTGATCTCGGATGGACACGTGGCTCCTCTCACGAGCAGTTTAAAGGTATTTGCCTCGAGGCGGGGATTTAGGGAAAGTTGGGGAACCCTAGAAATGCTAACACGGCATCGTTTATGCATCTAGATGTTAACAACTGTCAACTTACTAACATGCATGCTAGCTGTCTTTTGTACGGAAAGCTAATGACAAAAGTACCCTTATATGAATTTGTTTTGACCTTTGACACACAAAACATAGCCCTTATCCATGGAGTAACATTATTTTTTCTTTTTCTTCCACTAAAATCTTTATCCAGTATTTTGAAATAAGGAATGATTCTTATCCACTTCTGTTTTCCCATAAAATCACCTGTAATTTTTGGAAACTAGTGGCAAATTTTCTATGCAGAAAAACCAACGCATTATAATAAATAAAAAAAATCACCTTAGTAACATTATTTAAAAGTCACGTTTTTTATTTTTTTAAAATTATTTTATTTAATTTTATATCTTTTATGTAAGTATATTATTTTAATTTAATATTATATCTATTAAATTATTTTTTTTTTTTATTTTATGATTACAGATATTATAATATGTCTCAAAGTAAAAAACGAGCATCTAACAAAAATTTCATGAGACATACACCCAAAGCAAAAAATAAACGTCCAATAACAAAACACTCAATCTCTCACACTTTGAAACGTTCTCAAAACAACTCACTTTTAAATGCACCAAAACGTGTTCCAAAACCGCTTTTTACAACATTGGTATTACTCCTGTGGAAGGATGGTCCATCCAGCTTAAACCGTACCTGAACCGCTAAATGATTTTCAACGAAACATTGGGGCCCATTTATCAAACCATTCTCTATAAAAACACCATTCCTTTTAAAAAAAAAGAATAATTTATTTCTTTCCTTCAGTGAAGAGAAAGAATCTGCTTGTTCTCTGTTCATAAACTAAGCACCCATCTGTTCTCTTGGAGTAAAATACGGTGTTCTTTCTTTAGCTTTTGTTCTGCTGTCACCAATCATGGGTTCATGACCAGTCAATTCTTGATAACTTGAATTCTCCTATTCCAATTATTCTTTATGGTACTTTTTAAGTTTGTTAGGAAATCTACCAATTAGACTTTATTAATTATGTAAAGCTTGCAAAAGGCACTTGTCTTGAATTTAAGGTGTTTTGGGTGAAATCTCTTCCATCACGTGTGTCAATTTAAGCATTTTATATAAATCTATAAGAAATTATTTTGTATTTATGGTTTTTTTTTTTAGAGTGTATTCGAGTCGAATCGAACTTGAATATTAAGTTATTCGATTTTGATTCGGACAGAGTTCGATAAATTTTATGAAGATTCGAACTCGATAACAAATGAGTTTATTAGAGTTCGAGCTTGAATACATCGGTAAAAGTTATTTCAACCGTATTTGTATGATATATAAGATTTTCTTTGATTTTGTAAAATTTGTTTTTTTTTATAATTTGGATGTGTGAAATAAATCTTTTTGATGTCATCAGTTTCTCGAATGTCTTTTTTATAAAACAGATTCATACATTATGATTGATGGAGCATTAAACAAGAATTTCTCAAAGTAGAAGATCATTATTACTTTGATTATCGGGTCACAATCAATTTTGTACATCTATTAACACAAAAAAATTTTATTTATTGAATCGATACTATATAAATAAAATATTATAATAATTTTTATCATAATATAATCTAGTAATATAGTCACATGAGCCACAATATTATTATATTACCCATCTAAAGTTAGAGAAGTAACCAGTAAATGATAGTATAAATAACTTACATATCGTCGATGAAGTCTTAATCTAGTAGTTAAAGTTGAGACTCTGAAACTACAATGTTTTAGATTTAATTTTTACGGTATGTGAATTATTTATCTGATTTATATATCAATTATTTATTTAATTTTAAATAAATTATAATAATATTATAAATAATAAAATATTATAAATTTATAATCAAATCAATTATTATACTTTCTCCCATATAATACTATTTAAATAAAAAAATAACCCACCTATCAAAGAAAATCTTTATAGCATGTAAAAGGAGCCCATTTCATTCTCTGACAAACAAATCTAACTAAAATGGTGTCATGTCATCACTATAATTATTATAATTTAATTACTTTATTATAAAGAAAAGTGATTCCTTTTTTTTTATTATGATTATTATTATTCTGATTAGATAACATTGTTTAAATTTCAACGCTCTTCTTCTACAAGTCATGTCTCCATTCACAAGTTTCATCACGTTCCTTGATAAGTAGTATTATTATAGTTTTATCGTTGTTCCTTCTAGAAAGTTTGCTCTGTCCAGACTATATCGGGTGGAAGTTGGCTGCTTGAGGCAGCATTATGGAAAAATAAAATAATTTTGACCCCACCTAATCGGTTCATTTGGAGTTATCAAATAATTGAAATTTTTTATTAATAATTATAAAAAATATATTTAATTATTATTAATAAATTTTATAATTATTAATAAATTTTTCTATTTTGTGATAATTTTAATAGAATCAAATCCTTAAAAACATGATTCAAAATAAAAAAGTTGTTGATTGAAACATTATTAATTATGAAAAAGAGGACAATAATTTCAATTAATTGGAATATTTGAAACTTTATGAACTTAAAAGTGAGGTATAAATGATTTGAACAAAAACAAGTAAAGCAAAACAAAAGAATCATTTTCTTTTTCCGCTTTGGAACACTCATATAGACACATGATGTATTTCAAAAAGGCCCTTTTGTTTTTCCATTAGTGGCAATAAAGATTACATTTTATTTTTTTTCTTTTTGTGTTCTCTTTAACCCTATTTTCTTATGAATACAGTTAGTAAATTCCATCCATAAAAAAATAAGATTGTAATTTGAATAAGCTTGCTCGACTTAATAGGAGTCCAAATCAGATTTTGGATAAGTTAGAGTTGAGTTTGGCTGTGATTGAAAAATTTCAATTCAAATTAAATTTAAGTTATAATTAAAGTTGAAATTTTCTCGATCTTAATCCAATACGTAACATGAATGTTCGAATTTAATTATACAACCAATATTACTAGCTAGTGATTTGAATTTACGTAGAATGTAAGTTTTTGAAATTTGAATGTCCAAAAGATATTAACACTTGAGTTTGTTAATATTGATTCATTTAAAATTTTATTTGTAATATTTAACATTTGAAATGAAAAAAATATAATTAGATCTAATCCAACCAAATTTATTTGAGTTCGATTTTGATATCACAAACCAACTTAAACCTAACTTGGATCCAATCCAAATCACGAATTTGATTAAAATTGAGATATAATTTGTCATGGATTAAATTGAATTGTTGCATAGTTTTTGTCTAAGTAGGTGTAAAAAAATCAGACCAATCATAACCCGCCGTGTCAGCTCTTATCGTATCAACCCATCTTAAACGTCTAGTGGCACTGAATTGCAAAAGGATTTACAACGAAACATCGCATCCTCCAACCCCCAATTTAATTCTCTATAAAAAGAATTAACCCTAATTTAATTCACACCTTAACACTGATTTGCCATTTTCTCCACCTCCTCTCTTTTCTTCTGCTCCTCTTCCACCTTTTTTTTTTTTAAAAAAAAAGGTGTGAATAATTTATTTATTTCCTTTTGTAAAGAGACAAAGAATCTGCTTGTTCTCTGTTCAGAAACTAAGCACCAATCTAATATCTTTATCTTGTACCTTATATTTTAAAGATTTTTAAAGTATATACCCTTTCTCTCTTCCATGAATCTTATATTATTTTCTTTATTTACTTTTTAGATTATACTTTTTTCATTAATTTTCCTCTATCAAAGTTGAAAATTTAACAGAGGCTTTCTTCAAATCTGTTGGTTCTCTGTTTTCTTGCAGATCATCCATTTCTGTTGTGATGGCAGCTGCTGTTTCTGCTCCCCAGAAGAAGAGGGAGGAGACAAGTTTTCCTCCAAAGAGAGGTCAAATAAAAGCTCAGATTTTTGAGAGCTTCTTAGAGACTGTCGTCTCCGCGACCTCAAAGACCTATGAAGCTCTTGTGAGAAACGGAGGAGAAAGTGGTGATGGAGGAGTCTCTGCCTCTGCTACCCCACCAGCAAGTGGCTTTAACTCTGATGGAAACAGTGATATCTCCTAAGATGGATCAGACCTCAAAGGGTCTGCCTTAGCGAAAGAAAATGTTTTTTTTTTAATTTATAAGAATAACACTTTTTTAATAAAACTAAATTTTCTATTGTCCATTTTTTATTATCTTTTCACATATTTAGTTGGACAAAATTTTAATTTAAGGACTAAATTATCACAAATCATTACTACAAAGATATGATTGATAAAATTAAAATATTAAAGATTTAAATGTAATTTGATCAAATTTCAGGGATTCACAAAGTAATTAACCTAAAAAGGGAAACTAAGAACAATTCTAAGCGAGAACTAAAAATCAGTGTTTTCATGTGAAGGCGTTGTGTGAGACGTTTTACTTCAAGACGTTGGAATGTAAATTTTTTAAATTATTTGGGGTATTTTTGAAATTTTAATAAAATAATTTTAATTAATTAATTAAAATAATAAAATAATTTTAATTTTAATTTTAATTAATTAATTAAATTTTATCAAAGTTTAATATTTTACTAACTCTCTATCGTATGATAATTATAATTTTATAAATATTAGTATATATTTATATATAAATTATATAAAGTATAACTTATATTTCTATATTGTTGTAATTTGTAAGTGATTAATTAAATAGTTTGTAATTATTATTAAACTATATAACATGTATTATATATTTATGAAGTGTAATAATATCACAATAAAAACACTAATTTAGTTGTGAAAATCTATGACACTCATTAAGTCATGAGTTTGAGTCTTTGATGTGTATTTTTTCTTAAATTTGAAGCTTTTTTAAAAAAATCGTTAGTAAGGGATGCAATTTTTGTTCCCCAAATGTATGCTCCAAGGCAAAAAGCGAGTGCCTAACAATAAAAACACCCAACCTTTCACTTTTTAAGGTGTTTTCGAAACGTCTCGTCTTTGAACATGTCCGGAAACCGCCTTTTACAACATTGAAATCTTATCCACTTCAGTTTTCCCATAAAATCACCTGAAATTTTGGTAAACCAGTGACAATTTTTCTATGCAGAAAAACCAATGCATTATAATAAGTCAAAAAAAATTGGAACCCATTAGAAATATATTATTTTCTGATATCAATTAATACATCCTCTCATATAGTCATATCCCCCATGTATGTTGGCAATTGCTGTTCTACTTCAAAAAGTATAAAAGAAAATATATTTTCTTCTCTGAGTTTTCTTTCTCTTATCATTTTTTTTGTTATTTTGAATGAAAATAATATTGTTTTGGAAGCTTGAGTTAAATATGTTTAAAGGAGGCAATTTTTCTTATATTAAAAAAATCATTTTTATTTAATTATTGTTTGGGGAAAACCCATTTTTATTTTTAGCAATCAAGTAAAATTAAAAATATATATATATTTTTAAGACAAAAAAATCATATATATATTTCGTGTGCCCTTAGAGCGTTTATATTGTTTTGCACGAATTATATGAAGAGCAATATATAACTAGTATCTTAATACGCGCTAACGCGCATATTAATATGCTATTTTATTAGATTAAACAACCTAAAAAAGAATACGTAATTTAATTAAAAAAACAATTATGAATAAAGAGAATTGAGAAGAGTTTTACTTAGAAATGAAACATAAAAAAGCGTAGTTATCAATAATTAAACTATAAACAAATAAAATGATGAGAAAATAAGTATAGTTATATGCGAATTAATAGATAGTGTTTATTGTGTAACTGTTTAAATGGTTATAAAAAAAATAGTGGCATGACTTTATTAATAATATAAATAAATTATATCATTATATAAGTGTAATAAAATAGATACGTGTAATTAATGCATATTAAAAAAAACTAATAATGATATGTTGACATAAAATGATAATGTTGTTCTATAATCTTTCAAAAAATCCTGCTCAATATTGCAGCAAACATGCATTGACATGGTTTAATAAATTCAATACTGATCTTGTAACTATATAAAAAAAAGGTTATTGATTCTATTATCATTAAAGGATGTTGGTTTTGTTTTTATTTTTTTAATATTTTGTCAAAAGATAATAGTTTTTTTTTTTTATTCTGATAAATTGTCAAAAAGAAAAATAAAACTGAAAACGGTGCACTCTGTGTAAGTGTTTAAAAAAAAAAGGATTTCGTTCTTTGTTTCTAGAAGTTTGTACACGGCGTCGTTTTACAGCAACTGACACACCATAGCAGCTTATTTGGGGTTAGGAGACTGTTTCTTCGAAGAGAGAGATAGGGAGAAATGGCATTGGTGAGATCAGTAGCAGTAAGAGCTCTCAGAGGATCATCATCATCATCGTCGTCGACTCTCTTAAATCTGAGATGGGCCCAGGGGCAACGCATTAGGGCATGCTCTGGCATCGTGTCACCGCCCTCCAAAGCCGTCGTCTACGAACACCATGGCCCGCCCGATACCGTCACCAGGTTTTACATACATGTGTATGCACTATGAACAGGTGTATTTATATTATTGATTTGTTCTTTTTTCCCTTTTTTGGCAGAGTAATTGAACTGCCATCAGTAGAAGTGAAAGAAAACGATGTGTGCGTTAAAATGCTGGCGGCTCCTATCAATCCCTCCGATATTAATAGAATTGAAGGTTAGTTTTTTTCTTTTTAATTGTTTTCTTCTTAATGGGTTTGGAATTTGAAAATGTTATGCTTTTGTCTACTTTGAAAACAAGGGAAAGTGGCAAAATGGATTTCAGGCTCTCCAATTCAAAGCTTAATGGGTACTTAAGTTTAGTTAATTTAGCTTAGTGGGCATTCTTGTTGGGATTGGTTTTCTACAGTTGTTGAGACTACTTCTCTCTCTCTCTTATGGGGTTGAAATTTCAGAATGTTATGCTTTTGGCTGCTTTGGAATCAAGGGATAAAGTGCCAAAATGGATTTCAAGTTGTTTAATGCAAAGTGAACCGACTTAAATAAGCTAAATGGGTTCTTAAGTTTAGTTAATTTAGCTTAGTAGGCAGTCTTTCTGGGATTGGTTTTTTGAGTTGTTGAGAATAAGCTTTTTTTTTGGTTGAGTAAGTCAAGGCTCTTACATGTTTGGAAGTCTATTTGTTGATCATGTGTTACGAATGATGTTGGGTAGTTGAGCTCATGCAAAAATGGTGGTGGTTGTGTAGGTGTGTACCCAGTGAGGCCACAAGTGCCAGCAGTTGGTGGGCATGAAGGTGTTGGGGAAGTATACACTGTGGGCTCTGCAGTCAAGGGTCTTTCGCCTGGTGATTGGGTCATTCCATCACCACCCTCATTTGGTACGTGCTTTATACCCCTTTTTTTCATAATGCTTCAAAAATAAGTTGCTTGCCACTCCTCATTTGAATCAAGGCTGCCCCTCTTTATTCAAGGTTTTTGAGTAGCACATCTTAATTGGGAATGTGATATGGAGTGTAGAAGAATTTAAAATGCTTGTTATTTTGTAGTATCGTATAAACATTTGCTAGTACAAACGTGCTTGAACTAATAGGAGTTAAAAGTAAAAATGCCATGTGCCCTATTTTTGTTATTAAGAAAGTTGCAAGAGGCATCATTTTTTCCCAAAGGCAAGCACTGGGATGTGAAACTTTCTTGTTTAATGTTTGATTTTCAACCAAACAGAATTGGTGAAGAGCTGAAGATTCCATATTTATATGTTGATACAGTTGGTGAAATACAATGTCTTACAATATTGCATGAAAGACTCGAATTTTGTGTTTTGCTCATACGTTCTGTTTTCTGCTTGTTTTGACTGGCAACATACGTATTGGTGCACAGGGACTTGGCAAACATACATTGTGAAGGAGCACGATTTGTGGCACAAAATCAATAAAGCTTCGCCGATGGAGTATGCTGCCACGGTTACTGTTAATCCTTTGACAGCTTTGAGAATGCTTGACGACTTTGTGACCCTGAATTCAGGTTTGGCAGTAATCTACAATATTGATACTTTTAAGTGTCTTATACCTGATTTTCCTGACTAGTCTTGGCACAAGCAGGAGATTCTATCGTGCAAAATGGCGCTACGAGCATTGTGGGACAGTGCATCATCCAGCTAGCACGATTTCGTGGCATCCATAGCATCAATATTATAAGGGACAGGTGCTGCATGGGAGTTCAGTATAAAATTTCTAGACATGCATCTAAGTTTGTCAATGCACAGTTGTTTTGAACTTGGATGATATCATGGGTTTTGGATATTTTAGGTAAAACGAAAAAGTCCTCCATGATTAAGTACACCCACAACCACAAGTTCTAATCTTAAGCTTGGGGACATGAAAAACTTAATTGATTACTCCTTCAAAACCGTATGAAGCTTTGTAATTAATGGGAATTGCTGGCTGCAGATTTTCATTTACTATCTTCTTTCTTGCTTCAGGACAGGGTCAGATGAAGTAAAGGAAAAGTTAAAGGCTCTAGGTGCTGATGAAGTGTTTACAGAGAGTCAACTGGAAGTGAAGAATGTGAAGAGTCTCCTGGTATTATCGTCTACAGACTCATTATAGTTATAGTATCTGACTCGTGTGTTTTTGTTATTTCTATTATTTTTATTTTTATCTTCTGGAGCACTCGGTTTTTCTCATATTTTTCCATTCAAATCTGATCAACATGCTAGGCCAATTTACCTGAACCTGCTCTTGGGTTCAACTGTGTTGGTGGCAATTCTGCTTCTCTGGTTCTCAAATTCTTGAGGTGAGGGATTTGAGAATATTTCGTATAATTTAATACTTTAGTTCTGCTTAGAAGTTAATAAGCCCTTGATCTCAGGCAAGGGGGAACCATGGTAACGTACGGTGGAATGTCTAAGAAGCCAGTCACTGTATCAACTTCATCCTTCATTTTCAAGGTAATCTGTTAACTTAAATTTCAGTTTCCTATGCTTTTTTGCTGTTCATTAGTGTTGTTTAATACACAAGAAAGATTTGTGAAATTAAGAAAATGCCTGTTCACGAGGTTCGTGCCTCGTCCATTTAAGATGCTCCTCATGCCATGTAGAAACTTACAAGGTGCATTGAATCTGGAATTCTCTAACTATTGTGCAGCAGAGCTATAGTCTGCTTACCTGAAGGGAAAAAAGTCTGGTACAACTGTTGCGTGGTACTACTACCGTTGTGACTGTTGAGTACAATCTGAATGTCTGAAGTGCTTCCGCAATGGTTTTAGTTTAATTCTTATGCCAGCCTTATTTATCAAAAAAAATTCTTATGACAGCCTTGAAGCATACATACGTAGTGTTTGAGGCCTAGTCAAAAGTTAAAATTGAATGCTGTTTATGGCAAAAATAGAGGTGCCAGTGAAAGGACTAAACAGAAGATAAAATTTCTGGAGGGTCAAATTTGACTTAAAATTTTGTTGTTTCCATATAGAAACACGGGTTTAAGTACAACAGTAAAATGCCCCTAACTTTGCATACTATATCTTTACACAGCGCTTTGCTTTCCATTACTTCTTAAGCCTGTGTTTGCAGGACCTTTCCTTGAGGGGATTCTGGCTGCAGAAGTCGATGACTTCAGAAAAAGCAAAAGAATGCAGAAATATGATAGATTATCTCCTCTGCCTGGCACGAGAAGGGAAGTTGAAATACGAGTATGTTGTCCTTCCTAGACAACTTTGTTTGCCAGATTTTGCTTAACAAAATTATACACTAAGGTCTTTGTTTTGCTTTGCAGGATGGAACTGGTTCCTTTTGACAATTTTCACACTGCATTGGACAAGGGACTTGGTAAACTTGGGAGCCAACCTAAACAAGTCATCAAATTCTAATGCTTTAGTAGGACTTAAGTAGGCTGTTCAGGTGGGGCAGCATTTTGTAAGATTTTTTGGTACTGTATAATAAGGAAAACACGCTGTACTTACAATATTTTGTATAGACCACCCGTTTACATAACGGTGGAAGTGCCAGACTCGAGGTGACTTAAGAAAAATACCTTTATCGCTGAGAATCAGTGATTCCTTTAAATTGCAATTAAGAGACCATTTCATGATAGAACTGGTTCAGTAATTCAAATTACCCATGGGCGAACTGCAGTTCTCAACTTAGCGCTCACATCTGGATTCTTCATTTAGAAGATCCCAGAGGATGAGTTCAATTTCTTTTTTCCCCTAAAGTACTAAACAAACAAATTACACATGGCACAAAGCACATTGATGCCTTTATTCTGGCTCTCTTATACAAAACTATTTAAAATGGATTTTGTTTTTAAGAAACTGAAATTTGAAATAGAAAAACTGCTTTCACTGTTTATACCAAACAACAAACATTTAATAACTCTTCGTGTTTCGTGTCACTGGCGCCACAACTTGGCGAGAAAATGAAGTTATTTGGAGCAACCCAATTACCATTTGAATTTACTTTACTGTTTACTGCTGCTTGGTTTCCTAGTCTTAGATCATGGACTTGGAAGCCTAGCAATCAATTTGTTTTTTTTTTTTTTTTTTTTTTTTGCATAAGAGATAACAGACTTTTCCAATGCAGCAAAAGCCAAAAGCAAACAAACAAAAACTACATCGGTGTGGACTGTAACATGAAGTAATCCCAACTTGCAGACCTAGCTCAGTTTTGGTTCTTCCTATAACTTTCTCAAAATGTTTATCCTCATACACTGTAAATTTTCAATCTTCAATAATAAATCTACCAAATTGTAAAGATAAATAAATAAATACTGAATCACCGAAGAAAATGCAAGTGTGTAGAGTTTATTTGGTGCACTCCTTGCTCAGAATATAATCCACTGCCTCTTCAACAGTGTCAACAACCTGAAAAACAAACATATGGCTTATAACGTGCAGAAATTTTTACACACTTTTTTCTAAAGTAGTCCATCAAATCCTTACCAGATCTGCTGGAAACTCGCCATGGTTACCCTTTCCCTTGAAAACACCACTCCTGGTCAATATAGAAAACCAAGGATGCCCTGCCTGAAATGCAAAATACAGAAAGTAGTTTGCATCCTCCTCTGATATTATACATAAAATAACAGTATTGCAAATATACAAAACTATGAAATAAATCCTTGATCCAATAGAAACAAACCTGCCGTGCACCTCTGATGTCAATTTTGGGATTGTCTCCGATCATATATAGTGTTTTGAAATGGTGACTTCCAGAATTTGAATGATCCACCACATGAAGGTTACAATGAAGAGATGATACCAGTTGATTTAGAATATCTTCAGCATTCTTGAACACGAATGGATTTGGCTTCCCGAAAGATGTATACCCTAGAGGATTACTGTGAATTCTGCTTATTTAAACCAGTTCCATTAGAACAGACCAAAACACCACATGAGATTGGATATCCAGATGTTATAATAGGAGCCACAGCATGATATGTGTTGGAACCAACTCTTGGCCTTATCAACTGTTTATCAATTCATTACGTCCTAACAAATGGGCAATTCCTTGAACAAGAACTGTGGCAAGAGAAATAATTGTGGTCTCTTGTGTTAAGACTTGTTCAAGAGGGGCCCCAAAATACCTAAGCAAATGTTTCTTTTTCTCATAGGAAGAATTGCAAGGATATAGCATTTTGAAAGTGAAAAGTATAGCAATATTAATGCTGAAAATCTTAAACTGGAGTTTAATTTAGTATATTCTCAGGCCTTACCTATTGAAGATGGATTCCAATGCAATTCTGAAAGCTCCCATACCAAGACGTTCAGTCGGAAAAGTAGCCTACCTTTAGTAGCACCTCATCAGTACACCACTAATCTTATAAAGAACATTTAGGATAATCTCAAGAAAATCAACGGACTTCAAATTTTAGATTATACTAACCTGGTAGTCAAGATCATCATTTGCAAAGTACAAATGAGGCTGATGCCCAATTTCTCTCCCAGGAAGACCTCCAGTTCTTAAAATATCACAAAGAACCTTAATAAACATCCATTAGTAGTAAATCAGAGTTAAAGAACACAAGATTTAATAAATTCTAAACAGAACAAAAAAGCAAGCGTATAAAAAACGGATGACTACAAGAACGATTGATATTAAATGGCAGATGAAGCAAGTAGAAAACACTAGTCACAGCCCCTTCAAACATCTAATTTTGATTATGTCGAAAATTGTTCCTCAATGCAAGACATTTGCATCAAAATTGTTAGACTAAATAAAGTTTTTCTCTTCAAATTAAAATTACTTCCCACTTCGAATCTTCAGACCCTAGATGAATAAACAAATCATACACCAACTCCTGACTATTCCACATTTAAAAGCAAATATTTATCTTTTCTATAGAATAGTAAAACCTGAAATCTGAAAATATACAGGATTAGTTTAGTCAGACCTCTAAACCTAATTTTTTTACAAAAAAAATGCTGTCCCACTTTCTAGTCATGCTGACTTAGAAGAGAGAAGTGACAACATTTTCAACACGAATGCACAATCACTACAAAGGGGGAGGGCAAAGTTTCATTTCTCATTGTCAATTGTAAAGGGTGCTTAAAGGAATCATGCTATTGTGCCTTGTATATAGTTAAGACAACCTGAATGTCTCTGCTCCAGTCAACAGAATCACTAACAACAAATGCTGCCTGAACTCTCTGTGAGTGAACACTGTTTCTTAGACATGTCTCCTTCAAACCACTATCCTGGGTAGCCTCCTGCCTAGTTGTCCATTTCTTATATTGCGCCAGTGGATCAATGTTGTCAAAGTAGGATGCATACTCATCTATTGAAACAACATTTCTGCAGATTAAAGTAATAGGCACACAAGTCATTAGGAAGCAAAAAGGACGCACTGGAGAGTTTTTCAGGAGTAATAATAAAATAGAAAAATTAAAAATTAGAAAAGTAAAGACAAGTAGGTCAAAAGCTTACTTAAATCCATATTCAGACATCACAGCAGCAGGTTCTCCTTTTCCCACAGCAACAATGAGCTCATTCTCAAATCTGTATGATACGATTGCATACAATAAAGTAATAAAGGCAACGAGACATAAATTGATCCTATCATCTTAAGAACTTATTGCCTATCTTCTTCAAACTTTTCTTTCTCATTCTCAAATCCGTATGATATGATTGTATACAATAAAGTAATAAAGACAACGAGGTATAAATTGATCCTATCATCTTAAGAACTTATTGCCTATCTTCTTCAGAATTCTCTTTCACTTTAAGATTTAATTTTTTTTTCATCTAATTTAATAAACTTATTATAACTTCTACCTCTTTGTTTCACATCTATAAAATTTCACTTTTTTACTGATAAAAAAACCCTTCCACTGTTCTTGAAATTTTAATCTGCATCAGATTGGTATATACAAGTCAAGTGATGCATGTGGGACAAGTATACCTTTGCATGAGCCTTTATTGGTGCATATATGATGCACACTGATTACTGACTCATGAATATTGATCCACCGCCTATGGGGCTCAAAATTTTCCATGATATTTAAGAAACAATTGGTAGGTTCTCTCAGTGTGCTCATAGAGGACAACTTGCATCATAACGTAGAATGTATTGGAATAGATATACAGATCGAGCTGATGTTCATGATCCAGGGCTTATATTTTACTCATCACTGGACCAAAGAACCTAAGAGAAATTCATATGGCATGAAAAGAACTAAAGAAGTCAAGTATATCAAGCATTCCCAATAATTACCAACATGTAACACCAGTTCTTTCTATAGAAAAATTAGCTCCCTGGACATTTATAATTTTTCGCTTAGTAATTTTCAAGGGATGATATGGATCTACTGGCACTTAATTCCACTTAATACTTATATAATCATTAACTTTAGCATGAATATATTTGGTCTTTCCAATTTGTGAGTTAGCCACAAATCACACTCAATTCAGTTGCATACCTATTCACCAGCTTTTTGAAAGGTGAATGACCCTGCACCACCTGCATTGGGTTGCAGTCAAATAAGTTGATCAACTGTTAATGTCATCATCCACAGGGCCCCATATGAAAGAAAACTGTCATGGATTTAAATAAAATAAAAAGAAGTAAGATTTTTATTTTCTCAGCAATACCTGTGAATGAGAAATATTTACACCCAGGAGTTCACTTAACTCAACAGCTCTTTTAGATTCACAAAAACCACCTCCTGTTGAAGTCAAGAACCAATACTGGATAATTGATTAAACTAGATAACTCAATAATTTAAGAATTCATAAACAAAACTTAAGCCCAAAAACCCCTTATAAAAAGTCATCCAACATGCAAAAGGAAATAACTAAAAAATTCTATCTTTAACGAGTTCAAGAAGATGAAGATGAAGAAGAATAAGAGATAACTGTGGCACCAAGAAGATGAGCAAGTAAACATCACAGGAAATTTAACATGGATGCCATATCAGATGATTATTGGTTTCTGATCTATAAGCCAATATGATGCTCAAGCTTTCAAGCTACAACAATTTATCGCGTAGTACACTCTCATCTTTCACTCATAAGCAACAATTAAGTGACTACTTGAGGTTAATATTCTTCTCTGAGAAAGCAAGCACTTGGTAGAAGGATCTACACATCTATACATATATATGAGCAAGGATCCATTGACATCATTTGTAAGAATAGCTACATCTTACACCATTCCGTAATTTTTTTTGAATAATTTGTCTCCAAAGCCAACGTTAGATTTAATCACTTAGTCATGGAAATCATGCTCGCCAAATTTCACATCGATCATGTTGTGATTAATCGGTTGAGTCGTTGGTTAATTAATCATGAATCAAGAAGTCAATGGAGAAACACATGAAAAAAGACAAACAAGTTTTACATGGTTTGACTATTTAAGCCTACGTCCACGGACACGACAACGGAGAAATTCCACTATAAACAAGAGATTACAATTTGTGATTTAAATAGATAAAGCACTCAAACGCAAACCTCAATTACACCTAAAATCACTTCTAAGTGTTTGAGAATACGAGCAACACTCCTTATATTTTTTTACTCGTTCTTTATAAGTATTTCATCTATAAACTCACTTCAGTGTTTGGGTACGAGATCATATATTTATAAGTATTTTATCTATATAGCTCTTTAAATTGAATTTTTCAATATTGACGAAATATTTAGAAATATCTAATTGATGCGAAATTTTGTGTGCATGATCTACAGAAATAAAAGATTAAATTCAATGGTCAATTTTGTAAAATAAAAATTATACAATAAACTATAGAATGGTGTAAGATTCCCTATTCACACTAGGTGTCAATTGATCCTTACTCATATATATACGCACGCGCCCACATTTGCAATTGCACCTATAATGTCTCCAGCCCTTTAAGTGAGAAAAAAAGGAAGATGATAAAAGACTAGATTGATCTTCCCTCTATGTGTTTGGTACATATGATGGGAAAGTGAAATGAAGAGAAAAAAAAAGACAAAAAGGAAATGGTTACAACCTCTCTCATTTTCATTTAAAATGCATACATTAACACTAGCACATAATTCGCCATCATCGCACTGATTATAAGCATCATTAAACTCCACATACAACATCCTATAAAAATATCTTCTTTTTTTCTCAACAATTATAAATGCAAACAAAGAAACTAGCACAGAGGACTCACCATTTGTCAAGAAAATGTAAGGCACCTTCAAAGCACCTGCGCGGAAAACAAGAGTCATGAGGAAGTTGATGTAAGCATTTGGTAAATCATTCAACAGAGAAAACCAATGCAATCATCACCGTTTTAATAAAAATATAAAATGGAGAATGAAATATAGCTAATTGCCTAATTACCATAAAATCAGATGAATTGTCATTTAATTACTCATAATAGTAGCTGGTCACTTACTCTAAAAGCTTAAGCTGTTACATTAGTGTAATTGATTTACATTTTCATCAATTCATGGTATATTTATTCGCATAACCAAATCTACAGACATGCATATAAATTTACAAAATTCAGCACAAAACAATCCGTACAATACCCAAATATATAAATACACAAAACATATACGTAGTTTATGTATGTATAGTGTACCAGAATCATCATATAGTCGTTTGAGGGCGCAAGGAGAGCCGCCGACGGGGGAGTGGCCCAGCAGAACGACGCCGTCGATGTCGAAGGCAATGCCAAAAGTAGGACTGTTTGTTTATCAGAATCAAATCAATCATAATCAAAATCCAAATCCAAAGATTAAGAATTTAATAGAGATCATTCATATATGCAATAATGCAAACACTTTGAGCTCAAGAAGAAAACGCACCGCTTCGATGGCGAGGAGGAAAGTCGAGAGAATGAACGTGAAATCAGAGACAAAAACGGTGATAATTGGCTCTTTTTTCGAGCCTGTAAAGATTTTCTCGTAAGGATTTGAAAAGGACTCATTTTTTTATTCTTTGTGGATCTGGAGACAAAAAGGGCGTGAAAGTGTTTTAAAGCTTAATGAGTATGTTAAAATTAAAAAGAACTCCCAAATAGTGGAGTTTTTTTTGGGCACGTACGGAAAATTCTTGCCTGCATTAGAGAGTGCCATCAAAATTCACTTTTCTATCTTTTGATTCAATTTTTTTTTTATTAACTTAGTTCTAAAATCAATATTTTTGAACAATTTGAAATTTTATTGATAATTTTAAAAAATTTAATTAATAAAATCGTGAACTTAAAAATTATTGCTACTAATAAAAAATTTTAAAATTATCAATAAAATTTTTAAACAATATAAAACCCAACCTAAACAAAAGTTACTTCTTTTGATCAATATTTGTGATGCATCAAGTCCTAACATAAAGTGTTTGAACCGATGTAGCTAATAAATTTTTAACCCGTACACACTATGGTGATGCTTGAAAAAAATAATTAAACTATTGTATTATTATCCATCATTGATATTGTCGATACCAAAAACTTTCAAATCTTAAAAGATACGTGGCTCGAGCATCGTAAAACTACCCAAAAAAAATACTAGGATTATCACATTTTTTCTCTCATTTTCTTTCACTACAATAAATACTCATTTTATTTACACACATTAACAATGTCAGGCTGAGAACATAGCCTTATTGTTTTTATTGTTTCCTTAATATTTCATATAACTGGATGTACAATATACAAGACAGCCGAAAACTTAGAAGCTGAAAACATAGCCTTACTTAGGCTACGAGAACATAGCCTTCTTTTATGCACACTGACCCTTAGAAGGTCTTAGATTCTTGAAGATAGTGAATCCAATAATTTTCCAATATCACACCCATTAGCAGACTACAATTTAACCCTCATTACAGGATGGGAGAACCTATCTCCTTAATCTTCCTGCTTGTAAAGATTTCATCACATATGAATACATATACAAGCCTTCTAAACCAAAACCAACCTTTAAATCAGTACTCCAATGAACCAAATAAAGACCATGAGGATATATGTTGGTGAGATTACTCGACCATATTATCTGGACTGAAGTTCAGAGACTCCCTCCATATGAGCTCTTTTATATCTTCTTCGTGCAAGGTTGTCTGTTCAAAATCAAAGACAAAAGGAGATGGGCATGTGGGCTCCTCATTTATCTCATGAAGACTTGATAAAAACGGGTGATTCAGTGCTTCCTCAACTTTACATGCATCACATAAAAGTGATGTTTCTCATCAGAAGACGAACGAGGATATAGAGAAAAACAAAGTGCATTGTTTGAGTAGAATACAAAGAGGCATACCAGTAATGCGTTTGCACGGATCAAAAACTAGCATTTTCTCTGCAAGATCAATTGCCATGGGGGACATATCAGGGAACTTCTGCGCCAACGGTTGCTTTGGGACGTGTGGGAGTTGCTTAATATACTTCCGCCCATTGTCACTCGTTAGGAATCCAAGATCTGAATCATCAGGTGAACCTAGTAGCTGTTTTGGAGAATAATCAAGAAAGAATTTTCAACCGTTACTATGATGATAGTATACTGTACACTATCCACTGAAACTGATCAACTTATTCAGGGATTCTTTCTGAAGGTGCCGTAACCATAACTATACCATATTCATTCCATTATGTTAACCAAAAAAAATGACAAGGTAATTAAGGATGAGAACCTCAGTAATAAGCCGTAACTGCTGAACATAGTCTTTACCAGGAAACAGTGGCTCCCTTCTAATGATCTCCATGAAAATGCAACCAACTGACCAAATATCAATAGCTGCAGTATACTCTGAACAATTGAGCAGCAATTCAGGGGCTCTATACCAGCGGGTCACAACATACTCGGTCATAAAGTCTGTTTCTGAGGTGGTTCTTGCAAGTCCAAAGTCACAAATTTTGAGATCACAATTTGCATTGAGAAGCAGGTTGCTCGGTTTTAGATCTCGGTGCAAAACATTTGCAGAGTGTATGTACTTCAGTCCCCGCAATAATTGATATAGGAAATACTGGAAAAGCCATTAAACATATTGCTTTAAACAGTGCTCAACCATAGAATGATTTCAACTAATTTACAAACTTGATTTCAGACTGCACTTGCAAGCTCACCATTTGCTATTACATCAATTTTGCAATTAATATGCAAGAAGCAAGATTGACTCAGCCTAATGCATGCAAAAGCATCAGCATCGTATTTTAACAATGAAAGAAGTTAACAACACAGTAGTTTTGCTGCTGAACAATGCTTGAGATGATATTTTCCAGCTCTTACGGCCATAAGGGATTACTATTTTACTATTAATCATTATTATTCTTTTATGCGAAATGTGGCTTTATTTTGCAATGAAACTGGTTTAGCCAATTTGGGTTACCACAAAAGATTCAAAACAAGCAATCATCACTCATGCAATCAGCTACCTGTAAAATTTTGCCTCTGTGGAACAAAATGGAAGTGGATGACTTTGTAAACTTGAAAGAATAGCAGTTTGCCAAAGCGAAAGGAAAGATAAAACTAACCTGACAGTGATCATCCGTCAGAGCCTGGCTAGAACGTATTATCTGATGTAGGTCAGTATCCATTAATTCATATACAATATACACATCATTGAACCTGTCCCTCTCTGGTGGCGGTATTATGTCCTTAATTTTGACGATCTGCACAATACCAGCACCATGATTAATCTCTACTTTACAGCAAAAAATAACGAGCAGAAAGGGTCAAATCCTCTACGAAATACCATTTTCCAATTTTACATTCATCCTTAGAACACATGCTATAAACAAACATTAAATCCCATAGTGAAATACAAACGAAAAAACTAGGCATCCAAAGAATCAATTACGCTGCATGTTATCACTGGAAAAATTACAAAAGAAATATCAGAGGATATGTGAACCCAAAGAACAAAGTCTTAAGTTAGATGTGGAACATTCTCATGATCCATGTGACAGAGGAGTTTGATCTCGCGGAGCGTTCTCTTAGCATCAATCCTGTTGTCAAAGGCGTTCCCTATCTTCTTTATTGCAACCTCTTCTTTCGTCTCAGAATTTATTGCACAGCTTCAATAAGCAAATGTTAACCGTTATAATCACAAAACAAAGCTTTAAATATAAAAACTGCAACATAATTCTAACATAAATAAACATGATTGTTATGTATTAAATGATTCGATGTAGGAGAACATATCCATAACCAGCTAACAATAATTTTTTTGCTTCTTATATGAGCTAGAAGCTTCAACTTGCATACCATTTAAAACAAGTAAACCACAAATAGTATAAAATGGTTATATAAAGGGCAAAGCAGATCATCAGTAGAAAACAACCAGTGTGACCTTAAAAATTCAACAATTAAAAGAAAATAACTCTTTTTGATTACTGGATTAGACACTTAAAACACCAAATTCAGAGCTTTAAAATCGCATCTAGATTCTGAAAACACATTTCAAACTGCGAAGTGAAATTCAAAATAAATAGTATAATGGTTGCATGTCGTTTTCTTGTGGGGTTATGATACTATTATGCTCTATGGTACTGGTATAAAAGAAGAAAAAAAATGGCACCCTTAAATTATACAGTAACATTTATTTGAAAGTATTTTAGATTTGTCTCAAACAATAAGAATTAATCCATGCAGAATTTCAATCATCTTCAAAACATACATAACCAAATTAGATATAAATGAATCTAGTTATTCAATCTACACAAAGACAGTTTCCAATAAGAAAAACTGCTAAAATTTCAGCTACAGTTAGTCAGCATCTTAGGATAAATCCAAACAACTAAAACCAAAAGCACAATCTTTTTTCCTTGTTCTTTCTTCCTGTTTTTGCTTCCAAAAAGCAAGAGAAGTACTACAAGAAAAAGAAAAAAAAGAAAAAAGGTTACCATACGATGCCGTATGCGCCGCGACCGACAGGCTGTATGGGAGGAACGTACTTGGAGGAGACCTCGAAGAGGTTGCCTAGAATGTTGTACTGTAAGTATCTCCCTCCGTACGAAGGAACTCCTCTCCCGTCAATTGCCATAGCCATTGATTCATTCTCCATGCTCTCTCTCGTTCTCTCAAAATGCAAAATTGAAAACAAAGCTTTGTTTTTAAATCAATGAAAAGTTTTGCTTAGTGAAACTCTTTATCTATGTAGTTGTCCTTAAAATTGGAAGACGGATAGGAGAAAAGTAGTAGTGCTACAGAGAGAAAGACAGAAACGTCAGTTGCCACTATTGCTTTGGTGGGGTTAAACGCATGCTTTGGGGTTTGAACTTTTGAACTTTGAAATTTGAAAGTGAAATTTGTAAATTAATGGAATCAATAGAAACTTTAAGCTGACCGCTGACCTTTAAGACCTCAAGACGGAAAAAAACAAAAAAAAAAAAAGTAAAAAAGAAAACACGTTAACCGGATCAAGACCATAAATTTGGAAAATTTTCAAATTAGCTTTCGACTACTCAATTGACTTAAACTAATATTAAATTTGATTCAATATTACTTTTCGAATAGATATCGTTTAAAGATGTTTTTAGGTGGTGCTGAAATAAGGCAAAGAGTTGCGTTCACATTCGATGTTATGGTCACAAGAAACCGCATTCTATTCATATTTGTTTGCGATCACACGAACTAGAGTTGAACCCATATGGGTTCCGGCTTTTTTTTTTTCTAAGCTATTTTCAGAAAAATGGATATCACGCCTTGAAAGAAATAATAAGACAACACGTCCCTTGTTGTTTTTGAGTTTTTTTTAAATAGGCATGAGAAAATTTTGAAGGGTATTTTTATTCCTCCAAATCCCTTTAAAACTATAAATATTTTAATTTGCCTTGTTTAAAAGTTTAAATTGAGAGTAAAGGAGTAAAAAGGGGAGAATTTGAAAAGATACTCTTCTATTCTTTATCATTTCCCTCCATCCAAACATACTTCTGTTCAACTCATTAGGCATACAACCCATCTCACTCAGATTATAAAGAACTTGTATGCAGCCAAATAAATTGCCGACTGCAATATGAGAGGACTAACCAGTTTATTGAACAGGAAGACAATGTCAAGCTTTTAGAATCATTGCAAATAATAAAAAAAAATTGTTCCGACTGTAATTTTTGCTACCATTCAGACTTAGACCAATCATATAGACCTAGGACACAACTTGGAATTCTTATGCTCCAGCATCAAGATTTGATGCCATAGGATACATGTTTCAGAACAACCAACCCCTTCAGAGATAATAATATTGACCCCGATTTTGGTGAAGTAAAAAATTAAGGCGCAACTCCAAGAAGAACAATATATTGCACAAAAAAGGGGTGCCTGACTGATAAATCATCTCATATTGGGAACCTGCCTGGCTTCAATGTCCTTGAGTCTAAGAGTCACTGCTCTCTTGTGCGCTTCTAGTCCCTCAACTTCGGCCATTGTTGCCACATATGGACCGAGCTTTCTCAGACCTTCCTCTGTCAAAGATTGTACCGTCATGTACTTGAGGAAAGAGTCGAGAGACACTCCACCATACATCCGTGCATACCCATATGTTGGAAGGACATGGTTTGTCCCGCTTGCATAATCTCCCACACTCTCTGGTGTCCACTGCCCTAAGAACACAGAACCTGCAGCAATGATCAACCATGTATGTAAATCTGTCATTAATCAGTTGCGGAAACAGAGGTAAGAATGTCAATCAACATCAAGCACATTATTTCTTAATAATGACGCAGGATTTGATTATACTATTTCCTTAATGACCATCTACAGTAGTCATAGCAAAATTAGCAAAACTCCTATCCTACAACATTTAGTGTCAGTATGGATATGATGAAGACCATTATATTTGTTCCCTGGGGCCACCCTAGATTTAAAAATAGTGTTGAGAGGTTTCCTATAGATATTTATTAGGTTTCCTAATCTTACTTAGTTTATGCTTCCTATTCATGTTAGGATTTATATTTCTAGGTAAATATATATAGGGTTGATGATTTGTATTCATAACAACAACAACAATAATAATAAGAGTTGTACAATATTTCTATCCTTTAAACTCTAATCTAAATCTCAACATGGTATCAGAGCCCATGGTTTAGGATCTTAGTGACGATATGAGAAAAACACCATGGTTTGGGATCGTAGTTTAGAATATATTTTCAGTTTCTGTTTTATTTTTCTCTTGTGGTTTGTCTTCTTTTCAGGTTCTGCAGGTTGTTAGATTTTTTTTTTTCCGGCGAAGCTCTGCAGAACCGGCAAATTTCCTCTGTTCTTCCTACTGTTTTTCTCTGGCACCACCAATTTCGGAGTCTGTCCGGCAGCCCCAGACCATCTTCATCATCTTCGGCAGATTCTGTTTTTTATTGGCTACTCCAGCAACTTTCCAGCAAGAATTCGCCGGATTCCAGCAGCGTTTTGTTTCTCTGTTTCTTTTGAAAAAAAAGGAAGAAGAAAATATGAAAGGAAAAAAGACAACAGTAGTGGAGAAAACAAAAAGAAAAAGGAGAAGGAAAGAGTGAAAAAGGAAAAAGAGAGAGAGTGGGAGAGAGAAAAGAAAGAAAAAAGGAAGAAGAGGTCTTGACCGAGAAGAAGAGTTCTTGACCCTTGTTAATGTTGTTGACCCATGTTGATGTTGTTAACCCGATTGATGTTGTTATCCTCTTGTCTCATTGATTGCAGCCCATTCGAGTCAAAGTTAAAGTTAGTCAAAAACAAGACGAAAAGAGTCAAAGTTTCGTTGATCCGGTGTTCATGGATCTTATCTAATTAAGTGATACCGACGTGGTGACCTAACTGTTTGTGTTGGGTGTGGAGCCCCGACTTGTTCCAATGGGTTATTGTAATTTATGTGTTTGGTTTATTTCTTTCAGATTGAATCATGTTTGTTATAGGTATGGGTCTATTTGTAACAAATCGGTGCATGTGTATGCTCCAACTTGAGGGGGAGTGTTGAGAGGTTTCCTAATTAAGGGTTTCGGACCTCTAAGAACCTCAAGAAAGCTTACTCTATGATCCCACTCTATCTTTTGGATAGTTTGGAGTAAGAAGAATCGTAGAGCTTTTGAAGGCATTTAAAGACCTATTGATGTAATTTGGTCAAAGAGAATACTTTTGTAAATGATATTGATATAGTTGATTTCGTGAAGTTTCTCTCCTATAGATAGCTTTTATAAATAGGTCGCACCCCCTTTGTGCGTCTTTTCTTTAAAACATTTCATTTATAAAAAAAAGAAGAGAAGTTTTCTAATTAGATATGTATTAGGTTTCCTAATCTTACATAGTTTATGTTTCCTATTCCTATTAGGATTTATATTTCTAGATATATAGAGAGTTGTTGATTTGTATTCATAACAACAGCAATGATAATAAGAGTTCTACAATATTTCTATTCAACGCATAGTAACAACACAAAGTGTTAACCTGATTAAGGAAAATCTACTGGATAAATAGAAGTCAGTAGCCAAGATAATTATTAATTACTACGGATTTTTTATGAGCAATAATTACAATGAAAATATATTAAAAATAAAAGCAAGAACCGCAAAAATCTATGCAAGGCATTTCAAGAAGTTGGGAAGCCATCAAGATAGAAATTGAAAACCACACTGGAAAACGGTAATAACAATGAAGTAATGAAAAAATCACATGACATTAGATAAAGAAGCTAAAAGCAGCGCTTCAGAAACCTGCATTCTCGATGAAACCCTCCCATTTCTCTGCATCTTTTACATTAATGATCAAGTGCTCAGGTGCATATAAATTTGAAAAGGAGACCGCCTGAAATACCCAATAATCATGAAAAGCTTCAGAAATCAATACTTGAGAGATCTCATGTAGAATGTACAGTGCCACAAACATAAAAGTAAACAATGATATGAGCAGATGGCCACATACATACACATATTTCAAACATAAGTAAAAGTATCAAATTAAAGAAAAGATCTAATTTACAAGCCCTAAAATTTGAACTCCCATACTCACTTCTACATGTTTCAAGTAAGGAGTGAGTGTCAAAAAGGGTACAAATAAGAATACATCCCAGAAGGTATCTACAATATCAATCAAGGAAATTGAAGCAACCTTATTTCCTTAATTCCGATAATTGTAAAATCATGAATGCAGATGAAATAACTTCAACCAGGACCGATGCTACAAATACCATGATAACTAACCTCCACTATGTCACGAGCAAACACAGTGAAACTGTGGCTCAAAGCTTTTGAAGCAAACTCTCCCCTCGGAAGGGCTTGACACTGCTTACTGATTTCATCCTCGATAGCTTTTAGATCCACACCATCCCCAGCAATAACAAGAACCACCTGGCTATCAGGGCCATGCTCAGCCTGAAAAACGCAAATTGATTACTCAAGACCACTAGGTTAGATAAGCATGAAACGGATAATGAAAGCAATAAGCTCTTATTATTTTGGAGAACATGTTATACTAGTGAAAATTAAAGATATTAGGTAGCAAACATACATGAAATGAATCTTTAGACCAAAGAAAAAGAGGAGGGAGGAGGGGTAAAGAATACATAACTAGCAATAGGAAACCACAAACATGCAGTATGAATCATATAAACAGAAGATAGTGATGTCTTTAACTGGTGCCCTTCTGTCCCGGAAAATAACAAAAGAATGTTTATGACACAAGTCTATCACACTACCAGCTTATTTCATTATGCAAACCTCTTAATCCATATGTTCGATCGCAATTTTAACAAACTTGATCAGCAAAGAAAAGAAGTAATATAAACCAAGTGAACACCTGGGAGAGCAAATCTGCTGCTATATGAACAGGACTGGCATGTTTGTCAGCAATGACCAATACTTCAGAAGGGCCAGCAGGCATGTCTATGGAAACCATTGCTTCACTATTCTGTTGAGGGAACGACAACAAAAGTATACCGAGTGAAATTGAGAATTTTCCAAATCTTTTCTTTTTCTTCTGAATGATATGAAACCACACAAACAACTTCAGAGAGTGGGGGAAAAAAGATATTCTCACTTGGAGAATCATTTTTGCAGCAGTGACATACTGATTACCAGGCCCAAAAATCTTCTCAACCTGCAAATTATGACAAAAATGCTTGCAATGATGATTACAGAAAAGAAATCTTTAAGAAATTTTAAAATCTGACAGTCCAGACTCCAGAAGTTATTAAATCTTCGTAAATTTATATCAAAGTAATTTATTGGTCCTGCAAATTATTATCAACAAACTTGGGCATAAATCCGAAATTATGATGTACACCAGCCTCCCTGGTGCATGAGTTCAAATGCAAAGATAATTGGATCAAATAAAGTCCTTTCAAGTTGATCACCACAATTTTAAACGAATGGATCAAATGTTTAGTAATATTAGCTTCCTAGCTAGTCATTTAAATTTCAAACATTTTGCAGATTTTATAAATCTTCTCTATCTAAATGAAATCTCTTGTTCACAATATCAATTCTGATTTAATTTCCTATGAAATAATCATATTTATAATTATGCAAACATGATACGCAAAGATGTTGCCCAAATTTAGCAAGTGCCTTCAGTACTACCCACATTTTATTGAGAAATTAAACATGTTACTCATACAAATTAAGATAATATCTATGTATATATTCATAAAAGAACTTATCCATCAAAGCTACTCAAAGTGTATAGCTAACAGAGTAACAGACTCAGATTGGTAAATAAAAAAAAAGTGTAAGATTTCAGAAACTGACCAATAAAAGAACTACAGTAGTTATCTATCAGCATCATATACCAACACCAGAGAAATAAGTTTGAGGAAATTAGTACCTTGGGGCAAGAATCTGTTCCCCAAGCCATGGCAGCTATAGCCTGTAAAGCCAAAATTGTCACGCCTACAAATTTGAGATAGAAAATAATAACACTGCAAGAAATCACTAGTCACAAATGCAAGATTACATATAGGTTCATGCTTTCACACCTGAGCTCCTCCAGCTTTAAGAATGTGAGTAACACCAGCCTTCTTGGCACAATATAGCACCTCCTGCAGAAACAACAGTCAGCTCTCAGTAAGTAATCTCTTCATAAGATATTCCAAGAAATGTAAGAAAATACCTTACAAATGCTGCCATCTTGACTTGGTGGAGTTGCAAGAACTACAGTTTTACATCCAGCAATTTGTGCAGGCTGGTATACAAAATAAACCAAATGTAGTCATCGTCAACAATTATAAATAAGATTGAAGGATAATGAACCATCAAAAACAATAAATAGTCTACACCTTATCAACTTACAATGGAAAGCATCAGTGCAGTTGAAGGCAAAACAGCAGTTCCTCCAGGTACATAAAGACCTACAGAACCAATACTCCTTGCCACCCTTTTGCATCTAACACCCTGACAGACTTGGAACATTCAAGATTTATAGAAGACATGAGGTTGAAGCGGGGATGAAGCAGTAACATCGACTTACTTTCATATTTTCAACAATTTTTTCAGTGGACTTTTGAGCAAGATGAAATGCATATATGTTCTGATATGCCACGTCAAATGCTTCTTTAGTAGTTGCATCAAGCTGCGATAAAGCAATGCTTAAAATGTGAGATGTGTTCAAACATAAGGCCAAGAGAGGAAACTCATACATAAACGACAAGAAATAGAAACGAGAATTTAAGGAAAATCCTCATCTAGAGAAAGCATGTTACAATAAAATACCTCTGGATCAGGAAGCTCGGAGACTTTTTCGACAATTTTATTCAGTTGAACTTTGTCGAACCTTTCAGTGAATCTGCAAAAGATATGTATTTATAAATTATCACATGTCAAACCTCACCATTAAAAAATCCCATGGATGAGGCAAAAGGATTTTTCCCTTATACATATACTTTTTAAGGGAGGAGAATCAAAGTGTTATAATTCCATCCAGACTTTGTAAGCTAATGAAGGAAAGAAACAAAAATTGGAAAAATAAATATTAATATGAGGATAAAAGAAGCACCAACTCTTTAACTGCAGCATCACCTCTATTGCGAACATCATCAACAATGGGGTGGACCTGATAAAAGATAGAGATGTCAATCTATGCAGAACAGTTATAAGAACACTAAAAATGCTTCTAGAAAATCTCAAACAAGAGTAAACCAAGATTCATGTAACAAAGTGATGAATTACCATCCCGAAAATGGAAGAGAAATCTATACGAGGACGAGCCTTTAGGCTTTCTACCTCAGCATGAGTAAGTTCTGATAACCTATAAGACTTCATAGAGCACCTTATTTTGTTACAGTAGTATGCTGTGACAACAATTGACAATAAAATATTACTATAAATCATAAAACATATATATGACTTGACATCTTGAATACATCTAAGTTTCCAACATTAGGTTTTGGAAAGAACAAGCAATCACATCCAAAATTATCTATCATAATATGACTAATCCATAGCATCTAAATAAACATAGATTACCATAACTCATCAAGAAACATATTTACTGTAGTATCTTAACAGAGTTTCAACATCACATAACTTACTACCTTTTCAATCATATCCTATACGAGGAGTGGCATATAAAGACCCAAAAACAAGTTAAGATATATTCCAGCAATTATAACTTTATAATTTGAATTACATTTCTACAGAAATCCTATATAAAACCCGTTTCCTAAATTTTCTAGGGTAAATTAGTTGCTGGAATTTGTCCTTCCTTATATATCACAAATTAAGGCACTAACATCCAAAACATTAATCTAGTTCACTATCCTCAGATTCCACAAACATAACACTTTTATGTCTTCTGACTTCAACAACTACACTAAACTAGTAAACTCCTATATTACCGAAATGCTTACAAAAATTAACAACTCTAGCTTGTCCAAAATTAGAGCATAATAAACACAAAATAGATCGCTTGTTTACCACACACAGACATGTGTGCATGTCTGTCTTCTGATGAGAATATACATCAAATACGCTAACATTATAGCATGTAACAACCTTTTGGGTCCCGATTGTTATAGCTTTACATGAAAGTGGCTTTATCCAATTTTCGCGAACGCACCTCAAAACTGCTTTGCTTTTATCCTCTTAACCTCTTAAAATTGAAGCACTTTAGTTTTAACCAAACACACATTAAAGCACTTCTGATTATTAAAGAGCTTTTTAGCTATCAAAAAGCTGCAACAAATGGGGCCTTAATAAATATGAGAGGATAGACATTTGTAAAGGGTGAAAAAGATGTGCTATAACAGTATCGTGATATTCTTAAATGTCTTAATAAGGTGCTCATAAACCTCAAAATCATCAATCCATCACTCTAATCTATGTTCCGGAAACAAAAAATCTAACTGAAAATAACACAACTCAAACAATTAATATATATATACCATATGATAGCATTTTATTTAATCTCAAATTGATCCAATATTATACCATAATCAGATGTCACACCAGAACAAAACATATATATATATATATATATAGACACACACACACCTGGAGGAACACGATAAGATGAATGATTAATATTTTTGTGGGCGCCAATTAATTGAAAATGTGGCTTCTGCAATGATTTGAAAAAGTTGCTCCGATTAAAGCATAGAAGCTGACTGTCCATCACCAATCTTATTCAGTAAAAAGTGTATCCTGTGACAAGAATTTTCAATAAAAAATTAATATAAATCATAAAATGTTAACATAAGTGCATCCGATGTCATATCTATGTTTCTTACTAATTTAATACTTTATGATTTATAAAATGTCAGCATAAATTATCATAAGCACATGTATGACATGACATCCTGAATAATAAACAAGCAATTTGTTACTAAACACAATTGTATTGGCTATTTTGAAGAGGATTTTTCTATTTTTTAACACTGGTAAGTGTTCTAAATGAATATAGTCCTATCCGTATGATGTTACGGAAATTCGCCTTCTTTTCTATTTGTCACATTAACTAATGCCTAACCTCATATCTATTAGCAATAGGATTTACCATTGGCTTCTCAATGCCAAATATCCACTATAAGCAACAAAAGCTAGCTATTGCATTCCTCCTATTATTCCCCATATTGCCTACACAAGTCAATTGATGAAATGGACACACATCAACTCAATCACAACATTATATGATCATAAGCACAACACATTTGTTAATGTCTGTATGGAACCACATAAATAGTTTTTTTTTTAATTTCAGTCTAGCAAATCAAAATTATGAGGCATCAATAAATCATTCTTCCAGGCATTTAAATTTATTGTCAAAACAAAAAAAAAAGGAGCCGAGAAGTAGAATAAAAGACCTGACTTGTATAATTTTTTTTTTTAAAGTGAAATGTATTAAAGAAAAAAGCAGGGTGCAACCCATGTACAAGGCTATCTATAGGAGAGAGACTCCACAAAATCTATAAAGTCAAAGTCATTTACAAAAGAATTCCATTTGACCCAAAAAAATAGGCCAATAAGCCATCTTTCCCTAATTACAACAAAAGATCTCTCGAAGCCTTCAAACACTCTACGGTTCCTCTCGGCCCAAACAATCCAAAAGATAGAAAGTGGGTCAAGGAGTAAACTTTCTTAAGATTTTTAGGGGCCCCCAGTCCACTCCAAGCCCACACTTCGTCTAACACCGATCCAGCGCTCACCCAAGAGATCCCTAAAACTTTATAAGTAATTTCCCATAAGGCTCTTGCTAAAGAGCACTCCATCAGAAGATGAAACACAAACTCACCACATCCTTTGCAAATGAAACAACGGCTCACCAACATAGATGAACCAACTTTATAAGACCTGACTTGTATACTCACTAGTTTTCAGGAGCCTACATAGATGAACCACCCTACGTCTACACTTTCTTTCACTTCTTCTACGCAGCACCATCATTTCATGAATTAAAAACTAAAACTAACAACTATATGATAAAACAGAACATGGTTCTCACGTTAAATGAAAAAATCCAAGTACATAAGAGCCCAATGAACAGTATCACTTAAATTGATTATAAACATCAAAGAAGAAAATATAAATCATCAAACAAAAGGTAGAATAGAAAAGAATGTTGAATTGTTGGTATAAAACATATCATCATAATCTCCAAAAGGAAAAATCATATCCCCATAATGAAGGAGAGCAAAGAATAAAAATAGTTTTTTAAACTAATGATGCATAAAACCAGATACCAAAAATCAAATAGACATCCATGAGACATAACAAGCAAGCATACTTGCACGCAGAAGCTGAGCAACATCAAAATCATATCCCAATATTAGCGAGAGCAACTAAACAACTCAACAATCCACGTTTATATGTTAAGATCCCTAGATAAAATTGAGTCAGTATCAGTAGCATTAAAAAGTGCTCATTTTAAAACACCAAATCGTCATCCTAATCCCATCACACTTGTCATCAGGCATCAGTAAGCAATAAACCACTACATTACACAACCAGGCTCGATAACGACCCCCTCCCCCCCAAAAAATAAAAAAGATAAACCTAAACTAGCCCGTAAGCACGATCGCACCGCCAGCCTCCTTGATCTTCTTCTTGACAATCTTAAACTGATATGCTAGTCTAATTCACCTCCACTTATGCTAGACCAAAAGCACCTACAATCCAATTCATTTGAGTAAACTCTTTGTTGGGCATATACAATTGCACTATGAAAAGGATAAAGAACATAGACCAAAATCTAAAACGATCAACTGTCTCTCCTTCTTTTGCATAGCCCAAGTCACCAACTAACTAAACTCCCTTTGTTTAACTAGATCATCATAAGTATGATTACAAAAAAAGCAACAAACAAAGAACATAAAGTGATTAATATTAGATAAAAATTCTATTTATATGTCAAAAATATAATCCCACTAAATTACGTGAGCATTAAAGGATTAAACCACATGGTCAATCCACGGAAAGAAAGAAAAAAAAAGTCTTGGGCTGCGTAACATGATTCATTCTAGATGAAATATTAAATTTTCTTTCCTTTTTTCCATCCTAAACAACCAGAAATTTCGTTGTTTTTCATAAGAAAAATAAAACCAGAAATTTCATTGTTACAAGCTCCAAAGACATATTATAGCTTAAATTCGGAATATGACTTCACCATTCTTGGTCATATTGAAACAATCACAATAGAGACAAAAGTGGAAACTCGGAAACAGTGATCAGAACATCAAAATGAATTACTAACGTCACAAATTTGTGCCCTATCAATTAATTAATCACAATACTTACCGATAAACAGTGAATTTTTTAGTCCAATCATCGCTACTCTACTAAAATCCACCTTTTAACTGCGTTCTACGCAATCAAACATTTTAGGGATTCGATAATGAAGATTTGTGTACTTGTTTGGATGCCGTGATAATGCCTCAACTTTCTCACGTATTCTCAACACATAACAAAAACAACGAGAAGCACGGAGAGAGAAGTACACCATCCTCACTACAGATGACAAAGGCTCTGAATCAACTGTATCAAAGAGGAGTGAGGAGGAACAGAGAGAGAGACTCACCTGCGGGCCGCGGCGGCGCTACTCTCCAACGAGAGGAAACAAGAGAATGAGGAGCGACGGATAGTGAGAGCGTGGGTTTATTTGAAGTAGAAAATTGTTGACAGTTATCAAGACATTTTGGCCAACATTGTTTTACACTCTTCCAAGTTCCAACTGGAGAGAGATTGTAAGAGAGATTAGCCAACTGGGCTTGGGCTTGTTTTTATAAATCTGAACAAAAGTCAACTCGTTGGGCTATCTTATGCGGTAATGGGCTTGTTTCTCTTTTTCAAAGTTTATTTTCTAAATCAGACGGAAAGAGAAAAAAAAAATCTCAATTCTCACATGTATGCCTGCGTGTGAAGATATTTGTACAATTTTAACTTAGGCTATGATGGCATTGAGAAAAAAGTAAGAGGAGAAAAGAAGGCGAAAAATAGAGCATTTTTCTATTATTTGAAAGAGAAGAAAAGTAAGAAGAAAGAAAAATATGATAATTGGTATTTTCTTTTCATATGAATAAATCACAATCTTTTCATAATGAAATAATTGGTGAGTGAAAACTAAATTAAGCTAATTTTATTTTATCATTTTCTTATTTCCTATCATTTTTACTAAGTGTGTGATGGAAAACATCTCTCTTCTTTTCTTTTTCTGTTTTTTTTCCTCTTGTTTTTCCTCTCTGCCCATCATAACTGTAGTATTCATTTTTTTCTTATGCAAAATGTATATGAGTTTTCATTTTTCATTTACCATTAGTGATGGCAAAATAACTCATCTTCGATAAAACTTCGGAATTCTTAAATTCATCGGGGACGGGTATAAAGGGGATTTTATCCTCATGGAGACGGGGATGAATATTTTTAAAAACTTTCAGTCTAAACCGAAACGAAGACGAAGATTTTTAAAAATCTTTGATCGAGGCGAGGATAAAGAGAGCAATCTTCGCCTCGCAAAATCCCCACCCCCGCCCCCTATTATATTAGGTTTTTATTTTTATATAAATATATTGGATAAACTTGCTAATTACTCAACTAGCCCTTTAAAATTTTTTATTTTTTTATGAGAGATAAGATGCTCTTGGATTTATGAGGAGTAGAAATGATATAATGTTTGTACTTTGTATTGAACAATTATTTTATTATTAAAAATTTTGGGTTAACAAAGACGGTTTTTAATGAAGAATCTCCATTTTCGTTTATAAACGGGCAGATGGGGATGAAGATTAGAATTTTCAACGGAAACGAAAAACAAAATTAAATTTTCGATGGGAATGAGAATATAGACGGAGACAAAGTGTATTTTTGTAAACGGAAACAAGAGACGAATATCACACTCTTCATTTCATACTCGCTATGTTACCATCTCTATTTACCAATTATATCTCTAAATCGATGATTTTTGTTTCTTAAGGAAAGTCTTTTCTCGGGCATGGTTTTATAATTAAATTATTAAAGGAGCAAATGAAAATCCCTTATTTGTGGGTAATCAATTGCATGAGTAGATAAATGTGTGCTTTTATTCCCATAATATCAATTTGATGGTGATAATTAAAGTGGTTGGAAACAAAGAAAAGGTCCAAATCCATTACACTTTTGTCAATGATGGATGTCACTTTAATTTCCAAGTACAAAGGGAATATCGCAAAGCATGGCAATCAATAAAGTTTGGGAGTCATAGAAGATTTGTACTTCAAACTTAGAAAAAAAATTGTACTATTCAATTTAAAAAATTTATAATTCTGTATTATAATTGTTGTAAAAAATAAATATTAAAATTATTATTTATTTTTTTATAATCATTAACAAACGTTTTAAATTTCATAATAACTCACACGAAGCAGAAGCAGGATAGGTTGTATCTTCACTTTCCTTGTCAAATGTATTGGAGTATTGATAAGAGATTCCCACTCCTGTTTTATACCATTTAAAATGCAAGATATATCTCTTGGCAGGGACTATAGTTAATTAGTTATCACTTTCTTTTAATTAAGAAACATACTTTCTTTAATTTTAAGGTTAAATGGTCAATATAAAATCAATTTTATGTTAAATCTATTTTTTAACATTGGTAAAAAATGTAATCAAATCAAATTTTCTAATTATAATTTAATGAAGCTTAATAAAATTTGAATCAATTTGACTTCTTATTAAATATAGATATTGAGATCTCATAACTACTTATTTTCAAAAATTATATAACTTCTTATACTTTGGTTTCTTGACTACTTGATGAGTGATGATATCTTGGACCTAATTTAGTTGGAGTTACCATGAAACCAAGAAAGTCCACAAGTAATCATGAGAAAATTGAATAGTAACTTTGATATTTGAATTTTTTTCTCTTAATTTCTTTTTGAAACAATTACTATTCAATTTTTTTGTGATTACTAATAAACTTTCTCGATTCCGTGGTAACTGCTACATAACCGAGTCCGTGAGATCACCACTCCTACTTGACAGTTTTGATTTTGATTATGTATAATACATTCTTATCTTTTGAATGGATTTTTTATATTGTTTAACACTACTTTTATTCTACGGGTAAAAAATTCCTATAAAATTTAAGCGACATTTGGTATTGGATTTAATACAATTTAAATTCAACTTTTTGCTTTAAAGATAAAAATTTAGATTTAAACCGGACTAAATTCTTCTCCATGGTATTAGTCAACTATATATATTAGAAACCTAGAAAGAAATTAATTTGTAAAAGAAAATAAAAACATGTAAGAGGAAGATCCGACCCAATCTTAAGCCATAACCAGTTATAGACCAAAATGGGTTGTGTTCAATGTATTATGTATCTCTAGCCGACTTCTTTTCATTGACAAAATGGACTACTAAGAGATATCACCGTCCAACAAATAACCAAGAAAAAGATAGCCCTAAATCTTAATTTTATTTTTCTTTCTTTGTTTTGCTTAGTGAGAAAGGGGAGTTTCCGTGGGACAAAAGGCAGTATTTAGCATCTACAATATTAAGGCAAGCTTCTATGATTTCAGAGGCGAAGATGATGGGTTTTTATAATGTTTTAAAATTTTAATAAAATAATATAAATTAATTAATTATTTTTTATATTTTTTATCAAATTTATTATTTTATTAATTTTTTATAGTATGATAATTATAATTTTATAAATATTAATATATAAATTATATGAAGTATAGGTTATATTTTTATATTGTTAAAATTTGTAAGTGATTAATTAAATAATTTGTAATTATTATTAAACTATATAACATGTATTATATATTTATGAAGTGTAATAATGTTATAACAATAACCCTAGTTTAGTGGTTAAGACCTACGACACTCATTAATTCATGAATTCGAGCTTTTAACTTGTATTTTTTTTTTAAATTTTAAGTTTTTAAAAAAAAACTTCACTGATTGTAATTTTTGTGCCCCGGGACGTTTTTACTTCGTCTCGTCTTTGGACGCGCCCCGAGCGAGTCTCAGAAATGTCCATGAAAACACTGATTCTAACTAGACCTACACGTGCATGCATGCAGAACTATCCATGAGGGTTTACCTGAATTAATTTTCTAATTTTCCCTAATTTTCCTATGCAAATGATTGGGAAATTTAATTTCTTTGCCAAGTAACAAACATTACTCCTCGCTTATATTTATTTCCTCTAACTATAAAACTTCTTAATTATCAGTATTTTCTGCAGTCACTGCCGGGCTAGAAAAAGATGAGTGGAAGACATTTTCAACATTTTGAGTATCACGTTCTTTTAAAGTATTGATATTCAATTCATTCAGAAAAAAGGAATTAATATTCGATATTATATTACTATAGTTACATGAAAATTTTATGTCTTTTGCAAACAAATTAATTTTACAATGGAAGTATATTCGGTTGGATTGGGTCGAAATAAAGATCAACCTAATCCAAATCATAATACTATTTTTCTGAGCCTAATTCAATTTAATCTATGACAAATTATATCTCAATATTAATCTAATTCATAAATTAGGTTTGATTCGAGTTAGGTTTGAATTGGTTTGTGATATCAAAATTGAACTCAAATAAGTTTGGTTGGATTAGACCAAATTATATATATATTTTTTATTTCAAATGCTAAATATTACAAATAGAATTTTAAATGAATCAACATTAACATTCTCAAATGTTAATATCTCATGGACATTCAAATTTCAAAAGCTTATATTCTATGTAAATTCAAATCACTAGCAAGTAATATCGGTTGTATAATTAAATTCGAACATACAGGTTACGTATTGAGTTAGAATCGAAAAAAATTCAATTTTAATTATAACTTAAATTTAATTTAGTTTGTGATTTTTCAACTTTAAGCAAACTCAAGTCTAACTTGTCCAAAATCTTACTTAGACTTCGATTAAGTCGAGCAAGCTTACCCAAATTACAACCCTATTTTTTTATGGATGGAATTCATGAACCGTATTCATAAGAAAATAGGGTTAAGAAGAACACAAAAAGAAAAAAGAATAAAATGTAATCTTTATTGCCACTAATGGAAAAACAAAAGGGCCTTTTTGAAATACATCATGTGTCTATATGACTGTTCCAAAGTGGAAAAAGAAAATGATTCTTTTGTTTTGCTTTACTTGTTTTTGTTCAAATCATTTATACCTCACCTTTAAGTTCATAAAGTTTCAAATATTCCAATTAATTGAAATTATTGTCCTCTTTTTCATAATTAATAATGTTACAATCAACAACTTTTTTACTTTTAAGTCTTATTCTCGTGGAATTGATTCGGTATAAAAGTTATCATAAAATTAAATTTTTTTATTGATAATTATGAAAACTATAATAATAATAATTAAATAATTTATTTTTTATTCAATTATTACTATAATTTTTTATAATTACCGATAATATATCTTAATTACTTAATAACTCCAAATGAACCGATTCTGTGGGTCAAAATTCTTTTATTTTTCCATAATACTTCCTCAAGCAACTAACTTCCACCCAATATATCCTGGACAGAGCAAACTTTCTAGAAGGAACGACAATAAAACTATAATAATACTACTTATCAAGGAACGTGCAGAAGCTTGTGAATAGAGACATAACTTGTAGAAGAAGAGCGTTGAAATTTAAACAATGTTATCTAATCAGAATAATAATAAAAATAAAAATAAAGGAATCACCTTTCTTTATAATAAAGTAATTGAACTATAATAATTATGGTGATGACATGACACCATCTTAGTTAGATTTGTTTGTTAGAGAATGAAATGGGTTCCTTTTACATGCTATACAGAATTTGTTTGATAGGTGGATTATTTTTTTTATTTAAATAGTATTAAATGCGAGAAAGTATAATAATTGATTTAATTATAAATTTATAATATAAGTTTGTAAACATGACACCATCTTAGTTAGATTTGTTTGTTAGAGAATGAAATGGGTTCCTTTTACATGCTATACAGAATTTGTTTGATAGGTGGATTATTTTTTTTATTTAAATAGTATTAAATGCGAGAAAGTATAATAATTGATTTAATTATAAATTTATAATATAAGTTTGTATTGTTTTATTATTTATAAAAAAAATCATAATATTAGTATAATCTATTTAAAACTAGATAAATAATTGATATATAAATCAGATAAATAATTTATATACTGTAAAAATTAAATCTAAAACATTATAATTTCAGAATCTCAACTTTGACCACTGAATCAATACTTTATCGACCATATATAAGTTATTTATACTATTATTTATTGGTTATCTATCTCCTTTTAGATGGTAATATGATAATATTGTAGGTATTGTGGGTCATGTGACAGTACTATTAGATTATATTATGATAAAAATTATTAGAATATTTTATTTATATAGTATTTATTCAATAAAAAAATTGTGTTAATAGCTGTACAAAATCGATTGTGACCCAATAATCAAAGTAATAATGACCTTTTATTTTGAAAAATTCTTACTTATTTCCTCCATCAATCATAATGTAAGAATCTATTTTATAAAAAAGGCATTCGGAAAACTAATGGCACAAAAAAGATTTATTTCACACATCCAAATTATAAAAAAGAAAAAAATTGTACAAAATCAAAGAAAATCTTATATATCATTCGAATACGGTTGGAATAGCTTTTACCAAACTATTTGACCTCGAACTCGAGCTCTAATAAGCTCACTTGTTATCGAGCTCGAGTTTTTATAAAATTTATCGAAATCAAATTCGAGCTCAATTTTCGAACTCCTATCGAGTCAAACCCGAACAACTTAATATTTAAACTCAATTCGACTCGAGTATACCTCTACACATTGAAAAAATAAATCATAGATACAAAATAATTTCTTATAGGTTTGTATAAAATGCTTAAATTGACACATGTGAGGGAAGGGATTTTACCCAAAAACACCTTAAATTCAAGTTAAAAAATACCATAAAGAATAATTAGACTAGGAGAATTCAAGTTATCAAGAATTGACTGGTCATGAACTCATGACTGGTGACAGCAAAACAAAAGCTAAAGAAAGAACACCATATTTTACACCAAGAGAACACAAAAGCAGAAGAAACAAATTCACTTTCTTTCTTTGACACCAAATTCACAATAGAAATGAGATGATCCCAGCAAAGTTGAAGGAAAAATAAAGCAGGAAACAATTAAATGGTTAGATCACAGAAAATAACTTAATTAGATCATCATCAACACCACCATCATCATACACTGATTAACAAAATCAAGTTAAAGAGTTCTGACAAATTAGATCATTGGAGTAGAGACCTCAATCTGAATCACCACTGTATTTCAACAAAATTATCAAAAACTGAAATCAAAAGAACTAAAAAATGCAGACAAACTTTAAGTAAACAAAGCTAAAACCTAAAATTAGATAATTGTTATTTCACAAAAACATATCAAGTTTTATTACATCTCAATCCAAAAAAAACCAAACAGGGTCTGTATAAAAAAAACAATTAACTAATACCCCACCATCAAACTCCTCACCATGGCGGAATTATTGACCGCATCAGGTATAATTGAAAATTTGAATTATAATTTTTAAAAATTTTATTAGTAATGTTCGTATATAACATTATTAATAAAATTTTCAAAAATTATAAAAAAAATTTCAAATTTATGCAGCCAAGATTTTTTCCAAACCTTAGTCCTTCCCCTCTACAACTCAATAATCAGTATAAAAAAAGAAAAAGAAAAAGAAATTAAGATAATCTAAGAATCAATAAGATTAAGATCACCACTCATTAGACCGTACACAAAAAATACCCAAAAAAAACTCTAACTCGGTGACGATCATCGCTCAGGATTCTGTGTTGTACCCACTAGGAGTAGCAGCTGGGGTTGTAGAGCTAGAGCTAAGCCCACCTCCATTCTCTTTTCTCTTCTTTCCCATCGATACAAACGTGGTAGCCGATTTGAAGAGGTTCTTGAATATCTTGATCTTGATTTGTCCTCTCTGCGGAGGAAGTCTTTGATTTTTATTCTCGGTGTGCTTAGAGGCTGTGAATTCCATTTTTTTTTTTGAAATGGGTATTGAGGATTTCGTAGCTACGGAGAGAAACAGAGGAATATAACAAGAGAAAGAAGAGAAAAAACAGAAGAATTCAGCAAGAGAAAGCGGAGAGAAAACAGAGTACAAGGTTCTTTTAAGAAGAGAAGTTTTAATTTTGAGAGAAATGAGAGATGGGTTGGGGATTTTGAGAGAGCCTGAGAGAGGAGTGCGAGTGAAGAGGAAGATTGGAGTAGCAGGCTTATTTATATTTTTGGTGTGGGAGTCACTCAGTTCCTTAGCGAGCAAGAACGGGGTCCAGATTAAATGAAATAGAGATAGAATCAGTTGGTTTTAGCCTTCTAGGACCGTTAATGTGATTAGTCTCAAGTGAAGGTCAATCTTGTTAACTATTACATGATAACTCTTAAAAACTAGCAAACATGTGAAGCTTATAAATAATTAGCTGAAGAGATAAAATTTATAGTTGATTATTGTATTTGATGAGAAGAAGCGTCAATTGTGTTATCCCCAACATTAGTAGTGGATGTTTTGCATTGCGATTAGAGTTATGTTATGATAATTTTTTTTTTTATAAAAGGTTATTACTCAATCTATGTGTTTGAAAAAATAAATTTAATATAATATATGCAAATTAATTCAATTAATTATTTTTTTTGTTGGATCAAACTCAAATATCAAAAACTTAATTTAACTCGTTTCAATTCTTAATAATCATATGCATTATGCATATGATGACGTGTGCATCATAAGATTTCTATGATTAAATTTATAAATTAGAATGAAAATTAAATAATACTTCTAGAAATAGTATCACTAATTCATTGTACATCCTTTTATTTATTTTTTTAATTTTAGAACCACACACCAATGTGAACTCATATGACTAGCATGTGCCGTATAACATCTTATAACAATTAAAATTGTGAACTTATATTTTAGACGTCACATGGGGACAACGAAACACATCATCAATACGTCAAGGAATATGAAAATGAGACACATCATTGTATAAAGTAACCATTGGCATGTAACGTAACATTTCCAACAACAAAAAATAATTCAAAATTGTCATACATTTCTTTTCTTTTTTTTAATTAAATAGCTGAATTCATATTAAAGCCTTATGAAGCATCACTCAAGAGAAAACAGAGACCCAGGTGGATTGGATTTAAGGATGGACTCGAATCGAGTTTTTATTAAGTTATTTAAATTTGAATTCGGTCAAAGCTCAGCTCAAACTTAAAATTTATGTTCGATTAGCTTATCGAACTGAGTTCGAATACCTTAAGATTCAGTTCGAAAGATTTTTGAATAGTTCGATATGGTATTATTGGACTCAAATCGAGTTAAACTCGAGCCAATATTTATATTGATATCTTTATTTTTATTTATTAAAATTAGAATTTATGTTCTATTTCGAATGAACAATCGAAGACTCAAGCTCGAACTCGAATAAACTCATATGTTATCAAGTTCGAGCCATCGTAAAATTTATCTAACTTGAGTTCGAGTCAAATTTTTAAGCTCGATTTGAACTCAAGCTTATTAATTTAAAGTTGGGCCGAGCTCAAATATCTTAATATTCGGATTCGGCTCGAGTCCGTTCCTAATTAGATCCAACCAATTTGACAAGAATTTTAACGAGTTACTTTTGTAATCTAATCTGCAACTCAATTAGCATAAAAGCACACCACATGAATGAGTGCTGGGACTTAGGGTTCTAGTGAAAAGAGAGGGGGGGGGGGGGGAATAAGTCAACTGAGTTAGATTCCATGCTTTCAATTTAACTAAGTGCAACTTGGACAATTCTTAAGCTTCTTTAGGTTTTAAGGGATTATGTTAAGTCAAATTTAATAAAAGTTTGTTTAATTTTTATACTACAAATTTGTTTTTGTAATTATCCATTAACCTCGTATATGTTTTTGTAATTTACTTTTTAAAAAATAACATACAATACTCGAGTTTTTGTGAGAAAAAGAGATTAGATTCTCGAATGCAATTTTTGCTGCTCGTTATGCATGTACAATACACAAGTTTTATAAATAACATATTTAATTGATCCTTATAGTATGCATGCTTATGATTAAAGATGAGAATGGATACAAGTGATTGTAATTACTCTTTCATCTGTAACCATAATTACAAGTTGAAAATGATCATTTACATTTGTTCACCAATCAGATTGAATGATAACAATTAACGTGAATATGTATCATTACGAGTATAAACCATATTAGTGTTAGTGTAAACGTTTACTATTACGAATATTCATAAAAAAATATTGGATGATCTCCAAATAGTTTTTAAAAATTATTCAAAACATGTTGATATTTTTAACAATCTCAAATCGAAAAAATAAACATCAAATTAATTAATAATAATAATATAACAACTAATTAAAAGTTGATGATTATCAAATTCGTGAAAAAACTTAAAATAGTTGGCATCTTTTAAGAATGACCGAGACAATTTCCTTTCACAAGTTTCATACAGACGCCTCTGAGTCTCTGATGTGTGATATTAGCAGCCTAGTCTTGCCGATTGATGCAGTATGGAAGACTGGATGCAAGCAACGGACTTACTGTCGTGAAACCGACCATGGGGCATTGGATGGGAACATGGAATCCCAACATTCAATGTAGTTTAGATTCCATAGGGAATAGTCTCTCAAGAGATGCATCACATTAGTGAGAACACGTGGACTTTGGTCATTGGTAGTACGGTTGAAGAAGACTCGTTGGGCCCTTTTAACTTAATGGAGTACGCTAATTTAGTCCTTTCCATTTCTGCAAAATTGCGGTGTTTGACCACTTTTTGGGTCTAGCAGTCTAGTCATGGCGATTCTCCGGCCGACTAGAATGAATAGAACTTACAAGGTACGTTACTGTAAAAAGACTGTTCCAAAAATCTATCTAGAAATCCACGTAAATAATAAATATAATAAAAATATTGTTAGGAAATACAATAATTGAAATAAATATGATTTACATAAAAATTAAATAATTAAAAATTTAACATAAAAAGAAAAAGAGGAACACCGAGATTTATAATGGTTTGATAATGAGTCTAAGTCTACTTATTCAATATGCCTTCATTTCGGTCTATTTAGTTTTACTAATCTCAACGATTACACCTGATTTGGATTTTCGGGTATCAAACAACCATTTGCACCTTGTCTTGCTTTACGAGTAGAAAACTTAGATTTAGATTAAATTTTAGTTAAAATGGTTCATCTTTTAGGGTTTACACCATGTTCTTATAAATAAGTGAATCTATTAAACCGTTTAAGCAGCTTTCCAGATTTAAAATATTAAATTTTTTTAAAAATTTTTAAAAATCTTCACTGATTTACAACCAACCAAGTCAATCCCAAAAATATCATCTTTATTTCTCTTTTTCTTTTTCCCTCTTCTTTGACTTTCAAATTATTTCTCATTGATTTGAAGCATTATCTATACTAGAATAAGATTCCCTGTTTTTAACCCAAAAAATAAACGATGATATGAAAACATTTTTTATCCAGTCACTCTATTAGCAATCGCCTTAAAATCCACTAGTAACGTGAAAGAACTCCCCAAGTAACGCATAGAGACGAAAAACAAGATCCAATTACACGCCCACTTGGTGTGATCCTATTAATTTACTTGGGGAATGGTTATACTCCTTGTACCCCAGTGATGTCCTTTTATCATTACTAAAAAAAGTTTAATAAAACAACTCTCACAAGGAGAATGTATTTTGAGTAAAGGTTGGTAGCCAACGACTCATTTTGTCCATCATTTTATTCATCTGCAGACCTAATCAATGAAAATACATTGCAACGTGCTAAGATTTTATAGTTTTCATTTTTGCTCATATTCGAATCTGTCCATTACAATTTTAGTTTTCGCAAATGGGGGCTATGGCCCCCCACAAGCTTTTTAAATTTTAAAAAAAATTTATATATATATATCATAATAATATTTGAGAGACTTTTTTATTTTATTTTTTTTCATAAAAAGCTTTTTTGGGTATAACATAGAAATTATATTTTTCGTATTTCAGGATTTGAGTTGAGAATAATTATGAACTAAGAATGATAAAGTAATTTATATGATTATTTTTTGGTATTTTATTTGATTAAAAAATGAGTTTTATTCTTTGTGAGTAATGAGTTTGGTAAAGTTGATGAGTCTATATAGTTAATTTATACCACGTATATTATAAAAAAATTTAAGTGAAAATGAATTAAAATAATAATAAAATCACGTATGGACTACAAAATGAGTAAAAAAAATTCACCCTCTAAACCCTTAAAAAAAAAAAGGATCTTCAGATCAAATAAAAAAAGTTCGCTTTTTTTATATTCATAAATATAGTAAACAAACTGACCGTGAAAAAAAAATAAATAGTTTTGTATCACCCCTATTGTATTTTTGTCCGATTGAATAGTTTTGATGTTCGATCGTTGAATAATAATTTAAATTTTTTTATTAGTATGAAAAATCCAAGTGGTGCGACGAGCCTTGACTAATTGACCCAACAGATGAAAGTTTCCAGGGAGATGCTCAGTACAGAGCCGACCATTTATGTATAGGATTAGGTTAGCTGGATCTGGGTGTTGACTTTCAAATTTTTTTGAGTGGATTTAAATAAATTAATAATTTTATAAATAATTTTAAAAAATTTAATAATAATATTAATCTAAACATAAAATTTAAAAATTAACATTATTAATTAATTTTATAAAATTATTAATAAAATTTTAGATTAATTTAACTCAATAACTTAAACTCGAAAAAGGACCGTTTACTTATGCCTTATAAGACAGAGAGAAAAACGAAAAAGATAATGGCATATTATTTTTAGTCCTCGCTTAGAATTGTTCTTGATTTTCCTTTTTTTTAGGTTAATTACTTTGTGAATCCCTGAAATTTGATCAAATTACATTTAAATCTTTCATATTTAAGTTTTATCAATCATATCTTTGTAGTAACTATTTGTGGTAATTTAGTCCTTAAACTAAAATTTTGTCCAACTAAATATGTGAAACGATATTAAAAAATGGACAATAGGAAATTTAGTTTTATTAAAAAAAATGTTATTCTTATAAAATAAAAAACATTATGTTTCGCCTTTTCTGTTGGTTCTTTATATTCTCTCTATCTCTTAGGATCTGTTTGATTCAAGGTATTGAATTGAAATTAAGTAGGATTGAAATAATTTAATCTTATTTTAGTTATAATCTTATATTTAGTTGGCAATTGAATTAGGATTAAGTTAACCTTATCCAACTCTTTATCTCACCACATCTGTCCAACCTCTTTTTAAAATAGATTGGATGGAATTAAAAGTTGGGTGAGATTAACTTTTTTGGAATTATTATACCCTCTCCACGTTAATCTTATCCATATAAAACTGAATGAACCTTGTAATATATGAACTTACTATCTTGTAAAATTCAATCCGACCAAGACCAAAACATTGCACAACTAGTTGCAATGCTCGGCTCAATGTCTCTAAGGGTGAGCGGTATGAATTGTTCCACACATACTCGGTCCAATGCCTACAAGGACCACTTCATCCCCAAAACGCTATAAAATGATCCAGGTATATCAATAAAAAATGAATCAGATTCTTAACCTAAAAAATAAACACTGCCATTCTCGCACTTCTAAAACCCCGTATTAACAAGGTCATCGGAGCATCTTCAGAAGTATTCACCTCTGGAGACTCTTTAGCTTACTTTATTTTCTCCACTCAGTTTTTTTTGATAGCCAACCTCCAACTCAACAGTACGTTTTAACAACAATAATATACATGTACAATTGTCATATACAAAAGAGAAATAAAATAAATGATTTTGTATCACCCCTAATGTATTTTTGTCCGGTTGAATAGTTTTGATGTTCGATCGTTGAATAATAATTTTAAAAAATTTGATTACTATGAAAAATCCAAGTGGTGCGACGTGCCTTGACTAATTGACCCAACAGACGAAAGTTTTTACTGAACATATTTGCGGCCTTCCAATCACTTACTCATGAGTCATGATAAGACAGAGTGCATTATTTCCCATGAACAGTAGGACCCTCTAGCCCTAGCCCCTTGTGCCACTGCTTTTTTTTTTTTTTTTTTTAACTTTACCTCGTAATTTTGGTTATTTATTATTATTTTAATTATAATTATTTTGTATATGTTATTTTAAAAATTTAAAAAATATATTTAAAAAAATTTAAACTCTATTTATATATAATTAATTTTTTAATGGTTTAATAATAAATAAAAAATTATTTATTTAAATAATTAAATAATAAACGTAATAAAAATTATTCTATAAAAAAATAATATTATTATTTTTAATAGGAAACGAAAATTGTTGAGGTGTTTCTTTCCAGGAAGATGCTCATACAAAGCCGACCATTTACGTATAGGAGTATGTTAGCGGATCTGGGTGTTGACTTGCAAATTTTTTTGAGTTGGTTTGAGTTTAAACCGGTGGGAATCCATCAGTTAAAAATTTTATTGATAATTTTAAAAAAATTTAATAATAACATTAATATAAATAGAAGATTTAAAAATTAATATAATCAATAAAATGTTTAAGATTATCAATAAAATTTTTAACTGATTTAAAACTAATAATTTAAATCTGAACCAATCAAAAAAACCCGTTTACTTATGTTTTATAAGACACAGAGAGAAAAAAGATAATTGTATATTATTTTTACGGCTTAGAATTATTCTTAGTTTCCCTTTTTAGGTTAATTACGTTGTGAATCCCTAAAATTTGATCAAATTACATTTAAACCTTTCATATTTAAGTTTTATCAATCATATCGTTGTAGTAATTATTTATGGTAATTTAGTCCTTAAACTAAACTTTTGTGCAACTAAATATGTGAAACGATAATAAAAAATGGATAACAGAAAATTTATTTTATTAAAAAAAGTGTTATTTTTATAAAATAAAAAACATTATTTTTCGTCATTTCTGTCGGTTCTCTTTATTCTCTCTATCTCTTAGGATCTGTTTGATTGAAGGTATTGAACTGAAATTAAGTAGGATTGAAATAATTTAATATTATTTTAGTCATAATCTCATATTTAGTTGACAATTGAATTGAGATTAAGTTAACCTTATTAAACTCTCTATCTCACCACATTTGTCCAATTTCTTTCTAAAAGAGATTTGATGGAATTAAAGGTTGGACGAGATTAAATTTTTTGAAGCTATTATACTCTCTCAACGTTAATCTTATCCATATGGAACTTAATGAGTATTGTAATATATGAACTTGCTATCTTGTAAAATTCAATCCGACCAAGATCAAAACATTGCACAACTAGTGGTGATGAGATTTCAAGGTATCTTGAATCAAATTAATTTTTTTGTGTCTTTTTGCAAACATAATTGAATAAAATTTGGGTTTAAAAACTACAATAACAACGCAAATCAATACTATAAGAGTATGATTGTAAAAACTAAAACTTTAGAGATTTAAATTTTACAGATTAACATTTAGGAACCTCTAATGCAATTAAGCCTTTTGATATTTTATATATTTAATGAATCACCGAAAGATACATGCTCTTGAAAAAGCAAACACTATAATGACAAGTCAAAAAGTGGATTAACTATGATGACATCCCAAATTAATCCTTGTATCAGACAAGGTCTAACATAATCCTCCCCACAGACAAACAAAACCTATCAGTCACACCTTTGATCACCCACTTAACAACTTAAAAAAGCTCAAAATCATTTCAATTAATATTTTAATAAAAAATAATTAATTAAATATACGGTTCATACGTGGAAGAACTAGAATTTTAACGAGAACGTTTTATGAAGAGTTACACTTCAATCCTACTACACGACTCTTAATTTTTTATAAAATATTTTTTATTTATTATTTCCAAGTAAATTAGTATAATTACACAAACACAAAATACTGCAAAATAATTAGTTGGAGAATTTTTCATTTATTGTGGGCTTAGAATTCCCACATATATTAGCAAAGTCAATCAAAATTTAGGCACAAACAATCCTGTTAAGCAAACCTCTTATTACTTTCCAAGCTGTTAAAGTCCATCAAATTTCGATTTATCACAGAGAAAACAATTCTGTCAAATTCAAACAAGAAGGACAAACTTAATTAAGGATTCATTTGGATGAAAATTTGGGTTACATTCTTAAGAGTTGGCATAAATCATTAAAAAGACTGAAGCTTTGGCTTTTTCACGGGAGAAATATTTGATTAGACTGCTTTAAAACATTAAATTTAGATTCGTTTGAAACTTTATTGATAATTTTTAAGAGTTTCGTTGATAACATTATTTTTTAAGTTTTATGTTTATGTTAATATTACCAATAAAATTTTTTAAAATTACAAATAAATTTATACCCATCTAACAAAAAAATTTTGCTTTTATTGAGCAGCCAGGAGAGAAAAGGGGAAGGAGGGGGGACCCTATATCCTTTGCAAGATTAAAAGCTACACCTTGTCTCAGTTGTAAAAGGAACGTATATGAACTAGAAAAGTAAAAGTTCCCAAACTCAAATTAAGCAAAAAAATTCATAATCTTTCATCAATTTCACAAACACCCAACAAAATGTAAAGACAAACATAAAATACATTGTCTTTCTATTTAGTTTAATACAAAAGCTGCTTACATGACACAATGAAAAATACATAGGAAAATACACCCCAAATACAATCAACCTCTTCCAAATACATCATATCCTCTCTAAAACATGCAGGAACAACAATGAGAGAGGTTTTTTGTATACAAAACAAGAACTGAGAAAACAACCAAACCATAACTACATAACTAGAAACATACATAGAAGGGTCTTAGCCTGCTTTAACTGACAAATACAACAGTTAAGCAGGTAAATACCCAGTTCATATCACAAATTTATTTATTTGTTTATTTTTTTTACTTTTTGCATAAAAGAAACTAAAAGACACAAATAAAAGCTGTGATCTGATTCTAAAATAACAGATTCACAGCTTATTTATATACCTTTTTTTTTTCTTTTCATTTTTTGGTAGTTGGAGGCTACTTTAGAAAAGTCATAGATACACCTTACTATGGGAGAAGGCTGCAAAATCATGAGACAATATGCAATCTCAGTTCAAGAGAACTGAGATCGGGATCATAGTGTGATGAAAATGATGACAATCACCCTTTTCTGATCAATCTTAGGAGATATCACTGTTTCCATCAGAGTTATAGCCACTTGCTGGTGGGGTAGCAGAGGCAGAGCCTCCTCCATCACCACTTTCACCTCTGTTTCTCACAAGAGCTTCATAGGCCTTTGAGGTCGCGGAGACGACAGTCTTGAAGAAGCTCTCAAAAATCCGAGCTTTTATTTGACCTCTCTTTGGGGGAAAACTTGTCTCCTTCCTCTTCTTCTGGGGAGCAGAAACAGCAGCTGCCATCACAACAGAAATGGATGATCTGCAAGAAAACAGAGAACCAACAGATTTGAAGAAAGCCTCTGTTAAATTTTCAACTTTGATAGAGGAAAATTAATGAAAAAAGTATAATCTAAAAAGTAAATAAAGAAAATAATATAAGATTCATGGAAGAGAGAAAGGGTACATACTTTAAAAATCTTTAAAATATAAGGTACAAGATAAAGATACTAGATGGGTGCTTAGTTTCTGAACAGAGAACAAGCAGATTCTTTGTCTCTTTACAAAAGGAAAGAAATAAATTATTCACACCTTTTTTTCTTAAAAAAAAGGTGGAAGAGGAGAAGAAGAAAAGAGAGGAGGGTGGAGAGGATTGCGGGTTGGAGGATGGCAAATCAGTGTTAAGGTGTGAATTACATGAGGGTTAAAAGGAAGTCGTTTTTATAGAGACTGGTTTGATAAAGGGGCGCCATGCGATGTTTCCTTGTAAATCCTTTAGCAATTGAGTGCCACTTGAGGTTTAAGATGGATGGACCGACCATAAGTTGCCACGGGAGTAAATATAAGAGCTGATATGATGGGTTATGATTGGTCTGACCTTTTTAAACCTATTTAGACAAGACCTATGCAACAATTTCCCTCGTGTATGAATTGTTTGGTTTGGTTTCATTGAAGTGAAGATTAGAACACTAATAAATACTTAATTAACAATTTTCACTCTCTTAATTAGTAAATTCATATTTTTGCAACTTGAAATAGAAAAATATTGACAATGAAAATTGCATACTCAAGAGTAAAGAGGCAAAGATAGCATTTTTGTACATATGGAAAATGTTGCAATGTTTAAATAAGACTATGTAATATCTTGCTCAATTCTTTTCAAATCGAGAAATTTTTGTATATATTAGGAATAAAATATTATTTTTACATAAAATAAAATTTTTATTAATAATTATTAAATAATTTTAACAGTAATACAAATAATGATGATATAAACATTACTAATTAAATTATTTAATAATTATCAATAAAATTTTTATTCAATACAAAATATTGTTTTGATTTTGATTTGGATTGGACCGTTTAAATGTTTTTATGTTTTAAGTTCGATAATAATTACATTTAATCTCAAATTTTAAAAAACAACAATATCATCTATCTATTCAAGAACAAAAAAATGAAAAAAAATGCAATTAACTTTCTATGATTTTAATTAATTAATATTTATTTATTTAAATTTAACTTTATTTATTATATATATAATATTTTTTTAAAAAAATTAAACTCTATTTATGTGTATATGAAAAAATAATTTTTTTTGATATTTAACAATAAAAAAATTATTTATTTAATTAATTAAATAATAAACATGATAGGACAAAAAATAATATTATTATTTTTTATGAGAAAGGAAAATTGTTGCAGTGTTTTTTTCCAAAAAGATTATCAGTACAAAGCCGACCATTTATGTACAGAAGTACGTTAGCTGGATCTGGGTGTTGACTTACAAAATATTTTGGTTGGCTCGGGGAAACCAATGGATTTACACTTATGCATAACTTTATTAGTAATTTTAAATTTTTTTAATAATAGTATTAATATAAATTTGAAATTTAAAAATTATTAATATTAATAAAAAAATTAAAATTATCAATAAAATTTTTAATTAATTTTAATTTAATAATTTAAACTCAAACTAACAAAAAGATTATTGTTTACTTATGACTTATAAGTCACAGAGAAAGAAAAATAATAATGGCATATTATTTTTAGTCATTGCTTAGAATTATTCTTTGTTTCCGTTTTAGGTTAATCACTCTGTAAATCCATAAAACTTAATCAAATTACATTTAAATCTTTAATATTTTAGTTTTATCAATCATATCTTTGTAGTAATGATTTATGGTAACTTAGTCCAAACTAAAGTTTTGTCCAACTAAATATATGAAAAGATAATAAAAAATGGGCAATAGAAAATTTAGTTTTATTAAAAATAGATTTTTATTCATTTTAACTTATTTTTACTCATTTGAATCTTGCTTCAATAATAAAATAGAAGTACTAGCCTTTTTATCTAGTTTGAAATTAATGCATGAATATAATTTTATTTTGACTGTCATAGAATGTGATTCAAAATTACTTGTTGATTTAATTCTTGGTTTATGTACTTGTCTATGGGATTTGGAGTACATAATTCAAGAAATTAAATCATTAATTACCACATACGTAACTATTACCCATATTTTTCGAGAAACCAATATGATTACAGACCCTCTCGCTAAATATGATCCTACTCATAGTAGTAATCATTTTTTTTTAGTTTTAATAAGTTACCTTACTCTAATTTAGTTGCTTTACATTTTGATTCCTCTATCGAAAAACATAATCGATTGTATCTCTTTTTTTTTAAATTAAACTTATAAATCTCCAAACATATTTATGGATGATTCTTATTGTCTCTCGTCTATTTTTCATAACAATAAATCCCTCCCGAAGTTTCCTTTTTCAAAAATAGGACGTGCAATGTGGTCTTCCCATATAAGTCACGCCCACAATCTAACAGTTATTTGACTTTTCTACTATAATTAGTTTCACACTGCACCATTTTATTTTATTTAAGAAATAGTGATATGTTAGCAACAAAAATAATCAATATAGCGATAAGTCCAATAAAAAAATCACATGGCTCGAAAGAAGTGATATTTTCGCTTTCAACTCTGTCCAAACCAGTCGTTACAATTCAATCTTCTCATTATTACAACTCCTGCTTCCTGAATGTTGTCAAATTTATTACCTGCTTTTGGTTAATTAAGACTTATAAGCTCTACCCAAATTTGCAATTGTTGCCCAAGGAAGAAAAGTTTATGTTATTGTTCCTTTTATAAGTGGGTTGGAGGATTTAAAATTTTAAACTATTAATTATTAAAAATAAAACACAATTTCACCACGATTTTAATTTCAAATCTTAATTTTAAGCCATCAAAGATAACGTAAAAACATTATGTTAAAAATATAGATGACTCATTGAGGAACTAAACTATATATGGCGTGCTAGTAACAATTAAAATATCGATTAGTTAGTTATGTGAATATTTCGAAATCTTCAATACTATTGCTGCATAGCTCGGTAATTTGATTTTTATTTTTATTGAATCAATGTTGTGCAAGTATAATAATACAATGATTTTATTATAATAAGCTTACAATATTGCCATATCATATATATAAAGTGAGATAAATAATTAATAAATTGAATAAATAATCGACACATTCATGAAAGTCAATCTCATTAACTATTACATTATCAACTCTTCAAAACAAGTAAACACGTGAAGCTTAAAATTAATTATTATTTGATCCGTCTCAATAAATGAATCTAGTACAATGCATGCAAACTTATTCGTAATATCAATTTATTTTTTATTTTTTTATTACATATACAAAATATTGGTATGCGTGTATATAAAAAGAAAGAATGTTAAAAATATATTTAAGTAATCAATTATACTAAAATCTTAACTATCAAAGTCAATTCAAATAATTTATTATTATTTACATATAAAATTTCAAACTTAAATATTATACATCAATTTATTAAATTAGACTATTTAAATTGAATTCGAATGTAAAGCTCTTTACGCTCGAGAGTCTATTTTGAGCTCTAAATTTTAAGAATATGGATCAAATACACTAGCTCTTCGTTTAAATTTCTCTTAGTGATATGCATATTATTCATAAAGTCTCTATGATTAAATCTATAATTTGAAAGAAAAAGGAAATAATAATCCTAGAAATAGCATCACGATTCACTAATTCGTCATGCACTCCTTTTTCTTTTTGGTCTGGACACATACACATGTTGGAAACACATCATCAATACGTCAAGAGTAAGGACGCGACCCGATTCTGTAATATAAAAAATTATACAAACATACACGAGGTTTGTAGATTACCTTATAGAAACATCGGTCCGTTAATAATTCAGTAAATCAAATGTGAGGATTTTTTTTATCAAATGTCAGTTTACAAGATAAAAAAATTTCAAAACTCTTAAATGCTCCTCAAATTACCTAAGTTAAATATATGCATATTTAGTTAAGTTAAATATGTCAATAATTTAGCATTTTGTGCACAAGTAAGAAAAAAAAAAAGAAATAAGTTTGTAGACCCTTAAGGTGTGTTATGATAAAGAATTTATATAACTTTCATCATTTTATAACGAAGGATTAAAAAATTTAGGGACTTAAACACGAAAATTCTCAATTACATTGTTTGGATACTTTCTTTGAAATTTTTAAAAAAATGTTTTTCTTTTAAATAGATAAAAATAAATTTGAAAAAAAAAATAAGAAAAGTAAAATAATTGATTACCTAATTATTTTTCTAAGCATAACTTGATAAAAAGTAATTGTATTAAATGCCAATATAATTCAATTACAAAAGAAGATCAATTAACTTGCTTAAATCTATTCAAGAAATTTTTTAACTTTGAAGGGATTTAAGCAAGCTAATTTAAGCTTGTTTAAATCCCTTCCAAACACAAGTATAATAATATAATAAGCATACAATATTATCATATCATATGTTTAAAGTGATAGAAATAACTAATAAATTAAATAAATAATCGACACATTGGTGAAAGTCAATCTCATTGACTGTTACATGATAACTCTTAAACACTAACAAACATGTCAAGCCTAAAAATAATTAACCAGAGAGGCAAAATTTATAGTTGATTTTTGTATTTGGCTAGAAGAAGCGTCAGTTGTGCTATCTCCAGCATTAGTAGCGGATGCTTTGCATTGTGGTTTATGTTTGAGTTATGTTATGATCATTTTTTCTTTCAAATTTTTTTTATTACTTGACTCGGAGAAATAAATCTAATATATAGTACACGCAAACTGATCCGTGATGCTATTTTACTTTTGAAAAAAATATATTATAACTATGGTATAATAGTATACAAGCATATAAAAAGTAAAAACTTAACTCGGGAAATCAATTCAAATAATTTATTATTATTTACATATAAAATTTCAAATTTAAATATTATACATAAATTTATTTACGAAGTCTCTATATGATTAAATCTATAATTTATAATGAAAAGAAAATAATAGTTCTAGAAATAAGATTAAGATCACCACTCATTAGCCCGTGCACAAAAAATACCCAAAAAAAAACTCTAACTCGGTGACGATCATCGCTCAGGATTCTGTGTTGTACCCACTAGGAGTAGCAGCTGGGGTTGTAGAGCTAGAGCTAAGCCCCCCTCCATTCTCTTTTCTCTTCTTTCCCATCGATACAAACGTGGTAGCCGATTTGAAGAGGTTCTTGAATATCTTGATCTTGATTTGTCTTCTCTGCGGAGGAAGTCTTTGATTTTTATTCTCGGTGTGCTTAGAGGCTGTGAATTCCATTTTTTTTAAAATGGGTATTGAGGATTTCGGAGCTACGGAGAGAAACGGAGGAATATAACAAGAGAAAGAAGAGAAAAAACAGAAGAATTCAGCAAGAGAAAGCAGAGAGAAAACAGAGTACAAGGTTCTTTTAAGAAGAGAAGTTTTAATTTTGAGAGAAATGAGAGATGGGTTGGGGATTTTGAGAGTGCCTGAGAGAGGAGTGCGAGTGAAGAGGAAGACTGGAGTAGCAGGTTTATTTATATTTTTGGTGTGGGAATCACTCAGTTCCTTGGTGAGCAAGAACGGGGTCCAGATTAAATGAAATCGAGGTAGAATCAGTTGGTTTTAGCCCTCTAGGACCGTTAATGTGATTAGTCTCCAGTGAAAAGGTTACACGGTTGGTGTTTGAGTTATGTTATGATAATTTTTTTTTTTTAAAAAATTATTACTCAATCCATGTGTTTGAAAAAATAAACTTAATATAATACACGAAACTAATCTAATCATTTTTTTTTTGTTGGATCTAACTTAAATATCAAAAACTCACCTTAACTTCTTTCGATTCCTAGTAGTCATATGCATTATGCATACGATGACGTGTGCATCATACAACCTCGATAACAAATTGCTTGTTTTTCTTTCTTGCTTTGATTGGTTGCTGTTTCTTTTCATTACAAGTCACTTTAGACGAGGGTGTTTGGAAGATCACCACCTGGGCATCTCTAAGGTGATTTTTCAACAGTGATATCAGAGTCGGAGGAGCTTTGGAGAGCGGGTATCGGAGCTGGAACAGAAGGTAGCAAAGCAAGACTCCAAGAATCAAAGGCCAACTTCTTGGGTGATTCAAGAACGATGCTGGAATCAAGATCTGATCGTGTTCTTGAGAGTGATTCAAGAACGATATTGAGATCTATCTTTGATCGAGTTCTTGTGATTTAGAAGTTTGGGAAAGCAATTGTGGGTGCTGCATAAATCTGGGATTTTCTCTACAAGATGGCTTCAAATTTCATTGTTGAGAAGTTTGATGAAAATGGAGACTTTGCCCTTTGGAAGCGGAGGATCAAGGCTGTTCTTATGCAACAGAAGGTGAACTTGGCTATTGGAGAAGATGATGCTTTTCCAACAAGTATCACGGAGGACCAACGGATTAAGATGAAGAAGATGACATACAACACCATTTTCTTGCACATGTCAGATAGCGTGACAAGGGAGTGCGGAGACTCGAAAGATCCTACTATCATATGGAAGAAACTAGATGAGTTGTTTCTTACCAAAACTCTCCCTAATAAGATTTATTTTCTTAAAAGAATATTTGCTTTTAAAATAGATCCTAATAAAGAGTTGCAAGATAATCTTGATGTGTTTGACAAGCTAGTTCAAGATTTGAATAGCTATAGCATAACATTCCCGGATGAACAATTGGCTGTTATTTTGTTGAATTCTCTTCCTGATTGTTTTGATAATTTGATTAATGCAATTGAATATGGAAGAGATACTTTAGCCAAGGAGATTGTGATCAATGCCATAAGGGCTCATGATTTCAAAGCCAAGATGAGGGAAGCATCAAGTGGAGAAAGGCTGTTCGTTAGATGAAGGCCAGCAACTATCGGGAGAAATCAAGAGGTAAAGGGCATAGCCATGGGAGACTCATTCCAAACCGAGATTTAGAGGAAAGAGATGCTTCTACTGCAACAATGAGGGACATTTCAGGAAAGATTACAAGAAGAAGATGTGGGATGAGAGAGGAAGAAGTCATACCAACAATGGAGAGGCTTCGGTTGCCAAAGGAAAACAACAAGATGATGTTCTTGTTGAGTGCTCAAATGTGAGCAGGAGGCAAGAAGGCAGCGGGAGATGGATCTTGGATAACGGGTGCACTTATCACATGTGCCCTTACAATGATTGGTTCAAGAATTTCAAGGAAATCAATTATGGAAAGGTTTTCTTGGGGAATGATACTTTTTGCCAAGTGAGAGGGATAAGAGACATCCAGTTGAGGATGTTTGATGGAGTCACAAGGCTGCTGCGGAATGTGAGGTATCTTCCGGATTTGAAGAGGAATTTGATCTTATTAGAGCGGCTGGATTCCAAGGAGCACACATACAAAGCTGAAGGAGGAAAAATCAAGGTAACCAAGAGATCTTTGATAGTGATCAAAGCAGCAATAAAGGATGGACTCTAAGAGATGATCGGAGAGACAGAAATCAAGGATCAAGCAGCAAGCTTGATGGCTGAGATGGATAAGGCAACCTTTTGGCACACTCGATTGGGACATATGAGCGAAAAGGGCCTGCAAGTTCTCAGTAAGAATGGTCTACTTGGTGGTGACAAAGTAGAGAAATTGGATTTCTGCGAGTGTTGTGTTCTTGGGAAGCAACACCGAGTCAGCTTCAACACTGGAGTGCACAAGTCTAAGGGCATTCTTGACTACATTCATTCGGACCTTTGAGGACCAGCAAGAACACCAACACAGGGAGGTAACTTTTACTTTCTGTCTTTAATTGATAATTATTCAAGAAAGGTTTAGGTTTATTTGCTTAAAAATAAATCAGATGCTTTGAATAAATTTGTGGTGTGAAAAAAGTTGTTGGAAACTCAAACAGGTAGGGTAGTTAAGGCTTTACGAACCGATAATGGCTTAGAATTTTGCAATAAGGATTTTGATAAATTCTGTGAATTAAATGACATTCTAAGACATAGCACGGTTGTAAAAACACCTCAGCAAAATGGAGTTGCTGAGAGGATAAATATGACCCTTATGAAAAATGTTAGGTGCATGTTAATAGGATCCGGATTACCAAAATATTTTTTGGGGGAAGCTGTATCTATTGCTGTATACTTGGTAAATAGATCACCCTCTAGAGCTTTAGAGCTCAAGACTTCTATGGAAATGTGGAGTGGGAAAACCCCTAAGTTGAGCAACCTTTGGACTTTTGGGTGTGCTGCGTTTGCACATCAAAAGGATGATAAACTTAACCTAAGGTCTAGAAAATGTGTGTTTCTAGGGTATGGTGATGGGGTTAAAGGGTATAGGTTGTGATCCTTAGAACCAAAATGAATGAAACTCATAATAAGTAGGGATGTTATTTTTAATGAATTGTTATTTCCCTATTTGGAGAAAACTAACCCTGCAGGGGCTAGTGAGCAAACCAGTCCGGAATTTGTGAAGCATCGCATCAAGGAGAATTCAGTTCAGGTAGAGCAAGGAAGGCAAAAGGGTTCGGACCAGGTAGAGCCCATTAATGAAGGCCATGCTTAAGATACTCAAGAGGAGGCTGAACTGGAAGGAGATGATGCAGCAAGTCAGAATGACTATCAGCTCACAAGGTACCGGGAAAAGAAGGTGGTCAGACCACCTTTGAGATATGGGTTTGAGGATGCTAATTTAGTAGCTCCTTATTCAGAATGAGAGATAGTTGAACCAGAAACTTACATGGAATCCATGGAATGTAAGGAGTCGTCAAAGTGGCAGCTAGCTATGGAGGAAGAAACTGATTCTTTGAGGAAGAACAACTCTTGCGAATTGGTGCCCAAACCAGAAAAACAGAGAGTTGTGGATTGTAGATGGATCTACAAGATCAAAAAAAGGAACACTCTAGGGGATGAAGTCCGGTATAAAGCTAGGCTGGTGGCGAAGGGGTTCACACAAAGCGAAGGCATAAATTTCACCGAAATATTCTCACCGGCTGTGAAGTACAAGACGATACGGATAGTATTGGCAATGGTAGTCCAATTCGATTGGGAGATCGAGCAAATAGATGTGAAGACAGCGTTCTTATATGAAGAGCTTGATGAGACCATCTACATGAGGCAACCTGAAGGCTATGAGGAATGAAGGCAGAGAGAGTTGGTGTGCAAATTGAAGAAATCTTTCTATGGCCTGAAGCAATCACCTCGGCAATGGAATAAGAGTTTGATTCCTTTGTAACTAGCTTGGGTTTCATGAGGAGCTACTATGATTCGTGCTTGTACTATAAAGGGCACAAGGTGGAGGAAGTGGTGATCATCCTTATCTATGTCGATAATATGTTGCTGGTTGGGTGCAGCATGGAGAGGATAAAAGAATTGAAGTCTCAACTCAGTGAGGAGTTTGAGATGAAAGATCTAGGCCATGCACAGAGGATCTGGGATGAATATAATCCGAGAAAGGGAGAGAAACAGATTGAAGATTTCTCAGACTTCCTACATAGAGAAGATGATATCTAAGTTCTCTATGGAAGATAGCAAACCAGTGAAGGTTCCTCTTGCTGGTCATTTCAAGTTCTTCAGTAATCAATGTCCGAGATTGGAGGCGGAGAAGAAATAAATGAAAAAATTCCCTTACTCTAGTGCAGTTAGTTCAGTTATGTTCACCATGGTAAGCACTAAACCTGATATTGCTCATGCAATAAGCGTACTCAGTAGTTTTATGAGTAATCCTGGAAAAGAGCATTGGCTTGGGATGAAGTGGTTGTTGAGGTACTTGAAAGGAAGCCCAGAAGTAGGGCTGGTTTATGAGAAGAGGAGTAAGTCCATCTGTCTTGAGGGTTATGCGGATTCGGACTATGGAGCAAACCGGGATAAAAGAAGATCGATTACCTCTTACTTCTTCAGCTTAAACGGATGCTGTGTAAGTTGGAAGGCTCAGTTGCAGCCGGTGGTAGCACTCTCAACAACCGAGACTGATTACATATCAGCTACGAAAGCCATAAAGGAGGCTATGTGGTGCAAATGGTTGTTGAAGGAGTTGAAGGTCCTGAAAGAGCAGGTAGTGGTGTATTCGGATAGCCAAAGTGCGTTGCACTAGTGTAAGAATCCGGTGTTCCATGAGAGGACAAAGCACATGGATATTCGATATCATTTCATTCGGGAAAATGTTACGGAATGATGCATTCACATGGACAAGGTAACCACGGAGGAAAGTCCTGCAGATTTAGGCACCAAAGTTCTACCTCTAAGTAAGTTCAATCATTGCATTGGACTTCTTAGGATTGGAGTCTGTTGAATGATGACTCAAGTTGAGTTTGGATACTGAGTTCTCTGCACAATGGGTTCGAGTTTAAACGTTTGGACAAAGGTAGAGATTGTTGGTATTTTGTCCAAAGTTTAAACATGTAAAATCAGTATCAGGTCCACCAGTGTGTGCCGCGGCATCCAGCAGCTCGGATGTCTTCCTCCTCCAGGCTGCACCGCGACCCAAACTCCCAATGCCGCAGCACCCAGAAAGGCATAAAGTTCCACCACTTGTAAGCCGCGGCCTGCCCGGTTTTGGGCCGCGGCTTTCAGGCACACTGATGCACATTGGTTCAGCCTTTTGAAAGGGCGCGTGAGGCATGTTCAAAACGCACAGGATCACTTAAGATTGATGAAGGGTTATGGATGATCGGTCATCAAGATCTAAAGGTGGATATTAACTCTCAATAGTGGTCAAGAAATTGGTATACTATATAAAGGGTCACCTAGCTTCAATCTTTATAAGTGTGAGGAATAACTTGTTATTGAAAGTGAAATCAATTGTAAGAGTGCAAAGACACAAAACAAGAGAGCCTCGTTGTAAAGACTTGTTGTTTAAAAAGTGAGTAGAATAAAAAGAGGATTAAAGGGCTTGTAAGTGTTAATTCTTATCACTTTCTTGTGCTTCTTCTTCTTTCGTTCTTCAAGAACAAAAGGTTTCTTGGAGAGGAGTTGCTGCAACTTGTAAGAACCATTGATTTAATGCAGTGGGCTCGGAAGAGCTCACGAGGACGTAGACACATTGCCGAACCTCGATAACAAATTGCTTGTTTTTCTTTCTTGTTTTGATTGGTTGTTGTTTCTTTTCATTACAAGTCACTCTAGACTTGGGTGTTTGGAAAATCACCACCTGAGCATCTCCAAGGTGATTTCCCAACATCTTCCTTTTGGTCTACTGAGTACTAATCTCAACGATTACACCTGACTTGGATTATTATAAAAGAATGACTCAAATAGCTTTTTATTATAAAAGAATAGAGTCAAATAGTGAAAAAAACTTTTAAAAAAAGTAAATTATGAGCCCATAAGCCTAATACATCTTTCCTTTCTGCTTTGGCCCCCTGCTTTTATGGGGAAAGGGATGCGCTTCAGTCTTGATTGTTATCATTAAGTAGAAACTTGTCAAGACCCGAAAAATAAAGGGTAAAAACTAGTCAAAAGTGATAACAAGAATAAGCTTGGGACAAACCTGCTCAACTTTTACAATGCAAATGCAAGCCAAGCATGATCCAACCAGGGGGGAATACTGAATAGATAGGTGAACAGTGAAAACCAAGCCGTGAACAATGAAAACTAAGCGGTGATATCCGAGAGATAACATGTAAACAGTGACTGCATCCTGCAAATGACTTGAGTGAAGGTCTTCAGGTACTGAAGCACCAAAGACAGTATCAAAACAGCTTAATTGAGCATCATAGGTTGGGCCCTCACTCATATCAGATAAAAGCAATTCACATACCTCCGCCGCCATCTTTGAATATACCATTCTGCAGCACAGGTTGTATGTTAACCTAATTAATCATATATTAGCCACTAGCATAGATAAAAGGGAAAAATCTCAAAAAACAACCATGAAAGGAGTAATCTGAATGTAGGAGTACTTGGTGGGTTAAAAACAGCACATCCATATGTCAGACGACCAACAAGCACATAAACCCCACAAGGTCCAATCAAATTTTCCCAAGTGAGGACTTTGACATTACGCCTTTCTCATGTGAAAGAGAAAGCAAGTCATCAGAATTCTCAGCACTACATGCTCACCAGAGCTTGTGACTTATCTTGGATATTAACAAGAAAATACCCACAAGTCAACCGTTTATATCGTGATTGCGAATTCCTTCTCCACTCATATCATTATTATGGATTTCTTTTCAATTCTCAATATGTCTGCAATGTGATGGCCCCTCCTCAGCAACACATAGAGTTTCACAATTTTTTCTAAGGAACCTTTTTTAGGCATCTTCAATCAATTTTCGCAGTTAACATGTCTAGAAAAACTACAAATTGTCTTCCCAAACATTCATATATCACTACTTTTGTCTGAAATATATTGATAACAAACAGTCTTGATCAACACACATATATTGCTTTGCAGAAAACATATTTCAATACAAATACAAATTCAGGGTTTTCTATTTGAGAAGGCAAAAGACTACATATGGGACAGGCCGACACCTAGTATTTGCATCCTAGACCTGTTTATTCCCCTCCATCTTTCTCTCTTTTCCCCTCCCCCCTCTCTCCCACCCCACTTTGAGCCCTCTCTCTCTCACACACGCATACACAGACACACACCTGTGCATGCACAGTTGCACACACAGGTTCAAAGTGATCACCGCTCTCTTATTTTTTATTAACTGCAAAGGGGGAGCAAACTATTTAACTATACCAAGGACGCTTTTTGCAATTATAAAAATGTCCAACTTCTGCTGAAACATAAAATTACTACTCTGATAAATTCCCCCCTTTCCTCCAAAACAATCTGTTTTGTTCTACAAGTGTGTTCTAATTCATTTTGGTACTTGTTTATAGACTAGTTAGCTAAACAACAACCTTGTCTTCGCAGTTTCAATTACTTGTACGAATCATTAACTAGAGCAACAAAACAAGAAAAAAGATGAGACTTTACGAATTTAAGCAACAGTGATCATTGACATTTATTAAATTACAAAAAACTTATATCCTGGGAAGCATAACATTCTGTAAGCAACCGATTTCCATACAAGAACTACGAATACACTTGGGTTGCTTACCACACCATACTGTATGGTGATCCATCAAAATACTATAGATGGCAGAAGAACTCGAAAAGGGTGCAAACAAACAGAAGTTTTAAGATATTTCTGCTAAACATATGGAATCAACAGAAAGAAGTAAGTCACACTCGTTATAAGTGTTAACCATCTGATCCCTGAACCGTGTCATTAAAATCATGAGGATTTCAAAGTCCACGAATATAATGCATGTTAAATTTCATGGAAATTAAAGGTTTTGCAAGAGATGGCATTATCAGACCATAAATCTGAAAGAACATTAATACATCTTTCACACAAATCTTAAGTAGCCGTTCCCCACATCTTAATAAACTACGGACATAGACAAGAGCAGCACTGGCTCCATATTAACTCAATATAGGAAGTGTCTTTTTATTAAATAGTCAGTGGCGCTTGATCGGCAGTTGAATTGAATAGCCTTTAGTTTTGACATAAGGCTTGATTTTGCCTCTTATGTAATATAATTCATTCATTGATAAAGCACTAATATGTTCCTAGTCCATTTTTAAGTAGTCATATGATTAAGATGTTAACCTTTGCATGGTCTAGAGCACCAACAATATAGGAAAGTAGATTTGGTCAAAGAATCTAAGATATTTTTTTTTCTTAAGTCAAAGAATCTAGGATTTTAAGGCTTTTGTTCTGTCCAATCTACTAACAGATATCATATTTCAAGTCTTCTTGGATCCCTTACTACCATGAAAAATCACCATTTGGTGCATTAACTTCCATTTTCTTGCTTTTCTTGTAATATGTTATCTATCAATTAGATTTCTCTTTTGAGGCATATTTCCTCCACCAGACAGCAGACTTGAGCTCTTTATGTTTACCACTATCTCAAAATAACAATAATTACTCTCCATGCTTACAAGAAAAAACAAAAATATAGAAAAAAATTCCCAAGGGAATTCCAGAAAATATGAGATATTGTGTGAAAATGTCAATGTTTGCAAAAGCTTAGCCAAGTAGCCATGGGGTTCACATAAATACCTTGCATCAACTGTTAATCTACCACCCCAAACTACCAAAGACTCATTCAAATGACCAAGGAAGTCTCTGCAAACAGTATTTTTGCTGTCAAGAGAATCCTGCAGAAGAGAACAGTCATCAGCTTTTAAAGTTTTAATAAGAAAAGAACGGATATACAGGGAAGCAAATTGATAGCCAAAATCAATTTTGAGGATATTAACAAATTCAAGTCTATGGTTTGAGCTTGCACTCTATTTTGTATTTGGCTAACATACACCATCCCCCAAAGAGAAATGGCATCATCATTTTCCTAGCCTATCCCAAGAGCTGAAAATTAGGTTATGAAGGAATTATATACCAGTTTGCCCATAGTATTGTTATCTTCTTGCAATGAACTTCTTATTAAATAGAAAGATACATAAATCCCAGCACCCAGGTCCCAGTTCTCAATTTCTGACTTGTGATCCTCCATTGAAGTTGCAATCTGCCATATCTCTGAGTGATTGGCTGCATTCATTCAATTAAAGACAGAAAATACATAAATCAACAAACAGTAAGACAATAGCTGAAGCGAATTTAATCCAGAATCGCAAGTTCATTTATTAATTTTACCGGTCAAAGGCAATTTAAATGCAACCAAAATTTCAGCAGGCACTGATGGTTTAAACTTTAGACTGGATACCGGCCACTGATGATGCTTGGGCTAAGCTAAAATTATCAGCCGCCATACTAACAGGCGAATGTTTTGCCAACTACTATAAAAAAAAACAATAACCATCAAGGCAATTAAAGACATGGAAATGACAATTGAGCCTTTGCCGTAGGAATTTACAATTGGACTTTTAGGACAAACTTTGCCATCCTTGCACGGGCATGTACTGCAACCATAATTATCAATGTAAGTTGACATCCACAAGCTTTAAAGCCAAATAAATCTCAAATGAGCTGAATTTTGAACATTCACATCCCCCAAAATAAAATATGGATATCTGGAGAAAAATAAAAATAATGCTGCAGAATTAAGTTAAATCTGTCCAACGAATATCCAGGCAGTTATTATATCCTGAATATTAGTTCAAAACCAAACCTATCTGACTCAGACTGTCGCAGCAGTGCACCTTGGGGTTCCCAAACAGAAGACCATCTCACATACACGGTTGCCCTAATATAGTTTGTGCTTATAAAAATTTAGTCCATAATATAGTTCAACATACTCTCTGAATCTCAACTACCAAAGTATCCACATGATGGAAAACTTATAGTACATGAGTTTTAACAATTAATAATATTCAAAAGAGAGGGAAAATTTTGGTTAATAGATGTTACCTTTGTAAAGAGGAGGTTGTATCCCTCTATCGTCTTCTTTTAGGATGCTACTTCACTAGATATTTGTGAGAGATGGCTCTTTGTGGCGTGAGTCTCAAATAGGCGGTCGTTGGTTCTATTCAAGAAGAGGAATAGGCATGGAGCGATTTGAAAACTTCTATTACTCCTTAACCCCCCTTTCTATTTTTTTGGATAACTTGGAATGAAAAGATAGGCACGCTTTTGATGGTGAGGAAAGATCTTTGGCCTCCATTAAGGAATGGTGAGGAAAGATCTTTGGGTTCTGTGGCATGAAGGAAATAGAAGGGCTTTTTATAGTGTTGAGAGGTTTCTAGAGAACATTAGGGAGGATTGGTTTAACACCCATAGTTTTGGTTTAAAGGAATTTTTGTTGTACATGAAGATTTGATTAGACTTTGTGGAGCTTCTTTCTTGTAATTAGCTTTTGTTTGTTATGTTGCACCCACTTGATGCCTTTATATATATTACTTCTATGCTTATAAAAAAAAAAGGAATGGTTAAATACTTTTGGGTTTTGGTCCAGGGGGAATTATTTTGTAAATGATGAGGATCTCATTGATGGTTTTTTGTAACTGGAATTTGGATGGCACCTCCTTGGTGCCTTGGAAATACAATATTATCTTTACATATAAAAACAAATACCAGGTTCGTATCCTTTTCTTTTTGTGTTCGCTTTTCCTTTTTATTGTAGAGTGTTGTGAAGCATATTTAGAAATAAGCAGTCACATTTGAAGGCTTCAAGCAACTAGTATAAATATCAGAGAATGAGATAATAAAATGCAATAAAGCACACAAGTTTTTCTTAGCATTTGATAAAATGAGACCTTACCTGACAAGAACAATGTATGTGCAACTGAAGTCATGAAAATTGAATGAGCCTTCTGCCAATTTGCACAACCAATGAAGTGTTCAATAGCCTTTGAAAGATCTCCATGGTAATTGAAATAAATTGCCTGCATTTCATGGAAGGAAATGTTTCAACCAGCAGAGACAGATGCTTGATGACAGAGAAGAATTTCATTCAATATCCAAGATACTCTGCACGGGAAGCAACTACAGTTTACCCAGAAAGATAGCCAAGACATATACACATAAACACATACATATTACTTACATGTACGTATAGATAAATCATACGTACAGGTGCGGAGGCCTAACAAGACACTCAGTCCAGATATTTGTCTAATGTGCAGGTCTTCAAATGAGACCAATACGCCTCTTTTTCTCCATTGTGAAGTAGATAAGCAGCTTTGGAATAATTTGTTTGATATTTTTTGTGAGATATGGGTTTGTCCATCCACTGCTGAGGGTCTTATGCATATCAAATTTTGGGGTTTTGGAAGGAGTAAGTGGCAAAAGATTTTATGGCAATGTGCTTGGTTTGCGATTCTTAGGGTGATTTGGTAGGAAAGGAATGAGAGGGTTTTTAGAGATCGTTCCACGATGATGCTTCTGCTTTGGGATAGGGTTGTTTTCCTTTCATCCCTTTGGGCTTCAGCTACAAGACTTTTTAGGGGTATTTCGTAGAGTGATGTGCAGATAGATTGGAGGGCTATTTTGATGAAGTCTCATTTTGTGTTTTATAAGGACTCATCTTCCTCTTCTTTTGTACATTTTTTCTCTCCTAATGAAGATTTTTTTTATAAAAAAAAAGAAGATAAATCATACATATTATATAGATGTAAATACACATAAAAATAGGTGGCTTCATACACTAAACTTTTGGTTTGATGACTATTTTTTGTAAATGAAGAAGAGCTGATAGAGTTCATAAAGTTTACGTCTTGTAAATAATTTTTGTACATGGGTTGCACCCCCTTGGTGCCTTTTTAGTGGATTTTTACTTATAAAAAAATATAAATGCGTACATATTATATAAGTGTATGTAACAGAAAACTCATATTTGATAGTAGTCTCAATAAATGTCCCATCTAAGCCAAGAATATTAAGTAAAAGATTAACGCAATCTAGCTTGGCCATAAAATATAGTCCTGTTATAGCACGGTAGAGAGCAACAAAGAACAGTTTGAGATATGTAAGATCAGAAAGAAGACGAATACAAAAAGAGCTATGCATGAAAGAATAGCATACCAGAGCTTCATGCATCCATGCCAATGGAACACCCAAGTTCTCAATAAATTCACGTTGTGATTCTTCTGAACTCCAATATTCACAGTACTGGAATAAGATATCCCGAATAAGGTTAGCCTGGAGATATGGATAATCATCACAGTGGGCCATGTTAAGGGCCACATATATGGCCCAATGACATTGCCCCTGACTGAGAAGCTGGGAAACAAGTCCCATGTCAAGAACTTGAAGATCATTGGAACTGATAGCACCAGCTGCTTCTAATACAGCACACTGATGCCAAATCATATGATAGTCAAGTGGATCATGCGTTGAAGAGAAGGCACTAAACATGGTCTTCAAAAGGCCAAATTCACTCTTTTCACTGGCATGCAGAAGCATAAGGTAATATGAGAGGTCAAAATGTTCCTCTCTACTCAAATTCACACATCTTCTACTGGTCCTTCATCAACATAAATTGGAACAGGAAATGGAGCCTTTCCATCATCAAGAAGGTGCTGATAAGTTTGGAAAACAACAGGCAATGAAGTATCAGGAGGTAGGTGATACCACATTAATAGTCCTAGGAATCTCTTCCAGTCAATTTGAACATCTCGCAAAGCACCATGGATATTCCCAGCAAGTAACTCATAGACCCTAATTCTATCCTTCTCAATGAAATTGAAGTCCAGGCCATTAATTCTCCAACGATCAAGCTGTTGCTCAAGGTCAGAACGATTCACTGTAGACCCACCAGCCTGGCTTAACAAACAAGCCAATCTCACATCTCCTCTAGAAGTGGCTACTTCCACAGCTGCATCCAGCTGTCGCCCAGTTACAAGTAAGAATAAGTGTTCTAGATAACTGGAATCATTCAAGGAGCTTACATCCTCCTGTACACGGTGGCAAACACTTTCTTGCAACCAACAACTGAACTCTGCTCTTCGAATGAGAGGAAGCGCTTCTGGATCAACTTCTAAAGAACTTTCCTTCACATCCTGCATCATATCTTCCTCATTGTCAGCACCCACAGATTTCAACTGTAAAGTATTTTCCCTGTCAGAAAAAAGAACTTTTATCAGTTCCCACACCATTACTTGGTGCATTAAAACTAAACGAGCAGAGGAAGTTAGTCCAGGAACCTCCAACTGCCTCTCAATAATATCTATATAGTTTCGACAAATCTCTGAAAGCATTAAGCTGTTAGAGACAACTTTTCGAAGCATAAGCCGGAAGGAGCCAACTTCAATTTCTTTTGTTTCATGATTCAATGCCTTGTGGAGATTCAATGGAGCATCGAAAGCAAATTCTACAAGTTCCTTTTTAACTTTGTTATTTTCATCTCTTACCACTTTGTCAATTGCAACCTTCTCTACATTGATTAAAGAAGATAACACCCTCTGGTAGTCATTACTCCCTATTGCTGCACCAGTGTGAACAAGGATTCCATTTGGGCCCCACCCTACACGAAATGACCTACCCACGAACAATGCTGCGTCTACAATGTTGCAAGAATGGCTTCCAGTTACTGGTGTCACATGGTTGAGGTCCAGCTTAAAACCTTCTGCTTTTATCATCTTTGGAGGCATATTCTTATTTTCTTGGGCCATTAGAATGTTTCTAGAGGAGTTCTAATCAAAGTTACTGGGGTTGTACTCAAGTAGAGCTAGTGGGGTCTTCTGTGCAACAGGTGGACTAGATTTATGGCTCACCCTCTGAGTAAAGTTCTGTGAAGGAGATCGTATATATTCTTTACTAAGGGATGATCTCTGATGGAAAGGTATCCCTTTAGAATCTACAATCTCCTCTTCTTCCTCAGCAGCAAACATCAACATTCTCATTTCTTTCATCTTTACTGGGTCAAGTCCAAGATGCACAGGAAGAGAATGAGAAAGCTCTGGCCCAGTAGGATCCACTTGAGGTTCTTCATCAATGTCAGAAATCTCACCACCATTCATTTCTACAGGATCTTGAACCCCTGTAGCATCATCCATTACAATGTCTTCCTCATCATCCTCACTCAGTCCAAATCTACTGAAGTGATGAACCAAGAACTTCCATTCACCATTTGCAGGGTCAAATGAAATGAAGTATGCATCTTGTCTCTCTGTGCTCAGTCTTAATTTGTCAACAATATCATCTGCCTGTCCATTTTCCAGACCGGAATGTCTTACTTGTATAATCAAAGTCACCTCAGCAGCCTTGTTAAGCCCATGACCAACCACAGGCTTAGCACTCTCATCTTCATATACAACTACCTCATGTCGACGAAACTTCACAATTTGATCCAAGTCTAACAGTCTAACATCAGTCTTTCCAAGAAACTTGACACATCCATAACCAATCCGTCCAACTGTGAAATCAGGAACACGACTGCAATAACCAGGTTCCAAGTGTTCCCATGTAGCCAACTCATTTGAGCATGGCTCCATATAATAATCAGGTGAACGCAAGGTCGGTAAGGGATCTTCAATCTCGCTCAAAGACCTGCACGACAAACAATCGATATTTGTGCAGATCCGTCTTTTCTCCTGTGAAATAGAGATCATTACATTTAAGTCCATTCCATTTGTAGTACAAGATGGGACACTGCTTATTGTACTATGAACTTCACCAGAGATCCCTGCAAACGAGAAACACAAAGATGAATTCTCATCATGAATATAAATGGAGGGTAAGCTGTTATGCAACCCAACCTGCAACTGAATAAACAGAACTTCTCTTAACAACTCCTCCCTATATCAGAATTAGGGGGGGGACAAAAGAATAACTGCCATTTTATTCCACCAGCTTAAGCAGGCCATTCTATCAAAATCGTCCTAACTGTACACCTCATTACTATGACCAAATTAAATGGAGACAAAGGACAGCAAAAGCGAGCAAGAGAACACCCTCTAGTCAATTCAATTCCTTCTGCATTAACATTTGCAGTGCGTTTCTTGAGATAATTACGAAAAGTACAGATCCCAAATTTTCTAGAGATTTAATATCTACTGCGACATTTTCATTTCGGATACTTATTTGCACATTGGGGACCCCAAAATTTTAAAAACATCTACTTCCACTGGTAAGTACCAAATATAGGCCTTGACAACAAACATGGGCAGATCTAAGTTATGGTGGGGGTGTGCAATTGCTCCCCTTCAACTTTTCAAAATTTCTTTAGATTACATACTATTTTAAGGGTTTAAAAAAATTATATTATAATTGCTCCCCCTAAAATTTTTAAAAAAATACGAGGGTTAAAGAGAAACCCACTCCACTTATTTTCTAAAACCCCATGTACCTACTCAGTGGCGAAGCCAGCAATTTGCTCTAGCTAGGGCCGAAATACTACTTATATTTTTGTTCAAAATTGCAAGTCATTTTAAAACATTAAATATAAAATACACAATATAAGCCTTCATCACCCATACAACAAGTTAATCAAAGATATTTATGCCTTCATCACCCATGGAGATGGTGGCAAAATAGATGATGAAGTATCATTATTACTCTACATATTCTCCACAATCTACTTCTACAAAAATGAATCTATAGTTTTTGGCTTAATGATTTAACCTAAATATTACAAGCCAAAAAAATTAAAAGTTGCCTACCATTAACACTTAGCCAATTTATCAAGACGGAAAAACAAAGTTACACTTAGCCAAACCAAAGACATTCCACTCCTGAAAGCACCAGATTAAAATGCTCAATCAATCTTATTATTTAATACTACTGCAGGCCTAAAAGATCCATGAGTAAATTAATTGAAAAAATCCTAGTCCATTACAGAAAAGAATGGTGCTTGCTTTGTTTACAACATACAGGGACTAGGGTTTCAACTTTCAATTCCACGTACCATTCCATCAAAAAAAGAAGTTTCACACACCATAAAAGTCAGGTATCCCTCAAGATATCATAGAGGAAATAAAAAAAATAGCAGAATTTCAATTTCAAATCATGAAGAAAAAAAAAAACTTAAAAGCTCAAAGCTCAAAACAGTGTTTCGGTAACCTGGCATCGAAACTGCTAGTGCCTGGTGGAGAGAGTCAAAGCCTCCGCCAGTGCTGCTTGAAGGAAGAGATAAAAAAAGTGAGCCTTGGTGAGGTTCTGAAGGATGGAAAAAAAAAAAAAGAGAAAGGAAGAGAGAAGAGAGAGGACCCAGTTATGACTTACCCCAAGTACAATCCGATGGAAGAGGGAAACAAATGAAGGCAGCGATTGATAGATGAGGGAGATGGCTGAGCTGAGGGTCTGCCGTGACTCGTGAGGCGTTGCGGTTCGAAATTGGGCAGTTGGACTGTAACTGGCTATACCTACTAATTGGCTTTGCTTTTTCAAAAATTTGACGCTGGGTCAGGGTCCAAGTCAGCCATAAAGTAGTTTTGGCCTCAGTGCTTGCTAAGGATACTATTATTATCACCCTCAAATTCTAAGAAACAAATAAATGAATGTTTTGTTTAAAGCATTTCCCTATTTAGCAAAGAAATAATATAGGTTATTGATTATGCAAGTATAATTCTTTATAAGTGATACTAGTAATAGATCATTGGTTTAACTGTAAATTGTTATACATTAATTTTTGTTGAGAATATTCATGTGTAGTAAGATGTCGAACAATAATTTTATTAACAGAAAAAAATGACTTATATATATGAATTGATCCATAACTCGATTTGAATTTTTATAGTAAAGATAGTGTTCATTTATGTATATCAATACCTCTTCTAGAGCAATTTGTACTTGTGAAGTCCAATGTTTTAAAAAACGTTCCTAGGGTTTCGCCCGGGCAAAAAGCTCCGGGACGCGAAAGTTGGGGCGTAACTCTCTTGGGGCATTCACCCCAAACGTCTCGTGCAAATTTTTTTTTTTTTTCGATGCCAAAAATAACATCATTTTGAATAATTAACCCTTCTTACTTTCTTCCCTACAGTTTGAACCCCTTAATTGATACCTGAAATGCCAATAACCTTACCACTAAGCTAATCCTCTTAGTATGATATTATTACACTTCGTAAATATATAATGCATGTTATCTAGTTTAATAATAATTATAAACTATTTAATTAATCACTTACAAATCACGATAAAATAGAAATATAAGTTATACTTCATATAATTTATATATAAATATATATTAATATTTATAAAATTATAATTATCATTCTATAGAGAGTTAGTAACGTATTAAACTTTGATAAAAATTAATTAATTAATTATAAATTAAATTATTTTTATTTTACTATTCTAATTAATTAATTAAAAGTCAAAACGCCCCAAAATATTCAAAAGACTTACCCGGATTTTCAGCATTTTAGGTCAGAATTTTAAATTTTCAACATTTTGATTGGACATCATTACAAATGGAACCACTATGTTGGAGAACCATAGTGTAAAATGTAAATTGATGGATACATATGCAACAAACGATTTAATATCATATTTGATTAAAATTTTCATCAAATTATTTGATATTTGTGTAAAAATATTTTGATAAAGATTCATTCATAGGTCTTAAGTTAGTAGAGTTTATTGATAATTAATTTATTTATATTATTTCAATTTTTTATATTTTTATAATTTAATTAATATTATTTTATTCAAAACGCCTCAATGTTTCAAAAGGCTTACGCCCCAATGCCTCGAGACTTACGCCTCGCTTCATTGAGACAAAACGCCATCGCTTCTTAAAACACTGGTGAAGTCTCAATGAGTCTTAGACAAATCGCAATCATCTCTCTCTTCAATCAATTTGCTCTCATTTACGTTTTTCATGCCGTAGCTCAAATAAATAAACTCATATCTTAAGAGTTGTGATTATTTCAATTATACATTTTATTCGGGTGAGATTACACTGTTAAAAGCTTTATTTCATCGTCAATTTCTCTAATTTTGAATGAAATTCTTCAATATCAATTATTTAATTCATCAGTAATCCCTTTCTTTTTGCTGGTTTTGTGTAGCAACATCTTTACAAAGTCAATCTCTCTTAAGATCTATCAAATTTTGCTTTAAGGTACTATGTTGACTTAGTACTTTTTTAACATCAATGGTGTCAAATTAATATTTCTAATCTCACCCATCAACAATTTTGGGGTCTCATTCTTCATAATTTGTAGGTGTTTAATGCAACAATGAAAGCATGGTCTGCTTTCAATGATTATATTCTCTTTGTTAGATCTTTCAACCTCTATAATTCTCATTTAATTATTTAATTATCTTTCTCTTTCATTATGATATTATACTTTTGTATGGATCAAAATCAAATGAAATTTGTATAAAGGTAGAAATAATTTGGATGTTTATAAAGTTTAAGGGTAATGTGATAAATTTTATGGTTACATTGCACTTACATCGTGATATTAGATGATTTTTTGTCAAGCATCATAACAACGACTATCGTTTGAACTTACTTGTCATGCACAAATGAAAAGCTAAGATTCATTAGAATGATTTTCAAACTAATAAATCTAGTTATATTATGTTAGTTACAGTTATATTATGTTAGTTACCCTTTTTCCCTTTAACAGAGTAAAATAACAACCAAGCTACACTACAATTATCAAACTTCGATTAATAACTTTAATTAGTTTTTTATAGTTTCAATTATAATATTGTCTAAAGTTTAATTTTATTTAAATTACGTTTAATTGTTTAAAATTAAAGTTTAAAATTAAAATTAATATAAAATTATTTTTTTTAATATTAAAATAATTAATTCTAACTCACTTTTAACATTAACGTGGTCAAAGTTTAACAATTTCAAATTAACAAATGTTCAATTTTTTCTTAATATATGAAAAGTGGTTATTAAGGGATAGGAAAAAGGTCCTTTTTCTTAATTTCTAAATGTTTTAAAATTGATTATTGGGATTCTATTAAATAAAATTGAAGGTATGAGAATTTGTAATTGAAACTATTGTATCCATTTGGATTTCGGGACAAATCTTGGGGATCAGCCAAAAAGGACGAAATGGGATGCATTTTGGACGTTAGGGTTCACAATCGGCGGGAAAGGACGAGAGTTAAGAGAGTGTGTTTGAGAGAGAGAGACAGAAATGGCGAACAAGCTCATCAGCGAGATGGGACTCACGAAATCAATCGCGAACATCTTCGCTGCTCGTAACATTACCACTGCCAAGGTAACCTCTACTCCATCAACATGATCATTTGGGTTTTAAACCTTCGATAGAAGTCTGATTGGTGACATGTTTTGATTCCAAATTACTTGCGCACAGTTCCTCACCTAAAACACAACCCATTCGCCGGTTGCGTTTGCGATTCTTTTGGCTCCAATCTGTACATACTAAATCATTGTCTAAAAGGTGCAAGTGGTTGCTCGACCTGAACCAATTGGTACCATTCATTGTAGAATCACCAACTTAATTTCATTTGGGAAAATTTTATGGTTTATAGCATTTTTCTTTCATTCTTTCTTCCTATTTATTTATTTTTTGGGGGGCGGCAAGGGGAGAGGGTATGCCTAACAATCCCTTTTTGGACCCGAATCATTAGTCAAAACTCAATATTTGAACAATGGCATATGCTACAGGATCGTTTGATTTAATTTTGTTGTTTTAAGGCTAATTTTGAAACCTGGTAAAGAAGCGAAAAAGGAAATCAAATTGGCATTTATCCTGTTGTGGTCTTACTTCAGGTTGGTCGTCCTGGTTTTGAGTTGAATTTTAAGATCATTATCATAGGGTAAAGGATGTCATGTTAATGGTAACTTCTCTTTCAGCTGTGTGGAATAGTAACCTTTGATTTATTTATTTTTTGGCTTTCAGGATGCGTTATCATTAACAGAATTTGAGTTGATGGAGTTGTTAGACGTGGGTCTGGCAGAAGTATTGTCTGCAGTTGCACACATCAGTGAGAATGTGTGTCCTTCCTATCAAACTGTAAGCAAATAGCCTTTTTCTCCCCTGTTTTTCCTGAATTTTATTTGTTTCTAAGGAATGTTGGTTTTAGCTGGGTTTCTAGGCACTATTGCTTATGGAGCAACGGTCACAAAACGAGCACTTGGCTGGCCATCTCCCCACACGTCTGAAGGGATTAGATGCGGCTTTATGCGGTGGAATACCATTTGGTGTTTTGACAGAGTTAGTTGGTCCAGCTGGAATTGGTAAAACACAGGTATATATGCTTGCTTTCATTTTGGAATTACTTAGGGAACTTGATGATGATGTGTGCCATTTTCCTCTCAAATTGGGTTGTCTATGTAACCGTTGTTTATATTTGTGCACTCTCACACGCATCAATGCTATATGTGGTGCCGGTGTGTGACTGTGTCTAATTTATCTACTCTCAAGTCATGGAAACACAACTCAGTTTCCAATTGTCTATCTTTTTCCTCTTTGGACGGAGATGGATTGATATCTCAATATGATACTTCATATCTAACAAGCCTTTGTCATACTTACACAACATACAAATATTTTATAGAAATCCTGTTGAAGTTTTTTGTTTGTTGGTAATATATTTCCCTTTCTTTTTTCTGGATACACCTGTTGAGTGCATGTGCAGTTATCACGCTTATGTTGATTAAACTGCAGTTCTGCCTGAAGCTTGCACTATTGGCTTCACTGCCAGTAAGTTATGGAGGGTTAGATGGCCGTGTAATATATATTGATGTGGAATCCAAATTTAGTTCAAGAAGGTATGTAAAGCAATCCCTTATGATATCTCTCTTTGGGTTTATGACATGATTTTCCTAACTATGTTTAGTAAAAATGCACAATTCTAAAGTTTTGAAATGGGCTTTCCTTAGGATGATAGAAATTGGGTTGAAAAGTTTCCCTGAAATATTTCACACAAAAGGAATGGCACAAGAGGTTTGCGGAATGTTTATTAAGATTTTTCCTGTTTCTTTCTATTTCTTACTTAGTAGCATTGCTATAGATTACCAAATAACTGTTTAGTCATTTATATTGTAGATGGCTGGCAGAATCCTTGTATTGCGACCAGCATCACTGTCTGATTTCACTGAAAGGTATGGATGAAAATAAAGCTTTATTTCCTTGGCCTTAGAGTTTTAGAAATGAAGTAAAACCGAATGCTGGTGAGAAATCTGAGGAAGCACCAATAAGTCACAAGGTAAGAAATAGGTCCGGATATATGGTACTTGCAAAAAAATCCAGTTCTTAGCTGTGGTTCAATTGAAGGCTTTAGGAATGCGAGGGGATATCAAATAAGAGATTAACCCCTGACAGTAGAGAAAGGTAGGGAAAAAACTTATTGGCTTATGCTTTGATGAATAAAATTGGAGGAGAACGTTCAAATAGGATCACACGAGTAGTTATGTTTAGGCTTAAGATGTGATTAACAATCTTATCAAAAATTTAATGAACACTAAATGAGATGCCCATGCCCCCAGATGGGCTAGCTGTCTTGATAGATAAAAATTCAAAGGATTAATACGTAAGTTCTTGTGTTGGATCCGTAAGTGTAATGTCTTTTTCTATTTAGTCACATTTTGTTAGGATTGGGGAACCTTGCGCGAGGAGGTCTTGATATAAATGGACGAGCACCATCTTAATCCCAAAGCTTAAGCCAAGATTATGGACCAATCCATGTTTATAAGTCCTCCTCTCTTTATTTTTCTTTCCGATGCGGATTACTTTTTCACATCCCCTCATTCACACGTGAATAATCCCAACATATTTTGCATCAAGAAGGCTGACTTGATATATACTATTTGAATAACCAGTTTACAAATAAACAAAAAAACTTGAAAACTCCGTAGAATACATTAACATGCATTTATAGATTTAGGCACTTGGTATCCCGAAAACTCCAACTTGGAAGTTACTACCATAGTTTATTGGTTTGACAATTAAGTATTATGGATTTAGGGGTGTAATCAGTCGGTTTGGTCTGTTAGGTCGGTTTTGCATATACCAAAATATTTCCTTTACACAAACTGGATAATCAAACCGACCAACTATGATATATTAACCTAAACCGGCACAATCGAATTAGATTGGTCTGTTTTAGTTATCTAAGTTGGTTTTGAGCCTCCAATCAAACAACCCAACAAGTAGCAAAAGTATTGACAAAAATGAGAACAAAAATCAGGGGGTTGCGCACAGTAGCAACGGACTGTAGCAAGATTCATTGACAAAAAGAAAAACAATAAACAAAATTGGAGCTAATATTTGCTATTAGAACCCCAATTCAAATACCCACATTCAATTGCTACTTTTGCTGGTAGGCTTTCACTTGGATTTCATAAATCTAAATTCACAAAACAAAAAGTTATGCATGTATCTTACCGATTGCTAGTATAAGAATCCAAATTTTAAAGTGATTTTCTTCTTGATCATCAAAAGCAAAGCTAAAACGCCTCACATAAGTAACAATAAGATTGATATGGGGATTGTCTCAACAACCCTCACCATCTCCTTGGCGAGTTTGATCCTGACGGCCAAAATAGAGAGCGAGTACAAGATTTTAAAAAATAAACGAAAATAAAATAATGTTAGTAATCAATAGGAGAGAGAGATGAAAGAGAGGAGATTAAGAGTGAAGAAAGGAAGGGAAGAGAATAGAGAAAGTATATCAGATCTTACCATATCTAGAAGCCAAGAAGATCAAGATCTAAGAAGAAGAAGAGACAGAGAGCCAGGGAGTGATTGAGTGAAATTAAGAAGAGGGATGGTGCGGCGGTGTGAGGGTTAGGGTTTTGTTTTCTTGAGAGACTGAGAGTAGAGGGAAATAGAGAGTTGAGGGAGACAGAGGCTGAGTGAAAATATTAAAATATCATAATATTAGGAAAATATGAATTGGTTATTTGGTTGGTTTGTTTCAATATTTTTGAAACAGTTGATCAAACCAAAAACCGATATTTTTAGCCAATCATCCGAACCAAACCGAATTAACAACAAAACTGAACCATTTTAACCTGATTGGATTGGTCGGTAGGTTAATTCAGTTTCCACCAAATTATGCACGGTCTGCTTCAAACTTAATTTATCTGATTTATCACCAGTTTGCGGGAACTGAAGGTTTCACTCCTCCAAAACCAAGTGAAGCTGCTAGTGATTGATAGCATGGCTGCTCTTGCTTCGGGGTAAGTATACTTTTGCGCATTGATAACTTTTATTCTTCCACTTTTTTGTACTTAAAATCATATTATGACTCAAGAATGCAATGTGGCTTCTTTTGCAGATAGCATGTCTGTCCTTCTTTTAGGACAAATATAGATATTTTATATGTAATCTCATTCATAGCTTGCTGAATTTAACAATTCAGAGTTAGTTACAGGGACTGAATCCTTAAAGAAAAGGGACCTAAAATTTCATATCTCAATATAAACAGAATTGCTGGCAAAAAACAAAACAGAATTCCACATGTTTATACTATCCTTTTTAGCTGAATTTTATATAGCAAATAATCTAGCGAACCTCATACATATTCCCCTAATATTTAAACTAGAAAGATAACCTAGTTGTAATATGTAACTTTTGATAGCTTGAATCTGCTCAACTATTTGCATCTGCTCTTGGAAGAGGGAGAAAGAGACAGTGGTTACTCACTCTAGTGCGGAAGCGGCATAAAGGGCTCTCACTGATACTGCATCAGAGATCCTTTGTTGCGATGGTTACTTAACACTATGGGTGTCACAGGAAAAGAGAAGGGAGAGGGAGGGTGAAGATAGCTGTCTATATGCTTTATTCTATCTTGCCACCTGAAGGGTGAAAATACTTCTTTTTTCTCTCCATTTTTGTGACTATACATTCACAGAAAGTTCATAACTGGTAGGTGGTATTCAGCACAGTGATCTCAACAAGTCCCTAATGCAATATGAATGAATAGTTGACGTGCAAACATCTCTATTGCTGTTCTGGAAAAATGGCTATAACAACCTCTCTTCATTGTAAACAAAGCCCTATTATACTTACTTGAGTTTGGCGACATGAGTGCTTCATTGATGTTAATATTATATCTACACACCATTTCTTCCTCATTTATGAAAAAGTTTTCAACTCAAGGAATTGTCATAAAAAAGATTATGCAGCTGGCCTGGTTAGTTGTTTAAGTAGTGTCACTATTCTTTTCAGGGAATATGAGCATGGGGCTCGTAGACAACATTCATTGTCTTGGCATATTTCTTTTCTTAAGTGAGAATCGCATCCTCCTAATTGCTAGCTTTACTCTTTATGCTTGAGATTGTTGTGTTTCCTGTTCAAGTGATATCGATTTTCTAATGTGTCTAGGTCACTTGCCGAAGTTTCACGAATTCCTATTGTAGTGACAAACCAAGTGAGATCTCAAAGCCATGATGAAGTCTTCCAATACTCTTTCCAAGGTATGATGACACAATCAGATTGTGAAAGCTTTCTCTTGATGTATGTTAACACAATATGTTTTATCTTGTGCAGTGCAAAGCAGAGGTGAAATGGTAGAGGATTCCGTGAGATGTGATTCTCATCTTGTTGCTGCATTGGGAATTCAGTGGGCTCATGCTGTAACCATTCGTATAGTACTTGAAGCTAAATCAGGTTGGCATCACACTTGCCATAGATATTTGAGTTTTGGGATGCACTTTTCCTTTACACGTTGGAATGACTCGTGTTTGCCAATGTTTTTTTAATGTTATTTGGCTGGAAATAATACATGAACTTTGTAATTCTGGATTATGTTCATTACAAGGTCAACTGAAAAAATTAAAGTTATTGATTTGAGGGTTCATTTTTTACTTATAAAGGTATGGCGGCTTACCATTTATCAGAGAATTAAGCGAAAGCCATGATATAATTTCTGAAACATGATGCTATTTTACTTGGCAGACCAAACAATGGCAGGACTTCTAAGTTCTCTACTTGGGGAACTTTCCTCATAAACTTCTTTATGGATTACTACCTCTAAAAGAGAGTATGATAATATGTGAAAGGCTGAAAGCCAAAGACAATACCCCTTTTATCATTGAATTTGAATTTGACACTTTTCCTTTTGCCCACAGGTCAGAGGTTTTTGAAGGTGGCAAAATCTCCAATTTCGCCACCTCTTCTCTTTCCTTTTCACATAACGTCAAGTGGGGTTTCATTGCTAAATGATGATGGAATAGAACTAAAAGGGCCAGAGATAAACACAATTCATGGTCAAGGTTTGTCCTTTAGACATGCTTTTGGTAAATCTGCAGAACCACTGTAATTGGACAGCTAAGAGTATCCGTGGCATATTCAATGCTGGAGTACTTCAATTTTATAGCAACAGCTATTTGATGATTTTTTTAAGTTTTTAACTATCTGATCTCCCGCAGAAGAAAATATCTGCGAACTGGTATTGTACTAGTCATTTGCTTGTTAAGATCATGGTAGTCAAAGAATGACCATGCTCCGTAGAAAAGCTTCTAGGAGATTGTGCCCTTAATTTCTGATACATCATATAATTCAGAAATCTCATATTCTAATGACAAACATGCAGGCCACAGTGACATTATTAATTTTCATGGGGAAAGTTTGAATTAATCAATCAGGATGGAAGCTGCTTGGTCAATCTGCAGGCATGTTGCAAAATTTATGCAGTGAAACTGGTGACTCTTGTTTAACTTTCTTTCTATATTTGCCTGTCAAAGAAAGATCTATGAAGATCTGTATTCAAATTTTGTTCTTACTTCTCAAGACATCCTTTTGTAGGTGAGTGAAGTTGAATTGAAACTATCGTTTTTTGCAAACTTAGGGATTCTTTTGTCTCCAATGCTTGCTTGTAATCTTTTCATTCATCTTGGCATGGCCTCCCTTATTTTGTTTCTTTCCCTTCCCTTTTGTTCTTTTTTTGGGGGTGTAAGGGGTTGGGGGGAGGGGTGTTCTACCTCTTCTCTTATGTATAAAAATGGTAAGGGTCCGTATGCTTTTCCAGTACCCAAGATTCTGTATTTCTAAAACTTCTACGTAATATACAAAATCTATTTCTAATTTCAGACCCTTTTTTTTTTGGGGGGGGGGGGGGGGGTTACAATTATATCTCAAATTCTTGATATATCCACAGCTGTTTTAGCTGAACAGTGACTGATGATCAATGACAATGAGCATTTTCTAGCTTTGAGTACTTCTTGAGGAAAGCACTGAGAATTCTTCTTTGCCATTTTTGGCTTTTTTTTCTGTTTTGGCTGATTGAAAATCTAGCTACACTTTTCTATCACATTTTGGCTTCTTTCCCATGGGTCACCTATATCTTTTATAATCTTATCCTGTTATTTCTTAGGGCTAGGTCTGAGAAGCATTTTGCAGAACTGAAACAAATTCCAGTATACATTCAATTCAATTCATAATTATATCAAACATATGAAGTATCTCAATTACACCTTATAGTTATTATAACTTGTTGCAAACAAATGATAAGTGATATTTAGATATACTCACTGTATCTGCTGCTCTGATATTGATATGGTTCTGATAAGCATATTTTACACATTAATGTGACTACCACGCTGTTTTTAGACCTTGACATGTGCATTATACTCTATGAAGCTTAACCACAACAAATCTTTTGCTGAGAGTGTAATGTTTAGAGAAGAATTTCAATGCTTGGGTCTCCAGGAAGAGGTTGAACTCATGATATATAAATATACAGTACAATGAAGTATCCTGAGAGTCTGAAAGTACAGTAGTTGTTTAGGGAAACTTGCAAGCCCAATTGCCTAATAAATCTGATGCGAGGTTCAGAAGGTCTCTGTTCCAGTTTTAATATCACTTTTGGTTCTAGTAATATCACAGCATAGTCTCACAAAATTGAATCTTCTTTGAATTATCTATGACTTCAAATTTCTTTTAGGCATAGATTGAAATTTCCTAAGACGCTGAAGTGTTTGAATTGTAAATTGTGGTTACAACATTGATTTTTTTTTATTAAGATTGCATGATGTATAGCCCCAAAATTGGCCTGGTGGCAAGGGTGGGTGGGGTTTGGGGTAGTTCTTGGGTTTGAGTCTTGTAATTGTATTTCCACAATGTACCCAAAAAAATTGCTTTATATAATCCAGAGGTTGGCATAGTTCATGTAGACTGTTCAGTCTTATTGATCTGGACTAATTGTGGGTGTGGATACACCAATTTTCCTTAGTTGCCTTAGGCATAAATCATACGTAGAGGATAAGTCAAGCTTTTGATAACAAGTGACCTCTAGTCATGGAAACAGGAACTTTAGCTGGTTTGTTGGGAGTTTCTTATGATTGTTGCTACTCATGTTTATCAATGATGACGATGATACTAAAGGGAACATATAACAATGGAAGGTGAGATCAGGAGCAGCCAATCCTCATTTACTTAGAAAAAGGAAAATAAGAAAGCGACTACTTTTTGAATCTTGAGATGAAAGGGTGAAAAACAGATGTAATGGAAAAAAGTTTAAAAAACAAAAGTTGGTATAGTGGAATAATGGGTCACTGGACAAAGACATAGTTAGGTATTAACATCTAGTAAAGTGGATTCCGAACATGAAGTCCCAGCAAGTTGAGGTTCTGGAAGTATATCAAATTGTTTGGCATGAATCAATCTTGGTATTCAGATTGACACTGTGACTGCCTCTACTATGGTGTCTTCAACTTCTTCTTTGATCTTGTCTGCGTATAAGATGAATTATTATGCCTAGTTTTCTTACCAAGTGAACCCTTGTATGTTGATGTTGCTGTAGATCTCATTTTTCAGTCCACCTTTGTTATTATGATTAACATGGGCTATCTTTTGGCTTGTTGGTGATGACTATGATGGTGTCTTTATTGCTGGAGCATGTGAAATGACTAATGAGAGATGTGTTGATATGATAAGTGGATGGTATTGGAATTGTTGAATGGCTGGTGAGAGAGCATTATAAGTTTTAAGCATTATGAAAGAATCATGCTCCACAATAGTGCACATATCGTTATGAATGCCGGTGTAGCATAAGGCGGTTGATTAGTTGTTACTCAGGCTTTTCTCTACATAATCCCCTAGTAATCTGTATAGGTATAAATGTGGTTGTCAACTAAATCAAAGGCTTATATCACTTTGGATATATGGTGTTTTGTTACTTGCAATGCCCTTGCTTACGTGGCATCAGTTTCTTTAAATTTATCCAGTTTGAGTATGATCTTTAATAGAATAGCTTATAATGTACTCTATCAAGATTCGGGACACCTAATTATTGTCCATTTTTATGTAGAAATCGAGGCAATGGATCGTTTAATTAGAAAGGAACATACAGAACTGTGGACTACGTTGCTTGTTCCAAGCTAAATAAGACATAAAGCACTCCAAAACCTTCTGGTATTGGTTTCTTAAAGAAGAGAAAATACTGGGAAAAGAAGCCAAAGATTGTACTGGTTTCTAAGGTTTATTTCCCATTCTTTCTTTAGCTTTTGAATATAATATTGCTTTCTTTGGATGCATTGGATTACTTTTTGTGCTTGTGTAAATTTTATATACATAGATGTTAGTGTTTGTCGTTTGAAACGTGAATCATCCACCATGCCACCAGCCTGACTTTGGTATATTAAACAATGCACAGAGTGATTTTCAGACCTTGTCGGATGCGTCTTTGAACCTGTTTAGCTTTTGAGCACAGATGCAATCAAACCTTAATAAAATAAACTAATCTGTATTATATTTTGATTCAGCTGCTAATGAATTGGCATCCTTTTGTTTATAGACTGTTTTGGCATCTTAATGAAATTTTATACTTTTGTAGTATTTTTTTATAGATGATACTTGCCCCATTTGTGTTTATTATATTGATTATTGACATCGTATCCTGTGGCCATGATCAATGATTTAATATTTTTTATTCATCAATTATAATGTTTCTAAATGAGACTAGTCTAAAAATCAAATTTCACATTAAAGTAGACATGATAATTCCAGTGTTTACCTATTGTTGCTAAGATATAATATTTATTTCTTCAAGTGGACTTGTTCAAGAGAGTAATGAAACAAAGGGGATAGAAGCTAGCACCAATAAAATGGCTAAATATTGGGTATCCGTAGTGGTTTAACAAAATTATATTCAAAAGTGTCTTGCCTTCTGTTTTCCTTAAACATAATATAAAGTTTTACTTCAGAGTACTTGCTTTTATGGACAAGGTCAGTGTCAAGAGCTGTGTCCCAGTAGCGCTTCTTATGTTACATATTTAGCATGATTTATGTGAATAACAACTTTATAAGCTGTCTCAAACATGTTTTCTTCTGTACTGTTTTTTGGGATAATGAGAATTATTTTCATATATACTTTGCTTCATCCTTTTAGGTAATGTCATTTTTCTTTCTTTTAAACAATTAGGGTTGAGGGATTTGAACTTGAATCTCTTCGGGGTCCTGTTACCAATTAGTCATGTATAAGCCACGGGTAGCATCACTTTTGTGCCAACTTGGGTGTCTTGTTGCAAAATAAAGCATCATGCCAAGACACTACACGTTTTGGTGGTAAAATTTATATTTTTATTGGTAAAGTTCGTGTTTTTGTCGATGGAATTAATTTTTTGTTTTGCAACTAAAATACAAATTTTACTATCAAAATTATTTGTTGGTAGCATAGAATGTACATGAAAGATGCGGTGTCTTGTATTATAGCAAAGCACTTAGAATCCACTTCAAAATGATTATTTGTAGGAAGTTTTCAAAATCAAATAATTTATTGACTACTATAAAATAAAATTACTTCTTTTTTTCCTTGATTTTTTTTTTATGAATCTTGAATAATCCATGTGGTTAAAAATTTTCACTCCGTAAAATTTATTGATGATGAGTTCAATTTAAAGTTAATTTTAAATTGGAGTTTATTTTTTAAAATTTGTTAAAAACTTAATCAAATCAAATTATTTATTAATTAATATTTAATTATTATTTAATAAAATTTAATTAATTTTTTGAAAAAATTAAAATTTAAAATAGTTTTAAAAGGTAATCAATCATCACCATAATGTAATGGCTTTTTTCAAGCCCGTGAGCGTTTACAGGAGTTTAAAACGGAATTGAAAGGCTAATATTTTGACCCTCTGAGAAATTCTTACTCGTGTCTTCATTATTTTTACATTCGAGTAAAAGTTGTATTGATAATTATTAGATAATTTTATTATTAATGTTAGTATAATTACTGTTTATATTATCAATAAAATTATTTAATAATTATTGATAAAAGTTTTATTTGATGTAAAAAACCGTTTTCCTCCAGAGTGTAGGTAAGAATATCTTCCTTAACCCTTCGGCAATACAAAGATGTAAAGATAGTTGAGAAGGGACAAGGATAATTACGTAATTCCATAATTAAAAAAAGTAGAGGTAGCATTTTCCATCATTTCTAGCTAAGCCAATAATTGCGATTGAGGAGTGAGAAATTAATAAAATAAGTATGAAATAGAAAGTCTTATTAAACGGTAGAGATTATTATATTTGACAGAGGACTTTCCATGGATGTCAAGCGTCTACGGCTCCCTAGGTGCAAACCTCGTACAGCCTTGCCGACAAGATATTCGCACCATAAAAGAAAACCCTAATTGTACTTTGTTTATTATATAATGGAGTGTTATTTTAAATTTAATAATATTTTCTTATTTTTGGAAAACAACTTATATTTTTATATTCCCAATACCCTCTTGTGTGCTTCACGAAAAATTATTGGATATTATTTATTTTATGTAGTGTTATTGTTTATTTATTAATAATAATACGAGGAATTCAAATTATAACTCCAAGAAACTCAAATGATAATTTCAAAGATCTAAAGTAATACTAACGTATTGTGTTACTATTCGAGTTTTTTGAAATTACCACTTGAACTATTTATATTATCAATTAGTGAATGGTAATGCTGCATAGGGTAAAGAAAATTGAATAATTTCTCATGTTGAACGTTTGATCTGAATCATTGGGTCAGATTAGTGCACAAAAACGTGAAGGAAAAATGATCTTATTTTTCTTTTTTTATTTGAGTCCCGATCCTATAAAACCGGTTTTGTGAGAATTATCACATAACCAAAAAAGTTCATTATTAATTATGAGGAAATTGAATAATAATTGACCAAAAAATTTAAATATAAAATTATTATTCAATTTTTTTGTTATTATTGATAAATTTTTTCGGTTTCGTATCATCACGATTCCTTTTTGGTACACCGTGAAGACCATCTACAATCTCCAATTAGGGCACACTACATCTAGGAGTTTTTTTTTTTTTTTTTTTTGCGTCTTTTGTATTTATCTTTGTAAGTTACTAGTCGAGATTTGAAATTTAAAAAGAATGCCATACATCGGTGATGCATTTTTTTTGTGAAGAGAGTTTGACGGATCCCTATATATTTGTTAAAATAAAAATAAAAAAATATGCGTAAATGGAGAACAAAAGGGCGTTAAGGTTGACATAAAACCTTATCCCAAAGCGACCTGGACCTTACCCTAAAAAAACAATACAATACTATGACCGAAAAGAAAATAAACATTAAGATTTTCATCATATAACCTACTACAATTTTTTAAAAAACCTTCATTGATTCTCTAAACCTAATAAAACTGACGCGGATGAACATATGCAAGAGGATCTGTTACTTAATTATCATTACTTATATTATTATAATAAAAAAAATCGATAAAACTAAACGCATTGAGAGGGAACAACAAAAAATAGATTTCAATTTCCCAATCAATAAAATCGCACCACATCATTTTTTTCAATCCATCTGGGTTATCAGTGAGGTTTCCTCACGTTACCAATGAACTCTGAAATTGTTAGGAATAAAGATTCTGATAAAAAAAAATAATGAAATGTAGTACAAAGTTTATCGATGTAGCCGTATCATCACCAAAAAATATGTACACAAAAGAACATAAAGAAATAGGGATATGTATTACAAAGTGTATGGATGTATCATATGACCACTACATCAGATTAGTGTAAAGTACAGGAAGGTGGGGGCAATCATAGCGCGTGTTTAAACATCCATCTATGGCAAAAATCGAGGTTTAGGTTTCCTTAAAGGTGACCACAAGTAGAGGCAGCTTAAGCCCACTGTTATTGGTGGGTTTAACAGACGCGCGGTTTATTGAAAGTGGTTTTTGTTTACATCAATATCTCATGGTAGTGACAGTAACAACATTGTTTATTGTCAGAAACTTTGATATTCCCAAGGATACAATATTTTATTACAAGTGGAGGAGATCTAATCCTTCTTTGACAACCCTACTCAACCTGAAAAAGCTTCCACAAACTTCACGAGCAAATGAAAAGGATTGATAATATTTTACAAATATAAAAAGGAGAAAAATAATTGATTTTTTTAATAATTATATTAATTTATATTTTCCAAAGATAAAAAAGATTCTCATTACTTCAACCCATATGAGATTACTCATCACTCATTTGAATGTCAGGTTATTTAATAAAAAATAATATATAAAATTGAAAAATTAAATTATAATTATTTAAAAAAAATAAAAAAAAAATTAAATATCAAAATTACTATTCAATTTTTCTGTGATTACTAATTGATTTTTTGGTTCATTGTATTCATTGTATGTTCCGTGATAATTTTTATGAAATTGGGTTCGTGATATCACTACTTTTAATAAATTATATTATATTTGATTTTTCAAAATTTAATATACTTTATATATTTGAAATTGTCCTGATATATTCATTCTCGTCATTATTAAATAAGTAATAATCAATGCATATAAAAAACATACAATCAATGAGTATAATAGACTAATGGATATGCGTCAAATAGATGCAAAATAAAATAAAAATTAAATGCTTTTATGTTATTAATTGGTTTTAAAAAAATTATCAATAAAGTTTTATAAGAAAAAAAAAATAAAAGTTCACATAAGAATGTGTTGTACATGTATCAATGCCTTTAATAAAGTGCTTTTTTTTAAGTGACTTCAAGTTAGTGTGCATGCTTTTCTTGGTAGTCACTTTAAGGCTCTTTTGTTTTGTATTTTGATTCTTTTCTAAAAAGCTTGTATTTTGAAATATAATAACGAGGAATCAACATTTTTTGTCATTTTTTTTATGCAAAAATACTTATCAAATTACATTACAAAATAAAGTTAGACAAAAAAGAACAACAGAGATGTTATGACAATAGTTTCCATAAAATTGAGAAAACAAAGACAAAAAATATGAACATAATACTTTAAATATTTTTTATAACAATAATTCAAATTAAACTTGAAATATTAAGTTTACAAAAAATAATAAGGCATAAATGTGAGGTTAAATTCATGGTACTTATTAAGGTTCCGTTTAGAAGAATTTATGAAATTGTTTATGTTTTATATAAACATAAGTTTAGCCAAACATATTTTAAAAAATTTTATGAAATAGTTTAAATATATAAAAAATAAATTTTTGCTTGAAATTTTGTTTTATTAAATACTAAACAATTATCAGTTTCATTATAATTTTATTATAAAGCGATACAAAAATTATTTTATAAACTATAAATAGTTTCTATGGTTAGACTAAACGGTATTTAAAACTTATTAAATTATGAATCTCACCATAAAAATTAAGGGTAGTATTATTGTCATTCTAAATATTGTTATTGTCATTATTTTATTTGTTTAATTTATCATAATATTTTTAATTGAATTAAATGTTTTTGAGAATGTAATTTAATTAAAAATATTATTATAAGTTTAAATATTAAAATAAAATAGAAAAAATGTCAATAACATCACAGCCGTCGATCAGATAAGTGATCTAGAGCACTGACCAAGAGAGTAGGTAGACGCCTTGACGACAAACCAAAAATAACACGTGGCTAGTGAGGATTGGTTGGACGACAGAATTAAGGAGATGCTTTTTGGTTTGGGTTTAGTTGTGCAACCGGCTATAGCAAGTTGAAACGTCACCATCATGGCTGTGAATGTGAGGAGTAGTTTGTTGAAATTACCAAAATTGGAAAAACAAGTTTACCAAAAGGTTTTAAGGTAGGAGGATCACCTGAAGGGGAAGGTACTAACTATTATCTCTAAGGAAAGCATTATATTCTCTACCCCTCCCTTTCTATTGTGTCTTTACTTTCTCTTTATTTATTCTTGTTCATTTGTATTTTTCTACTGCCACGTGTAATAAAAGAAGTGAAGAAAATAAATAAACAGAAATTGACTTTTGTGCCCTTCTTTTTATTTTATTTAGTTGCATTGTTTTACTTCTTAGTGGATTTTGTTGTTGGAAATGCGCCCTTAGCTAAAATTGGCATATATTTTAGAATATTTGATTTTGTACTCTTACCTAATTTTGGTCAAAATTCCAACAAATGTGGTTGACATCTCACATTTTACAAATTAAGGTTGGCATGGTTAAATAATATCAAAATTTAGTTAGATCATAATAATAATTTATCAAATTTGGTCAAACCTCATTATAACAGTAATTAGGCATGGATATTTGATATATCACTTTTGAGTAACCAACGTTTTAAAGGGAAGTGCTAATTGGTGGGAATTCCAAATTAAGGAAGTGGAAGCTTTGTTAAGTGTACCTAAAATTACTATTCAAATGCCAATGTATTTTGTTTTCAAAAAAAATGATCATAAGAGTATTTTTCATCGATTCGATCTTGAGTTTAAGTGTTTACCCTAATATTCTTTTTATGTCATGAATTTTTTTTATTTTTTTAAAAAAATAAACATAACATGTATGTAAATATCACAAAAACGACAGAAACAAAGAAAAATTCATATAGATGCGATTTTTTTTAATAAAGCATCTTTTGTTTTTTTGGTCAAAATTCTTACTAAATCAAAATTACATTGTTTGTTGACCATTCAAAACCACGTGTTTAATTACTTTGAAAATGCGTCATAATTTAATGAATCAACGATAATAACTATTTTTTTATCAGCAAAACAAGACAAATTATATCATTTGAAATTAGAAAAATAATATACGCCCAAATGTAACTTTACTTAAGGTTAATTAATTAAAACTTTAACTAAAAGATCATCATCAATCATTGGATTTATTTAGCTAACTCTTTTTTACTTGAATGAAGTTGAAAACACTATGAATCTTGGTAAAAGACAAAAAGTAAAAGCGCATTGTCGTAGTCATGGTAGCCAACTAATTGGATACATCAAACTCTTTTAGACATTTTTAAGACTATCTAGATTTGCTGTCTTTAAGAGGAAGGACAAAGTGTCAATCTTCAAGTCTCCACGGTCAAAGTTTTGGACTACTAAAAGATTTTCGATTTTAATGAGAAAAATTAATTTTTTAAATTTATATTGGAAATACTCAATATCCACAGGAACAAAAAATAGAATACGAAAAATCCCATAAAAAATACACAAAACAAAATTAAAACTTAGATTGTACAGGTGTTTTAAAGGACGAAAACGTTGAACGAGGTGTTTTGCTCTAGTGAGGCGAGACGCTAGGGTGTTTCGAAATTAAAATAGTATAATAAATAATAATAACAATAATAATTTAAATAAATTAATTTTCAACCAACTTTATTACTTTTATTAACTATAAAGCATATAAATTATAATCACAATTTTATAAATATTAATATATATTTATATATAAAATTTAAAATTTTATATTATTAAAATTTATAATTATTATTAAAATAAATAATATATAATAAATATTCATGAAGCGTAATGATATTATAATAAAAGCAATTAGTGTAACGGCTAAGATTTATATTTTTACTTATTTAATCATGAGTTTGAATTTTAAACTTGAATTTTTTCTTACTTTTAAAGTTTTTATGAAAATTTCAACAGAACGTATGCTTTAATCACTATAACGTAAAACAATACGCCCCAAATATGAATATAAATTTCAGAGTAAACAATGTATGTCTAAGGTAAAAAAAAAAGTCAAAAACTTTGAGTTTTGAAACATTTTGCATAGATCTTGCCTCTAGACAAAACTAGAACAAAACAAAAAAAACGCATGTGAAAACATTGAATTGTAAATGTAATTTGTTATGTGTAAGGCACTTTATATCTAAAAGGAAGGAAGGGCACTTTTGTAACTCAGCCGAGGGAACTGTAACTAACAAGAGAGAGTATAAAAGAGAGGGAGAAGCGTGACTAACAACCAAAATGGAAGAAATAAAAGAATAAAAAAGCACGTGTAACGTATGTTTGGGATGGGACGACAGGGACACATTGGGAAATTTCAAGTATCTGTGAGGGCATAACCAGAATTAAAAGTATGGTCCAGCTTGATTTGATTGGGATATCAGAAGGCTAAGGTATCTTAGCCTATGAAGGCCACCTGTTGAAACATTATTTGAAGCTTTTAGTTTGCTTTGTAATATTGTGGTCCAGAGACTACCGGATAAAGGTGATCTCGCATTCTCAGATCCAATATTGCAGATGACTATGCGAGTCAGGCTATACCTTTCGAGGAAAGGCAGGAGATGATTGGATGGTCCACTGAACCTTTTTGGTCAATGAAACACTGGAACTTTTCTTGACTTAACACACGTGCGTCACGAGAGGACAGGATGTGCCGATATTTCTCATGCCACGTAGTGGCAGGATATGAGTGGATCGGTCCACCAATGGATAACTTGTTGGTGAATTATGAAAAATGGCATTTAATTCGAGCCCAAAGGAAAAGAAAAATACTTCCTATTCATTGTATTCAAACATAGATATTCTAAATTTTCAATGGTAATTAATAATTATTTTTTAAATTTTTAAGTATTTTTTCAAATGTTTGTTAATTATTATTTGAGTAAATTTCATGGATGATTTCTCGATTTTTGTCATCTATTTAAATTGGTCTTTGATTTTTAATTAAACCAAATATACCTCAATTATTTGAATCAATTTAATGTCATCCTCCAATTGATTTTCTATCTATCTTGGTTGTTATCTATCAAGTCAAAAAATATTTGAACCCACCATAAAATTTAGTATTTAAAAAAAAATCAATACATCACATGTGGTCCTATTGGAGAGAGTTTATGAATAATTTCAGTTTTTTATTAACAAAAACTAGGTCAAACATTTTTAAAAATATTGTTTCTGAAAACAAATCAAAATTTGAAAAACATTTTATAAAACATTGAATTTGTGTCATAACAATTGTTTTTTTTTTACAGGTGAGACTTTTAACTTGTATTTGTTTTTTATTCGTTATCCGTCCGCTAAAATATGAATATGAACATAAAAAATAAAATTGGTTAAAAAACGAACATTTTTAGCCCACATTCATTGACCAGTAACTCGTAAGACCTGACCTGTATCAAGCTCGAATCGCCATTTTTTCACCTAAATAGATTTTTGTTTGCTAATACCCATTTTTAACCCGTTACCCGCTCGTTAAAACGCGAGTGTGAGTATGAAAAATAAAATCCGTTAGAAAACATGTATTTTTAGCCGGTACCTATAAAACTTGACCTGACCCACCCGTTTCTCATCTCTAACTATTTTTTTCAAATACAAAATAATTTTTAAATCCACAATTATTTTACCAAAAGTTGTTTTTTTTTTCTTTTCAAAGGAGTATGTTGGACTCGAGGACTACACAATAAGAGACAATTCTTTTCCATTTTCAATGTAAATAAAATTCGATCATTAATCTCGTGTATTATAATAAGTAATTTTTTAACTAAAACTAATTGGCACGTACCATTTTAACAGTCATAAATCAAAATTAAAGTTAGGTGACGTATGGGAGAGATTAAGTTTTAATCAACCCCCAATGACGCCTTAGACTAACTTTTTAATCACTCTAAAGAATTAACTTTTTAATTACTTGTACCACAACATGCACTCCATATATATTTATTGAGGGCAAGTGTTCATTTTTTTTCTTCCTAATATCCTTTTTTACCACCTATAGACAAATCCAGAAATATGTGTGTACATAAATAGTGTGTACACATACTCTGGTAGTTATAGTTATTGTTACCATATGGTATTATTATGATATACGGCTGTTTCCATCTGCGAGACCACTAGCTGGTGGAGCAAGTGAAAGTCCTTCTGAGTAGCAAAATCAAGAATAAAAATCTCCTGACAATATCAAAAGTGAACTGGTGACCGGCCAAACCCACTCCATAAACACGAGAGAGAAAAATGTTTATATATTCCATCCCCCCTCTTAAAACGGGTCTGAAGTGTTCCCTCACGCGTCCCATCTCTCTTATCTCTCTTTCTCTAAAATGGCATCATGATTTCACTCCGATCATGAACTCCTCGCCGACGAATGCGAAAAGTTCGTTTAGTAGTCTTCCCTTGTTCACTTCAAACGACGTCGTGTTCTAGTACTCTCCAGTCACCGGCAACTTTCTCCGTCGGTTACAGAGGGAGAACAGAGCTCTCCGCCCGTTTCTCTCCGACTCTCTCTATATATATTCTGTTATTCACTCTTCATTTCAAGTCTCTCTCTCTACAGTTTCTATCTCTAAAGCTCTCTAGATATTATTCTCCCTTAAATTGGGAATTCCGAGCTCCGATCACGTGTTTGCTTGTGTTTTGAAGAATACTTATCTGATCGATCTCCACCGTTGGATTTCTTTGGAGCTCCGAGAATAGCTTGATCGATGCTAAAATGCTTTACCTCTCGAGCTGTTTTTGAAGCTAAATAGCTGAGAATTAAGCTTGAAAAAAAACCTGAGTGGAATTTTGTGTTGATTATAAAAGAGATGCTGGATCTTAACCTCATTGCAGACTTGGGCGAGTTAGGCGAGAACGGAGAGTCGTTCGTGGAGAAACTGTCTCAGGGGTCAGGGAACCTGATGGACGAATCGGGGACGTCGAATTCATCGATCGTCAATGCGGACGCGTCCAGCAACGGAGGAGGAGACGACGAGTCGTGTTCCACACGCCCCTTAACGCTCAGTTTCGACATATTGAAGGTTGGTGGTGGAGGAGGAGAAAACGGCACAGAAATGACAAAAGAGTTTTTCTCTGTGACTGGAGGAAGTAAAAGACATGGTGGGGATTTTTGGAACATCGAGGGGCAGAGCTCGAAGTCGAGGAGCTTGATCGATCTTTCGTTTGAGAGTGGGAAGCAAGAAGGTGGGTCTCTTGGTAGTGGTGAGGTGCAGGTGATGCAGCAAGTGAAGAAGAGCAGGAGGGGACCCCGGTCGAGGAGCTCGCAGTATAGAGGGGTCACCTTCTATAGGAGGACTGGGAGATGGGAATCCCATATCTGGTTAGTGGTTGTCTTATTATTTTTATTTGAATTTTTTTTGTCGGTTTAGGTTGTTCAGTCAAATTTAAAAGAATTTAGTACTTAATTTCCATGTGTTTGGTTGTGTGGCTTAATTTATTTTTGTGGTTGAATAACTTGAATTTGTTTGAATGTATTGATGGGTTTGGGTGGGTAGATGAATTTAACTTGGAGGTTTAATGGGTTCTGGCTGTGTTGTTGAGGTCAATTTTGATGAAGTTTTAATGTGTTTGGATATGTAGTTGAATTTAATCTTAATCGGTTTTTTTTTTTATTGTGTTTGTTTGTTTGGTTTAATCTGAGCTTTGGATTTTCCATTAAAATTGGTTTGCTTCCGGATAGAAATTAATCTGTTTGTGTACTTGAATTTGATTTTAAATTGTTTAGTTAATTGTCTTTTCCTTTCTTTTATTCTGGTGCAGGGATTGTGGGAAACAGGTCTATTTGGGTATGGATGTGACCAGTTTAATTAATTGAATTCCAACTTTATTACTATGAGAAATATTTGTAATGTTTTTCCTATTTTTGGTAACACTTATAATTAACTTGGCTGTTGGGTTCATATAGGTGGATTTGACACTGCGCATGCTGCAGCTAGGTAAGTATTATAATATGTTGAAATTCCTTGTGTCATATAGTATTTATTTATTACCGTTTTGGTTTTGATTGAACTGTGTTGAATCTAAGATGATCTCATCTTTCTAAATCTGATTTCTTATGTGCAGAGCCTACGATCGAGCTGCTATTAAGTTCAGGGGTGTTGCTGCTGACATCAATTTCAATCTCAGTGATTATGAGGAAGATCAGAAACAGGTTGGATAATGCAAATCTTACTGATAAAACTAAGTTCGTATGGTGGGTAGAACTGGGTTCTTATCTGATTTTAATAAATGAGCAGATGAAGAATCTGACCAAGGAAGAATTCGTGCACATACTACGTCGCCAGAGCACTGGTTTCTCGAGGGGGAGCTCGAAATACCGAGGGGTTACACTGCACAAATGCGGCAGATGGGAAGCACGAATGGGGCAGTTCCTCGGCAAAAAGTGAGGAACCATCTTATGGAGTTTGAATTTAAGTTTATTATTGTTTTAGGAGTGATAAGTCATATGTACCTGTTGGTGCGAATTGAGAATTGATTTGAAACCAATTCTCAACGGGCTATTTTTGTCTTCTACTCATATGGGAAAAAAATCTAAGATGCCTGTTTCAAAGAAAAAATGATTGGCAATGGTGTTTTCATCGTGGAGATTACGATGCTTGCATGCAGGTATATTTATCTTGGGCTATTCGAGAGCGAAGTAGAAGCTGCAAGGTCGTAATGATCATGAATTACACTACCTGATACTGAATTTATTACCCTGAATTCTCAACCTCAATAGGGTCCCATCCAACAAATCTCTACCTTTTGATTTTCTGGAAATCAGGGCTTATGACAAGGCGGCTATCAAATGCAATGGAAGGGAAGCGGTCACCAACTTTGAGCCGAGTACATATGAAGGGGAGATGATCTCTGAAGCCAGTAATGAAGGTATTACCATATGTTGGTGGTAGTAGTAACTGATTTTTCTTCGCTGTCTTTATCTTCTGGTAAATTTAAAGAAATTCATGTTGTTAAGGTGGTGTTTGAATGATTCTTGATTTTTCTTCACTGTCTTTATCTTCTGGTAAATTTAAAGAAATTCATGTTGTTAAGGTGGTGTTTGAATGATTCTTCATGCAGGCAGTGATCACAATCTTGATCTGAACTTGGGCATATCTCCACCTTTTGGCAATGGCCCCAAGCAAAGTGAGGGGTGTCTCCAATTCCACTTTGGCCCTTATGATGTGCCAAGCGGAAGCAGCTCAAGGGTAAATTGAACAAAAATTTCAAAATTATTGGAATTGGGAGATGGAGCATGTTGGCATTATATGTTTAATTTTTGTTAGCTATCAAAAATAGATCATGTTCAATACTTACTGTTTCATGCTGGATAATGAAGCATGCCATCTTATCAACAGTTTATATTCTCTCTGCTTTGATGCACAGTTGGAAAATCCCATTTCACTGGCAGTGGGCGATTCACCTTTCAAAGGGCTAGTGGGGACTTCAGATCAGCCTATTTTCTGGAATGGTGTATATCCTAATTTCTTTCTTAGCGAGGTAAACTTGAATTTCATTTCTTTTTTTCTAAGCCTTTTCAACTTACGAAAAGTTTGTTTATATTTTCCCCTATTGTTTTGACTTTGCACAAGATTGTCACTTTATTTTCTTAGAATTGTTATTATTATGACCAATGACTGAAATTATTCTTCCCAAATCAACTCAATTTAGCAATTGGTGGTTTCACAATTTCAGCCTCAATTTTCTGGCTTAAGGGAACTGGATTATCGTAAATAGATAGAGAAACTTGGGATAACAAGTTTTCTTGTTCTTTTTTTCCTCTAAATTTACATGAGATTGTTGACAAGAATTTGTGGTTGATTGTTATAATGTTTGTGATGGAAATGGTTGTATTTCCATGAAATCAATCCTTTAATATTAATTGAACTTATTAAGAGGCCAAATTCTAAAGGTTATTATTATGGACAATGATGGGGTAATGGCTAATTTTGTAGTGGCGTTAAATACTGTAGTTAACAAATATAGCATCAACATGGAATGGTTAATTTCGGTCGAAGGATTGCCTAATATTTTATGCACTGAAGAGTGAAGGTGATGTATGATTCAATGTACTATATATGTCATGAAACATTCTTTAGAAGAAGAAGATTAATACTATTTGTTTAAGTGGTTTAAACAAGAATGATCCTTTGCTGAGAAAATCATTTTGCACCCTTCATAACTGAAGTTTGAATTGTTTGGCAGGAAAGAGCAATGGAGAAGAGAATTGAGTTAGTTTCTCCTCAAGGTCTCCCCAACTGGGCATGGCAAATGCATGGTCAGGTCAACGGTACCCCAATGCCACTGTTCTCTACTGCAGCATCATCAGGATTCTCATTTTTGACTACCCCTCTCTCCGCTGCCATTCTTCCACCAAAACCTCTCAACCAAACTCCCCACAATCTCAGTTTTACTTCATTCAATGCCAGTGTCAGTGCCAGTGCAACCAACAACTCTCTGTATTATCATCAGATGAAGCCATCCGAGGCACAGAGCACCACCATAGCCTACCTTACCCCACAAAACGGAGGTGAATAGGCAACAATAACAGCAATATTGTTCGAAATTCATTGTTTGATTCCAATATTGATTGATACACGTTACATCAAGGACTTGGTTTCTGATTTGTTTGATAAAACCTTTATTATACTATGTTGCATATATCATTGTCAAGAAAATGCTAATCCCATTTGCGGTTTTTCTCCAGCAATATTATGGCTGGCTGTTGGAACTTTCCTTCCTTTGTTATATGTGATTTGCGTTTGTGGTAGAAAATTCTATTTGCTACTCTTATCTGCAGTTCATCTGTAAGAAAGGGTATTCAGTTTTGATATTATGATTCCTTTGGGGCAGAACTTCAAATAGAACTGAAGTCCAATTAGGGGGTGATAAATTATGAGTATCATTTTTTAAGAGAATTTTCTAAACCGCAAACAAACGCTAACTCTGTGCCACGTTTATTCGTGTTCGGAGATATACCCTGGCAGCATTGTAGTTGATGCATTAGTTTGTAATTTGGCTATTTCATTTTGATAAAATTGATTCTCTTAGTTCCAAAAAGAAAGGGGAAAAAAATTCTTACAGGCTGACAGCATTATATGTTTTGATATTTGTACCATTTATTGCTTAAAAGGTCTTCTCCCGAGTCTCCCCCCAATCAATAAATTGCGGTAGTAAATTATAACACAAGAAAACTCATTACCGAAACAAGAATATTTAGTGCTGAAAGCAAGTTTTGACATTTTTATAGAAATTTTATTAATATTTTTTTTAAAAATTCATTAGCAACTAGAAAAATTATTGATAACACGAATGAACTAAACAAAAAAAAAAATGAACACTTCCTCATTTGTTTGTATTTTAAAATGTAAAACTTGGTGTATCCACCCAATATATCTTTTATCTCCATCCATGCTAAAATACTGCCCATAAAAAAAGTATGAAAATTGTAAAAAGTACAGTCAATGCATAAGACATTTTACCGATACAAGTACAATGTACTTTGTAACATAACAATCAAGTGGGAGAGGAATCAATCTGCGAAAGGGAGGCTGTTTTCAGTTGCTTTTGAATGACAACAATCTTCAGATAATATTTGCTGGTATAGTGGTGTGGATATAGCAATTACACCCTTGGAAATAGAGGTACCTAAAAATTTCCTGCACCTTCAAAACCTGAAAGATTCAATAATAATAATAATAATTATTATTCTTTTTTAGACACTGTAACAGTAAATCTCTCACTGTCCTTATATTTAAAGGACAAAGATACCATGCCAACAAAATCAAAGTATTGGAGAGGGTGCTTAGTGTCCTGATGCACATGCTGGGATTTGAATTGAAATTTTAAAGTAAACGAAAAAAAAATCCACCCTCCTTCTGCTTAACCTGTCCTGATGCACACGCTAAATTCGGGATTTGAGTTGAAATTTTCCCCTTTTGCAAATTGCAACATTGATCTTTTGATTTTTAGCTGAGATTCACTACAACGACAAAAAAGGAGCGACAGACTTAATAATTCCTTGCCCTCTTCAACAGATAACGCAACGAAAACACCCCAAGAGCAAATGTCTGCCAAAACCATCCCCTTGCATTCGCAGGATCTATCCTTTTTGCCAGGTACCACGCATATATCCCTTCACCAATATGTGCTGCCGCAGCTAGAAGAAATACTAGTCTCACCATCAGCATTGATCGAAAGAAGAACAGACTGATGGCTCTGAGAAGTGGCACAGGTCCTATGTCCGGTAAGCAAGCAACAGAAAATAGTGAAGTCATTCCAATCACACAAAATAACCACGCATATATGTTAGGCCCATCCAAGGATTTCCGTTTCCTCTCCTGCCAGTATAAGATAGTTGCAGCCATACCTTCACGAGGAGTCACCATTGGAACATAGCCAAGCTCCTCCTTAGCTTTAAGGAAAGAGAAGTAATGGGTAACACCAATCTGCCAACAAACAATGGATTCAGCATATATTATGTAGTGCTTTTCACACAAAATAAATCAACATACTGCCCATATTCATCACATTAGGATTTGGGAAACAAACCTTGTACACTTCAGCAGGAAGGAGAAGGGGCTGCGGAAGCCACCATCGATTCAACCATAGATATAAGACAGTATAGACAGCCCGGAAAATCTTCCCAAGAAAAAGTGCATCAGGTACTGCTAGTGAAGACTTCGGCAAGTCATAATCCAAACTTTTAAGCAAAGGTCTAAGGAATTCAAAGCTGTTGACCGGAGAACCTGCGAAAGAAGTAGGTAAATTTCTCCTCCAAAAATTTAAGCAGCATGTTGCGAAATTGGAGAGTAGCCAGTTCAGTTTGGTTATTAGAAACAGCCTTTAAAATAAGGCATTCCACCATCAACATTTCAACTTTATAAATTGCAGAATACAAAAAATAATTATTTACGAAGTATTACCATCAGACACAAAGTATGGCTGACCAGCAGCTACTGGAGCCCCTTTTTTTCCTGGAATGTCATCTAGAAGTCCCATGCTTGCTAATATGAGTGCAAGGACAAGGTTATCCACATAAATCCAATCCGTTTTCACGCTTGCTTCACCCACTTTGAAAGGCAACAAACCTAACTTTGCTAGGTTCACTATCCTTGGAAGATGCCTCTCTTCACCTGGCCCATAGATAGCAGCTGGACGAACTGCACAGGTATAAAGACGTTTGCCATCATTCTTCCTGTACATAGTAGAAGCAACTACACATCTCAGTTTTAACTGCACCAACTATAAATCATAGATGAATGTTCCTTTCACTAGATAAAATCAGTTTGCAAAATTCTTACTGTCCAGACTTGATATTTCGCGAAACAAGCAAATGAAGATAAGCAGTTTTGCATCAAATAAATAATTGATTACCTAAATGGACGACCATTGCTCTTCAGAACCAACTGTTCTGCAATTGATTTACTACGAGCATATGGATCGACATGGTCATCAATAGGGAAATAAGGCAAGGCTTCGTTGCCACTGCTAATCTCCTTTCCCCCAAAAATAACATTGTATGTGCTCACATAGACAAGCCTTGTGATCCCAAACTCGAAGCAAGCCTCCAATATATGGCAGGTTCCATTAATGTTGACATCATCAACACGACCAACTTGGAGCATTTCTTTCCCTGACATCCCGTAAGAAGCAAGATGAAACACGCAATCCGCACCTCGCACAGCTCTCTCAACATCATCTTTCTGGACAAGATCCCCTGTTCAGCCAAGTGAGTGGAAAGATGCATAAAACTAGTAATCCTAATAAAGGTGAAAAATACTCAAGCCATAATATGCAATCCTAATCTAATTTAATTACACTTCGTTTAGAACAAATGAATTCTATAGTTTTTATGGAATTCATTTCGAATTCTATAGTTGTCATGTTTGGAACAAAAAAAAAAGTTTGTAATTCATTTCAAAATGAATTCACTACGGAATTGAGTTGGATTGTCGCAAATTCTATCAAAACTGATAGAATTTACAAATGAATTCTACTAAATGACGAGTAAAAAGCTTAAGTTGACCAAAATACTCTCTTTTTCCCTCTTCTTTCTCCCACCATCTCTATCCCTCCCCCCTTCCTTCTCTCTCTCCTCTTTTGAATTTTTCATTTATTTAAAATAAGAAAGCCAAACATAAAAAACATTTAAATTCATTTTTAAATGAATTCCATTTTCAATTCATTTGAAAATGAAATGAGTTACATTTTCATTTAGTTCCAAACAACTCTTATCATTATTTTGGAATATGTATGAAACACAAAAAAAAGCTTTATTTCCATATTCTACTAAACTGTGAAAATAAGAATTGTATTGCAGGCTTTCTTTAGTAAACTGATTTTGTAAATCCAAACCCAAATAACACACTCAATTCAGGATCCAATTGCACTGTATGCTTTTTTTTTTCTTTCTTCTCGTTAATGCAAAATAACCAAATAATCTTAGACAGGGATTTGAGATACTGAACTTCTTGTAAAGATAAAAAAGGGAGAAATTAACAATGACACTCTCTACGAAGGAAAGTGATCAAAACGGCACACTGAATTCAGGATCCAATTGTTGAGATAAAGAAAAGTACTAACTACCCAAGAGAACAAAAAGCAAATGAAGTATAGTTATTAGTGGAAGGATAATAGGTGTCGGGGAATCGAATTGAATCGAACCTTGGATGCAGTGAACTCCATGGTTGTTGAGAAGATGGGACCAAGGAGAGGTGTCGCGGAGGTCAAAGGAGCGGACCTGGCGAGCACCACGACGGACCAGCTCCAAGCATAGGGCGGAGCCCACGAAGCCCAGCCCACCCGTCACAACGAAGGTCTTCCCCTCTATTCCTTCATTTTCGCTCAAGTGCATTTTTTATTTATTTATTACAATCACAATTTTACTCTCCCACTACTTCCTCCACAGAGATCTCCCTGCTCTGTTAGAGAGGAAAAGTCAGATGTTTGTGTCAACGTTTGGCGTAGAAGATATTTATCGTCGGTTTACGATAAAATAATATTGAAGTTAAAAAGTTATTTAGAATTCATTTTTTTAAAATAAATATTTTTTAATTTAATTTTAAAAGTAATATTAAAATATTTGAAAAATAAAATAATAATTTTTTAACTTTTCAAATAATATAGTATTTATTTTTCAAATATGAATACCTAACTTGTTGAAAAAATAAAAATAAAAATAAAAAAATATTTTTCTCAACTAAACAGGTTTAAATTAAAACTTGTTAAAACAACAGTAAAAATGATTTTTTAAAAAAAATTCAAATTTTTATGAACATAAATTAATTTATAAAGTATTCATAAATCATTTTTTACAAAAGTGTTTGAATAAATTTTTATTTATAATAAACAGAAATAAAAAAATAAATTATTTCTTACAATACTATATATAAGTCAACCGAGCTAACAGGCACCGTTGGATGATACATGAATAATTAAATCGTCTGTACAGCATTTTTTTGGGACTTCAGACTCATGCCATCCCCATTAAGTAAAAGGTGAATCACATGGAAGTGTAATTCAACAATGTTTAATTTACAAACTCTTGAGTGAGCCTCTGATCGAATGAGAAGGGATTATCATTAGTTCATGTTTAGATTGTTCACACTGCAGCCTTGGGTAGGGGTGGTAATTTGGGTTGATGGGTTGTGTTCGTATCGTGTCGAAATTGAAGATAACACTAAATGGGTCGGCACGAACACGACACAACTATTAATCGTGTCAAGAAAACCCAATACGAACACAACACGATTATTTCGTGCCTTAATCGTGTCGACACGATTACGACACGAACCCGATTATATTCAACACTAACACACTTTATTTCGTATCATATCGAACTCACGTGTCGTGTCCAAAATTATCACTTTTAGGTGGGATAAGACACTGAAGCATTGTGTCATCTGACATTAGGAAGCAGTTCATGATTCAGCCCATCCAGATCATACGGAATTTTAATGAGAAAATCAATACAAAAAAAAAATATAAGATAAGTAAATATCCGTTCATGACAATAGATTTTATAATGAGTTGATTTCCTGATAATGTTTTAATTAGTTGAATGTAATTATTTAGGCTCTACCTCCCAAATCTAGTCAACTTATACAGAGATACTAGAAACATGGCAAAGCTGCAGCAAAACTTAAATGAGCCTCCAATTTCACCGTGTATCATCATTTAACATGTAGGAATACTTATCTTTGTAAAAGGAAAAGGAAAAAGAGAACTGAAAACCAAAAAAATAGAAAAGAAATGAAATGTGAAAACACAAAGACAACCTTGGTATTTAACCCCACAGAAGGGGAAAAACAAAAGAAGAAAAATTAACTACTCCTAGACGTATTTCTCACTCTTTTTTTTTAGGGGGGAAGTGTCCTAAAAGAAGTTGAAATTGTTGAATCTTAAGCTTCCATAACTTGCACTGGCATAAGCACTGAGGAGTTCATTTTGGGCAGACCAGAAATCAGCTTTTAAACCACCTCTCCTTACTGCTTTTAGGATTTTGTTGCGGTGTGCGTATCCTGTTACCACTACCTTCTGACTATTAGCATCCACTTCTACTTTCTCGATTCCTGTCATTTTTTTTTTAATTTACATCAAAACAGAACACATTAGCCAATTAATGTAATTTTCTAAATCAAAACAATATATAATTTGTTATTGACGACTGAGCAAGCATCAAATCTTTATGCATTTGGGTTTTCATGATTCATGGCATGGTTCTGAAGAATTCTAACTTACAAAACAACTCTTTTATCTATAAAAGATTCGTTGGCATGGAAATTCGAATTGGAAGCAGTTAAGTATTAACAATTTGAGACAATAACCAACGAGTCGAAGGCCGCTGATCAGAAGCAATAAAACCTTAATTACCTTTTAGTTTTGAGAGGGATTTCCTGAGTCTTTTCTCATGTATGCCAACCATCTCCACCTTCAACTCAACAGTCTGCAAATGCAAAATGACAGTAAATGCATATGCAAAAATTTATGATGTGGGGGGGAGAAGTGTACAATGTAGTAGTGTAATATATTTAATTAAGGAACTAAAATATGTTACCTCCATGAAGGAATGATGATTGGACAGGGAAGGGACAATGATTCAGAAGGAATGATGGGTTTGATAGTGAATGGATATTGAACAGATGGGGAATGTCAGGTTTATATATATAGCAAAAGGGGCATGTAAAAAAGATGGAACAAATAGTAAAGTTGGTCTTGGGTCTGCTACTGCTATAACTAGGCGAAATCCTCTGCTTTGCTTTTTTTTGCATCGAGGGAAGAGGGAGAGGGGGCTTTTGTAACTAAGTTTTAGCTCAAGATTCAAGGCTGGCTCGAAGGGAGTCCCGTCTGCGCAAAGCAATGTGAGTCTCAAGTTTTTGAAATGATTGGGTTTGACGGGTCCAACTTAGCTTTTCTTTTCTTGGGGGATCTTTGGGCTTTGGGAATCCAGGGATTACAAGAGAGATTAAAAACTCAATTGCTGCATGGCCTGATCAGGTGATCTAAGCCGTCCATTTTATGCCAATAACTTGGTCTTGCATGTTGGACATGTAGCCTATGATTTTTTTTTTTTTAATTAAAGTGCACACATTTCTTATTATGTTATGCTTACTCTTTTAAACTGCTGGATGCCAAAAAAAAAAAAAAGGATAGGAACCATAAAGAAAAAGGAGAATAAAAACTTGTACAGACTCGAGAAGAAATAAACTTAAACTACAGAGCAAGTTTGGTATTTTTGGGTTGTGTATTAGTTTGCTTGCAACATGTTATGTGCATCATTAGGCATTTGTTGGCTTCCGAAGATGTGGGCAGCTGTCCTCTCATATGTAGTGCGAGAAATTCTTAAAAGTTTCCGGCAAATAAAAATTTATGTGTCGTAAGTATTTTTAATTATTAATGATTAAAAAATAAAAAAAAATCATTTTTTCTCAATTAATAATTGAAAATGCTCGTTACACACCCATATTTCTTAAAAATTTCTCGTGCTGTTGCATTTTCATGCTTGTACTACAAAATAATTGAAAATGCTCGTTACACACGTACCCAGAATTCTTAAGAATTTCTCATGCTGCTGCTTTTTTCTTCAGCATGGGCTCATGCTTGCCCTGCAGCTAGCTGTAGAATAAACTCCTTTTGTCAAAATTTTAAGACCCAAAATGATCAATTAGGGAAATTATACACCTTGGAGGACCCATTTAAATTACTTAATTTAGAAGTTAAAGCATAAATCTAAAACTGACGTTGTTAAGAGTATTGTATGGCCAGGTCAGACAGTGTGGGTTCCGCAACCAGTGAGAAAAGCAAAGAGATGGATCCATGGATGTCCCCACCCAAGATTCTATTCATAATCCTGCAGGATGCTTGGGATCAGCGTGAAGAATGAAGGAAGAATTGCGTTGGAATCTGGATCTCTCGAATTTTAACACTTCAATTTCATCGATAGTCTCATCACCCAACATTCAGATTTTGGTCATACCTTGCACTTTTTGAATTGTTTTAGCGGTTTTTTTTCTTTCATTTCTTTACGTTGTACGAGGTTTTCTTGCAAACTTAAAACTTGAAAAATAGCACTTTGCTCACAATTCCCAAATGCTTCTAATGACAAGTGATCTTCTTAAAGACTAATGGAGTAAGGCAGCAACATTCATGGGAGTTGCATACAAATTTTTAGGTAGAATAATACGTTTGATGATAAAAAGATTTACATTCGATGATAAAACTAATATATTTAATGGTATTTTTTTTACTTCGATTGTATTGAGTTTGAAATTGATTCTAACACCTAAAAACTCTATAAAAAAACCTATGATAATCTTATCAAAGGAGGAACCTTGAACACTTATGATTTATGCAATTTTCTCTCTTTACAATTTCTACTATTCTCAAAAACAACTTTCAAACAAATTTAAAAGCAAAATCAAAAGATTTTAATCTGATTAGGAGCTAAAACTATTGACTATTGTGAGAACAAAACAAAGATGTTGAATTTAATTAAAGATTAAGGGAAACACTTAAGTGAGTTTGTGATTTTGAGCTTCAACCCATAATCTATGCTCATTCGAGTAATTGATACACTTAACAAGCTTAGTAGACATACCATACTTTTGTTCTAAACCATAATTACGAAAGGAAAGTATACAAATTGGTACTGACTTCAAGCATCAATATCATCTTCTTGAGAGAATCATGAGGAATCAACTTTCAGGAGCATTCAAATCTGATTCTTAGTTGGGGGTATTAATGTATATATATATAAAATGTATATGTTAGTCCCATATCGGTTAGAATAGGAAACATTCCCCCTAGGTTAGGCTATAAATAGGATACCTCCCTTGTAAGCAAATCACATAATTCAATACAATTCTTTTCTATTTGTATTGTCTCACTTTCTTTCTTAAATTCAACTTGGTATCAGAGCCAGGTTCTTAGTGGTTCTCGGTATATCAAGAGTTGAGTATGCTCTGTGATTGCCACTATTAGTGGATCATTCATATAAGAAAGACTTCTTGTATATCCTCTTCATACCTATCGGGTCATCACTATAGTTGGAGTCTTATTCTCCATCGATGTCATCTCAGCCGCCGCTCCATTAACGCCACTATAATCAGAGTCTTATTCTCCATCAAATTCCTTGCTCATTCTGGTAATCGACCTTCTACTACTATGTTAGCCACTTCAGGTAATTCATCTTGGTTCTTTGACTCTGCATGTTGTAATCACATGACTCCTGATTCCACTCTCTTTTTCACCAAACGTCTTGCTAATCATACTCTGACTATTCAAATTGTTGATGGTTCTCCCATGACCGAAAGTCATATCAAAAAAATTGCAACATTAAACAATCCTCTTCCTGATACTTATTGTATTCCCCAACTCACTCTTAATCTCATATCTGTCGGTCAATTATGTGACTTCGGTCTATCTGTCATTTTTTCAATTTCTGGTTGTTGTGTGCAGGATCCAAAGACGGGATAAACTTTTGGGATAGGCTGTAAAGTTAGACGACTTTTAGAGCTCATCAATCTTTACATTCCATCCCGTTTCTCCTCATCAGTTCAAACAGCAGCTCCAGTCTCATCTACCCCATCTGTCAGTCTCTGGCATTCTCGTCTGCGTCATGCTTCTGTCGGTCATCTTCAATCCTTAGTGTCTAGTGGTCATTTAGGGCTTGTTAATAAAGAATAATTTGATTGTATTCCTTGTCAACTTGCCAAACAATCGACATTTCCACTTTACAAAAGTGATTCTTTTTTCTCTGCACCATTTGACTTGATTCACTCTGATGTTTAGGGCTCGTCTCCCTATGCTACTATGGGAGGCTCTAGATATTTTGTCATTTTTGTTGACGATTACTCCTGTTACACTTGGATATTTCTTATGTGTAATCGATTTGAATTATCTCAATTATACTTTGATTTTGCTACCATGGTCAAAACTCAATTTTCTTGCAATATCAAAGTGTTTCGTGCTGACAATGCTACTGAATACATAACATTGTATTCACCTAGTGCCCTTAACTTTATTCACCAACATAGCATGCTTCCTCATCGTCCATGTCCAGACACCTCTCAACAAAATGGGCGTGTGTTGTGCGTTTATCCACCTAAATTAATAAGCAAATAATCATACAGTTTTACTTGCAAGTGCACAAGGTCTATAGTAGTATAGTGTGCAAATGCGAGATCATATCTACAGGGATTGGTGAATTTCGCTTTAGAATTAGTTTCACAATATAAAACGATAAAAATAAATATTGAGTTTGAATTAATAATGATAAAAGTGTAGGGACTTGATATCCACCACTAATCATACTACCACAACAAAACAGTATGCCAATGCTTTACTCATGTCATAAATACCTAATGTTTGTCAACTTAAGGGCATGGTATCTACTCCTTAAGCTATTGATTTCCCTAAGCAACGAGTTAGGCATGATATCTACTCTAACTCTTTTATTTCTTAAGGGATTCAACATGGTGTATACTGAGTTGTTCCTTAAGATAGCATAAGATCTGTGGAAATCGACAACCACATGAAACCTAGGGCATGGTATCTACTCCTGGTTTCTCCTGTTGATTAACCCAAGAATCCAGTGTGGATTTCTTTTGTTATTATTGTTGAACCCATGACTCGGTCATCCAAATTAATTCAACTAACTAATCCATACCACATACATACGTTAATCAGACATAGACATATGAGGAATTTAAATAAACACAGTCATTAATCAAGTTAAGCATCACAACATAAATATCGCAAAGGCACCAATACTGAATTATTGAGCAAACATAATTAGGGCTTTAATCAAGCCCTTACTACAAAGTTAGTTACACATAATAAAATAAAGAAAAGAAGAAACCCGGGAGAAGAGTCGTCAATTCGTCTCCATGGTCTCCTTCTCCGGTCTCCCCGAACAAAAACTAAAACTAAAAGAGAGATCCTGTTTTTGTGTTTTACAAGTCTATTTATAGGGTTCTAAAGACACCTCGAAACCCTAATTTCCAAAATAAGACCCAAACCATTATTTCCAAAACAGGTTCTGTCGGTTTACTGTACGTGTGCGCTCGATCGCACACTATTGTGCTCGAGCGCATCTGCGCTCGAGCTTTCTTCTTGCGTGTGAGCGCAGGCTGTGCTCGATCCTGGCATGGGCACTGGGTGCTTGTGCTCTCGATCGCACCTATCTGGTTCCAGATCTTCAATTTTCTTCCTTAGAGCTCCAAAATGCTATATTTTCTTCAAAAAACTCAAAAAGGAAGTAGAATATACTGAAATACATAAACAAAGCGCCTACAACTATAAATTAAGGGGCTTAAATATGAATATTTAAGCACTTATCACACCCCCAAACTTATGTATTGCTAGTCCCTTAGCAATACAAAACGAAAAACTAACTGAAAAACAAAATCAAAGATAAATTCATCATTATGTTATCTAACATTTGGGTTGCACATAAAACCATGATATTTGTTTATGAGTAGGCTTAAAATATAAACACATCATCACAATGAATAAGGGTTTTAAATTCTAATTACTTACACAAGGCTAGTTTAAGGCATCATAAGTTTGACTCAGTGTGTGGTGGATTAGCACAAAAAAGATGAAGCTTCCGAATAATTTCGATGTATAGTGTTTCAGTGTTTTAACATTCATCGAATTTCCTATTAGAATGAACAATAATGGCATAGTTTTATTTATTTCTTTTTCTTTTATCATGAGCTCTTTACCATGTTGAGTTCCATTAAGCTTTCTAATTGACCCATGTAGCGAGTGTTTAGCCAATGATTCCCAAACCAGATGGCTTTAGGGCATTAGGTGTAAAGACACTACTAAGGACTTACTAACTCGAGTAAAAAGGCTACGAAACTAACTGGTCTTAATGCTTCCAAGCAAAATCCTCACCTTTTGACGTGAACACTCACTGCTTACTGAGGCAAGAGGTCCAGTTACTCAATGGAAAGTTTATTTAATGATCATTAGGAGCATTTTATTTTCTCTTTTTGCATAATCAACATTTTTATTTATTTTTCTATGCCAAAGTGTTATTCTAAGAAGTTATCCGATTACAGTTAGGTCATGGAAACATACACATAAAAATTATATGTCATACCTCACACCATTATGTGCTAATGTACTCATGTCAGATTTAGATCAAACTTATGAATTCTTAAATGCCTTGAGGTAGGTAATTTAGACTTTTAAAACTTTATTATTTAGACTATGTGTGTTGCGCGTTTATTTACCTAAATTAATAAGTAGATAATCGAACTCGTTTTACTTGCAAGTGCACAAGGTCAACAGTGTAGTATAGTGTGCGAATGCAAGATCATCTCCACAGGGATTGGTAAAGTTCGATTTAGAATTAGTTTCGAAATAATGAAATAAAAACAAGAGAAATAAATATTGAGTTTGAAATAATAAAGATAAAGGCGTAGGGGCTTGATATCCACCACTAATTATGCTACCACAACAAAATAGTATGTCAATGCTTTACTCATGTCATGAATACCTAATGGTTGTCAACCTAAGGGCATGGTATCTACTCCTTAAGCTATTGATCTCCCTAAGCAACGAGTTAGGCATGATATCTACTCTAACTCTTTTCTCTCTCAAGGGATTCAACCTGGTGTATGCTGAGTTGTTCCTTAAGAGAGCATAGGATCTGTGGAAATCGACAACCACACGTGACCTAGGGCATGGTATCTACTCCCGGTTTTCCATGTTGATTAACCCAAGAATCCGGTGTGGATATCTTTTGTTACTAATGTCAGTCCTAGGATTCGGTCATCCAAATTGATCTAACTAACAAGTCCATACCACATTCACATATTGATCAAACATATACATATGAGGAATTTAAATAAAAGTAGGTATTAATCAAGTTAAGCAACACAACATAAATATCGCAAAGGTGCAAATACTAATTATTGAATAAACATAGTCAGGGCTTCAACCAAGCCCTTACTAAAAGTTAAGTCCACATAATAAAAATAAAGGAAAGAAGAAACCCGAGAGAAGAGTCGTCAATTCCTCTCCACGGTCTCCTTTTCCAAGCTAAAGTAAAAGATAAAAGAAGGGATAAAAGAAGTGATTCTTTGTGTGTGCTTTACAGGTGTATTTATACGGCTTGAGTAGTCCTAGAAGGCTCATGAGTTCTTAAACTTTCCTAAAACACGAAACTCCTTTATTTCCAAAATAAGGTTCTGCAGTTTACTGTTCATGCCCGTACATGTGCGCTCGATCGCATGCGTCTTGCGCTCGATCCTTCATGTGTGCGAACGATTGCATTTCCGCTCGATCGCATGCAGTAGTGCGATCGATTGCACTTTGACCAGAAACTGCTCCAGGATTTCCAGCTTCTTCCCTTAGGTGCCAAAACTGCTTCCTTTTTCTCCAAGACCTATAAAAACATGTGAAACACACAAAATGAAGTAAAACAGACTCAAACGTATAGACAAAGAGCTTAACACATGTAAATTAAGGGGCTTAAATATGAATATTTAAGCACTTATCACACCCCCAAACTTACATATTACTAGTCCCTTAGCTATACAAAACTAAAAACTAAATGAAGAATAAAATTAAAGATAAATTCACTTCTATGATACTCAAAGATTTGGGTTGCACAAAAAAAACTATGATAACAGTTCAAGAGTAAGCTTAAAATACAAACAACTTTTTGTATTGAAAAAGGATTTTCAAAAGTTCATGTTACTTACCTAAGGTTGGCTTAAGGCATCGTAAGTTTGATTTGTGTGTGATGAATTAGCACATGTAAGATGGGGCTTCCATATAATTTTAGTGTATAGGGTTTCGATGCCCAAACCTTTGTCGAATTCCTTATCAAAGAGAACAAAAATGGCATAAAACTTTCTTCTTCTTTCTTTTTCTTTCATCATGCGATCTTTGCCATGTTGAGTTCCATCGAGCTTTCTATTTGACCCTTGTAACGAGTGTTTAGCCAATGACTCCCAAACCAGATGGTTTTAGGGCATTAGGTGTAAAGACACCCCTAAGGACTTACTAACTCGAATCAAATAGGCTACGGAATTAACAGGTTTTAATGCTTCTAAATGAAATTCCCACCTTTTGACGTGAACACTCAATGCTTACTGAGGCAAGAGGCCCAGTTACTCAGTGGAAAGCTTTTTGATCACTTTTTGCATGATGAACATTTTTTTTATATTTTTTTTCTCTTTATTTTTCTTATGCCAAAGTGTTCTTTTCAACAAGTTATCCGATTACAGTTAGATTATGGAAACATATACAAGAGAATTATATGTCATTCCCCACATAATTGTGTGCTAAATGTGCTTGTGCAAATTTGGATCAAACTTGTGAATTCTTAGGTGCCTTGAGGTAGGTAACTAAACTTTGTAAAATTCCCATTGCAAGACTATGTGTTCTAGCTTTTAAGCTTACTAATGAAATGTTATCAAATTTTTAAATCAACCAAAATTTTTGTTTACCAAAAGAACATGCATTTATCTTCCTAAAAAAAAAAAAACTGGGACTTAGTGTGTGCATGTGTTTCAAGTGCGTGAGTGATAGTATCTAGTATTTTCCACTACCCCCAAACTTAAAATACACATTGTCCCCAGCGTGTGTGGCATAGAAAGATCTGACCTGGGAGATGGAGAACTAGGTTGCTTGTTTTGCTTGTAATATACCTCCAAACTTGAACTGGATGCACGCACTAAGTACCGGACAAAGAAAAATAAACATTGTTCCGGAAAACAAGAAATATAAATACTAGATATGAAAATATAAATATAAATAAAAGAAAAATACTAAAATGAAAAAGGATAAGTCTAGGGTGCCTCCTATGAGCGTTAAGTTTAACGTCTTCAGCCAGACCAAGCCTTATTTTTTCCCAAAAGTAAGAGTGGCAGTAGCTAGCATAGGAAGTGTCTTATTCTCTCCCATATAAGCATAAGGTAAGTGCTCTGGAAACTGCTTGAATTCCAAGTTAGGTGCCTGTACAATAAAAGGGAGAAAAGTTGTATTAGAAAGCATAAGAATGTCAAATGGATCAGTGTACTTTGATGATTTGGAGAGGCCTCTAGGAAGTGCACAGTTTCAATGATGTCATCAGTAACATCCTCACATTTGGGCTCAAATTTCGATCTTGTGACACTATATGTATAAGCAGTTTCTAATAGATCAACATGATGGGTTAGAATAACTTGCTCAACAACACCTTGCTCTTGTTCACTTAGTTGCTTAGTCAATTGTCCCACTTGTACTTCCAATCTTTGAATAGCTTGCTCATGCCTTGCATTTATTTGTCTTTGCTCAGTCATAAACTGCCCATGTAAGGTAATCAGCTGTTGTTGTTGAATGACCAATTCCCTCACAATGCTCTCTAGGTCACTCTCTCTTGATTCTAGAACTGATTGAGCTGCTTGTTAGAAGTTTCTTTGTTGCCCTTGAAGGTTCTATACATTTTGATCGTTGCTCCATGAGAAGTTCGGGTGGTTTCGCCATTCTGAATTGCAAGTATTTGCATATAGATTGTAGTTGTTTGGTCCCACATAGTTTGCTTGCTCTTGATCTGCAGATGAATATAAAGGGCAAATTTCAGTAGTGTGATCAAAACGACTACAAATAGCACATACATGGAGTGGTGTAGCTTGTGGCCTAGGTGAGGCAATCCGAGCAATCATGACCGCAGTTTTTCGCATTCTCAGGTACATCAAGGGGACCTTATTTAATGGTCTCAATTTCTCAGCTCACTCTTCCCTTGAACTTCGTGCATACTCAGATGCAGATTGGGCAGGTGATCCCACTGATCATAGATCCACCACTGGTTATTGCTTCTTTCTTGGTGATTCTCTTATTTCTTGGCGAAGCAAGAAGCAAATAATAGTCGCTCGATCCAGCACAGAAGCTGAGTATCGAGCCCTTGCTGATACAACTCATGAACTTCTTTGGCTTCGTTGGTTAGTTGCAGATATGGGCATTTTACTGCCACTATCATCAGCTGCGATAATCAATGTGCTATCCAGATTGTTCACAATGATGTATTCCATGAACACACAAAACATATTGAGATTGATTGTCACTTTGTGCGTTATCATCTCACCCATGGGACTATTGGATTATTATCAGTTTCTTCCGACGATCAAACTGCCGATATCTTCACTAAAACACATCCTCCTGGATACCTTCAGGATTTAGTTTCCAAACTCAAGTTGGTCTCCATTTTATCACCTTGAGTTTGAGGGGGCTGTTAATGTGTGTGTGTGTGTGTGTGTGTGTGTGTGTGTGTGTGTGTGTGTATATATATATATATATGTTAGTCCCACATCGGTTAGAATGAGAAACATTCCCCTTATGTTAGGCTATAAATAATATTCCTCCCTTATAAACAAATCACATCATTCAATACAATTCTTTTCTCTTTGTATTGTCTCACTTCCTCTCTTAAATTCAATTGCGGGCAAGCTTGAAAAGTGATTCTACATCGTTTTGGCACCTCTTGGATCTAGTATCATCAACCTAAAAGGTGTGGGTAAATCTTGATTAATGTAATTTAGCATTCTCTATCTAAAATTGAATGAACATAGATACAATTTCGTGCATTAAGGTGTTAGAAATAAGTTAAAAAAAATTAATGTGATAGACTGCTACAAATTGTTCTAATTGGATTGAAATTGGCTTAAAATTAAAAATGCGAATTCTGAGCATTTGGCCAGCCAAGAACGGTGCATATTTCGTAATTATTTGCTCTATTTAGAACCTAATCCATAAGCCCTAAAAAATAATAAAGCTCAATTAATAAAAGGTTCAAGGCAAAAATTTAATGTAGTTAAGTAGTAAATTAACTTGATTGGATATTCAACAAATTAAATTATAATATTTTTTTAGAAGAATAGAAAAATTGAATTTATATGATATATTTTTTCAACACAACATAGGTTTGATATTTTTAATTATGTGGGCTATATGAAGGTTAACCTAAATGTCATATAGGTCTAAATAATAAAGCACAAGTTATAAAAGTATTAAAGTAAGTAATACAATCAATTTAAGTAGTAAAAACTAACTTAAATTAGATATCTAAATTAATTAAATTTATAAGTAGTAAGTTAATTTAAATTAGATATCTAAACAAATTAAATTTTAAGTTCATTTAAAAAAAAATTATGTAGTAACATTTATTTATTTATTTTTTTTCATGGTTGTAGTCATGTGCGTTAGTTATATAAAGCCTAATCTATATGCATTACGAAAACATAAAAATAAAATGTCAAAATTGGGTGTCAACTAGCTTAGCTGGTAGAGTCATTTGTCATTAGACGATAGACCAATGATTAAATTTCACTCACACCAGGGATGAGAGAGGGTTACCTCCGATTTTGTAGTCCAATTTTTTTTAAAAAAATATAAAATAAAATCAGGTAATAAACTAACTTTAAAATGTGCCGTTTATCTGGCGTAGTTTCATAATTTCATTTCATTATGTACTTCAGAATAGCATTAATAAATAGGGACAAGCAATGGTATGGTGAAAAGCATAGTAAGATGTAAATAATTGACTTGAGCAATCTGTGATCTTCCTAAGTTAAATGGCAGAAAGAAACATAAAGTTGCATCATCTGTTAATGCATTCTTCTTATCTGACTATATGCTCAAATATATATGATGAAGGATAATGAACCTGTCGATGAGCTGAATCGCTTGACAAGCAATGAGGATGCAGTTGCTGGATATACTTCCAATGGAAATGGTAATTCACCAGCAAAGTCTCGAGAAACAACGAGGAGACAGTTTCCGGATATGCTACTAATGAAAACGGTAATTCATTGGCAAAGTTTCAAGAAACGTATAAAAGAAGGTACCACGGTGATGATTTTCCAATGCCAACATTCCCTGTGCTGTTTCAATGCCAAAACATCGAGGTGAAGAAGGACTATTGAAGAGAACCTGCAAAATGGATGGACCTGCCATGATGCCCCTCTTAACTGTTCCAAACACGGAAGAATGTGTTTCAGATGCATCTATTATTTTGAATGGTACTGCAAGGAAGGGGATATGTGGACCGCTAGTTGGTGTTGTGGACATAGGTGTTAGCAAAGTTGCGTACTTTTTCCGAGTTGCTTTACCTGGAGTCAGGAGGGATTATTGTATGTTTCTTTTCTTTCCAGGCTTCTGATTTAACCTGGTAATGTATGAGATCTGGTATGCCTATCTTAATTGAAAACTACAACTGTGATGGTGAATCACCGTTTTAGTATCACAAAATTTATGGACTTGGGGATTATAAGCCCTCCAAGTGCCCACTGAAAGTGCAATTAGATTAGTCATTATGGAACGGTCTGTGAAAGTTTTTACCTTTTTTTTTCTTTTGAAAAATTCCATGAATCTTGTGTGAAACATTCACTATAAAGCTGCCTAAGATAGATCACTATAAAGCTGTCTCCCAATCCTGATGTTTGAGAATAGTACCATCTCTTTGAATTCATTCTCCACTGGGTCTTGGTGTGCGAAAAACTCGGACATGCTTGGATCAACACATGTTCATCTTTTCATTTTTTTTTTTCACTCTTTGGTTCATGACGTAAAACACTAGCGGAAGAAAGAATTAGGAAGAAAAACTGTGTCTCAATCCTCAATAAACTCTCACAAAAAAAAAAAAAACCTTAATTTTATTCAATAATAATAATAATAATAATCTCTAATATTACATGGTCTCCTTATTTATAAGGTTAAAGTAAAAAGAAAAGGAAAATTGAAATTAGGTAAGTACGAAATAGAAAATTTTCTAAAAACTGAAAATTGCTAAATTGGAGGCCTAAACGTCATTTTTTGGCTAAAATCTTGCCACGCTGATTAAATCAAGTTTTGCTCGCCCGATCCGAGTCGGCACGTAAAACAATGTAAACCGTACCATTAGATTTGGAGCGGTCCAACCGTTCTAGGTAGTCTAGGGTCATCTGTTCGGCTTTGTCTACCTGTTCTGCATCAGTTCATTAGCCATACTGTAATATTGGTTTATTTACTTCAAAACAATCTGATAATATTTGTTGTCACAGGTCAGTTCAGTTGTGAGATTGAATCTGATGGAAAGGTTCTTCTCCAAGGATCTACATCCGGTGGAAAAACCCTTAAGAAACTTTCCCGGGCTTTCCACATGAAGTTCCAGCAATTATGTCCACCTGGAGCTTTTACGCTTTCTTTCAGTCTTCCAGGACCAGTTGATCAGAGGCTCTTTTCACCCAACTTTAGATCTGATGGCATTTTTGAAGCAGTTATCATTAAACACGAATATTAGCAGTATAAGGTGTTCAAACACACTGGCAGTAAAAGAACTTGTAACCAATGGAATGAAGTTATTTGGCTTGCTTGAAAGGATTAGCTCATGCTGTTCTTATGCTATTTTACAAAGGTAAACTGTTCACTGGTCTCTAATTGGATTTTGGAGAGTGGCTTTAAAATGTTCACTCGAGGATAGTCTGGTTATGGTTAGGGGAAGATGATGTTTGGATATCTTTTGCGTATAGAGATAGGTAGACTTTTTTTAGCTTCATGAGCAGCTTCTACTCAGCTTAATGCTGTACTGATCGATGATTGTGCTTCAGTGGATGCTGCTATTTGGGTTTGGATCTTACTGGTCATTGCTAGCAATGTTGGGTATCTATGCCTACCACTTTTCACATCCATTTGTCTTCTATGTAAATATTACAATGTGTACTTTTCTGTGAATCAATAAATATCTTTTGTGTGTGTAAAAAAATAAACTTGTGTTGCTCAGCTTAAAAAATGTGATTTATTTTCCATCTATGTTTTTCTTTTTGTGATCATCCCTAATTTAAAGAAATTAATTTGTTTGTATTTGAGTAAAATTAAATAAAAATTTGGTGACTATTTTCTTTGTTTGATAGTTTAATTTTTTTTGTGTAATGTGTAAATTCGATATATATATATATATATTGTAACGACCCATCCCGCGTTGGCCACCTCCGAGACAGTGTTATCATTTTTTGAAATCACAGCACGACACATATATGCAACAATAAAAAATAATACTAACATAAATTTTTACCTTTAATCCTCAACCCTCAACAGAGGAGGTACAAAAATCTGATATTAACTTACACATAATATACAACGTAAAATGCATGCCTATTTACAAATAAATTTTTTTATTTCATTTTTTTCTTCTGTCTGAGGATGTTGACATGTACGCGGCTTACAGAAAATGATCTCATCTAATTCTCAACCCACCAGGCTATTTGTCATGTCTGCTATCTGAAATCATTATACAATGAGGGATGAGTTTCACAAGCTCAGTGAATTAAATTTACTTAAAGTATTCAATTTACATAATAGCCCTTTAATATTTAATCATTTATTTCTCATATGACTGGATAGTAGCTTATGGTCTAACATTTAAATAATTATTATCACATCATACTTCTACGTCATTTCTCACTTAAACTGTCTCTCTCTGTAAGACTCATTCATTTACAAAAAATTTCACCATAACACATCACACATAAGCATTTCAATGATGCAATTAATATTTAAAACAGATGCGATAAATGAATTATTATTAGGGAACATCTTCCCACATGTCGACATGTTTTTATTATCTTAGACCGGTCTCCTCCCAGTTCTTTTCTTTTCAGCATATACCGATTGTCACGGTATCCCTTTTATTTCCAGCATATACTAGCTGTCACGGTGTCCCTTTTATTACCAACATATATCGGCTGTCACAGCAGTTTTTCAATTAGACTGACTACATTCCCGGTTATTTCGGTTCTTTTATTTAATGCTTATGCATATGAATAATGATATGAAATATACATTTAAACAGTAATATAAAAACAACATGAATTCAAAATATTTAAATTTTGCCATCTTGTTTTTCCTCAAATTTATGCTTGATAAATTTCACTAAATTCTTATCCTCATTTATCACATCCATTCATTAACCAAAACCCGTCAAGAATTTTATTTATCACCATCATTATTAAATCAACTTATTATTCTAATAATATTTCTTCTCACATAATAATTTTCTACGTGTCCAATATTTATATATACCTATCAATTTAATTTTTATCTGCCACTAAAACATAAGTTAATAATTTATTTTCATATGATCACTAGATATTTGATTTTTATTTAGATTACTTAAATAAATCAAACTCACCACGTAGCACTTAAAGCTACCCGTGGATCACCTCCTTGCTCTTCCCGTTCTTCTCATCAATTTCCCCCGGTTGTTGATCGTCAACACCTAACATCATATTTATAATAAATTTCTAATTTATTCTTCAATTCTTCATAAACCACACCCTTTGAAAATTTCCACTTTGACTTCCGAGAAATTTCATAAATGTTAAAAATTCAAAAATAAACATTACATTATTACTTTATGTTTTTCTAATAGCTTTCTGTGACTCTCTATAAATTTTCTCTGTAAATCCCTTCAAAATTTTGATCTTTCAACCTTTCTTTGGGTCCCTAAGTGTTTAAGAAAATAAAGTGATTTGAAGGAAGATAAATGAAATTCAGTAAGTATAATGTTTACATACTTAATATATATATATATATATATATATATATATTATATATATATATATATATATAAAGTAAAAGTTTGAAAGAAACAACACTTTGGCAGCTCACAAAATGCATGAATCAGCTGCCTTGCTGCTGCCTTACATCCAGCAAAGCAGGCCGCCTTACGACAGGTGGCGACACCTGTTGCAAATTGTTTTTTTTTTTGAAAACTTTTTTGTTCTTTTTCCTTTTCTTTTCTTTTCTACTGTTCACGTTTTTTTTATTATTGTTTTCCATTTTCTTTGTAATTACGCCTTCATGCGTCTTTTTTTAGAATTATTTTATTCAAATAATAATAAACCTTTCACATATATTTTATTTTAATTCTATGTCATATTTATTAAATTACTTTTTTATCTTTACTTTGCGAATACGGGTATTACAATTCTACTCACCTTACAAAAATTTCGTCGACGAAATTTCCTTACTTTACTCCAGAAACAAATATGAATAATATTTCTTCATAGTTGTCTCATGCTTTCACGTAATCTCTTCAAGATCCTTATTCCACCATAATACTTGAATTAAAGAAATGACTTTATTGAGCAAGACTTGTTCCTTTCTGTCTAGAATTCTGACCGATACTTGCATAAAAGTCAAATCTTCCTGAATTTCTATAGCTTAGCTCGAAATATTATAATATTCATCATGTAAACACTTTCTTAAAAGTGAAACATGAAATATGTTATGCCACTGCTTCAACTCTGAAGGCAAATCCAGGCTATTCACAACTAGCCCAACTTTCTCAATAACCTCATAGGGTCTCACACACCTCGGATTCAGCTTTTCTTTCTTGTTTAGATCTCAATACACCTTTTCATTGAGATATTTTTCAGTATACCCAACACCTACTTGAAACTTGAGAGGTTTTCTCCTATTATCAGCATAACTGTTCGGTCTACTCTGTGCTGCTTTTCGGTTCTCTCTTAACCAATTTGATCCTCTCAATTGTTAACTTAATAATTGATGGACCAAATATATTTCTCTCTCCTATTTCTTCCCAAAATATAGGAGTTCTACACCTCCTACCATATAATGTCTTAAATCATTGTCATTCCAATACTAATTTGATACTGATTATTATAAGCAACTTCAATCGACGGCATGTAAACATCCCAACTTACTGAGAAACTCATCACATTTGCTTTTAACATATCTTCTAGTATTATAATAATCATTTCCGTCTGAGCATGAAAAATTATATTAAATTACAACTGTGTACCCGTGGCTTTCTGAAAGCCTCTCCAAAACCAATATGTAAATCTAGCATCTCTATTTGACACTATGCTTAATGGTGCTCCATACATCCTCACAATCTCAACTATATCATTCTTCAATCCTGACCACCAGAAATTCTGTCTCAATCCTCTATACATCTTATTGTTACTTCGTTGCATCGAATCTACATCATCATGTACATTTCTCATTATCTCCTCTCTCAACTTCACATTATTGGGAACACGATTTCCATGTTCTAATACCAAAATGCCCTCACTTCAAATTTTGAACTCATAATGCTTTCTAGTAAGCACTTAATGCTTAATCTTTTCTATCTCTTCATCTCTACCATGCATCTCTAAAACATTTTACTATGGATAATTGTAGAACCATATTCGTTAACTATGATCTTCTATCACTGATATTCAACTTCATTCTTATCTCCTTTAAATCTATTATCAATTTCACATCAGGACTTCCAATAGCAGTTAACCTTCTTGTAGATTTTCTAGTCAATGCATCAACTATTATCTTCGCAATTTTTTTTCTAGATGATAATGAATTGCACAATCATAGTTACTAATCAACTCCATCCACCATCTTTGCCTGAAATTCAACTCTCTCTGGGCAGGTAAGTATGTCAAACTCTTATAACCCATGAATATCTCATAAGTGGCTCTATACATATAATGTCTCTAATATTTAAAGTAAACACTATAGCAGCTAACTCTAAGTCATGAGTAGGGTGATTTCTATCATGAATCTTTCATTGCCTAGAAGTATGGGCCACAACTTTCCAATATTACACATATCCCAATCAGTGATGTAATGTATCACTATACACCACAAATCATTCATCAGAAGGAAACGCCAATACTGGAGCTGTAGTCAATTTCTCCTTTAGTAATTGCAAAATTTTTCTCACACTTCCCTCACCAGATAAATCTCACCTCTTTTCTGGTCAGTCAATTCAATGGTATTACAATAATAGAAAATTTTTGTAAGAATCTTCTATAATAACCAGCTAACCCCAAGAAGATTTTAATCTCAGTCACATTAGTGGTCTCTCCCAACTTAACATTGCCTCTACCTTTTGAGGATCAACTGTTATGCCATTTTCCGATATTATATGTTCCAAGAAAGTTATTTCTTTCAGCCGACACTTACACTTAGAGAACTTTTCATATAATTTCTCTCTCCTCAGAATCTCCAACACACTGTCTAATGTTTCACATGTTGTTCTTCATTCCTAGATTATATCAGAAAGTCAAATACAATCATAAACTTGTTAAGATATAGTTTAAACACTCCATTCATCAAGTCCATGAATGTTTCTGTAACATTAGTTAATCCTGATGACATCACAAAAAGCTTATGACCATAAAGTGTCCTAAAAGCAGTCTTAGGCACGCCTCCCTTCTCCATCCTCAATTGGTGATAACCTGATGTCAGGTTTATCTTAGAAAACACTCTCACTCCTTGCACTCGCTCAAACAATTCATTTATCATAGGAAAAAGGTATTTGTTCTTATTCAACTAATTGTAGTCTATACACAATCTCATCGTTCCATCTTCCTCCTTCACGAACAACACAGGGCTCTTCAATTACATTAGGTCCGATAAATTGTTTATCTAAAAATTCTTGAACTTTCAACTCTTTTAACTCAGCTGGTGTCATTCTATAATGTGTTATTAAATATATGTGATGAACCTGGTATCATATTAATAGAGAAATTAAATCTCTCTATTGGAAAGCAACCTAGACAATACATCAGAAAAATCTATCACTACTAAGATTTCTTCTAACTTCATATTTTCCTTTTTAGAATCTATTGTGTATGCCAAATACTCCTCACAACCCTTCTTCAACCATCTCTTAGTGGTCAGAGTAAAATAAGATAGTTCGAGAGTATCTTATGTTCTCCCTGAAAGTTAAACTCCTCATATCTATATCTTGAACACTATCTTCTTTCTGGAACAATCAACCCAAGTGTAATACATCGACAACCAATTCATTCTCAAAATTAAATGAAATTATATCATATTGAAAGATAATAAATCAGCTTCAAATTCTCTATCACTGATACGAATCACACAACCCTTGTAAGCATTTATGATTATCATTCTATCTCTAATGGGAACTTCAATAAAAATATTTTGTATTAAATGACTAATACATACTCCAATAGACTTCATATGAATACTGGATGCAAAAGAATGGGTTACTCCAAGATCAATCAACATTGATATGTCCACATTCTTTACACATAAAACACTTCAAATTCTGAGATAAATATCTTATCTAAATATATCTATAACAAACTTCTATCTCTCAATCCTACATCAGATTACCACTTTATTTTGGTGGCATACTTACTTCCTCTGCCATGACTCCCAATTCTCATAACCTGTCTCCCAAATCTAAGGATCCCACTAATAGTATTCTGAGCTACAGAAGCAACAGATCCTATTTGCTTCTAACTCCGTACTATAGTTCCTTGTGACAAGGAACGCCTCTTCTGGGTGGTCTCCCACCCTGCACACTCATACTGGTACCACCTCTAGGTTCCTCAAATCTAAACCTCTTCCGTCAATTCCTCTTACCTCTAATTTCCATCATATCCTTATCAATCTGAAATGATATATCCACCAACTTAACATAATTCATATGCCTCACGTAAGATAGTTTTTGATCAAATCTAAAAAAAATAGTTCATCTATGAACCTCTTACACTTCTTCTCTTATGGGTCTACTATTTCCGGTACAACCATTGATAAGACCACAAATCTGCTATTATACTGAACCACAGTCAACACGTTTACCCAAAATAAATAAAATCTCTATCTTGTTGGGTTCTAAAGGTATAAGGAAAGTATTTATCAAGGAAAACCTCCTTAAACCTATTCCAGGTTAAAGGTCTATCAACATCTGCACTTACCCTGGGAAGACTATCTTTCCACCATTCCAAAACTTCTCTTTCTAACTCAAACAAAACAAAGGCAATCATCTACCTGTCAGTTACTAATAAAATGCCAAATAATCTCTCTACATGTTCCTCCCAGAACTCAGGTTTAAAAGAATTCATAGATCCTTTAAACAACAAGGCATTCAACTTAATATATCTAACAAAACAATCTCTCTGCATCTTGTGCTTAAACTTACTTTTTCACTTTTGAACATTTACCATTACTGGATTTAAAACAACCTCACGTACTACTCTAGCCTACTCATCAAGTTTATGCTATAGGCTACCAACTCTATCATCTGTTATATTCATTTTCTCAATAGCATGTGTAAGAGCTTATCTTAGCTCATCTCTTTCAACTTCTGATTCTCTCACACCTTTACCAATATCAATTATATTGTCAACACGTTCTTTTATGGGAACTACAGATTTAGACTCAACCTTGACTTGTCAAAATATTGGGGTCTACCATGCCCTCTCAAATCAACAATCTAACTCTAGCTCTAGCGCGTCCATGTGTCATCCTCAAACTATTAAAATATAATTTATTTTAATCTTCCACTTTTTTAAGTTCTCATGCAGTCTACAGAATCTTAAAACCTAATGCTCTGATACCAAAATTGTAACGACCTATCCCGGGTTGGCCACCCCCGAGATGGTGTCATCACATTTTAAAATCCCAGTACGACACATATATGCAACAATAAAAAATAATACTAACATAAATTTTTACCTTTAATCCTCAAACCTCAACAGGGGAGGTACAAAAATCTGATATTAACTTACACATAATATACAACGTAAAATGCATGCCTTTTTACAAATAAAAAAATTTTATTTCATTTTTTTTCTTCTGTCTGAGGATGTTAACACATACGCAGCTTACAGAAAATAATCTCGTCTAATTCTTAACCCACCAGACTATTTGTCCTGTCTGCTACCTGAAGTCATTGTACATTGAGGGATGAGCTTCATAAGCTCAGTGAATTAAATTTGATATTTAATCATTTATTTCTCATATGACTAGATAATAGCTTATAGTCTAACATTTAAATAATTACTATCACATCATATTTATATGTTCTTTCTCACTATAACTGTCTCTCTCTGTGAGACTCATTCATTTATAAAAAATTTCACCATAACACACCACACATAAGCATTTCAATGATGCAATTAATATTTAAAACAGATGTAATGCATGAATTATTATTAGAGAACGTCTTCCCACATGTCGACATGTTTTTATTATCTTAGACCGACCCCCTCCCAGTTCTTTTCTTTCCAACATATATCGGCTATCACGATGTCTCTTTTATTTCTAACATATACCGGCTGTCACGGTGTCCCTTTTATTACCAGCATATACTAGCTGTCACGGTTTTTCAATTAGACTGGCTGCATTCCCGATTCTTTCGGTTCTTTTATTTAATGCATATACATATGAACAATGATATAAAATATACATATTAACAGTAATATAAAAACAACATGAATTCAAAATATTTAAATTTAACCATCATGTTTTTCCTCAAATTTCTGCTTGATAAATTTCACTAATTTATTCTCCTCATTTATCACATCCAATCATTAACTAAAACTCGTCAAAAATTTTATTTATCACCATCATTATTAAATCAACTCATTATTCTAATAATATTTCTTCTAACATAATAATTTTCTACGTGTTCAATATTTATATCATACCTATCAATTTAATTTTTATCTGCCACCAAAGTATAAGCTAATAATTTATTTTCATATTATCACTAGATATTTGATTTTTATTTAGATTACTTAAAGTAAATCCAACTCACCACGTAGCACTTAAAGCTACTCGTGGATCACCTCTTTGCTCTTCCCTTTCCTCTCAGCAATTTTCCCTGGTTGCTGATCGTCAACACCTAACATCATATTTATAATAAATTTTTAATTTATTCTTCAATTCTTCATAAACCACACCATTTGAAAATTTTCACTTTGACTTATGGGAAATTTCGTAAATGCTAAAGATTAAAAAAATAAACATTACATTATTGCCTTTTGTTTTTCTGAGAGCTTCTCATGGCTCTCTATAAAATTCCCCGTAAACTCTTTCAAAATTTTGTTCTTTCAATCTTTCTTTAGGTCCTCAAATATTTAAGAAAATAGAGTGCGTATGTGTGTGTCTATATATATATATATATATATATATATATATATATATATATATATAAGTTTGAAAGAAAGAACACTATGGCAGCTCACAAAACGCATGAATCAAAAGCCTTGTTGTCGGCAGCCCCCCTTGCGACAGGTGGCAACACCTGTTGCAAATTGTTTTTTTTTTGAAAACTTATTTTTCTTTTTTTTTCTTTTCTATTGTTCACGTTTTTTTAATTGTTTTTATTTTTTTTTGTAATTACATCTCCACGCGTTTTTTTCAGAATTATTTTATTCAAATAATAATAAACTTTTCACATATATTTTATTTTAATTTCATAACATATTTATTAAATTACTTTTTTACCTTTACTTTACGAATACGAGTATTACATATATATATATAAATTAAATAACAATAAATACACTCATGTATTTTACCCTAAAATAAGAGAAAATGAAGCATAACCAAGTGGATTGTTCTACTGTCCTTTATGGGCGTAATGCCCACATAATTTAATAATTAAGATTTAAAAATATTTCATATCAATAGTAATTTTATGGATATTAGTATTATCCACGTTTTTTATGATAACATTGTAGTTCAACCCACCCAAGTGAGTAAGATGTACATCGATCAGACAATTGAAATTATCTGACTGGTTTCAAACTGGTTACAAAATTCAGTTCACTTAGGTTGGATAAACTGCACGACTCGAGTATTTCATATTTATAAATCGGTAAGTCAGGTTGGTTGATGGATAAAACAATTCTTAACCGAACCGATCGATTAATCAACTTTTATTTACTTAATAAATTATTAATAATTATAAATATTATTAAATTAATAATATATAAAATAAATTATTAATAGTATAGTAAGAGATTGAGGGATAACGATGATATAGGACGAGCCCATAAGCCTAATCCAACGAAATAAAAAAAAAAGTTTATTTTCTCATTTACTTTCAGACCCATGAGAGGAAAACTTGGGGCCGGTGCCATATTGGATCCAAAGCCAGTTCTGCTTTTTGTTTGAGCTAATTACCAAAAATTTTAAAATTTGATTTAAGCAAGCGGAAAGTATAGACTGCAAGAGTCCTGCACTGAGATAGTGCAGACCGGAGATAAGGCGAAGGAGCGCCCGCATTTGGCCACCGGAAGGCTAGGAGGTAGTAATATTATTGCCTATTTGCCCATTAACTAATCATTCATATCTGCCTGTTATTGTTAAATAGATTTTTCTTCTTTTTTTTTTTTTTGAGGAGGGGGCGGTTATTAATCGATACAATTCATGTTTTCATGGTACCAAAAGGTATTTTGGAGGTCACAGTATCATTCCCTAATATTATTTGCGCTTGCTGTTATATCGAACCTAGGGTTTGTGTTAGTGCCGCTGCCTCTCATTTTAACTCTTTATTTTTGCTGTGTATGATCCGCTGGGACTGATTTTTATTTTTGTTTAATTCTATAGAGATGAATTTCTCAGGTGTTACTTTGCCTGCTATCTTTGTTACTAGTGCTTAATATATTCCTTGAATATGTTCAAACCATAAAGGGTAATTATATACTAATATTTTTCACCTCCATTTTGGGAGTTTTGAGTAATTATATTCATAATATTTTCCTAGATTTTTTAATCACATTAACTTCTCTTTTTGCATTTGAGTTTGATAGAACTATGCTTTAAGGTAAACTGGGTTTTGTTTTGAGATTTTCTAGTTGGCTAAGAGTTTTATGCCTGAACTGAATCTTCTGGTGCACTTGGACCAGCATTGTTGGATGCGGTTACCATATGGTGCAGACTTTATTCTTTAGGGTTTATTTCTTCCATTTTGTCTCCTTTGTGATCTTTGGTCGTTTTCTTTCAATTGGGTTTGTTTGGTTGGGCTTATTTAGTGCTTTAAGCCAATGCTTATTTTTTAAAATTTGCAAAAAAATTAGTCAAATAAAGTCAAACTGCCTATTAATTGAATGTTTTAATTGTTGTTTAATGGGGTTTGATTTAATTTGGCTAAGTTTTTTGTAAATATTAAAAAATAAGCACCAGCTTAAAGCACCAAATAGGCCCACCCATTGTGTTTCCTTGTCAGGTATGATACCTAGGGTTGAAGCAAAGTAGCAAACTTAGTTCTTATATCAGATACATTTCTGTTTAATTTTTTTTGACTTTGGTTCTATTTCTAAAATGTTTCTTCGACTATAATTTTTTCTATTTCACCTTTCTGCATGGCTGTTTTGGGTGAATAGATGTTAAGAAACTTGTCTTCTGAATTTCGATAAAAAGCTATAAAGAAGCACCACTTCTTTTCCCTTTTCCTCTGGGAGGGGATAGATGGAGGGATGGGAGGTTGTGAAAGGGTGAATTCTATTCCAGGTTCAACTACTTCTACTTGTATTTGCACTTGATTATACACAAGGGTATTGCCATCTTATTGAGATGAGAGAGCCTAGCTGAACTTGATTTCTTGATCTGCTGTAAGAAGGCACAACACGCATAATCTGGTCTGCATGGCTATATATTAGTTATGTTGATGTTATTCTTCAATTTCCCTATGCTTTAGATCGTTCTAAATTTTGCTATATTTATTCCTAGTGCTTGTAAAATTATTTGTTTGGTTCTGTGCATGTATTGCTAAAATGATACGATTTTGTTAGTAAGTATGTTTTGATTTTAAGGTGAAACTATGGTGCCATTATTGGAAGTGTAGGCATCGATGTCCATGGCTGTAACTATCATTGATATGAAATTTTTTCAAATCTTAATAGTTGAATTACCATGGGCATGGTACCTTCTTGGTCATGGGCACCGTAGAACAATCCTCCATTTTATGATTTCTTATTTTGATTCTCACACATTTCTCCTTTTCACATCAGTATTTTGAGATGGTCTGACATGTGAACCTAATTAGTTAAATTATTCTGCACTTCATGGTCAAACCTTCTCATGTTCTTTTTCTACCTTGAATTAACTCTTAAAATAAGTGAGCTGCAAGCGGAGAATAAATCTGATATGGAAATTGAAAGTGTTTCGTGAATCTGAACAGTTACTTTAATGGTTGAAGCTCTCAAACTAAGGCCATGAAGGGAGTCATGGGTGTCTTAGAAGTTTCGTTGTTGGTATCTTATTGGCTAGGAAAATATAGAATTTGTCATCTTGTGTCATTATCTGAGTGAATGGAATTAACAGTATTTGAAGGTTGATTAATGATGAAGATTTCAACTTATGGAAATAAGATAGAAGGAAATAATGGATTTATGTTGGGGTGTGACTGACGGGCTGAAGGAGATACAAGTCTTGTCTTCTCCGGTCAACGACAACTAGGGGTGAGCATGGAATCCGGTTGACCCGCGGACCCGACCCAAACCGATACAGCGGGTTGGGTTGGGTTGGGTTGAAATTTTTTTGAACCCGATGGGTTGGGTTGGGTCATGGGTTCAAAATTTTCAAACCAACCCAAACCAGTAACTCGGTCAAATATATAATTATATTTTATATATATATTATATTTATTAAATATAAAATTGTGTTTAAATAATTATAGTATAATGAATGAGTAAAATTATATGTAGCATAGTCCAAATCCAAACAACAAAACAGAGCATAGCTTGTTGTAATTAGATAATAGAATGATGGGTATTTTGGGAAAAAGAAATTACAATTCACTAAACCTAACCTCTCTGATTGAAAATTTTAGTCTCCTCATTATCTCTTTCTTCGTTTCTTTGTGGGGGCTGTAGGGCTATTGTTTTCTCTTGAAAGAAACCCAAGTGGCAAATGTGAAGTTTGGTGAGAGAAAGCCAAAAAGGTATGCAGTACTATGCAGTCTTCATTTTCCTTAGAAAATGCTGGCCTGGTTTTTGCACTTTTCCTTTTCTTTTTCGAAAACAAATAGTACCAAGTTTGGAATCAATGTTTTAGTTGCCCTCAGGTTTTTGAATTTTCAAATCTAATGTTAACTTTCATTTTCTAGAGTTTTATGTTTGTTCTCTTTAATATGGTTAAGCATTCTTTAGCTTTAAGAAATGGAGAATTTTGATTATAGCAAGGATATATAGCTGACACTAAATTAAGACACAATCAATTATACATCTCCCTGTAACTAATTGATAGTAATAAGTAAATATCAACTATAAGAAATCCTTGGGAAAAAAACTATAAGAAATCTTTAATCACTTGCCTTTTTGGATTAGAAAGCACATTTAGTTAATAAAATATTTTATTATGAAAAATATGTATTTTATTACGAAGATTTTTTGAAAGGTTTACCCTTTTGAAGAGGATTCCCACCAACTATGAATAAGTTAAACTTTAATTAAACTTTACTCATAAATCATGTGATGAATCTTGATTGTCAATCTTTAAATTGTTTTTTTAACATTACATGGATGTACGGTCCACATATCACAAAGATAGATATAAACATAATAATTAATTAATTAATTTTTCATAAACAAACAAAACGCTCCTTAAAATATCATATTGATATAAAAAAATTAAATTACTTTTCCTTGGGCTTACAAAAATTCGTTTGATTTTCACCTTCAGTGTTGCCTTCTCTTCTGCATAATGTATAGTCCATTTCATGGATTTAGCATTAAAAACTATTGACCCATTTGAGAAAGTAAAGAACACAGAGTTTGTTGTGCTTCTAATTATCTCGTTTGGTTGGCGAATTTTGGTGTGTTGTATGTTGGAAAGGGTATCTGTTAATGCTTGTTTTCATAACAATATCCAAGATGTTAACAAAAGTATTGAATATTAGTTTATATAAAGTTGATGCACACAACTTTTACTTGAAATATGTATGGATTTGGTTTTGGATTTAGTATAATATTTTTTTGTTATGGAATATGTATGATTTAATTTTTTAGTAGAAAAAATATCTCAACCCGGTGACCCAAATCAACCCAAACCGACTAGAATGGGTTGGGTTGAGTTGAGATTGGATGGGTTCATGGGTTGGGTTAGGTTGAGATTTTTTCAACCCGGTATGAATGGGTTGGGTTGAATTTTTAGGCTAAACCGACCCAAACCGATCCATGCTCACCCTAACGACAAATAAGCCTCAACAATGGATTTTGAAGTGATTACTAAGTTTTTTCTGTTCCAAAAGAGTCCGAAGTGGAGACATGCATTTTTTTTAATGTGAGTATCAAAATGATAATTTTTCTCATCGTTTATTTTACTTATCAAAAAAGAAAATTCTTTGTGCTACAATCTGCTCCACATTCTGACTGGTATGTAGATGAATATTGTATGAGAATTACAAATACGCAAAACAATTTTTGTCTTCTACAGACTGATAGATGAATTATCTGTACTTCCTTTTTGTATTCCCCCAGCCTTATATATAGAAATATTGCATAAAATGTTGTAATTATGTCTCCACTTATGCTGCTAGAGTTCATTACTGCTTGAATGAGTGAGATATCCTCACGGGGCTTGGTCCTGCATTTACTTGTAACAGGTGCAAACATGATTCTACAGTTGGGGTACTTGAATATACTATTGTATACTGGATGTGGATTGGTGGCTCTGCGCCCATGGCATATGTTTTCTGTTTACCCAGCATTTCACTTCTTTTGGATGAAAGCTGTTGATATTAGGTGTCTAACATAATACAGTGTCACTGGAGCCCGGTTTCTTTCTAAAGACTGAAAGATCTCATTGAAGCCTATATTTAGGAAGAAATACTAGTTCAGTCCTGTTAATTTCTCAGAAATCTCTTACTAGTGAAATGATTTGCAGGACCTAAGACTTGATTAGGTTAAAGGGGACTGCACGAGTACATTAAGTTATGTGCTGGGCCAGCTATTGGTCTTGGTGACATTGGTGCGAGTGAAAGTGCCTACATTTTCCGATTTGCATTGCCAAGCATACGGAAGGATCAAAGTAAGATTCCTATTTTTTTATGTATAATTCACGCATGACATCCACTCTGCTTGTGAAACAGTGGAATCATTGATAAAAATGCCTTTTCATTTAGTCCTTAGCAAAATATTACTACTAGTATTAAACCTGAAAGTGAAATTGCTGGAGAAAATGAAATTGAAAAATTGGCATAAAAACTCAGTTTTCTATTGCATAACATGAAATGTATAAGATGACTAATTATGTAATGCTGGTCCAAGCAGGTAAGGTAAAATGTGAGATTCAGCGTGATGGAAGGGTACACATGCTAGGAGTGATAATAGATGGTGGAATTATGAAAGACCCATCGAGTGTATACGAAATGAAAGTCGAGCAATTGTGCCCATCTGGACCATTCACCATTTCTTTTAAATTGCCGGGGCCAGTTGATCCTCGGTTGTCTTCTCCTAAGTTCCGGCCTGATGGAGTCCTGGAAGTGGTAGTTATGAAATACAGAGGATCAAGCGTGACAGTTGATTGTTTGTTTCCACCTTCTTGAGCTGTTTACAAAACATGTTCCTTTTAAAAATGTTGCATTTGTTTCCTCATCAGGAAGAGGGAGGGGATAAAATGCATGTAAACATTATTTTGCTATCTGCAAAAGTTCCTCAGAGTTCTGTGATAAGAACAGCAGAAACAATGGGTATATACAAATGATAATTTACCCTGTTTTTAAATTTTCTTTCTAATAAATTTTACAGCTCTATCATCTAATGAGGGTAACTGAAAAAACTTATAGATGGATTAACTTCTCTGGATATCCTTTTGGTTTTGGTGTTTAACGCGTGGTGCGGTGGACTTCAGAAATTATGCAATTTAGCCACTTCTCGTTTTATTACAACAATGCCACTTTTCTCTATATCCGATAGGGTCTGCTCCTTTTCTATGAAATTAATTTGTTATGGATTTGTAGTAGATTCATTTCATGCTATTTGCAATTTGGCATTGGTGTTCTAAAAATGCCAAAAAAAAATCATAATTTCAACATGAACTGATCAACAAATTTATCAGATCTCTCTCCCCTCCTCCCTCCCACTTCCTCTTTAGTCTTTTCATCAGTTCGTCTTTTTTATTTGGTCATCCTTCTCGTCTGCTAACTTTCCAGTTTTCCCATTGTACTATATGATTCACTGGACTGAAATTACGCAGATGGGCCCGACAATTGCAGCACTCAACTTTTGAACAGTAGTTGTACTACATTTTCAATAAAATTACTTAATAATTATTAATAAAGCTTTTATTTTTTATCCGAACAACATTTTAAATTCTCTTTAAAACCGGAGAACACTCGGGCTCGCCCTTCAAGTACTAGATCTTAGGTCTTAATCCGCTTGGGTGGTCGGAATAGCAATGTTTATCGTAGATAGTGATGTGGCCCAAAATATTCCGGCCCAGTAAACTCTCCGGCCCAATGAAGAACGACCCGACAAACCCACACCTGGGCCCCCCTACGCACGCAGCCCTGCAGCCACTCTACGCCACCCTACAACATGCCGCCCTACAGCCGCCTACATCTGCAGTCCTACAACCACCCTACGGCACGCCACCCTGCAGCCACCCTACGGCGCGCCGCCCTACAGCCACCTTGCAACACGCCGTCCCCTGAGCCTATAATCAATGCCCTCCCACGGGCGGATGACTATATATAAGCTGAGGTATGAAATTTATATTCATTCAGACTTATCTGCTTACACTTGATTTACTTAAGCCCTCGACCTCTCCCTTAAGCCCTCGTGCTAACTTAAGCTTCAGAGCGCCCTCGGAGGTCTCCCTCTCCCCTCCTTCCGAGGGCCTTTAGCTCATCCCTGCTGTCTATGCAAAGCCCAGGCCGCGTCAGCACCTAGGCCACATCAGCATCCATGCCACATCAGCATCCAGGCCACGTCAGCACCAACCATTTTTTGACATCAACAGATTGGCGCTGTCTGTGGAAAATCACCATCTCTCGCTGAACAGTAGAAGCGAAGAAGTCTAAAGAACTCATCTGTTGCGATGTCAAGCCGTCCGACACCACGTAACACACTTTAGAGTTTCAAGTGCACACGTCCCTGTCCGAGCGGTTGCTAAGTGCACACACCCGAGCGCCGTAGTGTACATGCCCCTGTCCAAGCGGTTGCTAAGTGCACACGGTCGAGCGCCGTAGTGCACATGCCTCTGTCCGAGCTGTTGCTAAGTGCACACGGTCGAGTGCCGTAGTGCACATACCCCTGTCCGAGCTGTTGCTAAGTGCACACGACCGAGCGTCGTAGTGCACATGCCCCTGGCTGAGCATCAGTGCGCACGGCCAAACTAAGCCGCGCACACCCAAGGCCGAGAGAAGGCATATGTGTGCAGACCCTCGGACAAGGTCGAGCATTGGTATATATGTTCATACGCTCGGACAAGGCCGAGCTTCAGTGCACACTGGCTGAGCTTCAGTGCACAACAGTGCGCACCGCCAAACTAAGCCGCGCACACCCAAGGTCGAGAGAAGGCATATGTGTGCAGACCCTCGGACAAGGCCAAGCATTGCATATGTGTTCATACGCTCGGACAAGGCAGAGCTTCAGTGCGCACGGCCAAACTAAGCCACGCACACCCAAGACCAAGAGAAGGCATATGTGTATAGACCCTCGGACAAGGTTGAACATTGGAATATGTGTTCATATGCTCGGACAAGGCCGAGCTTCAGTGCGCAACAGTGCACATGGCTAAACTAAGCCGTGCACACCCAAGGCCGAGAGAAGGCATATGTGTGCAGACCCTCGGACAAGGCCGAGCATTGGCATATGTGTTCATACGCTCGGACAAGGCCGAGCTTCAGTGCACACTTGTGCACACTGGCCGAGCTTCAATGCGCACGACCAAACTAAGTCGCGCACACCCAAGGCCTAGAGAAGGTATATGTGTACAGACCCTCGGACAAGGCCGAGCTTTAGTGTACACTTGTGCACACTAGCTGAGCTTTAGTGCGCAACAGTGCGCACAGCCAAACTAAGCCGCGCACACCCATTGCAGAGAGAAAGCGTATGTGTGCAGACCCTCGGACAAGGCCGAGCTTCAGTGCACACTGGCCAAGCTTTAGTGTGCACGGCCAAACTAAGCCGCGCACACCCAAGGCCGAGAGAAGGCATATGTGTGCAGACCCTCGGACAAGGTCGAACATTGGCATATGTGTTCATACGCTCAGACAAGGCCGAGCTTCAGTGCACACTTGTGCACACTGGCCGAGCTTCAGTGCGCACGACTAAACTAAGCTGTGCACACCCAAGGCCGAGAGAAGGCATATGTGTGCAGACCCTCGGACAAGGCCGAGCTTTAGTGCACACTTGTGCACACTGGCCAAGCTTCAGTGCGCACAACCAAACTAAGCCGCGCACACCCAAGGCCGCGAAAAGGCATATGTGTGCAAACCCTCGGACAAGGCCGAGCTTTAGTGCACACTAGTGCACACAAGCCGAGCATCAGTGCGCATGGCCAAGCAATCGCGCGCACACCCAAGTCCGAGCGTTTGAGCTAATTGTCAAACGCTAGGCTAAGTTTCTCCAAGTCCGAGTGTTTGAGCTGCTTGTCAAACACTCGGCCAAGTTTCTCCAAGTTTGAGCATTTAAGCTGGTTGTCAAACGCTCGGCCAAGTTTCTCCAAGGCTAAGCGTATGAGCTGCTTGTCATACCCTCGGCCAAGCATCTCCAGGGCTAAGCGTATGAGCTGCTTGTCATACCTTCGGCCAGACATCTCTAGGGTCGAGCGTATGAGCTGCTTGTCATACCCTTGGCCAAGCGTCTCAAGGGCCGAGCATCGGCCAAGTATTTCAAGGGCCGAGCGTCGGCCAAGCATCTCCAGGGCCGAGGTATAAGCTGCTTGTCATACTCTCGGCCCAGCATCCCCAGGGCCGAGTGTCGGCCAGGCATCTCCAAGGCCGAGCGTATGAGCTGCTTGTCATACCCTCGGCCAGGCATCTCCAAGTTTGAGGCTGAGTGTATGAGCTGATTGTCATACCCTCGACCAAGCATCTCTAAGTTTGAGGCCTAGCATATGAGCTGCTTACGCTCGGCCAGGAATCTCCAAGTCGCTAGCCTCCCAAATCTCTTAAGTATAAACGCTCGGCTACGGCACCAACATCACGTTTTACTTCCTCAAGGCACAAGTACCTGAGGAAGTGGGGGGCCTGTGATGTGGGCCAAAATACTCCGGCTCAGTAAACTCTTCGGCCCAGTAAGGCCCAGTAAACTCTCCGTCCCAGCAGACTCTCCGGCCCAATGAAGAACGACCCGACAAACCCACATCTGGGCCCCCCTACGCACGCAGCCCTGCAGCCACTCTACACCACCCTACAATATGCTGCCCTACAGCCGCCTACATCTGCAATCCTACAACCACCCTACGACACACCGCCCTGTAGCCACCCTACGGCGCGCCGCCCTGCAGCCACCTTGCAACACGCCGTCCCCTGAGCCTATAATCAATGCCCTCCCACGGGCGAATGGCTATAAATAAGCCGAGGTATGGAATTTATATTCATTCAGACTTATCTGCTTACACTTGATTTACTTAAGCCCTCGACCTCTCCCTTAAGCGCTCGTGCTAACTTAAGCTTCGGAGCGCCCTCGGAGGTCTCCTCCTCCCCTCCTTCCGAAGGCCTTTAGCTCATCCCTGCTGTCTATGCAGACGTCAGCACTAACTGTTTTTTGGCATCAATAAATAGTGTCGATAGAAAAAAAAAATTATCTTCAAAGTTTCACGATTTAGTTAATTTGATTTAAAATTTTGAAAAAGTGTCAATTTGCTTTTGAGTTTTTTTTTTCAGGTTAATTGGGTTTTTCGTTCAAAAGAACCGTAAAGAGGCACGCGAAAGGCATGTTGAGCCTTCCAAATAAGAACAAATTAACCTGAAAAATAAAACTTATGAGCAAACTAACTTGAAAAACAAGGGCATGACAAGCCTTTCACGTACCTCTTAACGGTCCAATTAGATGAAAAGTCCAATAAACCTGCAAAATAAAACACATGGATAAATTGATTCTCTCTCAAAACTTAAAAGTCAAACTGACCCGATTATGAAACCTCGAGGGTAAATTTATTTTTCCCCTAATTTCTTTCTTAGATGCGACTCAGTTGAATGAACTTCCATGCAGCTTTCACCAGCCAACATGCCAAAGCCATGGAGCTCTTCTTCTTTCAATTTTTTCCTCTCTTTCTTTCTTTTGGTTTATTTTCTTGAGTCTGGATGTGGAGTAGAAAAGCCAAGCTCTATAATTAAGCAAAAGTCAATTGACTGAAATCTGATGGCACTTGTTTTCTCATGGTCAAAAACATTACCTCAATTGTTGAAGAAAGGAATCTGAAATACGCAATGTCATGCGCCATCACTAGACTCTATAATTCATCAATTGTATTAAGCACACGAGTATCACATTCCAATTATAAATGCATGGTTTCTATTTTCTAGCAGTAAATGAGTCAAATTTCCCCAGTCTCTGTGGAATTTGTTTCAAATTTGACTTCCTTTCTTATATACTATTTCTATTCAAGGATTTGACAGCAATTATTCCATCCAAATTAATTACAGTATATATATTTTCTGGTTACCCTAATAATTTTATTTGTGTAATTAAATTGAGAATACAAAGCCTAGGAAGGTAAGAATCCAAGAGTATATTCCATCAAACACAAAGGTTTTAGAGTTGACTAAGAACCACTTATTCTTCAACAAAGCACTAGCAAAACAGAATGTAGTCTTTGACTAAGAACCACTTATCCTTGTCATGGATTTCGTGCAAACGGGTCTAATCTATGACATATGACAAACCAACCAGCTTCAACCAGCAAGGTGGAAAATATAGTCTTAGAAGTATCCTTGGCATCAGTGAATATGTACACTTTGGTTTGCATGTATAATTTCTGAAGAACTCCCTAATAAGGAAAATATAATTAATAACTGCACTGCATGATATAGGTAAACTGATTGAAATTATGTAGCTTAGCTCAAGTAATTAGGATCAAAGCTTTATTGAGTGGAGTGAAGTTTAATAAAGTAAATGAAACGGTGTGAAATTAAAATTAAGCATTCTTTCATGAACATGATAAATTCTTCTAGTACATTACTGTTTCCACTGGAGTTAATGTGGATAGTCCTTCACTTCACTCTTCTTGTTTAAACATTGCTTGAGAAGTTATGAGGCACAGGGTAAGACATGCATAAGCCAAACAGCGTCAATTGGAAATTTCTTATCAAATAGAGATTTACGAAAGAAATAACCCATAAACCAAATTTAGACAATAATCTACAAGTTAAATCACAGAGTGAAACTCCAAAAGAACCCAACAACAGAAACATCGCTCTCCCAAAGTTCGACATCATCAAAACATCCGCGTAATCTACAAGGAAAGAGTATAACTGATCCGCATCTTAATGGAATCATAGAGTACTCATCTATCGTCTCAACATCGTTATCCTCGAAACTACCTGCTACGTTCAATTTAATTCCTCACTCTAATATAAATATACATGATGATCTCCAAAACCTGCAAGCAAGCCATCAACTGAACAAAATCTTTCCAAAGAGTACACAAAAAATGGCGTTAAAAGTCCTTTCTGCCCTCGACACAGCAAAGACGCAATACTATCACTTCAAGGCAATAATAATAGCAGGCATGGGGCTCTTCACCGACGCTTACGATCTCTTCTGTATCTCTCCAATCTTGAAATTGATCGAACGGATTTACTTCAAAGATGAGCCGATCAAGACAGCTGTTCTTTCCGTCATGGTCACAATAGCTTTTCTAGGGACAGCGATCGGTCAGCTGGTCTTCGGTCGTGTCGGTGATCGAAAGGGAAGGCTCCACGTGTACGGGCTAGCATTGCTTGTGATGGTGATGAGCTCCATAGGATGCGGATTCTCTATTTGCAGGACGAGCAATTGTGTTCTGGTGAGTCTCGGGTTCTTTAGGTTCTTGCTCGGGGTTGGGATTGGCGGGGACTACCCGTTATCGGCTACCATCATGTCGGAGTTCGCTAACAAGAGGACACGTGGCGCGTTCATAGCCGCTGTGTTTTCGATGCAAGGGTTTGGGATTTTGGCTAGCTGTATCGTCACGATGGTGGTTTGCCAGATTTTTTTTAGTGCTGCGTCGAAGAGGGATACGACGCCGGATGAGGCCGACATTGCATGGAGGTTGATACTGATGCTAGGTGCAATTCCGGCTGGATTTACCTTTTATTGGCGTATGATGATGCCTGAAACCGCCAGGTAGCTAGCTACGATTTTTTTTTCCTGTTGGTTTAATTCTCTATTTTTCATCCCATAAAAAAAATCTCTTTTTCGCATTTCGTTTTCACAATTTCTTATTTTTTATTAGGCTCTTTTCATCCGCTGGATATATATATTATTTATTTGATTTATATTTAGTATTAATATTATTTTTTAGACAATTTTTTATTTATATTTATTTAGTATTTCAGTTGTTGACTTCTTAAATATTATGCCGGCCAAACTATTATTTATTTATTGCCTAACAATGACTAAATGGAATTTTTATTTGCAAACTCTGTTAATAGATAGAAAAAATTATTTTTAGTGCATTTTTAACCATTGATTAATTGATCGTTGAAAATACTTGTAGCACATAACAAATTTATGTTCGAGATTCTTAAAAATATTTTGATGTATGAAATTTGTTTTATTTGTAAATTCTATTAAATTTAATAAAATATGTTATTTGGCTTACTTAAATTTATAACTAATTTATTTATAAATGAATTTCAAATTTTTTTAATTTTTTAAACATAATAAATAATAGTATTATAAATAAATTAAAAGTGAAATTCATTTATTTCAAACAGAGTTCTAAATAGTATCATAAAAATAAATAAAAAATAAAAAATAAAAGAGGCAAATAAGATTAGAGAATGTTAGGATTAATTTCCTGATCAAAATGCGTAGGTACACAGCTTTGGTGGAGAACAATGTGTTACAAGCAGCAAAAGACATGGAGAAAGTGCTTGCTGTTCCCATGAGTCAGATTGCAGAAAATTCCACATTACCATCACCATATCCATCATCTTATCCTCTACTCTCCAAACAATTCTTTCGTCGCCACGGTCGTGACCTCATCTCCTGTTCCCTCACATGGTTCCTCATCGACGTCGTTTTTTACTCCACAAACCTCTTCTTATTTCAGATTTTTAACATTTCCGACGAGAAAGAAGCCAGCGCCTACAACGCAGCTTTCAAAGTCGCCAAGCTCCAAGCAATCGTGGCAGTCTCTTCAACGATTCCAGGCTATTGGGTCACTGTCTATCTCATTGATCGAATCGGAAGGGTAAAAATCCAAATGATGGGATTCTTTTTCATGGCAATAGTTTATCTTGCTGTAGGGATACCCTACAATCATTACTGGGAGAAGCACACTAACGTAGGATTTATGGTATTTTATGGGCTCACTTTCTTCTTTGCGAATTTCGGACCGAACACAACTACTTTTATAGTTCCTGCAGAGCTTTTTCCAGCGAGATTTAGATCGACGTGTCATGGGATTTCGGTTGCTGTCGGGAAATTGGGTGCGATTGTTGGTGCTGTCGGGTTTTTGTGGGTGACTAATCATCAGAATACTAAACATGATAAAGATGGGTACCCAGAAGGGAAAAGAATGACTGCTGCATTCGTGATTTTAAGCTTGGTTTGTATGGCAGGTTTTTTGGTGACGTATTTCTTCACACGTGAGACTATGGGAAGGTCACTTGAAGATAATGAAAATGATCATGATCAAGAAGAAAATAGTGATGAGCTGCGTTTCTTAAGATGCCTTACTAGATCTAATTAATCTGTCTCTTACAAATTAATTCATCTCTTTTTAATTGAAGTTGTTCTGTGAGGGATTCCTGTTTAGACTGGGTTTTTTTATTATAATTAGTTTATATATTTCCTGTGTATTTGAGGTGATTAATTATGATTGATCATATTTACTAATTAAGCTTTGGTTCAGTACCAAAACTGAGGTTTGTGGTTCCAAGTTTAATTACTATGTACCGATGTGCGGGTTATTTATTTAATTATTTTTTAAGTGAATATTAAGAAAGTGTTGTGATTTAGGGTTATGTAATCGTATTCAATCAATGTGGTTGTATATACACTTTTTCAATAAATAAAAAAAATTATTAATTATGCAAAGTTAGGCAAAATTAATCAAAACTTCAAAATGTTCAAGTTGTGTTTTTGTATTTATAAAGCATCCAAAATCTTTTGTGGTGTCAGTTAACTTAATTAGTAAAATTATTTGTTATCGCATAAAAAATTAAGAATCAAATCTCACTCATCGAGAATTAAGGAATAAAAATATAACCTTTCGATCCAATGGACTTCCACTTAATAAAAAAAATGAAACTCCGTTGAAACTGCGAATTCTGAGCATTTGGCCAGCCAAGAACGGTGCATATTTCGTAATTATTTGCTCTATTTAAAGCCAAATCCATAAGCCCTGAAAAATAATAAAACTCAATTAATAAAAGGTTCAAGGCAAAAAATTTAATGGAGTTAAGTAGTAAATTAACTTGATTGGATATTTAACAAATTAAATTATAATATTTTTTAGAAGAATAGAAAAATTGAATTTATATGATATATTTTTTCAACACAACATATGTTTGATATTTTAAATTATGCGGGCTATATAAAGCCTAACCTAAATATCATATAGGTCTAAATAATAAAGCCCAAGTTATAAAAGTATTAAAGTAAGTGATACAATCAACTTAAGTAGTAAACTAACTTAAATTAAATATCTAAATAAATTAAATTTATAAGTAATAAGCTAATTTAAATTAGATATCTAAACAAATTAAATTTTAAGTTCATTTAAAAAAATAAATTTATTTAGTAACATTTATTTTTATTTTTTTTTCATGTTTGTAGTAATGTGCGTTATATAAAACCTATTCTATATGCGTTACGAAAACACAAAAATAAAATGTCAAAAGTGGGTGTCAACTAGCTTAATTGGTAGAGCCATTTGTCATTAGACGATAGATCAATGATTAAATTTCACTCACACCAAGGATGAGAGGGGGTTACCTCCGATTTTGTAGTCTAATTTTTAAAAAAAATATAAAATAAAATCAGGTAATAAACTAACTTAAAAATGTGTAGTAGTTTCATAATTTCATTTCATTGTGTACTTCAGATAGCATTAATAAATAGGGACAAGCAATGGTATGGTGAAAAGTAAGGGTGGTAATTCGGGTTGACGGGTCGTGTTCGTGTCGTGTCGAAGTTAAGTGTAACACTAAATAGGTCGACACGATTATTAATCGTATCAAGAAAACCCAACACGATACGATTATTAAACGGGTAACACGACACGACACGCTTAACCCGTTTAATAAACGGGTCGTGTTAGACCCGACACGACACGACACACTTAACCCATTTAATAAACGGGTCATGTTAGACCCGACACAACATGACTAATTTTTCATAATTCGACACGACAACACGACACGATTAATCCGCCATGACCTGTTTATTACATAAGCAAATATAAGTTATCATCTACTCATTCTTAATCCAAATTTCAAAATATTCATGATCCAAATATACATAAAAAAAAAAAGTGATCATCTAAACAATGGTTCAACCATACGCAAAAAACGAAAAAGAAACAATAACACCATAAGTTACTCATAAGCCATCCAATTACAAGTACACAATATTACAACATTAGCCAACCAAATCAGCAGAAGAACCCTCAGAAGGAGGTGCAAATGATTCATTCTCATTCATATCCATTACATCAGAAGTAAGCTCCTCCATTGTTTTTGCGGCGATTTCTACAAAGAAAAAAATAAAACAAATAAATATTCCCCTTTTTATTCCATCGTTTAAATTATAGTTGGAGTAGATTTCTATTTTGATATTTAAGTTGAAGAAGAAGATTTGATAGTTATAATACCCAACCCTTTTTCTTTTCCTACCTACCCTATTAAATCTTACCATTAAATCAAAATAATAATAAAATCAACTTAAAACATCCTCAATTACAATTATAAGTTGAAAATAAGCTTAACCAAACAAAGAAAATAGCAAGGGAAATGTTCCAGAAAAATGAGAAAAAAAAAAGTCGAGGTAAAATTTTATGAACTACTCACTAATAATATTCTCATCATGAATCCAACCCAAGTTAATCCAATGAGAATGAGCTCTCTGTTTTCAATGAATCTCATTCTGTTTCATTAAATCATTTAAGTTTGAGGCAAGAGAGTGCTCCTGAGTGAGATCAGAAGCCAATTGAAGTTGGGTACGATCAAGCTGGTGACGAACATAATTAATTAGGAAAAGCAGATCATTCCCAAAAGCACGATCAAAGCTTCTTCCTAACATTATTTGGAATGATTTCAAATGTGAAGCAAAGATGCAGAGTATGTGTTACTCAAAAGTCAAGCTCTCAGCAAGTTGCCAAAAAATTTCAAAATTTATAATTTCATCAATTGAATAATCTAATAGAATGGAAGCTTACATTTGCTTACACTATGATGCCTACCAAAACTAGTCGTCGGACAACCTGTGGTCTGCAGATGCTCTACATTATACTTAGTAGATACAAGACACAGATCGATTAAAAAAGATGAACATGAAATTCAGTGAAGTAGCATCCTCTGTGAGCTACACTCTAGCTTAGATAGCATTTGCATAATGCTAAACACGTATCGATTATGATTGTAATTATGTGTCCACTACTAACTTTTGATGGGATTGTTGTAAATATTTGCAGTAGCCACTTACTATATTATCAAAGAACTATAGATTGGGTTATAAACATAATGGTTATGCTACATTTATTAACTAAAAATTAATATTCTACGGATGCTTTCTTTATGGCAATGTGATGCAAGGTTCCTTCTAAAGAAGAAACTCTCTTCATCTGCTTGATTTTCCTGGATAAACCACATTGTAGCTAGCATGGAAAACAACCTAATAAATGTTATAGTTTTTAATGAACAAATATAAAGGCAAAAAAAAAAAAAAATCATAATCCCTAAAATCAAACTGAACTATTTAAACCCACCAACAAAACATTCAAATTCAATTCAATCACCGAGTCCAAAGATCTATCCATGAAAAAATCGAAACCCCTAATAAATTAATCCTAATCACAATCCCTAACCTAACCCATCACATATTCTAGGGTTTCAAACCACTTACAACAAGTTTAAAAAACTAAACTCCAAAAATTATTTAAAAATTATAAGAACTGTAGTGAAAAGAGAGAGAATGAGAGATTTTTTAACCTCAGCTACTTTGAATCCAAAGAGAGAAAAGTAATGAGAGAGAGAATGAGAGACCGATGCGGTGGCGTGGCCGACGACTGGACCGGTGCGGCGGCGGCGTCGTTGGCGGCTGGAGATCGAGAGAGAAATGGAGAGACGAGAGAGGCGGGTGTTGGTCGTGCAGTGTTACTGTGTCTGTGGATTGTAAAATTAGTATTAGGGTTTATTTTATATATATATATTAAGATTTTTTTTTAATTTAATAGATTTTTTTTAAATGGGTCATAAACAGGTCATGAGTCATAATCGTGCCAATATGACCTATCAACCCGCAACTCATTAATCATGTCATTTCGGGTTGGCGGGTCAACCAGCGACACGACACGATTATTTCGTGTCATAATCGTGTCGACACGATTACGACACGAACCCGATTATACTCAACACTAACACGCTTTATTTCGTGTCATGTTCACGTGTCGTGTCCAAAATTGTCACCTCTAGTGAAAAGCATAGTAAGATGTAAATAATTTACTTGAGCAAACTGTGATCTTCCTAAGTTAAATGGCAGAAAGAAACATAAAGTTGCATCATCTGTTAATGCATTCTTCTTATCTGACTATGTAATGCTCAAATATATATGATGCAGCTCTAATTCACCCTGCAGGTAAATCTAGACTAATAGTTGAGCAAGAAGCTACATCGGAAAGCATGGATCAAATATGTGAAATTATCTGACTGTTTTCAAATTGGTTACAAAATTCGGTTAAGTTAGATTGGATAAACCGCAGAATTCGGGTATTTCGTATTTATAAGTTAGTAAATCTGATAGGTTGATAGACAAAATAATTCTTAACCGAACCGATCAATTAACCGATTTTTATTTACTTAATAAATTGTTAATAATTATAAATATTATTAAATTAAATATATAAAAAAATTATTAATAATATAGTAAGAGATTGAGGGATAACGATGATATAGGACTACCAGGAGCCCATAAGCCTAATCCAACGAAATAAATAAAAAAAAAAAAAAAAGTTTATTTTCTCATTTACTTTCAGACCCATGAGAGGAAAACTTGGGGCCGGTTCCATATTGGATCCAAAGCCAGTTCTGCTTTTTGTTTGAGCTAATTACCAAAAAATTTAAATTTTAAAATTTCTATTTAAGCAAACGGAAAGTATAGACTACAAGAGTCCTGCACTGAGAGAGTGCAGACCGGAGAGCCCGAATTTGGCCACCGGAAGGCTAGGAGGTAGTAATATTATTGCCTATTTGCCCATTAACTAATCATTCATATCTGCCTGTTACTGCTAAATAGATTTTTCTTCTTCTTCTTTTTTTTTTTTTTGTTTTTGGGGGGAGGGGGGTGGTTTAATCGATACAATTCATGTTTTTATAGTACCAAAAGGTAATTTGGAGGTCACAGTATCATTCCCCAATATTGTTTTCGCGTGCTGTTATATCGAACCTAGGGTTTGTGTTAGTGCCGCTGCCTCTCATTTTAACTCTTTATTTTTGCTGTGTATGATCCGCTGGGACTGATTTTTATTTTTGGTTAATTCTATAGAGATGAATTTCTCAGGTGTTACTTTGCCGGCTGTCTTTGTTACTAGTGCTTAATATATTCCTTGAATATGTTCAAACGATAAAGGGTAATTATATACTAATATTTTTCACCTCCATTTTGGGAGTTTTGAGTAATTATATTCATAATATTTTCCTAGATTTTTTAATCACATTAACTTCTCTTTTGCATTTGAGTTTGATAGAACTATTCTTTAAGGTAGACTGGGTTTTGTTTTGAGATTTTCTAGTTGGCTAAGAGTTTTATGCCTGAACTGAATCTTCTGGTGCACTTGGACCAGCATTGTTGGATGCAGTTACCATATGGTGCAGATTTTATTCTTTAGGGTTTATTTCTTCCATTTTGTCTCCTTTGTGATCTTTGGTCGTTTTCTTTCAATTGGGTTTGTTTGGGTGGGCTTATTTTGGTGCTTTAAGCCAATGCTTATTTTTTTAAATTTGCAAAAAAATCAATCAAATAAAGTCAAACCACCTATTAATTGAATGCTTTAATTGTTGTTTAATGGAGTTTGATTTAATTTGGCTAAGTTTTTTGTAAATATTAAAAAATAAACATCGGCTTAAAGCATCAAATAGGCCCACCCATTGTGTTTCCTTGTCAGGTATGATACCTAGGGTTGAAGCAAAGTAGCAAACTTAGTTCTTATCAGATACATTTCTGTTTAATTTTTTTTTTTTTTTTTTGGTTCTATTTCTAAAATGTTTCTTCGACTATAATTTTTTCTATTTCACCTTTCTGCATGGCTGTTTTGGGTGAATAGATGTTAGGAAACTTTTCTTCAGAATTTCGATAAAAAGCTGTAAAGAAGCACCACTTCTTTTCCCTTTTCCTCTGGGAGGGGATTGATGGAGGGATGGGAGGTTGTGAAGGGGTGAATTCTATTCTAGGTTCAACTACTTCTACTTGTATTTGCACTTGATTACACACAAGGGTATTGCCATCTTATTGAGATGAGAGAGCCTAGCTGAACTTGATTTCTTGATCTGCTGTAAGAAGGCACAACACACATAATCTGGTCTGCATGGCTATATATTAATTATGTTGATGTTATTCTTCAATTTCCCGATGCTTTATATCGTTCTAAATTTTGCTATATTTATTCCTAGTGCTTGTGAAATTATTTGTTTGGTTCTGTGCATATATTGCTAAAATGATACGATTTTGTTAGTAAGTATGTTTTGATTTTAAGGTCAAACTATGGTGCCATTATTGGGGAAGTGTGGGCATCGATATCCATGGCTGTAACTACCATTGATATGAATTTTTTTCAAATATTAATAGTTGAATTACCATGGGCACGGTACCTTCTTGGTCATGGGCACCGTAGAACAATCCTCCATTTTATGATTTCTTATTTTGATTCTCGCATATTTCTCCTTTTCACATTAGTATTTTGAGATGGTCTGACATGTGAACGTAATTAGTTAAATTATTCTGCACTTCATGGTCAAACCTTCTCATGTTCTTTTTCTACCTTGAATTAACTCTTAAAATAAGTGAGCTGCAAGCGGAGAATAATTCTGATATGGAAATTGAAAGTTTTTCGTGAATCTGAACAGTTACTTTAATGGTTGAAGCTCTCAAACTAAGGCCATGAAGTGAGTCATGGGTGTCTTAGAAGTTTCGTTGTTGGTATCTTATTGGCTAGGCAAATATAGAATTTGTCATCTTGTGTCATTATCTGAGTGAATGGAATTAACAGTATTTGAAGGTTGATTAATGATGAAGATTTCAACTTATGGAAATAAGATAGAAGGAAATAATGGATTTATGGTGGGGTCTGACGGGCTGAAGGAGATACAAGTCTTGTCTTCTCCGGTCAATGACAACTAAGCCTCAGCAATGGATTTTGAAGTGATTACTAAGTTTTTTCTGTTCCAAAAGAGTCCGAAGTGGAGACATGCATTTTTTTTCATGTGAGTAACAAAATGATAATTTTTCTCGTCCTTTATTTTACTTATCAAAAAAGAAAATTCTTTGTCCTACAATCTGCTCCACATTCTGAATGGTATGTAGATGAATATTGTATGAGAATTACAAATACGCAAAACAATTTTTGTCTTCTACAGACTGATAGATGAATTATCTGTACTTCCTTTTTGTATTCCCCCAGCCTTATATATAGAAATATTGCATAAAATGTTGTAATTATGTCTCCACTTATGCTGCTAGAGTTCATTACTGCTTGAATGAGTGAGATATCCTCACGGGGCTTGGTCCTGCATTTACTTGTAACAGGTGCAAACATGATTCTACAGTTGGGGTACTTGAATATACTATTGTATACTGGATGTGGATTGGTGGCTCTGCGCCAATGGCATATGTTTTCTGTTTACACAGCATTTCACTTCTTTTGGATGAAAGCTATTGATATTAGGTGTCTAACATAATACAGTGTCACTGGAGCCCGGTTTCTTTCTAAAGACTGAAAGATCTCGTTGAAGCCTATATTTAGGAAGAAATGCTAGCTAGTTCAGTCCTGTTAATTTCTCAGAAATCTCTTACTAGTGAAATGATTTGCAGGACCTAAGACTTGATTAGGTTAAAGGGGACTGCACGAGTACATTAAGTTATGTGCTGGGCCAGCTATTGCTCTTGGTGACATTGGTGTTAGTGAAAGTGCCTACATTTTCCGATTTGCATTGCCAAGCATACGGAAGGATCAAAGTAAGATTCCTATTTTTTGATGTATAATTCACGCATGACATCCACTCTGCTTGTGAAACAGTGGAATTATTGATAAAAATACCTTTTCATTTAGTCCTTAGCAAAATATTACTACTAGTATTAAACCTGAAAGTGAAATTGCTGGAGAAAATGAAATTGAAAAATTGGCATAAAAACTCAGCTTTCCATTGCATAACATGAAATGTATAAGATGACTAATTATATAATGCTGGTCCAAGCAGGTAAGGTAAAATGTGAGATCCAGCGTGATAGAAGGGTACACATGCTAGGAGTGGTAATAGATGGTGGAAATATGAAAGACCCATCGAGTGTATAAGAAATGAAAGTCGAGCAATTGTGCCCATCTGGACCATTCACCATTTCTTTTAAGTTGCCTGGGCCAGTTGATCCTCCGTTGTCTTCTACTAAGTTCCGGCCTGATGGAGTCCTGGAAGTGGTAGTTATGAAATACAGAGGATCAAGCGTGACAGCTGATGGTTTGTTTCCACCTTCTTGAGCTGTTTACAAAACATGTTCCTGTTAAAAACGTTGCATTTCTTTCCTCATCAGGAAGAGGGGGGGGGGGATAAAATGCATGTAAACATTATTTTGCTATCTGCAAAAGCTCCTCAGAATTCTGTGATAAGAACAGCAGAAACTGTTGGATCATAAACTTGATCCATTATGGGAGTCCAAAAGCAAACTCAATCAAATTGGAGTCCAAGTCCATAATCAAGGTCCAAAACTACAAGCATTCTACCTAGAATTTTATTGGTGTGGTAGTTGAGCATGTGAATCATTTGGTAACCTAAAATATTGTTAAAACCACCAAGAAAAATGAGGTGTATGGTTGTTGTAATTTTGGATTAGTTTATTTGTGTGGTGTATGATTGTTCTTAAGTAGTATAAATACCCCTCCCCATTTTGGTTTAATCATCAAGAAGAAGCAAGAGCTTCTAAGTGAGTGAAGAAGCAAAGTCTTCTAAGAGTGAGTTCTAGTATCTTCTTTATTTTAAGTGAGAATGCTCTTGTAATATCTCTTTGAGTTTGAATAAGAGTTGTTTGTGTGAGTGTTTTATTTCCAACAAAGTGGTATCAGAGCAAAGTTGGAAAGTATACACTATTGCATATCAAATCGAAGGTATCGACGAGAAGAATCCGACGCCACCATAATCTCCCCGATCGGAGTTCAGACGAGCCGCCACGCACAGCCAGAAGATTGCTGCCAGAAAACCGAGTTAACTCACCGAGTGAGCCGAGTCAGCCGAGTTGGAGCCGAGTTGACCGAGCCATAAGCCTGTTGACCAAGCCGCTTGATCGAGTCGTTCGAGTCGAGTTGACCGAGCCGCCCAAGCCGAGTTGATCGAGCCATCAAAATCAACCGTTGATCGGGTTAGTGTTGACTTTAACCGTTGATCAAAAGTTGAAAATTTTGATCAGGTCCCTCCCAAAGTTTTTCAACATTCCGGATCTATCTACACAATCAGAATTTCTAAATTCTCAACATATTGAGTGATATGGCAAATGGTGTGGCATCCTTCCAAGTCCCGACGCTCATCAACAACAATTACGATAACTGGAGTATCAAGATGAAGGCTCTTCTTGGCGCGCATGATGTTTGGGATATCGTCGAAAAAGGTTTTAGCGAGCCAGATAACGAAGCTGCGCTGACCACAACTCAAAAGGATAGTTTGAAAGATGTGAGAAAGAGAGACAAGAAAGCTCTCTACCTCATCTATCAAGCATTAGATGATGATGGTTTTGAGAAGATTTCGAGTGCAAGCTTTGCTAAGGAAGCGTGGGAAAAGCTGCAAACCTCTTACAAATGATCCGAGCAAGTGAAAAAGGTTCGTCTCCAAACATTAAGAGGTGAATTTGAATCCTTACACATGAAAGTGTCTGAGTCTATTTTAGATTATTTCTCAAGAGTAGTAGCTGTTTCTAATCAATTAAAAAGAAATGATGAAAAGTTAGAGAATGTGAGGATAATAGAGAAGATACTCCGTTCGTTGGATTCCAAATTTGAGCACATCGTCGTGACGATTGAAGAAACTAAAGACTTGGAAGAAATGACGATCAAGCAACTCCAAGGATCATTACAAGCATACGAAGAGAAGCATAAGAAGAAGCAAGGGTTTACTGATCAAATCCTCAAGCTGTAATTCAAGGATATGCATAAAAGCCAAGGAAATGATAGAAACCAACGTGGCCGAGGCAGAGGTAGAGGCCGTGGACGAAGTGGAAGTCGCGGTCGTGGACGAGGTTGGAATTACAACAACAACAATTCCAACAATAACTACGAGAAAGGAGAAAGCTCAACACGAGGCCGTAGAAGAGGCAATCTGAACTCGAGGAATGACAAATTTCAAGTTCGATGCTATAATTATCAAAAGTTTGGGCATTATGCTTCAGAATGTAGAGCTCCTAACAACAGAATTGAGGAGAAGGCCAACTATGTGGAGGAGAAGACCGATGATAAAGAAACTCTTCTTCTAGCACGAAAAGAGACTGATGGTGTCCAAGCAAAATCCTGGTATCTTGACAGTGGTGCAAGCAATCACATGTGTGGAAGGAAAGACATGTTTGTGGAGCTGGACGAGTCAGTAAGTGGAAATGTCTCATTTGGCGATAATTCCACAATAGCGGTAAAAGGGAGAGGTAACATTCTTATCCGTTTGAAAGATAGGAGACATCAGTTTATTTCCAATGTTTACTTTGTGCCCAATATGAAAAGTAACATCTTGAGTTTAGGACAATTGTTAGAGAAAGGTTATGATATTCATATGAAGGATCATAATCTTTCTATAAAAGATGATAAGAATAACTTCATTGCTAAAGTACCGATGTCAAAGAATAGAATGTTCCTGATCAACATACAAAACGATGTTGCAAAGTGCTTGAAAGCTTGCTACAGAGATGCATCATGGCTATGGCATCTTCGTTTTGGGCATCTAAATTTTGGAGGTCTAAAGCTACTATCCAAGAAGGAGATGGTGAAGGGACTACCTCGCATCAACCATCCTGACCAGCTTTGTGAAGGGTGTCTAGTCGGGAAGCAATTCAGAAAAAGCTTTCCAAAGGAGTCAGACTCAAGAGCCAAGAAGCCACTCGAGCTCATCCATACCGATGTGTGCGGTCCGATCAAACCAAGCTCTCTCGGTAACAATAACTATTTTCTTCTCTTCATTGATGATTTTTCAAGAAAAACGTGGGTATATTTCTTGAAACAGAAGTCAGAAGTTTTCGAAGTCTTCAAGAAGTTCAAAGCTGCAGTGGAGAGAGAAAGCGATAGAAAGATCAAAGCTATGAGATCCGACCGAGGAGAAGAATTTACTTCTAAGGAGTTTCAAGAGTTCTGCGAAGCAAATGGAATTTGTCAACCAATGACAGTTCCTAGATCCCCTCAACAAAACGGCATAGCGGAAAGAAAGAACCGAAATATCCTCAACATAGCTCGGAGTATGCTCAAAAGCAAGAAACTACCCAAGGAGTTTTGGGCTGAAGCAGTAGCATGTGCGGTCTACTTATCCAACAAATCTCCAACAAGAAGTGTTTGGGGAAAGACACCGCAAGAAGCATGGAGTGGAAGAAAGCCCGGCATCTCCCACCTAAGAGTTTTTGGAAGCATAGCCCATGTTCATGTTCCAGATGAGAAAAGAACAAAGCTTGATGATAAAAGCGAGAGTTTCATCTTCATTGGCTATGATGCAAATTCAAAAGGCTACAAGCTGTACAATCCGAACAATAAGAAGGTTATGATCAACTGAGATGTGGTGTTTGACGAAGAAGGACTATGGGATTTTGGATCTCATATAGATGACTTCAATTTCTCTCCTCCGTTTGAAGATGAGCTGACACAAATAGAACAGCCTGGAGAAGCCCAACAAGAGCCAACAACTCCACCTACTTCACCAACATCAACTACCCACGGAGACGAGTCACCTTCATCATCTTCAAGTGGGAGTCAAAGTGAAAGAGGTATGCAACGAACAAGAAGCCTTCGAGATCTCTATGAAGTGACTAAACGACAAGATAATCTTACATTATTTTGTTTATTTGTTGATTGTGAACCAATGAGCTATCAAGAAGCTGCAAAAGAAATGGAGTGGAGAGACATGATGAATGAAGAAATCAAGGCTATCGAAAAGAACGACACATGGGAACTTATTTCACTTCCCAAAGGGCACAAGGCGATAGGTGTCAAATGGGTCTACAAAACAAAGCGAAATGCTAAGGGAGAGATTGAAAGACACAAGGCGAGGCTTGTTGCAAAAGGCTATAGTCAAAAAACTGGAATTGACTACGATGAGGTATTCGCCCCTGTTGCTCGGTTGGAGACTGTTAGACTAATTATTTCCTTGGCAGCTCAAAACAAGTGGAAGATACAACAAATGGATGTAAAGTCTGCCTTCCTAAATGGAGTTCTTGAAGAGGAAGTCTACATTCAGCAACCATCAGGCTACGAAGTCAAAGGCCACGAAGACAAGGTGTTGAAGTTGAAGAAAGCTCTTTACGGGTTGAAACAAGCACCAAGGGCATGGAATAGCCGAATCGATAAGTACTTCCAAGAGAATGGCTTCAACAAATGTCCCTATGAGCATGCTTTATATATCAAGATCAAAGATGGAGATATTTTGATCGTGTGCCTCTATGTGGACGATTTGATCTTCATCGGAAGCAACCCAAGCATGTTCAATGAATTCAAGGAAGTGATGACGAAAGAATTCGAGATGACAGACATGGGGCTCATGGCGTACTACCTTGGCATTGAAGTTAAGCAACAAAAGGATGGAATTTTCATTTCACAGGAAAGCTATGCAAAGGAGATCCTGAAGAAGTTCAAGATGGAGAACTGTAAGCTGATAAGCACACCGATGGAATACGGAGTCAAGATGTCCAAACATGAAGAAGGCGAAAGTGTATATCCAACATTTTGCAAAAGTTTGGTGGGAAGTCTACGCTACCTAACTTGCACGAGGCCCGATATTCTTCACGCAGTTGGATTGGTTAGTCGCTACATGGAATCTCCAACAACCACCCATTTTAAAGCTGCAAAGAGAATTCTCCGCTATCTAAAAGGTACAATTGACTTTGGCTTATTCTATTCAGTTTCTAATGATTACAAGCTTGTTGGATATAGAGATAGTGATTGGGGTGGATATATAGATAATCGAAGGAGCACTACTGGATTCGTATTTTTCATGGGAGATACTGCTTTCACATGGATGTCAAAGAAACAACCGATTGTCACATTGTCCACTTGTGAAGCAGAATATGTTGCTGCTACCTCATGCGTTTGTCATGCAATTTGGCTTAAAAATCTATTGAAGGAGATAGGCTTGATACAAGAAGAGCCGACCAAGGTTTGTGTCGACAACAAGTCAGCCATTGCCTTAGCAAAGAATCCAGTATTCCATGATCGAAGCAAGCACATCGATATTCGCTACCACTATATAAGGGAGTGTGTTGCAAGAAAGGATGTGCAAGTTGAATATGTGAGGTCACAAGATCAAGTTGCTGATATTTTTACTAAGCCACTGACAAGCGAAAACTTCATAAGATTAAGGAACTTACTAGGGGTCACAAGATCAAGTTTAAAGGGGGGTGTTGGATCATAAACTTGATCCATTATGGGAGTCCAAAACCAAACTCAATCAAATTGGAGTCCAAGTCCATAATCAAGGTCCAAAACTACAAGCATTCTACCTAGAATTTTATTGGTGTGGTAGTTGAGCATGTGAATCATTTGGTAATCTAAAATATTGTTATAACCACCAAGAAAAATGAGGTGTATGGTTGTTGTAATTTTGGATTAGTTTATTTGTGTGGTGTAGGATTGTTCTTAAGTAGTATAAATACCCCTCCCCATTTTGGTTTAATCATCAAGAAGAAGCAAGAGCTTCTAAGTGAGTGAAGAAGCAAAGTCTTCTAAGAGTGAGTTCTAGTATCTTCTTTCTTTTGAGTGAGAATGCTCTTGTAATATCTCTTTGAGTTTGAATAAGAGTTGTTTGTGTGAGTGTTTTATTTCCAACAGAAACAATGGATATATACAAATAATAATTTACCTTGTTTTTCAATTTTTCTTTCTAATAAATTTTTCAGCGCTATCATCTAACGAGGGTAACTCAAAAAACTTATGGATGGATTAACTTCTCTGGATATCCTTTTGGTTTTGGTGTTTAACGTATGGTGCAGTGGACTGCAGAAATTATGCAATTTAGCCACTTTTCGTTTATTACAACAATGCCACTTTTCTCTATATCCGATAGTGTCCGCTCCTTTTCTATGAAATTAATTTGTTATGGATTTGTAGTAGATTCAGTTCATGCTATTTACAATTTGGCATTGGTGTTCTAAAAATGCAAAAAAAAAAAAAAAAAAAAAAAAAAAAAAATCATAATTTCAACATGAATTGATCAACAAATTTATCAGATCTATCTCCCCTCCTCCCTCCCATTTCCTCTCAAGTCTTTTCATCAGTCCGTCGTTTTTCTTTGGTAAACCTTCTCATCTGCTAACTTTCCAGTTTTCCCATCATACTATGATTCACTGGACTGAAATTACGCAGATGGGCCCGACAATTGCAACTCTCAACCTTTTGAACAGTAGTTGTATGGACATTATAAGTAAAATTACCAATAAAATTTTATTTTTTATCCCAACAACATTCTAAATATGAATTTAAAAACGGAGAACACCTGTGCTCGTCCTTCAATCAGGGGATCTTAGGTCTTAATCCGTTTCGGTGGTCTGAATAACAACGTTTATTATAGACAGTGTCTATATAAGAATTTTTTAGGAGAAAAATATAAATTTATTTTCGAGATTTCATGATTTGATTAATTTGACTTTAAATTTTGAGAGTGTTAATTTGTCTCTGAATTTTATTTTTTAGATTAATTGGGTTTTCCGTCCAATTAACAGTAAAAAGGCACGTGAAAAGTATGTCGAGCCTCCCAAATAAGGATAAATTATCCTGAAAAATAAAACTCAGGAGCAAACTGATTTGAAAAATAAGAGCATGACAAGCTTTTCACATACTTCTTGACGGTTCAATCTAACCGAAGATCCAATAAACCTGAAAAATAAAACACATGAGTAAATTGACTCTATCAAAATTTAAAATCAAATTGACTCAATCATAAAACATCGAAGATAAATTTGGTCTTTCCCATAATTTATTTCTTAGATGCGACTCACTTGAATGAACTTCCAGGCAACTTTCACCAGCCAACATGTCAAAGCCATGGAGCCCTTCTTCTTTCAATTTTTTTCTCTTTCTTTCTTTTTTTTGGTTTATTTTCTTGAGGCTGGATGTGAAGTAGAAAAGCCAAGCTCTAAAACTAAGCAAAAGTCAATTGACTGAAATCTGATGGCACTTGTTTTCTCATGGTCAAAAACATTACCTCAATTGTTGAAGAAAGGAATCTGAAATACGCAATGCCATGCGCCATCACTAGACTCTATAATTCATCAACTGTATTAAACACACGAGTATCACATTCCAATTATAAATGCATGGTTTCTATTTTCTAGCAGTAAAAAAGTCAAATTTTCCCAGTCTCTGTGGAATTTGCTTCAAATTTCCCCCGTCTCTGTGGAATTTGTTTCAAATTGGACTTCCTTTCTTATATACTATTTCTATTCAAAGATTTGACAGCAATTATTCCATCCAAATTAATTACAGTATATATATTTTCTGGTTACCCTAATAATTTTATTTGTGTAATTAAATTGAGAATCAGTTCAATGTTTTTGGTATTTAAGACATGCATAAGCCAAACAGCGTCATAGACAATAATCTACAAGTTAAATCACAGAGGGAATCTCCAAAAGAACCCAACAACAGAGACATCGCTCTCCCAAAGTTCGACATCTTCAAAACATCCGCGTAATCTATTAGGAAAGAGTATAACTGATCCGCATCTTAATGGAATCATAGATTCGAAATTCCATAAAAATTAGTCAAACTTCTGGTACTCATCTATCGTCTCAACATAGTTTTCCTCGAAACTACCTGCTACCTTCAATTTAATTCCTCACTCTGATATAAATATACATGATGATCTCCAAAACCTGCAAGCAAGCCATCAACTGAACAAAATCTCTCCAAAGAGTACACAAAAAATGGCGTTAAAAGTCCTTTCTGCCCTCGACACAGCAAGGACGCAATACTATCACTTCAAGGCAATAATAATAGCAGGCATGGGGCTCTTCACCGACGCTTACGATTTCTTCTGTATCTCTCCCATCTTGAAATTGATCGAACGGATTTACTTCAAAGACGAGCCGATGAAGACAGCAGTTGTTTCCGTCATGGTCACAATAGCTTTTCTCGGTACAGTGATCGGTCAGCTGGTCTTCGGTCGTCTCGGTGATCGAATGGGAAGGCGCCACGTGTACGGGCTCGCATTGCTTGTGATGGTGATGAGCTCCATAGGATGCGGATTCTCTATTTGCAGGACGAGCAATTGTGTTCTGGTGAGTCTCGGGTTCTTTAGGTTCTTGCTCGGGGTTGGGATTGGCGGGGACTACCCGTTATCGGCTACCATCATGTCGGAGTTCGCTAACAAGAGGACACGTGGCGCGTTCATAGCCGCTGTTTTTTCGATGCAAGGGTTTGGGATTTTGGCTAGCTGTATCGTCACGATGGTGGTTTGCCAGATTTTTTTTAGTGCTGCGTCGAAGAGGGATACGACGCCGGATGAGGCCGACATTGCATGGAGGTTGATACTGATGCTGGGTGCAATTCCGGCTGCTTTTACCTTTTATTGGCGTATGATGATGCCTGAAACCGCCAGGTAGCTCCGATTTTTTTTTCCTGTTGGTTTAATTCTCTATTTTTCATCCCATAAAAAAAATCTCTTTTTCACATTTCGTTTTCATAATTACTTATTTTTTATTAGGCTCTTTTCATCCGCTGGATATATATATTATTTATTTGATTTATATTTAGTATTAATATTATTTTTTAGACAATGTTTTATTTATATTTATTTAGTATTTCAGTTGTTGACTTCTTAAATATTATGCCGGCCAAACTATTATTTATTTATTGCCTAACAATGATTAAATGGAATTTTTATTTGCAAACTTGTTAATAGATAAAAAAAACTTATTTTAAGTGTATTTTTAACCATTGATTCGTTGAAAATGCTTGTGGTATATTAAAATAAATTATGTTTAAAATTTTTAAAAAATATTTTGATGTACAAAATTTGTTTTATTTGTAAATTTTATTAAATTTAATAAAATATGTTATATAGATTATTTAATTTTATAATCAATTCATTTATAAATGAATTTCAAAATTTATTAATTTTTTAAACATAATAAATAACAGTGTTATTAATAAATTAGAAATAAATTTCATTTATTTCAATCAGAATTCTAAGTAGTATCGTAAAAAAAAAAAAAAAAAAGCAAATATGATTAGAGAATATTAGGATTAATTTCGTGTTCAAAATGCGTAGGTACACAGCTTTGGTGGAGAACAATGTGTTACAAGCAGCAAAAGACATGGAGAAAGTGCTTGCTGTTCCCATGACTCAGATTGCAGAAAATTCCCCATTACCATCACCATATCCATCATCTTATCCTCTACTCTCCAAACAATTCTTTCGTCGCCACGGTCGTGACCTCATCTCCTGTTCCCTCACATGGTTCCTCGTCGACTTCGTTTTTTACTCCACAAACCTCTTCTTATCTCAGATTTTTAACATTTCCGACGAGAAAGAAGCCAACGCCTACAAGGCAGCTTACGAAGTCGCCAGGCTCCAAGCAATCGTGGCAGTCTCTTCAACGATTCCAGGCTATTGGGTCACTGTCTATCTCATTGATCGAATCGGAAGGGTAAAAATCCAAATGATGGGATTCTTTTTCATGGCAATAGTTTATCTTGCTGTAGGGATACCCTACAATTACTGGGAGAAGCACACTAACGAAGGATTTATGATCTTTTATGGGCTCACTTTCTTCTTTGCGAATTTCGGACCGAACACAACTACTTTTATAGTTCCTGCGGAGCTTTTTCCAGCGAGATTTAGATCGACGTGTCATGGGATTTCGGGTGCTGTCGGGAAATTGGGTGCGATTGTTGGTGCTGTCGCGTTTTTGTGGGCGACTGATCATCAGAAAACTAAACATGATAAAGATGGGTACCCAGAAGGGAAAAGAATGACTGATGCATTCGTGATTTTAGGCTTGGTTTGTATGGCAGGATTTTTGGTGACGTATTTCTTCACACGTGAGACTATGGGGAGGTCACTTGAAGATAATGAAAATGATCATGATCAGGAAGAAAATAGTGATGAGCTGGGTTTCTTAAGGTGCCTTACTAGATCTAATCTGAGTGCAAATTCCTCAGTTTCTGCGTAGACGATAAGTACCATCCCCCTCTGTCTGTATAAATTAATTCATCTCTTTTTAAGCGAAGTTGTTAGGTGAGTAATTCTTGTTTAGATGGGGTCTTTTATTATAATTAGTTTATATATTTTCTGTGTATTTATGAGATTGTGATTTAAAACAGGATCGTTAAGTCCATGAAAAAAATTGTGATGGATTTTGTGATTGAGGCAACGTTGTTTCTCCGTAATGTTTTAATGTTTTTTGAGATTTGAGATAAGATTGTTTTGAGGGAAAATCCTTTGTATAGACTTTGTATATTACGTGGATCAGAATAATTATCTTTGGTAGATTCTATGGTGTTATTAAAAAAGTATATTTTGTTTTTGTTTTTTTTTGTTTGTAGTAAAACACACGCGTTCATTTCATGATAAATTTATATTTTTTATCGTTAAAAATATATTGATGGTAAAAAAAAAATTACCACAAAATGTGTATATTTTATAATCTACTAGTCATAAAATTTATTGGACAAGTGATATATAATTTCTTGATGTTGCAAACAAATTAAAAAAGTTAGTGACAAATTTCCCAGACTAAATCCAAACACTTGTCTGAAATATATTAAAAGACATCACATTGTTCTTGAGATAAACAAAATATTAAAAACACCAGAAAGGGAAATAATGCAATTGTACTGCATTTAGCAGCAATTTCACTTGTTTTTAGTTGGATATGAAGCCATTTTATAGATTCCACAGAGCCCTTCAGGCTTTCCAGTGTTTCTCTTCATCCTTATGTAGCCTTTTTCTCCCCATTTTGGTCCCCATGAATTTTTCACAATAATGTAATCCAAGCCCTTTGTTGACCCGTATCCAACGGCCGCCACACCGTGATCTAGCTCGGTCCCACAGTTCCCATCAAAAACGCCCTATATATAAAAACAAATTAAAAGTAGAAGTTAGCAATAAACCCATGTATAGCCAATGAATTAGTAATTTGTACATTGATTGTAAATAATAGGTACCATATAATAATAAATAATTAAATACATATTTCATCTGGGACTAATTTTATTTTAAATCTTTAACAAAGAAAATCATAACAAACCGAACATAAAATTCTAAATTACGAAATCAAATTTATAATGGATATGATTTGTTTGTGATAGTTAAAGACATGCAAATGGTCGAAAGAGTCGGTCAAAAAGTTTAATCGATTTTTTTCGATCAAACTTTTTTTAACTGTTTCAATCGAATTATATATATATATATATATATATATTAACATAAATTAATTTCTTAATCAATTAAATGACTGAATTTGTTTAAAAAATTAATCGTCAACCGTCTGATTAACCGAATCATTTTAATTAAAATGATCGGTTAATCGGTTTTAACTGTTTAGTGAACACTCGTAATGATAACGAGAATGTTTCAACCATCACCTCAACCTTGTAATTATTGAGATTACTGGATAGTCTCATTATCGAAGACTATTCAATTTCGACCATAATTTTATTTTTCCAAATCTTAAGATTTAATTTGTTAATGGGCGCTTATGAAAAAAATTTAACACGAATTTTTTTCAAGATTTAAAAGAAAATATGCCTTAAATGACATGAAATATGTGAATAGGATGACTTACCCCACTATAAAATTGGAAGTTTCTACCAGAAGCATCAATAGCCACACTGAGAGGCTGGTTTACAAGGGCCTTCAAGAGGCTCTGTTCATTATTCGCCGGTACATCATGGTACCCACTAATGGTTACTACCGCCACTTCTTCCTGCAAACATTAATTAAGAAGGATAAACAAACAAAACAAGATTAATGTAGCAGTAATTAATTTAATTACCTTTCTCATTTCACAAGTGCCTTCCTCCATGATATATGGGTAGTCTTCCTCCTTGTGAATTCCATTGTTGGACATAATAAAAGAAAATGCATAATCCATGAGACCCCCATTGCACCCATTGTTGTATGTTGTGTCACAATCAATCAGCTCTTGTTCAGACAGTGAAGTCAGATTTCCAGTAACAATCTGGTTTATCCCTTCAACTGCAGCTACAGTCGAAAATGCCCAGCAACTACCACATGAACCCTGGTTCTTTACTTGAGTAACAGCTCCTTTCTTTCTCCAATCGATGGATTTTGGCAAATCGACATTAACATCTCCGTAAGAAAAATCTTCATAAGATGATTCTTCTTCTCTCCTCGTAGAAAAGTGGTCAGGCTTCAAGCCTAGGTACATTTTTTTGAACTCTTCGTGGCTTAAATCAGCAAAGGCATTCAATCCAAGCCAGAAGTTGCTGACCTTCTTGTTAGTCTCATCAATGTGCATCAAATTATCCTTGAAAATCTCGAACCTGCGCAATTTTTCCTCGATACTCTCGTAGACTTTCTCATGTCTCGACATCCATGATTCGAAGAGTTCGATGAGTTTATCAGTTGATGTCAAGTCTTCGGGCGAATACCCCACGATTGAAAAATCGTGGGCGAAACCCAAGTAGCCAAAGATAGATGTTGTGGCTAATAAGATGGCAATAAGAAGGGATAATTTTGAACATGAGGAGGAGAGTGCCATTGGCATTGGCTTACTTTAATTTGTAGGTTTTGATCAACAAAGATAAATGAGTAGTGAAGGGATTGATGAAGAAGTTGGGTGAGAAGGGGCGGTTTATATAGGTCAAGGTTATAGGAGGTTGTTTGATTAGTTAATTGTTCTGTTGCTTTCAAGCAAAGTCTGCTGGATGTCATACCCTGAAAGACCGACTCTTTAAGGTTGGTTCTTTTAGCTGTCTTTGGATCTAAGCATTTGATCATGTGCCTTGTACAGTACTCTAACACTACTTGTAGATGAAGAATTGTATAGCACATGGTTCATGCAATAATCAAGTTTTTCGGTAGTAAAATTTGTATACTACACTTGTAAATATGAATTTTTTTTTTAAGTAAAGAATTTAGTGATGTTATTTTTTTAATTTAAATATATTGTTTTACCACCGATTACATTAATTTTATTATAAACGATCACATCCCATTCAAACAATTCCAAAAGTTTTCTATTAATTAGTTATCTTCATCGATACTACCTTTAGTTGTATGGATCAGATTGGTCTTCTACAACTGAATCAAGGATATATTAGCTATTTTTCTTTTTTTCATCTATTTTTAACTTCTTGTCCGTATATAATGTCAATTAGATCTACATTTTTGCATGTCTATGCTACTATATTAATTAGTATCATCGTGGCATTGAATAATTAAGAAAAATTATAAAAACATCCTTATATTTTGGTGTAAATTACAATTCAATCAATTTATATAAAAATATATTACTCATACACCCATGAATTTTAACTACCATTAGTTTATTGATAAAAAATACTATAACGACCATTTGTCAAAAATAAAGCCATAACCACTGCAAGTATGGAGACTACCAAAAAGCTGACCGAAAGATAGCCCAAGATAGAGAATCCGATTGTGTACCAGAGAAGTCAAAAGGGCCCAAAAGCTATGTCACACTCATCTACTATGGGCCAGAAGGGCCCAATAAGCTTCAATTTGGTGACAAAAACCCTACCTGACCCGCCCAACCCTATAATACGAAGGCTACATTCTCTCTTTGGTTCTTACTTTATTTTCTTAGAAAAAAAGAGAGAATTTGAGAACAAAACTCTGATTTTCCGTCACTGAGACAAAAGGAAAAACAGTTAAACTGATTGGCCGTTTTAAGGATTAATAGCAAAGGAAAAAAAAAGGGGTTAAAATCATTGGTCTCTTTAAATTTTCAAAATCTTGCAGTCGCAGTAGTGGCAAAGGAAAACAGGATGATAAAAGACGAAGGAATGGTCCCTACCTAATATAGAAGCTATGAATAGGCCCCACGCGTTTGAGTTGTCTCGTCGTTACTCTTCAGTCCTCACACGTATGCATGTCATTTTCATTTTACATCTTTTTAAGTCACCCAAGTCATTAACGATGCCAATGGTTCAATCGTATCTTTTGGTTCGAATTTTTAACCCAAATCAAAATAAAAAATTACCATCTATTATGGTATTTTATTAAAAATAATAATTTACTTTATCTAGTTAAAAATTATATTTTTTATAGTAAAATATATATTTTTTATGATAAAATTAATTTTTTTATTTTTATGATTAAAAAAATATAATTTATCACCAAATATATATGTTTTATCACAAAATGTATAAATCATTCAAATTGCATTATTTTCTAAAAAAACCTAAAAACTCAAAAAAAAAAATTATATAATTTACCTCTAAATTTCAATGATCATTTTCAACAAGAGGCAAACGATATTAACACACAAAAATTAACTTTTTGCACTCCAAAATCGACTTCTAACATTAATTAAAGTGAGAAAAAAACCTAGAGTTTTGAAGTGTTAAAATTAATTTTGGAACTTTGATAATACTCTCTAAAGGTTTTTTATTATGCAAAAAATCAATGTGAGAATTAACAAAACTCTGGTTGTTTATTTGACAAAATTTATTAGAAATATAATTTTTTTTAAAAATCATAATTCCCATAAAACATGAAAAGCTTACTTTAACCAAACAAGTGAGAAATATCAATTCTTACTTTTCCATCGTAACAAGAATTATGTATGTCAAATTGAAATTTTATTTTAATATTAAAAATGTTATTTTAAAATAATTTTTAAAAAAAATATTTATTTTTCGAGAGAAAAAAGAATATTTTTTGTAGCTTTAAAAGTGTTTGGTTATTTAAGAAAAATTAATTTTCATATTAAAATGTTAAGTTAATGCAAAATGATAATATTGCGTTAATGCAAAATATTAAAAATATAAATTATTTTATAGAAATAAAACTCATTTTCACTATTAAAAAAAACATTCTAAAGTTTTTATTAAATAACTTAAATTCTAAATACATCAAAACAATAAATAAAAAAAACAAATTCTTAAAAATTTCGATTACTAAGAATTTAAAATCTTAACAATCAAAATATTTACTTGAAATAAAATTAACATAAAACAAACCGATTTAAACAAAAAAAAAAAAAATTATCAATTCATTGATGATCCAACGACCATCACGATCAAATTATTAAGTACACAGAGGTAGCCCAATAATGAATTTATGATGGATTTGTGTCCTCAAATCATTGGTCCCCTATCTCCTCCTTTTTTTTTCCTTCATATATTCTTTTAAATTGTACGGATTGAAAGGGCAGATGTGCGCGTTTAAGTCCAAGAGATTCGCAGAAAGATCGAGGTAGGTACCTATATGATTGAAATCGTTTTACATTTCGTATCTTACTGAATCATCCATCGATCGATCGAGGGAGAGAGAGAGAGAGAGATTTTTTTTCTATTAAACCGAGTAAATAAAGAAATGGGACAGATTTGCTTTCTTTGAGATGTCCCTCTCCTGAGTCTCCTCCGCCTAGGGGGTCGGTGCTGCGTTGCCAGGTCCTTCCCCTGACTTCTCCATTTATTATTTTCCTCACTTTACCTTTTTGTTCACGCTTACACTACTAACTCCTCTAAATTTCTTTTATTTCTCTAAATTTTTTATATAAATTCTAAATAAAAAAAGAAAGGTTAACGCATGCATTTACGTTTGATAGAGAAAAGAAAAGGGACAATAATGCGATTTTGAACTTAATTGTACCGACTTTGCTTGTGATAAGTAAGCAAATTAAGTTGGTGGGGGATGTCTACTAGGCCTCTGAGGGTGTTGAAATCTATAGTCGACTGAGTAATTAGACGGTCATTTTACCTCCAAATTGGAGAATGTTTTTGTAAATATCTCTTTTTAACTCGTTATTCTCGCTGGTTAAAAATGAGTATGAATATGAAAAATAAAATTTATTATAAAATAAATATTTTTAATTATATATATTAATCTGTTATCTATAAGGGTTGATCCATATTTAATCTGATCCGTCTCTTAAAATACGGGTATAAATATAAAAAATAAGACTCGTTAAAAAATAAGTATACCTAACCGTATTCGTTGATCTGTTATCCAAAAAACTCAGTCTGACCCACCTGTTAAAACACGGGTATAAACATAAAAAATAAGACTCATTAAAAAATAAATATTTTTAACTGTATCTACTGATCTGTTGCCTGTAAAACCCGATCCATACTCGCTCAAACCCACATATTTCTCAACTATATGGGACTAATCGATTTTGAACTTAATTGTACCCACTTTGCTTGTGATAAGCAAGCAAATTAAGTTGGTGGGCAATGTCTACTAGGCCTGCGAGGTTATTGAAATCTACTGTAGATAGAGTAATTAGACGGCTATTTTATCTCCAAGAGAATTTTTGTTAAAATCTCTTTTTGATCTGTTATTCGTCTGTTAAAATATAAATATGAACATTAAAAATAAGACTAATTAGAAAACGATTATTTTTAACTGTATATATTGACTTGTTACATGTAAAACCCAGTCCATACTCAATCTGACCCGTCAGTTAAAACATGGATATGAACATTAAAAATAAGATTCGTTAAAAAACAAATATTCTTAATTGTATTCGTTGATATGTTACTCAAAAAACTCGATCTGACTCGTCTGTTAAAACACGGGTATGGACGTGAAAAATAAAACTTGTTAAAAAAAAATATTTTTAACTGTATCTATTAACCTGTTACCCGTAAAACCCGATCCGTACTCGTCAAGACCCACCAATTTCTCACCTCTATGAATAACTCATAAGTTTGGAGCGAATGAAAAGAACAATTATAAAAAAAAAAAAATTGAAGAATAATTTTTAATAAACTAAAGTAGTGTTAAGAAAACTGTTTTAACTGAATGAATATTAATTTTATTAAAAAATAGTTTAAAAACCATAAACTGAATTTACTGCTTAAATAAAGCCAAATTAAGCCAAACCAAACCAAACCAAACGGTAGCTTAAGCTCTTCACCCAAATTGTCAGATCCAAAAGATGGTGTTGTTGCAGATAGCAGTTAGTAACTAATTTATTGCAATTCCATGGATAAAATTAATTAAAAAATGGTATTCATAAAAATAGAAAACGAAGAACAGCCCAAGAAGCATGTAGAGAGACGTTATCACATGTGGGCAACGTAAGAAAGGTACAGAAAAATCAGAGCTAGCTAGCTAAAAACACATAAAACTCAGAACAAAAAAAAATATTACTTATAAAAACAGGAAGCAGAGAGCTAGGGAGAGGGAAGTAGATAGGGTTATGGTAAACCAAAAGTACAATATTATTAAACGACGAGCTGTGTCTGTGTGGGTAAAAACTATGGAGTAGTAGATGATCTTTTACTTGGTAGAGTCACTAAAGATCTAGAGGCTTATCTTCAGATATACAGCAGCCCAAGGACATGATAATCGTACACGTGCAACGCCGACATTTTAAGACCTCAATAAGTGTACGACATCAAACCACGTGCCTCACTCCTCTTTAAACTAATCCATTAATAACTTTCGAATTTCGCAGCTTTTTTTATTTAATTTTATCATTCATGTCAGTAATTTTTTTATAAATAAATAAATTAAATTATTGCTGTAAAAAAAATTAATAATTTTTACATGTATAAATATGAACTCTTTTAATTAAAAGATTGAATGAGATCACTGCAATTGTAATTTAAATATGTTATTTTATTTTTGTATTACATTAATAATTACAGATGATCTAGATATTCACCTCAAAGTTAAGTATATTAGGTTACATGGTTTAGTAAATGTATAACTATTTTTGTTTTAAAATTGTTCACTATTTGTTTGCATTGAAAATTTTATAAAAAAATTGATTAATTGATGTGTCAAATCACGAATAATAAAAATGATTCAAGATTCAATGTTGAAACGATTACGGTTACATCAATATTTTTTTTTTGTATAAAATGTTACAAATTATTGATTCGAAGTGAAGTGTTTGATGGAGTTGGATGAAAATATATCTTAATTCTCCCTTTAGAACAAGAAAGTAAGTGCTGAAAATGTTAGAGACAGTAAATTACAGAGAAAAATAAATATGCATTAAAAATAAAATTTGGTCGGAGCCATTGCAACATCAATTTTTGCACTATTAATATAATCAAACTAAGCCCAAAACCGATTGCAACTGCTCTTCACTTTTGAAATAACTACTACTTGACACTTGTTCCATGAAATTTCTTGAATAGACGTATGCTCAAATTTAAAATTTTATTGATAATGGTAAAAGTTTTATTTTTAAATTTTATATTCATATTCATATTATTAATAATTTTTTTAAAAATTATAAACAAAATTTTCAATAAATTTAAAATATTTATTTTAAACTTGAGCGTACCAAAAATTTCTCAAATATACTACTCATAATATCTACATTAAGTTTTTGCACACGCTCTTAATTAAAGAACACCATACAGCACTCAAATTCAATTCATTTGCATTAAAATTTGTGGAGTAAAATCTGTAATATAATATTTTTCGCACATAGATTTTGTTCTTTTAAATTTTGAGACGTTGTGAGAATCATTTTATAATCAAAATTTGTTTGTACCGTAAATTTTTTTTACTCATTTGAGTATGAGTTTGAGTTTTAAACTTATATTTTTTTTCTAATTTTAAAAGTTTTTAAAAAAAATATTCAACAAGCCGTACGACTCGAGTGTGAATGTACATCTTGAAATAAAAAAAGTAAAAAAAAAAAAAAAACCTAATACTTTAAACTTGAAAACGTTTTATTTTAACCCGATCCTAAGCGAGTCCAGAAAACACGGGTTAAAACACAGTACTTGTAACTACTTTCAACCTCTGTAAACTGATCATTGCTTGATATTTTCCCATAATCTGCATCATGGTGAAATGCCACTACGCCCACTAATATTTGCATAGTAATTCTTTGGTTCAAGCTGCGTAACAATCAGCATCACACACTGTTTCATTGACAAATGGCTCTTAGTTGCTTGAGGTTAATTGCGGACACGTGGTGCCGAAATAATTGGTGGAAGATAATTTAATATTTCTGACACGTGGCGCCATCTCAGTGAGCCGGTAAAAATTGGGTTTAAACAACCTCCCTTAAAAGTACTTAATTTTATTTTTTTCCCTTTTTTTTTTTTAGTTCTCAATAATTGCGCATTTCGGGTCTAAGGGATAAAATCCTGGTGTTTGGATAATTTTGTTTGTTCTTATTTGGACTTTTGTATATGTTATTGGTGTCGTATAAATAATTTTATTAGGAAAAAAAAAAACTATCCTCAATTGATATGATCGGGTCACGAAATTAACTTTTCTAGGATAAAAATATTATAAAATAAAACTTTTAATACACATAAAATCTGATTATAAAATAAATTTTATGGTATTTTAAAATTTAAAGAATCTAAATCCATATAAAAAATAATATACAGTAAGTTTTACTTTATAATTTTTATTACAGAAGAGTAACTCACTTGATGTCATTAAAAAAACATGATAAAAATTATGAAATATTATCGTGATTATATAATTGAAAACGCAATAATATAATGCAATTCTTAGTAAACTAAATTTTCGATTTCCATGTGAACTAGACATTATAATCGTATGTGCTCAAACATTTTATTTATTCCTAGGTATTTAGATTCTTAGTAATCTATTAATTCTCAGGCAAATTTAACGGAGCGTTGATATTTAAACCACACAAGCATACATCAAGATTGTGTGTTTTTTTTTTTAAATTTCATTGATAATTTTTTGAAAATCCTTTAATATATATATATGATAAAAAAAACATATATATTGATTAATTTTATTTCGAAAAACATATAAATATATATTTATTTATTTTATTTCAAAAAGCTCGGTTTAAAAAACTGGACTCAAGTCAATGAGTTGAGTTACTCGCAAGTTAAGCTCAGATTGAATATAATCTTACGAATTGAGTTCAAGTTCTGTTTTTTTAACTTTGATTATGCTTGAGTGAGATTTTTTTCTCACGAACCGAACTCAAAACCTCTAAACTCGATCTCGACTCAACTCACATTCACCAAAAATTGAAAAGCACCATAGATAATGTTGGGATTCGAAACATGACTCCAACTTAGGGTTTTTGAAAATTTACCTTAGTTAAGTAACTGCCACTGTAATTTGTTGATTTATCGAATGATTGACAACTTATGCTATTGCCAAAAATATGACAAACTGAAATGACTAGAAAAGAGTTTATGGAAAGTGTAACTGAAAGCTTCCCCATTAAAACAAAGAAAAGATAAATTTATGAGGGTCCATCGATCATCAAATAAAAACACTGTAGATCGAGTTGTAGATAATGGATATGGCCATCTTGTGATTAAACTAGTGGACTTTTATTGTATTTTGTTTCCTTTTTTTTTTTTCGGGTTTTAGAGAGGAAACATTTGTGTACTGTGTTTTGAGCTACAGCTACTATTATGTATTTTCATGCATAAAGAAAGCAGAATTAGGTGATGATGATCTCACTGTTCAGAGAGGTAGCCTCGTGTTATCCATCTGACCAGAGAACCTGACTCATAAATCTCTCAACATGCTCACACACGCACGCATAAATCTCTGCAAAGAACAACTTTGCATTTACTCTCTCCAGAAAATCAACAAATCTCTTGTTTTTCTCAAAAAACCCACTTCCATTTTTTTAATTTCCCTGTTTGGGAAGCCTTTCTATTGCACTTCTGTAGGGTCCCCTCCCCCAAATAATAATCTTTATGAGCCCCAAAATCTATCCCTCCTCTCCTTTTAATTAACCTCAGACACTCAACATTTCTTCTCTCTCCTTCGGTTTCAGTGCTTCTCATCTCTCTCTCTCTGCATATATTTACATGTTACCACAACCCCATTTTCATTCACCATCACAAAAATTAACAAAACCCTTCTCTTCATAAAGCAAGAAACCTTTCTTTCTCTCAAGTAATAGAACTTAAGTAGCTGTTTGTTTTTGTGAAGATGTTGGCAGTAGAGGAGGTTTTGAGTGAACTGAGTGGAGATGAAGTGAACGAGCAAGGGTTGCCACCTGGGTTTAGGTTCCACCCCACAGATGAAGAGCTTATAACCTTTTATTTAGCTTCAAAAGTCTTCAATGGGGCCTTCTGTGGTGTGGAAATAGCTGAGGTTGACCTTAACAGATGTGAACCCTGGGAGCTTCCAGGTAATTAATAATTAATTTCTTAATTTGCTTCCATTAATTATTGTTATTATGGAAACTAAATAGTATATCATAATTTGTGAGTCATTACTTACATAGGAATATTCTTCGCAGACACTGTAGATTTTTATCTATATAGTCCATCGAATTTTTTATACCAAAAGCATATTTCACCCAAAGATGAAAGGAAATTTTTTTATTTGTATTTGACCCATGAAACAGTACATATTTATCGTGATAATTCTTGGGAAGTTGAGTAGCAACTAGTTGTAACTTTCCATAATTTTTCTTTAATCTCAGAAATTACTACTCGATTTTTTAAGAATTATTATTTTAGTTCGCAGAGTTATCAAGATACATGTGTATTGTTTCATGGATTCAAGAGCACACAATAATTTCTCCAGACAAAGAGAAGAAAAAAGAGAATAATTACATTAAGGCTTGTAAATGTAATTATTTGTGCAAGTGGTGGTTATGCTTGTAGATAAGATTGAGTACTACATTGAGTAAGTAATAGTAATAGACAAGCCCTTTTCATTATCATATACAGTTGAGTAAGCGACGTACACTTAAAACAAATACCCTTTAAACCATTTCCCACCATACTCTTTTGGCTAGAAAATCTATCTTTTCCCTGTATAAGAGCAAGCCCTAATTGCGACTACTGTATAATAGTAACTTCTGACAAAATATCACTTATCTCATAAATGAACATCATTTCAGACAGTGAAAGTTAGTGTCTTTAATTATGATAGCTAAACTCCTCAGTTGGATTGTTGTTTTAGATGTGGCGAAAATGGGAGAGAAGGAATGGTACTTCTTCAGCTTAAGGGACAGGAAGTACCCAACAGGGTTGAGAACAAACAGAGCAACGGGAGCTGGTTACTGGAAAGCAACTGGCAAAGATAGGGAAGTTTACAGTGTTGCGTCAAGCAGAACTCTCCTTGGCATGAAAAAAACACTTGTCTTCTACAAAGGCAGGGCTCCTCGGGGAGAGAAGACAAAGTGGGTCATGCACGAGTACCGCTTAGATGGTGACTTCTCTTACCGTCACACATGTAAGGTAAATGATCGAGCTTCACACACATTCACGCTACTTTATCTTTTTGTCTTTTTATGGGTTGACTTATTACACCGGCAAATATATTATTCTGTACTACTTCTTGTGTGAATGTGCATGCCAACTATACGATTTTACTTTTGCTATTTTTAACTTTTGCGGGGTAGTTTTTGATGTGATAGGTTTGAATTGACAAGCCCTGCTTATATGCATGTTCTATATTAGCGTATGATTTAGTTCATTACATAGGAGAAAATTAAAGTGTGTGTGTTTTAATCCTACTTATATGGATAGGAGAATATTTTTTTTGGTGAATTTATGTGTTCCTTAATTTGTTTTTACAATTTTTCAGTCTACTACTACAATTAAGTAATGATGTGTGAAATTTTCACTTTTGTAGGAGGAATGGGTGATCTGCAGAATATTTAACAAAACTGGGGAGAAGAAAAGTGCTCAAACTGTAGTTCAAGGTGGGCAAAGCTACCTCTTGGAAGCTGCAGCTTCATCTCGAACTAGTTCTCTTCCCCCACTGCTTGAGACCCCAACAACAACATTGTTAGATTGTCAATCTCAAAACCCTTTTGTATTGATTCACCACCAGCAAGAAAATGACCTGAAAAGCCTAATAAACCCAGTTGTCTCACAATATTCGAGCCTCTTCTCAACAAATGGGTTCCAGCCTTCTTTTCCACCAAATCCTACCACAATCACAAGCACCAACACTATAAACAGTTCCTTATCATCACCATCGATGCTCTTCAAGTCCCTCCTCTCACATCAAGATTATAATTACTGCACATCCACTATTCCCAAACAGTGCAAAGCAGAGTCAAACTTTTCCAATTTCCAACTACCAGCTGATCCTAATAACTTAAATTTGAATTGGATGGAGAAGATTCACCCAAACCCTATATATCATGAGAACCCTTTGTTTTTTGATATGGATTGTAGTTTGTTGGGGTTTTCATCATCAGAATTAGGTTGTGCTACTGCTATTAATACAGCTGGGGATACTGTGCATGAAATGTCCACTTCAATTGCTTTCAACAGGGCCAGCTTTCAGATCATGTTGGATTCTTCTTCACCCATCAGACTCCCTGGAGAATCTTGGCCGTTGAATCCCTAAGAAAAACTTCTATCCTTATGAATTAACCTCGTATATCAATATATATTTTTATACAATCTATAGAATCCTGTGTTATGTTCTACTGTAGCTGTAAATGTTTAGTATCCAAACTGGCCGATGCAGGTATCCGTTTAGCCATGGAGATATTCTGCAGTTTTTAATATTTTAGTGGTTCCTACCATTAATTAATTTTTACTACAAGCTAGTCCTATATATTGCTTTTCCTTTGTGAGATCTGTTTGGCTGTTTTATGAAGTTGGGATTAGTGTTTGGGCGTTGGGTGAGACGTTTTGCCTTAATGAGGCGAGGCGTAAGCCTCGAGGCGTTGGGGCGTAAGCCTTTTGAAACGTTAGAGCGTTTTGAATAAAAAAATATTAATTAAATTATAAAAATATTAAAAAATTTGATATAATATAAATTAATTAATTATCAATAAACTTTAGTAACTCAGAATATTTATTAAAATATTTTTACACAAATATCAAACAATTTGATGAAAATTTTAATAAAATAATATTAATTAATTAAAAAAGTAAAAAAATTAATTAATTAATTTTTATTAAAGTTTAATATTTTATTAATTAATTAATTTTAAAAAAAAATGCGTTGGGCAAGAACATGCGCTCTCTTTCGTTAGCGTTACTGTGGTCCATGCTGGCCTAAATTAAGCAAAGCTAAATCTCACCTGTTTACAGCTTAATATGTTAATTAAAAGTTACCCATTATCTGTAACCTAAATTATCCTGGGCTACTGGCTCTAGTCCATTACCTAATAGGCTAATATCTGTAGCCCAAATTATCCTGGCTCTAGTCCTACAATCCACGTTACCTAATATGTTAGCTCGGTGACACCACTAGTCCTCTTAAAAATCCACGATAAGCACAAAGAAAAAAGAAACAGAGAACCACCTAGAAGTCTAGAACAAGAAAATCGCAAAAAGTGCAAAAGTGCTAACCCTAACCCATCGCCACAAGCACGAAGCACCACAAACACCACCATCGCTGCAACTGCAGCAAGAAGCACGAAGAGGAAATCAAGCAAGGCGATGACGATATCGCTCATTTTCCTCATTTTCCTTTGCTTCCTATTGGTGATAGTAATAGAGTCGATGATGATGTGGAGAAATGGGAGATTCTCGAAGAGGAGGGACTCGGTGAGGTTACGAAGAGGAAATTGGAGTCGAGTCTGGAGAAATCAAGGCTATTGAATTTTGCTACACGAATCCGGTCTGTTCTGACTTCTAATTGCCCGTTCTGAATTTTTTTTTAAACGTGGTTTTATCTTCCGTTTGGTTGCTGAGAAAATTGGAAAACTTTTTGATTTGAGAAAACTCAACCTATTCAGAAATTGAAAGTTTTATTTACAGAGAATAAATGAAAGTTGCCTTTCAGTGGAGGATTATTTCGGTATCAAGTTTTGAAGCTTCAGTCGAGTAGTTTTCTATTTATTTTTCTTTGTTTCTATGCTTTTTCTCGGTGGCCAAACAGTCTGATTTTTGGAATGCATTGGGCGCACGTCCAGACACTGGGAGCGTAAAAGGCCTACGTCTCGGGTCTAGGCGAATGCCCAGATCCCAAAAACGTGCGCTCAGAGATACTTGCATCCCAAGATTCACGCCCTGAAACATTTTAACCTGAAAACGCCTCTGAACGAGCCCCGAACGCGCTCCAAATTCGCTTTTTAAAACTATGGCTGGGATATTCGAAACCCTTTTAACCAGAGGAATTGGAAGTAAAGAGAACAAAAAAAGGTACCGTTTGATGTAACACCATGAACAGGATGAGAAGTATCTTATTGATAAATTTTGACGTCAGCTTTATTTATGATTGATGATGCCATGAGGATTGGGCCCCGTTTGGGATGCAAGCACAGAGGTGTAGGCTAGCAGGGTGGGTCTGGGTACCGACCCCTCTCTATTCATCTGTACTCTCTCTCTCTCTCTGTAGGACGACAAGGGTTTAGATATCGATATCTGCAAAGCTTTACATGAGTCACAAGAGAGATCATCATGAAGGATGTACAAAGCCATCATGAATGCAGTGCATAGATTTTGAATATCTAGTGATTGAATAAAGAGTAGAGACCGGTAGCCTTCAAATTATTCATATATTTTGTCCCTGTATCTGTGGGCTCGACAAACGAAAGTCTCAAATTGAACTTCCTGTTTTACTCATGTCCAAACTTATTCATTACCTTTCCTAATATTTTTACTCCGCTATGAACACTTTAGAAGGCTACCATAAAATTATATCTACTAGAGAAGTTCGCTACCATAAAAATTTTCTTTCATCTTAGATTTTATTATGCATAAAACTAATATTGAAGATTTTTTATACATAAAATAAGAATAAGAAAAGAAGAGACTGAATGGGCGTCATTAGGCTCCAAAGTTGGTCATGAATTAATGAGATTTTGACAGGCATGCATAATTTGTTACATGTAGGTGGTCTTATGTGAGCCAAAGATGGGCACAAACTACACTTCAGGTCGAGTAAAGACAAAGCAGGTACAGCCTGGAGACATGAAAATCAGAGTTTGGGATTCTGGACCCAAATTTCAATTTACTGTTCACAAAGGATTGATCTTTTCATATCTGGGCCTTCATCAGAATCAGAGTAGGCCTGGCCATACTGGCTGAACCCATGAAACCAGGAATCATATACCCTAAACGCAGACAAAAAAGCATAAACACCTAAATGGCCTGCTAGTGAATATAAAGTCCGCTTCTGTTAGATCGGGCGTCTACAAAGAAATAAAGTCGTAGTCTCTACCTACAATTTGTAATGGGAAGAAAGAAAATCGAAGGGTTCCCTCCTCCATTATGGATGCCTGTTGTGAAGAATATTAACGGTTTCTTCTATAAGTTGCTAAGCACTGAGTCGCTAGCACAAAGCAAACATAAAAAATAATAAAGTAAGCATATTACTTGACCTATCTCATGTTCTCATGCACGATTATTATGATGTTAACAGAAGGACAAATTTAATCTTAATCAAGTGATTGGCAAAGTGGCATTAAACCGATTCTAAAACCTAAATCTAATCAGGGTACTACGATGATATTATAATTAGGAACTAAACCAGGCTTGATGACATAAATATCACAGGAGTTTAGACCTAGCAAGTCCAAGTACCCTTACATACCTAAAGATCGTAATAATAATCCTCCATTATTGAATTAGGATTCAATTGTACAATCAGATACTCTGACCAGGTCAAAGACCCCAACTTAAAGCTCCACAAAAGCAAGAAGTCCGGCAGGACAAAGAACTTAATTTTCCTTTCAGCACTCTGTTCATAGGAGCTTGTGTTCACGTTATGGCAGAGCAAAATGAACAAATCTTGGTTTTGATAGTATCATCACCCATTAGAAGTGGCCGGTCACAAAAATTAATGGTTTTTTCCTACCCCAAATAAACATTATTTTAGCAACTGCATGAAAACATTTCTAACAGCAAGCTCCCAAATTAAAACGAGTCAGAAATTTTTAGTGAGGCTTCTTAATCAGGAGCAACTAGAACTCCATTACATGAAAGAATAAGCACTAAAGATCATTTAACAACATATTATTCTGCATTTGAAGAGTCAAATTTTTCATAGAATTATCAAGAGAACATCTTGCACTAATTGAATGCAGGCTGAGTTTAAGAAATAAGAAAGATTCACAACTCAAAAGTTCATGAGAAAAACATCATTCAAACTCCCCATATACCTATAGATATAATCCAGCAATCATTAGGCTCTGAGAATTATTACATACGCCATTACACCAAAGAGAACAAGCATTTGCTAGATTGCAATTCTAAGCTATCAAGACACCCCTGCACCACAGAATAATTAATTGATTAGTCACAATCCACTGTTCAATTCATGATTCTAGCAAGAATGAATTAAGGGTTTAAAGTTGTCAACGTAGTCTGTTACAGACAAAAATCCACGAACTAATTTTCCTCCGAACATAACCATACACTACAGTGCTTATCAGCTATCTAAAAATGATCAAGAAAAAAAATATATTCACAGCTTATTCAAAATGCCCAATTAACTATTCTGGAATGGAGAAATGAACGAGAGGGAAAACTAAAACCCCTTACTAAAATTAATAACCATACTTACAGAGAAGAAGAAAATACATAAATATGCACTTAGAGTAGAAACACGATTTTTTAAAACATGGTTAATCAAAAGACTAACACTGTTTGAAACCAAATGAAAATGGAATTCGTTTCCTTTTCAAATGAATTGAAAAAAAAAACATTTACAAATGAACTAAAAACGAATTTTCATTACCATGTTTTGTTAAAAAATAACCATACTTTTTACCCGAAGATAAAAGGAGAAAACAAATTGAATTCTATATAAAAAACTAACTAAGAATTTACATTATGTCAAATGTATGCTTTAATATAAATTCACTCAGGTAACTATCTAAAGTGAGTGATAGCTGTACATTTGAATCTGATTAGTGTAGCGTTTAATAAGGTGTTGAATTTGTATAAATGTTTCGTGAAGCGAGTTCATCAATGTAGAAACTATTTCACTGGTAACGATTTCAATCTGCACAATAAATCAAAATTTAACCTCTATGAGTCAGTTGAGCTGTTGAAGAAACTATGCTTCAGCCATAACTCTGAGAGAGAGGGGTTATTTTGGTGTAACAGAATTTTAGGCTTTCATTTGCAAATTCTATCAATTTTAATCGGATTTGCAACAAGTTAACTCAGTTCCATAGTGAATTAAAATTATTCCAGATTTATCTTCTTTCCAAACATAACAATGCACGAAATTGCAAATAAGCTACATAAAATTTTAAAACTCATTTGTTACAATCATACTTTAAACTTGTTAACATAAAAAAATAAAAAAATAAAAAAAGGTAAAACTGATTGAAGTCTCTACCAACCTTAGGACCGATGGTAAGTAGCATACTTCGTGAATGTTTCAAACATGAAAGGGGCATTCAGGTGTCAGATTAGACTAATATATACTCAATCACTAGAAATAAACAGAGTTTGTGAAAGAATACAAGTGGTTCCATTGTGCCAGTGATAGGAACATGCTAATGATAGGGTCGAGTATAGAATTACACATTGCCTTCAATTTTTTTATCTAAAACTTTTCAATGGAGTACTTCATTAATGAAAGGAAATTTCAGATTGATAGGTAAAATTACTTGAACTGTGCGCCCCTAGGAGTAGAGTGCAAAGAAATAGAATTTAAGCATACCATTTCAGAATTATACAATCAATGAATCGAAGCAGTGAGCAGAATAAACCCATTAAGCATTCCTATCTCAAATCCAGATCTATCTCCTTCACTTGTTGGTCATTTCCTCAAACATTTCAGGCTTAAATCTAATTAACACTACATATAAGTTTGAGCCGGTTAACTCAATAAAGAAACGAAAATTTCAGATCACGATAACTATAAGAAAAATACAGCGATCAGAGTCCCAAATCATCAATTGAAAACAATCAGCGCATTAAAAAAAACATTAAATCGCAACCAAAACCCTAGCCCAGGGAATAAGGGAACGAATAAAGAAGATGGAAGAGATAACACTAACCGATAAGAGACAAGAAGAGAGATGGGTATCTCTATTTGGGGGATTTGTCGTTCTTGGAAGAGCCATATTGAGGAGGTGAGTAGATGAGAGCAGCAGCCATGGCTCCCGGTAAAACCACATACTTCGCTAACACTGCCAGCTTTGCCACCAAAGGCTCTCCTCTCATCCACGTCATTTATTCTTCTTCTTCGCTTCTCCAACAAACAGAAAAACGCTTTTCCTCGTTCCAAAATCTGTAGTGCTCTCAATCGAACTCTGTAGAAGAGGGTTTATATCTCAATCGTATTGTGCTCTTATAAGCACAACTTACGGATTGCGCATAATGGGATTTAAAACAACCACCATTTGCCTGCTGCCACATCAGTGTCTTTGACTAGTCTATCTCAATCGAACGATCACCAATAAATCTACAAACCAAATTTGAATAGTGACCGACAGACAGTGGTTGGGCCTGCCATTACGGTGACATTTAGATTTCATTTAAAATTAATTGGGCTTAGATGGAAAAAGTCGAACTTATATTTTTTTGTTTTATATTGATCGCGAGTGAGATTGAATTTAAATTGCTTAAAAAAATAAAGTTAGACAAAAGGTTTTTATGTTAATGGAAACCCGATACTCTCCTAACTAATGAAAATAGATTTGAGGGGGATTTTAACCAAAGTTTATAATTTTTAAAAATTATTAATAAAAACAAAAGCAAGAATGGAAAATGCATTCTTTAGGCTGTTTAGAATTTAAATTTCTATCAAATTTTTATATATTTTATTTTACAAATATGTTAATATAGGGTTTATAATTATATAACCGCAATTGACTATATAAATACCCAATTAAAAGAATTGGGTTCCAGAAATTCATTTAAAGTCCTGAAAAATTATTATCGCTGCTTTTCCACCTTCAAAAGGAAACGATTTTTGACTTTTCCTTTCCGTCCCTCAAGGTTTGCCTTCACTCTTCAACGTTATTTTTTTATTGGTTTGAATTCATGGAAAAGTAATGTCTCTGTGCTAATAAGTAACATAGCACATTAAGCGTGTAGATTGCATCCATATTCAAATGATTTTTAAAAAATTTAATTTAAATTAAGTGCAATTGAGTTTTATGTATTAAAAATGGCTTAATGAGTTAACAAAAATAGGTTAAAGGAGAATTCATGAATTTATTAATAAGGAATATTCATCTCTGTTTATAAATGTAAGTAAGAATTAGTATTCTAATTCTTAAACATTTGGAGAGGGATGGAAAACGAAACAAAATTTTCATCAGGGATGGAGACGGAAAAGACACTACATACCCCAAACTCAACTCATTGTCATCGATATATAAAGACAATCCAAAAATAACCAATAGACTAAATATTTTGGATCAACTTCGATTCTTTGATATTAATAAATAATAATAACAATCATGATTAAATTAGGTTCAGTTTAAAAATAAGACCGAAATAGGTTTGCCCAACAAAAAGGGAAGTGTGATCAATCACTGAGTAAAAACCATACTTGATTTTCAAAACTTCTCCTCTCATAATTTCTATCTTTATTTTTTTTTTCCTTTTGTAGGGAGTTTCTATCTTCTCATTTAGTGCGTAAATTTTGTTCATCCTTTTTCAGCAATGATGGATTTTAACCTATCTCTATTTTCCCTTTAGTCTACACCATAACAAAATTTTCTATTCAATTTTTGGTTTGAAATTCGATCCTTAAATCTCAAACCATGCAAATTCTTTTCTCCATCGCTATGATTCTAAGCAAATTCGTATGCTTGAATTTTAGTTATTTACTATAAATTATTAGAGCATTGATACTTAATTACATCATATATTTTGATTAGACCAATTTGCAAATCGAACTTATGAGATTCAGTTCATTTTTTTTCATCTTAAAAGAATTCAAAAATTATTTATGGATTTTGTGTAAGAATCGAAAGTGATTCTTCCAAAATTACAAGTGGCTTATTAAATAACAAGTAACGGGTGCAAAATAAACACCACAATACAAGTAAATAAAGGTGAAGAAGTAATTAAACAATAAATGAAAACAATTAACCAATGCTGAAACTGAAAGGCGGGACTGGTGCAAATTAAAGCAACACATTTTGTATCACTGCATGGCTTGGAGGTTGGCTACATCGATAATGGAAATAGCCTCAGCCTCAGACAAGCCTCCACCGGCGAGTGTGGGAGCGTCGGTGCCGCCTCTTCGTTGGTTGGGGTTGACTTCTTGGTGACCGCTTGTGCCATAGGCTTTTTGTTTGTAGTCCTCCGTGTCGTTGTACTTGAGGTAGGGACTGCTTTCCATAGGCAGCCCAGCTTCCACCGTTGCTTTCTTCTTTTGGCTTTCTGCCTTTGGTGCCATCTGCTGTCCGCTGCTGTTCGACATCTCGCTCTCTCTTTCTCTCTAAATTGTCATATTTTTGTTGTTTAGGTTCCTACTTAAAGCTTTTACCAAAGAAATGACGTCCAAGAACTTGAAAAAGTTCAGGCATTTACCAAGCCACTTGACTTGTTCAGCCAGAGACGGATTCAAGACTATCATCCGAGATTAAAAAGTGAAACAGTAAAATTGTAACACGTAATGAAGATAACTTCATAAAAATTTAATTTTGTCATTAAAAAGTTATTGTAACAGATAATAGTGGGTGAAGTGGCAAAAAAATAATTGACGTGGTTCTTTTTCATGGTTCATTTCTGTAATTCAAATGGCAATGCTAAAAAAAGGGCTATTACATAGAATAACGATAATAATTTCTGACCCACCAGATTGGACCATGCCATCCACAAGTCGCCGCTTGTCAAGTGAATTTTAAAATGATGGAATTGATAATTTACAACTTAAAAGTGAACACAACACGAGATTATTAGTAAAGCTTCTTCTAGTTTGTTTTGAATGTTTAATTTAGGTGAGATTTTTGCTTAGACCCGATTCATAAAAAAATATTTAGATAAAAAATATTTTTCATTGTCAGATAGAAAAATAAAGAAAAAAAATTGCCTCTTTTCTCCATCTATTGATGGACAGTACCATTGATTCAAGAATATTCTATAACTCAAGTCTAAGAGCGAACTTTTGTTAAGGTGGAGATAGTGTTATAGAACCAACTAGGTCCAAAGAATATAAGTGGACTTAGCTGGGATTAGAACCAACTAGGTCCACCCCAACACAAGTGTGGTGCACTCTTGCAGAACTCCTGGGCCGTTGCACCAACTAAACTACACTAATCAAATCTACTAAAAAGGCTACTTAGCGAAGAAAACAAAAACAAAAAAAAAGCTCCAGACTTTACAGTTAAGTCACATCACAGTAACTAACAAAACAACCCCATATATTGCGAGTAAGAAGAAAATATATAGGAGCTTCGTGGGAATAAACATTAGCCGTACAACCTACCAGAACAAACAATAAATTCTATGGGACCAGTTTTGGCTCTCGTTTTCCATCCTGTCTTTAGAGATAGAGAAGAGAGAGAACAGCTCTACGTTCTTCTCTTATCCTTCACATGTTTTGCACCAAGAAGTTTCCTGGTTTTGGAAGGACCAGCAATTGCCACAATAATCATCATTTATAGATTATATGAAAAGTTTTTCCACCGCAAAAAAAATCTTTCTATCTGTAACTCCTTAATCCTTATCTGCTCCTTCATTCCATCTCTCTGCAAGTAATCTCAATATCATCACCAACTGGGTAGCAGAACTTTCTTCTTGGATTTTCATTGTCTTTGATCAATAATGGCAGGAGAATATTCAGGCAATAGGAATTCCAATACTCAGCTTTTGAAAGAACTTGAAACACTCAGCGAATCCCTTTACCAATCTCACACTTCCACTAATCGAAGAACTGCTTCCCTTGCCTTTCCTCGAGATTCAATTGCAAGTATCCCATCACCATATGAGACTGGTGTAGTTAAAGTTGAGGGTCAATTCAATAGCAGACCCAAGTCCAGGCGCATGTCCTTGTCACCATGGCGTTCTCGGCCAAACCTCGATGATGATAATGAGCAAAAAGATAAAAGCAAGACATCAAATCAGCAAGCCATCAAGCAGTTGGATGACAGAGCAGCTTCAGGGGAGAAAAAGGGTATTTGGACTTGGAAGCCGATTCGAGCTCTTTCACACATTGGGATGCAGAAATTGAGCTGCTTGTTCTCAGTTGAAGTTGTAACTGCACAAGGCCTTCCAGCTTCTATGAATGGGCTTCGGCTTTCTGTTTCTGTTAGAAAGAAAGAAACAAAGGACGGAGCAGTCCACACGATGCCTTCAAGGGTGACACAGGGAGCAGCTGATTTCGAAGAAACCTTGTTTGTCAAGTGCCATGTTTATTGCACTCCTGGCAATGGAAAACAGCTGAAATTCGAGCCCCGTCCCTTTTGGATTTACTTGTTCGCAGTTGATGCTCAAGAGCTCGACTTCGGGAGGAGTTCTGTGGATTTGAGCCAACTAATTCAGGAATCAATAGAGAAGAGCTCGGAAGGCGCTCGAGTTCGGCAGTGGGACACAAGTTTCAAACTATTAGGAAAAGCAAAAGGAGGAGAACTTGTTCTGAAGTTGGGATTTCAGATCATGGAGAAAGATGGAGGGACTGGAATATATAGTCGGACTGAGGGATTGAAGTCTAATAAATCTAAAAATTTCTCATCTTCTATTGCCCGTAAGCAATCGAAAATGTCCTTCAGTGTGCCTAGTCCAAGGATGACAAGCCGAAATGAACCCTGGACTCCTTCACAAGCAAGAGCAACAGCGGATCTTCAAGGGATTGATGACTTGAATCTTGATGAGCCCGCCCCGATTCCTTCATCCACATCATCTGTTCAGAAGTCAGAAGAACCAGAACCCAAGACGGAAGATGATTTCCCGGATTTTGAAGTTGTGGATAAAGGAATTGAGGTTCAAGACAAAAAAGAGACCGGGGAAGGAGAATCAGACGGAACTTTGGGCACAAGGTCAGTGTCAAGTGAGGTTGTAAAGGAGGTGGTGCATGATCAGGTACATCTGACAAGGCTTACAGAACTGGATTCTATTGCTCAGCAGATAAAAGCTCTTGAGTCTATGATGAAAGAGGAAAATATAGTCAAAACAGAGGAAGAAACTGGTTCACAAAGGCTAGATGAGGAGGAAGAAACTGTAACTAAAGAATTTCTTCAAATGCTTGAAGCTGAAGAGACTAACAAATTCAAATTCAATCAACCTGAAATTCCCCCTCTGCAGCTTGATGGGGCGGATGATTCTACAGAGGCACAATCCAAAGTGTATCTCCCAGATCTTGGAAAGGGCATAGGATGCGTGGTTCAAACAAGAGATGGAGGCTACTTAGCTGCCACAAATCCCTTCAATACCATAGTTGCAAGGAAAGACACTCCGAAACTAGCAATGCAAATATCAAAACCGCTGGTGTTTCCATCACATAAATCCATGAGTGGGTTTGAATTATTTCAGCGGATAGCAGCTATTAGTCTCGATGAACTCAGCTCTCAAATTGTAACCTTGATGCCCTTGGATGAATTGATGGGCAAAACTGCAGAACAGATAGCTTTTGAAGGAGTTGCTTCTGCCATCATCCAAGGGAGAAACAAAGAAGGTGCTAGCTCAAGTGCTGCTCGTACCATCGCTGCAGTAAAAACCATGGTAACTGCAATGAGTTCAGGCAGGAAGGACAGGATTGTAACAGGAATTTGGAATGTGAATGAAAACCCAGTGACAGCAGATGAGATTTTGGCAATCTCTTTGCAGAAGATTGAGGCCATGGCAATCGAAGCCTTAAAAATTCAGGCAGATATGGCAGAGGAAGATGCACCCTTCAACGTCTCTCCACTAAAGGCCGTTATAGGTAGTGAAAAAGACCATGATCACCCACTGGCATCCGCTGTTACACTTGAGGATTGGATAAAAAATTACAGCCTGACTTCTTCCAATGATGAGCCAGGGGATCCATCAACACTAACATTGACGGTGGTTGTCCAGCTGCGGGATCCAATTAGGCGATATGAGGTAGTTGGAGGTCCTTTACTAGCACTTATCCATGCAGCATGTGATGACATCAAGGTGGACAAGTACGATGAGGAAAAGAGATTCAAAGTGACCAGTTTGCATGTTGGAGGTTTGAAGGTAGAGACAGGAGGAAAAAAGAATATGTGGGATACTGAGAGGCAGAGGCTGACTGCAATGCAGTGGCTGGTGGAATATGGTTTGGGAAAGGCCAGGAAGAAAGGAAACCATTTGCTGTCAAAGGGGCTAAACCTGCTGTGGAGCATTTCTTCGCGAGTGATGGCCGACATGTGGCTCAAATCTATGAGAAATCCAGACGTAAAGCTTGCCAAGTAAAAAGATCTGGTTGGTTCTATTATTTTAGAATAAATTTGTTCTTGTATTTTATTCACAACTCTCCTTATAGGCAGGAAACATGAAAGAGTACAAGGATCAGAAAGTGCAGGCACTAAATGAAGATGGTTCTCTTTCGCCATGCCAAATAAGCTGCATCATTTTATAGCCCAGAAGGCAAATTTTAATAATGATTTCCATACATGAGATATTATGCAACTATATGTAACTTTATTTTAGATTATTCATAATAGAAGATACAGTTTCTCTATTCTCCTTCCTTGAATTGGTTTGAGTTTGACTAGCAAAAGAAAAATTAATTAGATAGAGTTTTTTCAGATACAATGACTACAGTGATGTGTGACTGTATATACTTATAAAAAAACAGTGCTGTGAGACTGTATATTATCAAAATAACATTTTAACTCAAAATGAGTGGTTTTCTCATATACAGCAGCCAAATATACAAGTACAAAGACGGACTTAAAAAGAATAAATGAATAAGAGAGTAAGTTTACATACCGTAGGTTACCAGTAATCTCCACATGAGCAAGATCCATCCTTGAAATGATGAAACCGGTGTCCATCCCGTACTATAAGTTCCCTTGAGGTAACAAGGGAAATCAATTTTATTACCAAGTGACAATCATGGCAAACTCGAAGATTCTTGAATACACGGATAGGCATCCAAGCAGGCAAGCTGATCAATCCAAAAGTCACAGCAAGCTTCTCACTGTGATAGCTCTGAGAATTAGCAGAACTATCTGCAATTATGTACCTTCCAGTATCTTCAACCCTCTTATTAATCTCCTTCAACATTCTGTGAATGTGCTTAATTTGTGGATGATTAGTGTCGTCTACAGTGAATACATGCACCCTGTTATCAACCTCTATCCAGCTGCAACCAGGATTCTTCTGAATCCCTTTCTCTCTCATAAGTTTCCTCACATCTGCAACACCTTCAAACTTTCCAGAATCTGAATATATGTTTGCTAGAAGAACATAACCTCCAGAGTCTTCTAAATCCAACTCAAGCAAATTCCTCATTGCAAATTCTGCTAATTTTGTGTCGTGGTGGATCCGACATGCACCAAGCAGAGCTCCCCAAACATCAGTATTTGGCATGAAAGGCATCCCATCAATCAAATCCTTAGCCTCCTCAAGTAACCCAGCACGACCAAGTAGATCAACCATGGATGAATAATGCTCATATGTTGGAGAAATTCCAAAATCTTTGGTTATGGAATTGAAATAATATTTACCTTCAGTCAGGAGCCCTGAATGGCTACAACCTGATAGAACAGAAACATAGCTTATATGATCAGGTGCACAATCCATCTTCAACATATTCTCAAAAATCGCAATCACTTTCCTGCCTTGACCATTCTGAGCATATCCTGCCATCATTGCATTCCAAGAAATCAAATTCTTAGTATATATAGAATCAAATACTTTTCGTGCTTCTTCAACTCCCCCACATCTTGAATACATAGTAACAACACTATTTGCAACCGAAACATTAGAGGCAAACCCCAATTTTTCAGATTCAGCTACAATTTGAATCCCAAACTTTAATATAGCCAATCCTGCACAGGCACTGATTGAAGATGCAAAAGTAACCCAATCCGGCTTCACCCCTTCCCTTCGCATCACTCTATACAATTTTAGACCATCTTCCAGAAACCCATGTTGACTATACGTGCTTAGCATTGAGTTCCAAGTTACAACATTCCGCTCTGGCATTTTATTGAAACCATCTCGAGCTTTTTCAACATCACCACTCCGAGAGTATGCAGCAATCACTGATGTCCAAGATATTATATCTCTTATTGGCATTAGTTCAAAAGCATAATTTGCTGTCTGAGCATTACCACATTTTGCATACATTGTGATGATAGCATTTCCAACAGGAACAGAGGAATCCATCCCAGTCTTGATTGTGTATGAATGAAGCTGAACCCCAACAGAAATATACTTTTGGCTTGAACAAACCCCAAGAACTGTCGCAAGAGTAAACTCATCCAAAAGAACAAGAACCTCTCTCATTTTGTTAAATAGTGCCAGAGCTTCTTCTCCAAGCCCAAACTGGGCAACTCCACCAATTAAACAAGTCCATGAAACTGCATTATGTTCTGTTAGGCTGTCAAATACCCGCCTTGCAAATTCTAAACGTCCACATTTTGCATACATATCGATCAGACCACTGCCCACAAAAACATCAAGACTCTGTTCCATCCGAAGGATTCGTGCATGCAAATGAGTACCCCATTCCATGTCAAAAATGCTCGTGCAAGCGCTAAGAACACTGGCATATGTCATGGAGTTCGGCCTAAACCCTTGATTCCACATCTCAATAAGCATAGTGAGACAGTTGGCCGCAAAGCCATGTTGAGACAAGATCGAAATCATCGTGTTCCAAGACACAGAGTCACGTACAGCCATTTGGTTGAACATGTCAAGAGCTTTTTCGACCCCGTCTGATTTAGAATAACCATAAATCATACTATTCCAACAAAACAAACTCCGGTTTTGCATCCTCAAAAACACCCGCTCCGCGAAATTCACAGCACGACACTTGATATACATATCTATAATCGAAGCGTCAACAGAACTGTCACTTTCAAAATCAAATTTCTTTACAAGACAGTGCAATTGAAGTGCCAATTCGATATACCCAAGACAACCACAAGCCTTCATTGCACAAGAGAATGAGAACTGATCAGGGACACACTTACTATCCCGAATCATCGAAACAAAAACGTTTATAGTATTCTCAGGTTTCCCATTGTGGAAGTAACCCGACATCATCGAATTCCAAGAAACATGGTCCCTCTCAGGCATTTCTTCGAACAAATTCTTTGCTTTCTCCATCCAACCCGAATCAGCCAGCCCATTAATCAGCGTATTCCAACTAAAAACGTTAGGATACTCGATACCACCAAAAACTCGACAAGCATCATCGATAAAGCCACAACTAAAGTACATGTTCAAGAGATGGTTTTGGAGGAAAACGGAAGAGTCCCAGCCTAAAGAGATGAGTTGGGCGTGAAGTTTCTGAGCAAATGGTACCGATTTGAGAGACCCGCATGCTTTCATGGCCTCGTAGAACTTTTGTGATAATTCCATGTAAGATTGTTGAGAAGATGGTTCGTAGCAGAGAATGAGTCTTCTCGAGAGGTTTTCTTGGTTGGAGAGGAAATGAATGAGAGATCGAGCGAGAAGTGAAGGGTAGTGATTCAATGGACGCCATGAAAGCTTGAAGATCATTCGAGGTTTGGATATTTTTGCAGCTTTTAGATCTCATTTGATGTTTTCTCTCGTTACAGAAACAGTTGTGCTTGTTATAAGCGTACATGATCAGTGTTTAAAATGGTGAGAACAAAATGGAGGGAAACTGGTGCATGAGGTGGATGAGGCAACCGAGGCAAAACGGCATCACTTTACCTTTGGAGAGACGCATGGAACGGCGTCGCTTAGTCCGCTGCAACGCAACCTTAGTTGACTTGTTTACACAAATTTTAGTAATTGTAATAATATGAATTTAAAATACATAAAACCCGAAACAGTAATTCGTATAATCAATTCGCATGGTAAATAAAATTAATCTATTTTTTTTTTATTCGACAAAGTATTTTCTTCTTTGAAAATGAATGTTTCAAGAAGTGTTAAAAAACATTAACATAGATCTCACGAGAATAATGATAATTACATATCTTTTTCAAAAGAAAATATTCGATAAATTGTCACGATGAAATCATTGTCCACAATATTCAAAGTGAAACTGTTGGAAACAAGGTAATCTTATCTTTAAGATCACATTTAGTTGAGAAAATTACTTTACCAGCCAAATAATTTTATTATGACTGATAATTTATAAGTAACATATTCAATGTTAATTAGAGGTGTCAATTAACATAATAATTAATTTTGTACCTTTTAATTATATGGTAAAAAAAATACTCTTATTTTTATGATATAATCAATTATTTTTGGAGCTTTATGATATAATCAATTAGTTTTGTTTGAAAAATATATATAGAAACAATAGATTAACTTATATTGTTGCCTTGCATTTTTTGTAAAAATTTGTACATAAAAGTATATTGCATGCGCGCAATCTACGTATAAATTTTAAAAAGCTAAATGATCTATACATATAATGATTATTTATTTATTTGTATAAAATACTATTTTAAGTTATAAAGAGAACGTTTTTATGAAAAAGAATTACCTATATTTAATGTAAAACATATTTTGTATTTGATAAAAATTTTACTTATAAATTAAATAATTTTACTAATAACGTAAACAAGACAATTACACAACCCTTATTGAGAAATTTGATTAATAATTATTATTTACACCAAATACAATTGAAATGGGGAATGGAGCACTCGCAAAACACCAAAAGGGAAGTGACAGGCACCTGATGTAGCGTACGGTTTGTCAGAGTTCAGGTCCCAAGTAATACTTTATTCAGAGAATTAACCGTTCGTTCATATTCAGAGTACAAGGATTTTGTAGACAGTGTAGTACCTAAGGGTATGTGTCCATCATGAATAGGTCTATGAAGTAACATACACAGCCCCTTGGCATGTGGCGATGCCTTTCAAGTACATGCTAGTCGTGAATCTTTTAGACAATCATGTATGCGATCGACTTGTAATCCAATGCTCTGCACGAAAATAAAAAATTCAACGGTAGTCTCTCAAGTAAATAAAAATTCAACACAACAATTCATTAAGAAAAGGACAAATGTTAACAAAGGAAGTAGGGTTACTTACACCGGTAATCTCTGAACTTTTAACTTAATTAATAGTTATTTGTCTAATGATTGCATTTAATTGGTATATAAAATCTATTAAAATACTTATTTTCTATATATATTTTAAAATTTTGAGATGTGCATGGATTGGGTTAGAAGACAACCCAAACCCAACTTAATCTATGACAAATTATAAAAGTTTTAACTCATCTAATGAAATATCGAGCTGAGTTCGGAATAATTTATTAAGTTCAAATTAGGGTAAGTGGATTGATTTGGATAATTTTGAATCAGGTTAACTCAAGTCGGGTTAAACATTGTAAATAGAATTATAAAAGTATCATATTAAGATATTTAAATTCAAATATCTCTCAAATATTTATATTCAAAAACTCAAATATCTTTAAAAAAATTCGAATAACTAGTAAGTAATAGTAACAATGTATTTGAGACAGAGGTTATTGGATGAGAAAGGAAAGGAAAGGAAGGGAAGAGAATAAATACTATGTCGTTGTTTTAGAGGTTTTTTTTTTTTTTTTTTTTTCCAGCAAGGAAGGGGAAGGGAAATTAATAACCTAAAATCCTCTCCAAACCCTCATTTTTAACTTTATTATAATTTTTTTTTTATGTTATTAGTAAAATTAACTCGGATCCGTAAAATTAACAATATAAATTAATTTTTTATTAAATTTCAGTTTAAATTAAAATAACTGAATATTCAGACGTACTGAAAATTAAAAAAATGATCAATATGTTTATATACACATCAGTAATCTCAATACTCAAACTTACGAGGATTAAAGAAAAGACTTAATCTGTTTATATACACATCAGCAACTCTAATTATTAGAGTCCCAATATGACATTTTATCTACGGATCAATATTGAACTAAGTCTTACACTAACTATTGACCCACATTAATAATATTAAGATGTGTATAAGCTCAAACCACATGATCAACGATTAATAAAATAGGTTATCGTACTTTTCTCATTACACCAAATCCGCTGATCTAGTTTTATAAAATCAAAACTACTATAATTAATGATACCCCATGAGGGAAAATTCTAATAATCATATCATCAAAGTTTTAGCAGGATGATTGAAGTTTGTTTTTCTCATCAAGAGTATTTGGTTCGAATCATTCTTATTCGATGGAGTGAAACCGATCTTATTCGATGATCTGATATAAATCAATATTTGTGTCTGATCTATGTGTAAAGATTTTTACACTGCGTTGATAAAGACATCACACTCTCTTTTTCATTTCTTTTTCTTAAAAATATATTTCAATAATATGTCTACTGCATTAAGTAATTCCATGTAGTTATACTCTTAAAACTTAAAATCAACAAAAAAATTACTAGTATGTCATGTTAAATTACATATGTCCATTGATTTTCAGAAATGATTTATAAAAACAAAAAAGAGAGGAGCAGGTCCTAATTATTTTTATTTTGTTTTCCTTTTGGCAAGTGATTAATGTCATGGCTTTTTTTTAGAAGGGTGTCATGGTTTGAGAAAAGCAGAAACATATTTCGCTTCTGCGAAAAAAAAGGCGAAAATCGGAGAAAAGAACAGTAAAAAAAACGGAAATGTCCTTTTCCAAGTTTCACTTTCCAACGGTAGGTGTCAAAAGTCGAAACATTACAGAGCTTAGAAGTTAGAACCTTCAATTATTAAGACGATAAAAAGAGAGCCCAAAAATTCAAAAAAAAAAAGCGATAAATTCAATATCAACCACGATCATTCTCAATCACTTGGTCCTTTTGGTAGCCTTGGATAAGCAGTAGTACAGGCATCTAATTTATAATCAGTTTTGAACATAAATTTTAGCTTATTTATCCAGACGAATCTGCTATCGTTTCTGGGTCTGGGCCTGAATCCCCTGAATTTATAGTCTCTGCAGAGATAGAGTGGTCTTTATCTCGATTCTCGAGTAACCGAGAAACTTAAACTTGGAGAGTTGAACTGAGTCAGTGAACTGATGGAGTGAGTGACGAGTGTTGACGAAAGGTTGAAGGGTTGTTGAGAGTGGAATCTCTTTATTAATCCGTTTTCAGTTTGCAAGCAAAGCGATTCCTGGCTCCATATCTGGCAAAATTATTTATAAAAAAATTTTAAGTTCTTTTGTCTGTATACAAAAGATTCCATCAAGAAGCCAGTTCATTCGCTAGCAGATTTTCTCTGTTTTATACAAGGCAAGATAACTATTGCTCAAAGCTGTATTCTTTAACGGTTACTTTTCTCTCTTTGCAGACTAACCCTCTTTTTTTAAGCTCTTGTATTCTTCACTTTAAATTCACTATCTCTGTCACTCGTCTCACCTAACCCTCTTAGGCCGCTATCAAAGAGGTGAGCAATGAATAGAGATCTGAATTTTAGGGTGTGTTCAGTGGTCTACATCAGTTGATGTTGATGAGTTTTCTAGTACTTTTTCCTAACCGAGAAAACACAATTGCCTCTTTTTTAATTTTCTAATTTATTGATGATTGTCATTTATGTTTATATGTGGGTGTGCTGGTATTAATGTGGTGAGCCTATGGATTTAATGTTGTGCCCATGGTTTTGACTACTAAAATAGGTTGATTGATGCAAAACCGTTAGCTTTTTTGTAGTGATAGGAGGAATGAATGATTACTAATGAGTGTATCAGATCTGGGTCTGGTGATGGGAATGGTGGATTGTATGTCTTTTTTTATATGGGTTCTTGTTTGCTTACAGGTTAGTTCGAGATTGGGAATTTGATTCATTGATAGGAAGATGAGGGGAGCTGCATTTGTAGCTATTGCTGCTACAATTGGTAATTTCTTGCAAGGATGGGATAATGCTACAATTGCTGGTACTTGTTCCTTTCAGATTTATTTTGTTGTATACTTGCTTTTCAATGAGACCAAGGAACTATTTGATTGAAATTTCGGAATTCAAAGTTGGAGTGCCTAAGTTCAAAATTCATTGTGTATTCATGATGGAATGTATGTGCTTATTTGAATTTAATCTGTTATAGAATTTATTATTCATGTTAATCAAAATTGTTTCATGGCATCCAACAAAGTAGTTTTTTTACTTTCTGTCTTGTTCATTTCTTGTATATGGTTCAACTGTCAATGGTAAGCACTTGTACTATATTTTCTCTCCGATTGCAGGAGCCATTGTTTACATCAAGAAGGATCTCGATCTGGAGAGTTCCGTAGAAGGTCTTGTAGTAGCCATGTCACTCATTGGAGCCACAGCTATTACAACATGCTCAGGACCCATCTCAGATTGGCTTGGTCGGCGACCAATGCTAATAATCTCATCAGTACTCTATTTTATCAGTGGTTTGGTAATGTTGTGGTCGCCCAATGTCTATGTCTTATGCATAGCGAGGCTCTTAGATGGATTTGGAATTGGTCTAGCGGTTACTCTTGTCCCACTCTATATATCTGAGACTGCCCCCTCAGAGATAAGGGGATTGTTGAATACTCTTCCACAATTTACTGGTTCTGGTGGAATGTTTTTGTCATATTGTATGGTCTTTGGGATGTCCTTGACTACATCACCAAGTTGGAGGTTGATGCTCGGGGTTCTTTCCATCCCCTCCCTATTCTATTTTGCTTTAACAGTATTTTACTTGCCTGAATCTCCTCGGTGGCTAGTGAGTAAAGGAAGAATGCTCGAGGCAAAGCAGGTTCTCCAGAGATTACGTGGCAGGGAAGATGTTTCAGGTTAATTCCTTATTGCTATCCCCCCCACACATATATATATATATATATATATATATTTAAATTTAGTGTATAATAGACCACTGTATGCTGAGCTAAGAGCATCTTTTTAATTTGATTTTAAGTGGTATACATGATATCTTAGATTTAATTTTAGATATGGATTTCCATGCATGAAGATTGCAGTCTCTGATCTAGAGCATATGCCTTGAGTACACAACTCTCTCCCCTTGATGCGTATGTTTCAATTTGCATTGCCCCTCCTTTTTGTTTTTGAATCTGTTAGTTATTTGGATCCTTTTTGAATAAACTGTTAGTGTTCTTATCATCTTTAAGTTATATTTGCAAAGACGTTCCATGGTTTTGTCATAAGTGATTATTTCCTCCAAAACTTTCATGTAAACTAGCTAGGTAAGTTGTATCACTTTCAAACATGAGTGTAAGCATATTGCTTGTAATAATACTCAAAACATTATGGTGCACTCTGTTCTAGACTTCAAAGTAACATGGATAGCCATGTTCACTCGTCTTGGTGACAGTTCTTCCTATTGGTGTTTTCCCAAATTTTTCGATTTTCAATGTTGCTTGTAGCCCGTAGTGTTGGAACACACTCCGCTTCCAATGTATAAACTTTTTTCTTATCAGTAAAATAGTCTCAGTTTTAATTTGGACTACACTCAACTTATATGGAAATTTCTGTTCAAATTATGCTTTTCATTTGAATCTTTTGTCCTCCATTTTCTTCTCCCTGGCCAATTTCCCAAGGGAACAGTTCTATCAAAATCCCCTCTATTCTGCAATGTTAATATTTGCATTCATTATTCACTGTTATCCAACTCCTTCAAGTTGGCTGAAAATGGTTTTCGAGGGGATCTTGTTCAAATTTGTAGCCATGTTTACTAGACAATTTTGAAATATAGAGAAGCTGACTCGTTAGGTTAGTAAACTTACTATGCCTTTTGCTTTGCTCATCTCTTCTTGGCTGTTAGCTCATATCTATTTTCTTCAGTTTCTTTTACTTTAACCTCATTATGTTTGTACTTAACCCCCCAGCCTCACACACAGAACAGAATAAAGGAACGCATAATGTATCTAAGGATAAAATAAAGTTACTCCTTGTTTGATTACGGAACATTACTAATTTATTTTTCAATTAGCTGTTTCATTTTGAGTTAAAGACTATTCTAACCCTTCTTAAGTAGTTTCTTAATTGTTAGTGAATAGTGTGATTATATATGGAAGCATGTAATTGCACATATCAGTGTTTCTGAACTAAAGAAAGACGTAATACATATAATATGTGACAGTAGCTCGCGCTGTACGTGATTTTTTTGGTTATATTTATGTAGGGATTGATAACTTTTATTTCCTTGCCATTATTTTCATGAATAATTCAGAACTAGTTTATCTTGTGCATCTCATTGGAGATCCTCTGATTCACAGGTGAGATGGCTTTACTGGTTGAAGGTCTTGGAGTTGGAGGTGAAACATCTATAGAAGAGTACATAATAGGCCCAGGTTATGATCTTGCCGACGGTCAAGATCCAACCGTTGAGAAAGACAAGATAAGGTTATATGGACCTGAAGAGGGTCTTTCCTGGATTGCCAAACCTGTCACTGGGCCGAGTTCTCTTGGACTTGTCTCTCGGCATGGAAGCATGGTAAACCAAAGTGTGCCTCTCATGGACCCCCTTGTGACTTTATTCGGTAGTGTCCATGAAAAGCTCCCTGAGACAGGAAGTATGCGAAGCACGCTTTTCCCTAATTTTGGAAGCATGTTCAGTACAGCAGAGCCTCATGCCAGAAATGAGCACTGGGATGAAGAGAGCCTACAGAGGGAGGGTGAGGATTACACATCAGAGGCTGCTGGAGGAGATTCTGACGACAATTTGCATAGTCCATTAATCTCACGTCAAACAACGAGCATGGAAAAGGAGGACATGGTTCCCCCACTTTCCCACGGCAGTATTCTGAGCATGAGACGTCATAGCAGTCTCATGCAAGGAGCTGGGGAGCCAGTTAGTAGTACAGGCATTGGGGGCGGCTGGCAGTTGGCATGGAAATGGTCTGAGAGAGAAGGAGAAGATGGAAAGAAGGAAGGTGGATTTAAAAGAATTTATTTGCACCAGGAGGGAATCCCCGGATCTCGACGTGGGTCTCTTGTTTCACTTCCCGGTAATGATGTTCCTGCAGAAGGTGAGCTTATCCAGGCTGCTGCTTTGGTGAGCCAGCCTGCTCTTTATTCCAAGGAGCTTATTGATCAGCATCCAATTGGACCTGCAATGGTTCACCCTTCAGAAACTGCTTCCAAAGGGCCAATTTGGACAGCTCTTCTTGATCCAGGAGTTAAGCGTGCATTGTTTGTCGGGATTGGAATTCAGATACTTCAGCAGGTAATCAATGGTTTTATTTACTGGTTTTTATTGCTCTTCTTCGACATATCCACTGCAGTGATTACTCATCTGAACCTGTTATGAAATGAAATTTTCACTACTTAAGCAGTATTTGTGTGAACTTTTGCTCCACTCTCCTTTTTGTCAATTGAGTTGAGTCATGCTACAATTTATCGGGTAAACTTTATAGCATAAGTGTTCTTAAAATGCTTGTAGTTTTCTGGCATAAATGGAGTTCTCTACTACACTCCTCAAATTCTTGAAGAGGCAGGTGTTGAAGTTCTTCTTGCAAACATGGGAATTAGTTCAGAGTCTGCATCATTCTTAATCAGTGCATTCACAACCTTGCTGATGCTTCCGTGTATTGGTGTAGCCATGAGGCTCATGGATATCTCAGGGAGGAGGTGATATTTTTTCCTTGCCTTTTTTTCAGTTGCAGTTCTTCAGTTTCAGACCGGTCTGAAACTTTTTGACTTGTTAATTGATGTTGCCTCTTACTTGTCTGCTGGGTAACAAAACTTTTCCATTTTAACTAACACCCACTTTATTGCAGGCTGCTGCTACTCGCCACAATTCCCGTGCTGATATTGTCGCTCATAATTCTAGTCATCAGTGAAGTTTTGGACCTGAGCTCAGTTCTTAATGCAGCAATCTCAACTACTTGTGTTATCATCTACTTCTGCTGCTTCGTTATGGCCTATGGGCCAATTCCAAATATCCTCTGCTCTGAGATCTTCCCCACAAGGGTCCGCGGCCTTTGCATTGCTATCTGTGCCTTGGTTTTCTGGATTGGAGACATTATTGTCACATATACTCTACCTGTGATGCTCAGTTCGATAGGCTTAGCTGGTATCTTTGGCATTTATGCTGTTGTGTGTTTCATCTCTTGGGTCTTCGTCTTCTTGAAAGTGCCAGAAACCAAAGGCATGCCCCTTGAAGTCATTACCGAGTTCTTTTCTGTTGGGGCTAGACAAGCTGCTGCCGCCAAGAATGAGTGATCGAAAGCTCTGAACATGTTGTCGATTGTTCTGCAGTGTTAACTGCTAAAGACTTCATCCAACATGGCAGCATCCGATTGGATTTTTTGCGCATTGTTGAGAATGGAGATCATCATATTCAAACAGGTCAATTATCATCATATATGTATATTTATTTTTTAATTTATATTTTGAGTAATAGTATTATAAAGATGACATTTCAAAGCAGTTTTCGTCAGAGCATAATAGAGATGGTACCCAATTCTTGATCAAGGGCATTCACATGGGAATGAAAAACCCTTTCACATTCAAATCGTTTCATGCACCATGGAAGTTGACAAGAAAGAAAAACAAAATGCTGTTATTACCATTCCTACTTTGGGTATCAAACTACCAACCAGTCTCTGCTTTTCTTTTCTTTTCTTTTTTTCTTTTTCCATTTCTTCCCCTTGCAAAAATAAGAAAGTTTTGTATTCACACTTTTGCCATCCTTTTGAATAAAGGATGAACATAAATTTTATAGAATTTATTTACAATTTCATGATTTATTATATTTGGAAAGTTAATAAATTTTGGAATCCATTTGTAAATGAGTTCAATTGGGTAAGTTTGTAAACTCTATCAAAATCAATATAATTTGCTATGAAATAAATTCCATGTTATATTTTATTCCCCCCAAAAAAAGCAATGGTCTCACAGTAGCATTCAGAGTCTTTCTTCAGTTCTACAACATATTGTAATAGTAAATTAGTAAATAGAATATATCCTTTCCATTAACCCGATAAATAAATAAATAAATAAATAAATATAACTGCTCTTTTGCCTTATAAAATCTATAAAAAAAATGAAAAAGTGCAGCAATGCCAAAAGAACTGCAAAATCATCACATAACACTTCAGCATGTGACTTGCGAATTCCAATTACAAATCGTGTTTACTGCTAATGAGCTAAAGACAGGAAAGATTAAACAACCAGGAGCATGGTTCAACCAAAAGATAAAAAAGGACAATTGTCAAAAGCATAATCCGATTAACAAATCATGATCAGTGAGCAATGGTAATATGGTATTACGTCAATGGCTGCAGTATCAGAAAGCTGAACTCACCAGCCATGTTATGTAGACAAAACATAGAAACTCTTTGTGCTCCTGGTCCTGGTATAAAGAATTCAGGTATTCAACTCTTAAAACATGTATGGTCCATATTGAAGCCGGTCAACTCTCTGCAGACATTCTATGCAATATGCAAAATAAAATGAATTGGACATAAACACCCATTCTATTTACAATATGGTATTCAAAACCATTGGAAATTTCAAATGGATATTCTGACTTGTCTTTCATTATACTAGAAAATCTAGAGTTCACAGCATAATTATACTTGACAAATGGCTACATATCATCAGAAGCCATATGTAGCTCAGGGTTTCTGCATCTCCTCAGGTGATATATTGCTTCCAGGTGAATTAAAGGGATTATCTGATTTCAAAGGCTTAGAGCTACCCGCTTGATTGTTAAGGTGGCTGTGGTCTACAAGCTCATCTGACTTGGGGGATATCTTGAATGGCCTCTGAAATTCTCTAGCATTTCTACTGTCAATCACTAGATTATTGAGTTTCTCCTCCTGCAAACAAACGACAATAATTTTCAGAGGAACACTGCAAATAGGACAACAAGCCATTGTATGCCCCAATAATCACGTCACATACAATATTCATCTATTCTACCTATGCAAGAAGTATGAGTTTGAGTAAATACAACTCCATTCAAGTTTTACCAGCTAATGGAAAATGTTTGATTAAAGTTAAGAAATTGCATCAAACATGCACAGATATGAATACCTTACAAAGCTATAGATCAATGTAGAATAAAGTTTAGTTGACATAAATTGAGCAATATGTTGGTAATCTTATAATTCAATTACAAATTTTCATATGAGCAATCTCCAGTAGCACAGCCACCAAAGTTATCGATAGCAACAAAAAAAGATAGTAGATGTTGGCTCAATAGAAGGCATCAGCACAGTGCATTAGTCCTTGAATTGCATCTAAAATCATGCAGTCTACCAATATGGTTTTCAAAACGTGTAGAAATTTGTTAGGAACTTAAAGGTAAAGGTTTTATCTTTGTAACTTGTTTACCATATTTGCAACTTTTTAGTACATAGGGATAATTTTTATTAGAATCCCTTTGGTCATTATTGTGATACACCTTAGCTTGTTATCGTACTAGACATTTAAGTACTTACACTTTGTAGTGCTTCGAGCTTTCTCTTCAGTTCTTCATGCTCAGCCTGGATACGGAATGGAACACCATGCTTTTGATAGACATTGTTTTGTGCCACGTTTTCATCAATGTCACTTGCAGTGGTTGCAAAAGGATGATTAGAAGGAATCCATCTGATTGTATCAGGGTCAACATCAGGAGGTATTGAATCCCCTTCTTTAAGGAAAATCGTTGGTCTCTTCCACTGGTATGCTCTAGACCTCCTTCTCTGGTGGATAGCTTGTTGCTCTTCCGTAAGAGTAACTGGAGCTAAGCGATATACCTTTCCACACATCTCTACAGATGAATTGCTCTTACTAACCTTAACCAGTGGATTATTAAATGGGTCATCATACTTGAGAGGCGTTGAGCTGTGAAACAAAGATTTTACAGGATAACGACATCATTAATGAGCAAAAAGCATATCATGACAAAAAAGCTTGGCATGTAAAAAACTTGGAAGTTGATTCTTACATCAGCACATTGAAAAGAAATAACAAGTAATAAACCTCACCATAAAATTAATAAAAATCCTTTATTACAGTAAGATGATATAATTAATGGGAGGCCTTAACAAATCGAACTACAAATAAGAAATATATAAACAAACACGTGTGCACACATACACATACAAAAGGTGTTATGGATTGGAATCATACATGCCTCTTCTATGAGATCTCAGTTGGCCACGTCTTACAAGATCAGCAACAGAGCCAGGACGGCTGTGCCTCGACTTCCTTATTATGTAAACTCTGATAGCAACAATCAAAAGAGCAGTAGCAATGCATAACCCAATTGCAATGTTATTTCCAGCACGTCTTTTCATCTAAGGCAAAAAACAAAGCTCATGAGTAAATTCATAAACTTGGAAGTTTCAAAATCAAATAGCAAAATGGAGCTATATTCTTGCTTTCCCATCACAGAAACCCCAATCCCAAACCTTATGAATCAATGACCACATGCATTATCTTGGATGGACTGTTTTCCAAAAGCTATGCTTTCTTTTAATGCCTCCAACGATAATATAACAATGTCAAATATAGAATCTACAAACAAGAAGTACTCTTCCAACAACTTTCAACTAAAAGTTTAGTATAGCTAGATATTTTCCTTTGTAGGGTTAAGTTATATTACTATTAATTACACTCAAAGCATTCGACAGAGAGGCTAAGCCAAAATAACAGTTATCAGTTCCACTGCCAGCATTATCAGTCAAAGCAAAACTAAGTGACTATCAAGTAGCTGAATTTGCAATCCACAATCATACACGAAGCATATGGGTGATTATAGTTATGAATTATTTTAGCTTACTCAAGAAACTGAACAGTAATTAAACAAAAAGAAGGAAAGGAAAACGTTACCAGGGAAACAAGAGGAGGCAAAGAGCTAATCATTCCTTGAAACTTAGAAACTTGATTTTTGGAAGCTACCGCGATTTCTTTCTCACTAGAAACCACCTCTTCTTGGGTACTCAGGTTCTCATCTGAAGAACCACTAATCGCTCTTGATACAAATTTTTGATTAATTTCTAGTCTCTTCCAGTTAAGCTTGTCTTGTCTCAACGCAAACTCTGTTTTAAATAAAACTATATTTGAAGGAAGCAGGAGCTTTGGACCCCAAATTGAAGACTACGACACAAATTTAAGATTCAAATAAAGAGAGATGCATTAACATCAAGGTTCTATTAAAATAAAGATAATTTAAAAAAGAAATGAGAGAGGGAAAAATTGGGGATGTTCACCTGGAGATGAGAGAGTGAATGAAATTGGAGAGTCCAAATTGATGCCATTTCATGCTCACAAAGAAGAGAGATTTTGATTCAGGATTGAAATTTTGGAAGATTTCATAATTGGTGCAATTAGAGTTACGGTTTTGAAGGTTAACGTTGTCGAAAAATCTAAGAGAGAACGGCCTCCTCTCATTTCATCAAAGACGGTCACTTTGCTTGTGAGTTGTCGCCTTCTCAGCTCCAGAAGCACGTATCCCTTTCTGAAAGTTTCAAATAAAATAAGTATATATCATGTTATGTTTCATCACAAGTGGATCCGTGGCGCAATGGTAGCGCGTCTGACTCCAGATCAGAAGGTTGCGTGTTCGATTCACGTCGGGTTCAGTTTTTCTCTCTTTTTCTTATAGTTCTCATTTTCGGCTTACCAAAAGAAAAGAAGGGGTCTTGAATTTATTCAGTCAAAGAGTCTGTTGTTTTGACATTTGCTAAAAATAATTAAACGGCATTAAACAAATTCATTTCCCATTTGCCCCTATAAAAAAAAGAGAGAAAAAGTTCTTTAGTTTTTTTGAATCGAGTCGAACTTAACCGAGTTAGAAATTGCTTGAGCTCGGTTCATAAACCAAAGTACTAATCAAGTAAACTTTGGGCTCAATTTTTTAAACTCAGACTCAGTTCGAAAAGAAAATATTTAACTCGATTTTAACTTGGCTCAATTCGATTTTTAAACTTATAATTTAAATTAATTTAATTAGTCTTAAAAACTCATAACTAATAAAATTTTAAATATAATTTTAAATCTTAATTTATAATATAATTAAATTAAATTATTAATTCAATCAAACTTATTTGCGAGTCTATCAAATTTGACATTGCTTGAACTCGATTGATTATTCAAACCAAAATTATTACTCAAAATTCGATTTAATAGAGAAGTGAATCGAACTGCATGGCTCACTTCACCCCTAATTCTCAGTCCATAGAGACATTTATAACAGTTATAGACCTCTTTCTTCTTAGATTCGCTATTCTCATTAAAGTTTTTAGGGCCGCTGGTCCATGGGTCTACTCCTGACTCATCAGTTGACTATTTCACTAAGACGGTTTTTAGGTGCGTCCAAAGGCGAGGCAGCTGAAAAACACCCAAAGCATACGTTTTTCAGGTTAAGGCATACGCCCTGACCAAAAAGGCCCGTATTTTACGTCATGGGTGTCAAGACGCACGGCCAATGGATTAAGCTAAACTACCCTTCCCCAACCAGTCTTTTTAGTCATCATTTATCAAATTGTTTAGTGTTTTCAAACCATATTATCAAATATTCTCAACAAATAACAAAGATTAAGCATATTGTAAAATCAAATCAAAAGGGAGGAACAAAGTTTGAAAGTTTTTATATTTCTTACATATGGGTCTTCAAGTTTATCTATGGAGTTGTGCTGGCTGAGCTAGGAGGCGTAACAATGGTGGAGTTGCAGCGGTGATGGGAATCGAGAGAGAAGAGTTTGTCGTCGATCAATGCTGTTACAAAGGAGAAGAAAGAGCTCAAGGACTTACGATGACAGATCTGCGAAGGATGAAATGGTGTTGATGCCTTGGTGGCACGGTTGTACGCAAGAGAAGGGAAGAAAATAAGACCGGTTGTGCACGAGAGAGAGGAAGAAGATGGCAGAGCGGGTTTCTTTTTTTCCATTGAAGAAACATAGAGTCAGAGACTTTGTGGTCGAGAGTCTTTCACTCTTTCTTAGTTTCTTTTTTTTCTACTAAATCACAGAGCCACAGACAAAAGACTTGGTATTTGAAAGAGCTTTCACTTTCTTTTTTCTTTTTTTGTGCTTTTTTCTTCTGAGAGTTTCCTTTTTTTGTTTTTTCTTTCTTACTTGGAGAGAGTGCTTCCTTTTTTTGTTTTTTTTTTTACTTTTTCTTTCTTTTAAAAATTAAGACCTCAAATTTCATTCCCATTCAAAAAAAATTCCAAAATGGTGGCACTCAGTCCCTAGATTGATTTGTAAGATCAAATTATGTACTTTCAATTTTATTTTATATCAATGTAAGTGTAACATTTAACGGTGTGTATGTAATGTTAATGTAAAGTTTGTGAAATATTTTGATAAATATTTATTTTTAAGTTTTAAAATATTAAAATTGATTAATAATTAATTACTTTATATTTATTCATTTTATATTAATTTTTATTATTTAATTTATTTAATTAATATTATTTTATTTAAAACGCCACAACATTTCAAAAGGCTTACGCCCCAACGCATCACCTCAATGAGGCAAAACTACTCGCTCAATGCATTTGCCTCTGAAAACACTGCTAAAAATTAGTAAGTTTTAGTTGCAGTTCTAGTGGTCCTTCATAATCACTTACCTACTAAAATACTGACTGAATACTGTTGATGATGATAATCTCATGCCTCGTTAGTGCCCTATATGCTCTAACAATTAATAAAAATCATAAATTTTATCTACGTTTTAAATCATCACATATTCTAACTCTTTTTTAGTTAATTTGAAAAATTGATGGGTGCCAATGAATGAGGCTTTGGTTAAGAGGTCATACTTGATGTTCTGGGATTACAAGATTTCAAATTCAATTTTCAGCAATGTATAAGTTATTTGTCTAATTCATATTAAGTAAATATGATTCTTCTCATACAAAATTGTTTCAGAGTTCAAATATTGTAAGTGGTAAGGTATTCTACTAGGTGACAATTGAAGGTATAATGGGTCCACTTGAAGAAATAGAGATTGGAGGGAACAAAGCAATTCTCAAGAGAGAGGCGATCGATTTTGCGTGTTGCTTGTCTTATCAAATTACTCTTTAGTGTGAGAAGAGTGGGGGGTATTTATAGAGAGCAATAGTAGCAATCACACGTGTCATGATCCTATTGCAAGACTGTTAGCCACGCAATGGTCGCAACCCTATAGTCAGAGTATGGCAGCGTCATGCGTTATGACATACGAAGGTCATACTATAGGGTATGCATCCTTCACTAACCCCTTTGCCTCTGAGAATAGGTCTAAGGCCAAGCTTAAGCGCTTTCGACGAGCCTCTATTCTAACCACCAATCCAAGTCATCAAGTGTTCCCAAGAGAGGACTGTGAGGATGGCTTGGAGGGTTTCGACATGTGCATTAGCAACATAGACTTGCCAGAACTCACTGGCACTATGTTCCATCATTCTTTCCTCCAGCCCAACTTTGCAAGGCATCCCCACGAGCTGTCTAAACTTCAAAGACGTGCACCTGAGATTTGACTTGTCATTTGAGAGACTCAAGTCAACCCTCTTGTGTTTCCCTCAAATCTGTCCACTACCATGGAGATTTGATGCGTTGATGAGTAGAAGGGTGAAGAGAAAAAGCAACCAAGGTCCGACAAGAGGATTACCGAGACAAACCTTTGTATATTCTACGAGCTAGGCCCTACCTACGGGATGAGACATTGAGTTATAGGGTAGTGCAAGTCCCCCAGTGCATTCTTGCTTTCTTTCACTGGTGCAAACACATGGCGGTCGCTGATAAATTGATGATGTCAGTTTCGTTAAAGTCTGCATGACCATACTTGATTGGCTAATGGATTTATACATAACCACTAATGAAAATTCCTCCCAAACACAAATAAAAATATAATAACAATAAAACGAAACATATTAAATAAAATTTTACAAATATATATATATATATATATATATATAACATAATATAAAAAATTAATAATGTAGTTATACAAAACTTAATTTTTTTATAGAGACAAAATTTGAAAATCAACATATTTACTTTTCTAACCGATAATCCACAAGCGAATCAAACGCGATAATTAATGTTGACCCGTATTTGATTTTAATTATGACAAAACAGTATTTTAATTGTGCTAACAGTTTTATCTAAGTGTTTTTCATTAAAATTAAGCATCCAACTCAAGCACAAGACGTATTTCAAGCATAAAGAATAAGAGATTGCACTTGAGAGACATTCAAAAGAAGATATAAGACTAAGTTTAGATTTTAAAGTAGTTTACCTTTACATGCGAATCTCACCTTTAGTTTCTTAGCTTGATCTTAGCTCAAAAACTATTTTGAAAAATGTTTTGGCCAATTGAAAACTCATTTATGTCAAAAACTGACTTAAAAGTCTAAGTTTTCTAAAACTGTAAATCGACTGTGGATTTTCGACAGTCGACTGTCAAATCTCTGCAACTGACCATTTTAAGAACTAAAATTGGCAATCGACTGTGAAAATGGACAGTTGACTGTGAAAGAGACAGAGAGTTTCACAGTCGACTGCCCATTTAGACAGTTGATTGTCCAATTCTCTATAAACTGCCTATTTTGAAAACAAAATGGACAGTCGAATGTAGATCAAAGGACAGTCGACTGTGAAGACAAAGAGTTTCACAGTCAACTATCCAAATCATTTTAAGCCCAAAATTTCAAGTTCAAAAGAGGATAGTCGATTGTCTATTTTTCACATTCGACTATCATGACGAGAAAAACGACTAATTTTCAAAATTTGGACGCGGGATTTGAGCATTTAATGCTCCAAACCTACCAAATCTGTGTCTAACGGCCATATAAGGCCAAGACTATAAAAACCCCTCATAAATGAGCATTTAAACAACAATAAAGAGCATTTAATTTCAAAATCAGCTCATTAATACTCTTGGAAGCTTCGAAAAATTCCTTTGAGCCATTTATCAAGCTTTATTCTTAAAAGTGATCATCTTTATCTTTTAAAGCATTTATTGCTATCTCTCTTATTTTCCTTTACATTAAATATCAATCATTGTAAAGAGAAAGAATTGGTATAACTCTTAGAGTGTTTAGGATTAAACATTTCCTTGTGGAAGAGAATGTTTGTGAGGTTTGTGCAACACCCGTGAAGTTGCTCGACTATAATTAGTGGATTGCTTCAAGGAAGTTCATTGAAAAGAGTGGATGTAGGGTCGGAGAGATATCGATATTATCGAACCACTATAAACGGAGTTTGTATATTCTCTTCCCTTACTACTACTTAATTTCAAGCATCTTATTTATTGTGTGTTTTGCTATAGTAAATTGTTAAAAACTTGTGTGTTAATTGTAAAAAGTTTTTAAAACCCAATTCACCATTCTCTTGAGTTTGTACTTCGGTCTACAATTAAGCTACGCAAACCAAACATAGTAATATGAAATTACAATTATCTTAGTACGATATTTGGATGACATGATGAACTTATGGCGATATTTGCCTAAGAAATTTTCCAAACATTAACGGATCAAAGGCAGATGCACGTATTAGTTTGGGGTCTATTCCTCCCTAAACTTCGAAAATTCTCCTAGGTATAAAATTGGGATTTTTGAAGAAAAATTACTATATAATCCGAGTTCATGAAAAAGTATATGACACAAGAGTGTATCTCATCGTTGAATAAAAATATGTATTTTTATTTTTTTATATCATTCAATAATAAAATAATCTTTTATATTATATAATATATATATATATATATATTTTATGAATTTTAGGAAGAAAAAAAATTATCTTGAAATAATATACAAGAGTTAGCCCCCAAACCCAAATAAAAAGTGTTCCACCAGCTGTCCCACTAATAAAAACCGACGACAAGTTAGCTATGGTCCCTTAAAATATTACAACACTCATTTGTTTTTACTTAACTACTTGAATCTAAAATAAAAAAAGGAAAATGTATATTACAACTAGAAACCTAAACAAAGTGTATTAGCCACTACACACGTATTGGATCATCATTCAACGGCTCCGGAGAAAAAGGAATAATCTTGTTTATCATTAAACAATTACCATTACCATAAGGTGGAGGAGATTAACATTATAAATCTAATGACAGAAAAAAAGATGATATTTTTTTTTTGGGAAAAAAACAGAGAGTTTTCTTTATGTCAACATAAAAGTGTAAATATCTAACTTTAAAAAATATAATTAAAATATTTAACGATATCTTAGAGATTAATTAAATAATTTTTTCAAGTGTAATTGGTTTAGTGGGTGACCGACTCTTGTTTCTATCTCTCCATATATCATGGAGTGTAAGAATAAGTTTGCTTTGATAGTGAACTTGACCAACCCATTCCCATTTAGGGCACTATCAACCAGAGGAATTAACAATCTTTTGTCCATTTCGTAAGTGATCGATCCTAAGTAGTTGGAGTGAGCTTATTAACCACTCAGGGATGGTTTACTGGCAAAGTTTAAAAACTCCAAATTCGGTATTTTTCATAATTTTTTTTATCATCATATAATAATTTAATTAGATAATTCATTTTTATAACGTGTGAAATGTAAAAAGTTATACATTAAAACTTATTCATAAAAAATGATTGAGTTTCGAAATGGTTTTCAATGACCTAAAAAATGAGCTAATAAATTTTAATATTATATTATTATTGCTAAATGAAAACAAAATTAAATACTCCACTTCCAAATAGGTCATGTCATTTTATATTTTTAAATAGGGTTTATGTGTTGGGGATCTGGATTCCAAGTTCCAAGTTATATTGACAAAAGCAAAATAGAATTCTGTGTCTATATAAACACAATGAAGGAGTTAAATTTCCGTTCTTACAGGTTTGTAACACGTAATTTTCTTACAGGAATCTGAATATTTTACATGCATATAATTATAACCAGATTGAAATATTGAATACAGAGCAAATTATGGCAAAGTAGTAATTGAAACCCTAAAATTGCTCCTATCTAAAACTAAATGCTATAGGAGGAGAGACTTGATTTAAGAACCTGATCTAACAAAGAACAAAACAAAAGATTTAATTCAAGAAATTAAGAAGAATTAGAAACCCTGATTAAACATATAAACGGCGGCTAAGGTAAGAACCTATTGACATCATCTTCTCTCTCCTTGAATCTGGCTTCAGTCGACTCAAGTCCCGAGCTGGTTGAGCTCCCAGCGGGTAAACCCCCGCATTTCTGACACCTGGCCACCACCAGACGGCAGGAGGGGCACGACGAGTGGGACCCCAGCCACGTATCGATGCACGCCACGTGGAACCCGTGTCCGCACTGCGGTAGCACCCGCAATTCGTCCCCGGCGGCGAATTCCGTCAGGCAGATCGCGCAGTCCGAGAATTTCGTCGCGGATTCCTGGGAGTGGCTGAGCTTGGGGAGGGAGCGGATGACCTTCTTCTTGAGGCCCTTATTGGCCGCGGCGGGAGGACGACGAGATGCGGCTGAGTCTGACGGCGTGCCATCGCCTGAGAGGCGGCGGAGCCAAGCGCAGCGAGCGACGGCGATGAGGCCCAACACGCATATCAAGGCGCAGATGAGAGCCGCCAGGATCACCACGAAGTCCGAGTCCACAGTGGCGGCTTCCGGCGGCGACCCAACGGCTGCCGACGAGTTCACGGTCCCTAGGAACCTGAATAAAGGACGGGTCATGTAAATATGGATCGAAGAAAGAGGGAGGGAGGGAGTGGGGAGAAAGAGAGAGAGAGAGTTTCTTTTTTGGGTTCTTTCCAAGTGAAAAATTGTGTGGGTATATAACGTTTTTCCTTTGTTTATGACTTAGGGAATATTTGCGTGGTTTTTATAATAAAGAATCTGTTGGCCCTGAGGTTTAGAGCTTTATACATATATTATAAAAAATATATATATATTTTATTATAAAACAAAATAAATTGGGTGATGATATTATCTGAAAATCTCGATTTAAATATACCTTTTTATTGATCTAAATGTAAGGATAATTTTATCGAGAAGAAAAATTTGATCTAATGATAACAATTCATGCTCCGATAATATTGTCATCTTTTCATATTTACATGGAGTATGATTTTTCATTTTTTTCCTTTCACATATGAAAAATTAATATTTTTTTATTTAAATATCACGTCAATAATATGTATTATGTATATAAAACTAATCAAAGGAAACATTTATGTTCAATAAATTATTAGAAAATATCTATAAAACTTTTTTTTATAATTAGCCCAAATATCAAAACCTAGAAGTCATAAATAATGTGTGCAATATTAATAAGAGTTTTCAGGATTCGAAACGGAAACTTTGTGCTCTGATACTATATTAGCATCGTAACATGCATTACACACGCGTCAATTTATAAGAAGCTAACATCGAAACACACATATTTGATTGAAAGAGAATGTGTTGGCATCTTATCAACTTACCGAAATATTTCATGTAAGCTTGCATCTCCGAGTAATATGTGTAGAAGATGATTATAAAAAAAATCACGCAAGATTTTCATTCATCGCAATCCATTTTCTTTCATCAAAAGAGTAAATGTTGAGAAATAGTAGTTTCTAAGAGACAAATTCACAAATTCCTTTTGAGAGTTCAAATAGAGACCATGATAGTTAGAGTAGAAATAAACGGTTTTTGAGTTTAAACTGATTAAAAATAACCCAATAATTTATTTTTATATTCTAACAATTGCATCCATAATTGTCAAATTATTTTGCAAGGACTAGTCTAAATTTAAATAATCAATGGAGGTAGAATCTCGAGCTTCTAAGTAGAAATCATTTCTTTCATTCTATCTTGTTGCAATATATTTTTTTGAATATTGGGGATGAAATTGGTCAAGGTACATAAATTTCTTGCAATCAGATTTGTATGTAAGAAAAAAGTGAAGCACAATAAAGTCACTACACAATAAACATCAAAAAGGGCAAACAATCCTATTATTGTATTTGTACAAAATGATGGCAAAGTTCAGATTCTAAAGGCGAAAGTCTTCAAAAAGATGCGTTTCTTGGCAAACCAAGAAAAAAGAGCTTCTTGATGCCCCATTACTAGAGCTGCACCTGCTTCTATAGTCTCGGTTTCAGTTTATCTTTTGGTAATTTGGCATTTGTATTTTGTTAACATGACACGAAACCATTTGACACTCATTTTTATTTATTTTTTAAAGTTGTAAATTTTACACCATCAATCGCGCATGTTGGAAAAGGTAGAAGTGAATCTTTTACTTTGATTTATGTCAAAAGAAAGTGAAAACACCCCCCACCTTCTTCTAATCTTTCTATGTGCTTCAATATTCCTTTCATTTTCCTTAGTTTTTAATAACTTTTTGGATGGATGTCTAAATCAGTAAATTTCCTAAAATAGGATAAATAAACATAGACACAAATTTTTGTTTTAAAATTTCCTCTGATATGTCATACTGTATCAACAAAAAAAAAATACTATTTTTTATAAATAGTATGTACATCATGTACATCATTGAAAATAACATTAGTTTAATGAGATTTTTATTATTGAAGCAATGTTATAACGAGTATTATACTGATAAATACTATGGTATGAGTGAAATGACAATGATTTTATGGAATAACCACAAGTTCATTGGTTTTGGTTTTAATAATTGTGAATAGTCAAGATTCAAGGATTTTCTTTACAAATTTCCTAAGTTGAGTGTGAATGGTCATTTTGATCCGTTCGAGAAAGTGAACCTAGTACGGTACGCGCAAACTAACATGTAATATCACTTTATGGTAAAAAAAAATAGTATGTTGATTAATTTGATTACAATACAAAGTTATACTATTTAATTATTCATATAGTTCACAATACTACCATAACTCATCTAAAGTGATAAAAATAATTGATATATAAATCGGATAAATAACTCATATTTAGGTCCATTTTTAACAAAGTTTTTGTACAACCTCGTCCTTCAAAATGTGTGCTATTACAAAACTATCCTTCCCCTATAAACACTACACCCACTACGTAAACAATTCCAATTTTAAAAGAAACTTTGGGTTAATTTGGTAAAATAACCCGGGTCACCAAAGGACAAAATAACCAATCGAATTTAAAACTTTATAATCTCAAGGTCGTAACTTTAACCACTAACCGAGATTTCATTGACTAATTTAATGAAATTTCACCTGTACTTTTAAACGGAAATTTCTACTTGCACTCAGTGCAAACCATTATTTTTACTTAAAGTGAAAACTTTACCGTCAATTATTAAATAATCTTACTAATAATGTCTGTATAATTACTATTTATATTATCAATAAAATTATATAATAACTATCAATGACCCTTTCATCCGATGCAAACCCTCACTTTTTAAGACGCCACAGGTGAGTACAGCCACAAAAAATTAAAACAATCCATCCTGATGGACTTGAAATTCCTCGTTTTGAACCCGCCGAAAAGAAAATCCTCATTTGGAGGGCCGACACTGAGATTCTCTAAAGTAGTGGCTCATAAGAATCTAATAAAAAGGGACTTTATTAAATTAGTTATGAGTTTTGTAAATTAAAAGGTCAAATGACTCAAAACAGCCTGGAAAGTGCTGTTTACTCTAGTGATTAAACGAGTATAATGAAACAAAAGAAAAACAGCTTAACAATGCTATAAATGGCAGTGCTTTTGAGTTTGGGGCACTAAGCTTGGTTCAGTAGAACACTTCTAATCCAGTGCTTGTTCGAAATGAACAGACAGCAATATTTAAAAGTGAAATTATCTTTCGTCTGAAAACTTAAATGTTTAGGACATATTTAAAAAGGGTTTTTAAAAACTATTTTTAATTTTAAAACATTAAAATCAGTTTTTAAAAATTTAACCTTTAAAACTATTTTCTAAAAACTCTAAACTGGGTTTTTCTTATATAATTTTCGAAAAATAACATTAAAATCATTGTTAATTTACGAACCAAATACTTAAAGATTATTTTTGTTAATTCATAAAAAAAGCTAAATAAAATAAATTTTTATATTTTTTTTACAGTTTTATTATTTATCTTTTTCAATATTTTTAAAAAATTATCAAATAGAGTCAGAAAACTAAATCAAGTCAATTTAACATTTAGAATACAAAAATAAAGCTTTTATCATGAAATATTATTATATTTTATATTTGCTTCAATATCCATACTTACATATTATATATCACCAATTTATATTTTACAAGTGCTTAATAAATCAATTTAGTCAAAATTTTGTCCAAACTAAATTGGATACAACCGATAATAATTAACTCTAAAGATAAGTCTTCGTAAGTCCGTAACATTGCTTACCTTGCAAAATGGATTACGATAACGACCAATACCAAGAATGTTGTCGGCCATCTCACTTTTTCAACACGTGGAAGTCAAGGTACACGTGGCAACTAAGGCACCAAAGTCGTGGGTTCTTTCGGGTAAGAAGATAAAAGACTCCTCTAGGACACACTTCTTGCGCTTGTGACCTCAATCTGTTGTCACATGATCAGCCCAATTTCCATGTGCATGTGGGCCCCTACCTTATGGTTATCTTAACACCTTTTAAAGTGAAAAATTGACTTAAGTTTATTATTTTTACTACTGCTATTTTTTTATTATCACGAATGACCTTAAATAATCCCTAAATAAAGATTGTGAAAAATTAAAAAGGAATGACAAAAAAATTTTTTTTTACTCATTTTATTTTCACTATGCACTCTTGATTCTCTCAATTATACTAACTTTTAAGTTTTAAACAAAAGAAACAGAAAAAAGAAAAGAATCCTTTAATTTCATCTCTTCTCACTTTTTTTACTATATATTTAACTTTATTTTAATTTTAAAAGCGTCGTAATCCTTCTTTTCAGACAACCTTTTAAAGTCAACAGAGAGAAATCAGATCACCCTCTGGTGGCCCCACGTTAACATTACTAGCAGTACACACGATCGACTTCTTTGGATAAGTACTACTACTATTGTGCAAGTTCCACTTGATGTTAGGATAACCCGAAAAATGTTTTAAGTTAGTCAACACGATAAGATTATGAGTAAATAAATAACAAATGTCCAAAGCAATGAGGTGGCATCTAGGCTGCCATTAAAAAAAAAACTAATTTATTTTATATGCTAAAATTATATTTTTATTAGTAAAGCACATCATTTTTATTATAATTTTTTTTTGTTACAATCAATTTTTCAATTTTATCATCAAAATTCAAAAGTTTTCACTACAAGATATATAAATGAAACAAATTATTATTTTTTTTTATCCAAGACACATACTTTTCTTTTTATAAAATGATTCATACTTTTCTTTTTATCAAATTTTATAAAATGATTCATACTTTTCTTTTATCCTAGAGAGTTAAAAAATACTTATAATGGTTACCTTGTAGAGTTTATAAAATATTTTTTGTTTATGACAAAATTTAAGTCAAAACAATTTTATAAAATTGTTTATGCTTTTAAAAAGCTGAATTTGTCTTAAAAAAATTATTTTCACTATTATTTTACCGACAAATTCTAGGACTATTTTTTACCATTTATAAAATGAATGACAAATTACACAGTATTACTTCCAAATTTATTGAAATAACATTAATATACTAAATATTTTTAAAACTAACGATTCACTCTAAAACATAAATTTCCACCATCAAGCAGCTCTTAAATGAATTTCTTTAAAAAATCAAAATTTTAATTGGATATTATTTTTCATGATGACCAAAGTATCTTAGGTATCATAAATATTACTTTTAAAAAAATAAAAGTATTAGGAATGTAACATATTTAACAAGAAATGTTTTGTTTTTTTTTTAAAAAAATTATCACCATTTTTTTAGAAAATTGTTAAAAGTATATTTTAAATGAATTTATATTCTATTATATGGTATAAAACAAATTTTACTTCATATATTTTATATTTTAAAAAATATTATAATATCATTGTCTATTGTATCATCAAATAAATGAAAATCAAGAACCATCATAAAAGAAAATTAAATATTTTAAATAGAAAGTTTATTAATATATATATATATATATATATATATATTTATAAAATTAAATAGCCCAACATCTCAAATAAATGAATATCAAATACCATTGTAAAATAAAAATAAAAGAAAAACATTTCTCTTTTTAAAAGTTAAAATGATACCTCATGTTTATTTTTTAGAAAAATATAAATTCAAATAACGTAAAAAATTGTGTTATAAATAATTTTGAGATAAATAATTAATAAATAGAATTATTAAATTTATCTTAATCACTTGGAGATATTTTAACAATAATGATACTTTGGTCATTATAAAACGTAATAATTTAAATAAAATTTTGATTTTCAAATTTTTTTATTTTGGAGCTGTTTGATTGTGAAAATTGATGTTTTTAAGTGAGTCGTGAGTTCTAAAAAATTTTGATATGTTAATGTCATTTCAATAAATTTGAAGTAAGTACATCCTAAAATGAATCATAACTTTTTTCGTAAAATGATATCAATTACAATTACCACGAATTACTATGAAATGCTACGAAATTATCATAAATGTAATGTAAGCAGATACCTTTTACCACATAATAATTTCGATGACTACCATTCAATGTAATAAATTACCACTAAATTACTCTCTTTCTCCACTATTCAAAGGGTCGTAATTGGACCCCTATATTACCAACTATTGAGAAACGCGTAACTCCATTGCTGTTTTGTTATAAACGGTTTCAAAAGCTATATAGGCCAAAAGGACCTTAACCATCAACCATAGACAACTCATCCAAAATCTGTTTTCCTATCTAGGCAGACAAATGAACGTCCATCAATCTAAAAATTAAACAATGATCATATTGACTAGGTGCACCTCCATGAAAATGGCATACAAACCTCTAGATTTTATAAAGTATCGATGAGCAGCATTTGGGTGCCACAACAAGGTCAACCATCTCACGCACCATGTTATTTCTGAAAAGTTACAGATGAAGCGTTCCGGCAGAAACAATTTTAAGCATCCTTACAACACTCAATTCATTTTACATGATCACATCCTTGGCGAATCTTCAGTGGATCCTACACCAGATTAAGGATCACACACAGAAAATATCCCAATTGAAGGATCATACAATCGGGACCCAGTCCCGATGCCTAAAGGGAGTAATGAGTGGACATGGGAGAAAATGAATAAATAGTGATAAATGCACATAATAAACACACAGCCAGCACATACATCTACGCCTCAGTCAATTATAGTGGGACAAATGGCACTAAAAAGCCACTGAAAATCGAATTTTCATTTTTGATCTTGCGTGCTACTACTAAGTTCTTGCGTGTTACTACTGAAATTCCATAAAAATTACTACTGGAGTTCCGGGACCGCCGGATGTACGCAAGCAATAGAAGCACTTTATCACTGCTCAAAAACTCTCACACACTTAAATTATACGAACCTATTGGGTCCATTGTCCTGTCTCTGTCTAAATTATGCTGTTTGCAGAAGATCCCACTTTCGCATCGCTCTAATAGTAAACGTTGGCTATTACTTACATCTCTCTCTTTCACTCGTAAATAATGATAACCCATTGGGTCCATTGTCATGTCATTGTCTACAAGCACCATCATATAGCAACAGAGATTAAATAGCCAGCGTTTACCATTAGAGTGATGTGTAAATCAGACCTACTAAATGATGATCTTAAACAAACAACATAATGTAGCACACATATCACCTATTCTCGAACATGGGACAGTTAAAGACTGCCTAAAATCTGCGTGACAAGTTGGATCATCCCCTATAGGTGGAATATTATGAACCTTTTAAGCTACCATGGCAACACAGAAACTCCAAACCCACAAACAAGGAAAAAAAGGAGTAATCAATTAAGGACCATGACATTGCAGTTCCAGTAATCTGCTCGAACTTAGTCAAGCATCTATTGAACTGAAATAAACATGATATGTATTTATCAGTTACACATCGCACCTACGAAAAAATATCATGCTCTGACTTTCTCACAAGTCAAATCTCACATTCCATCTACCATTCATGTCAGCATTAAGCGTCCAATTATTCTCTCTAATCTGCAGATATGGAACCTGAAAGAAGAAAAAAAAAAGCAAGATCACAATGTAAACAAAGGAAACTTTTTGACAAGGTGCAAATTTTAGGTCCATTGAAAGGTGGAAACCACTCGGATTGAATTCAATCCTACAGTTGCACCACCATAAATTGATTCAACAATGAACAAGCATACACAGAAAATCTTGCAACAAGATTTAAGGAAATATCACAACTTTAAAAAGTAAAGTCAGTCTACCAGAACTGATTATTAGAAGTTTGGCTCAGACAAGTGTAACATAAAACTACAGCTGCATTACTAATTTCTGATAGTTTACATTTGTAAGTCTCTCTCCCCTACAAACACAAATGCTGACATGCACGAACACACAGACAGAATACTATTCAGGATCATGGTTATGACTTATCAGAATCGAACCAAACATCGAATTGATCAAGGCACCGAATCAATGGTTCATTGGTTCAACTAGTGGGTCAAAAGTCAAACTGCTGGTGGTCCTTACCATTTGAATATTTCTAATCAAGTGACTAACGTTACGAAACGTGCTCAATGTAGTCCTTCTGTTAGATTTTTACCTTTTCCTACTGTTAAACTCCTTTTTTTGCCACCTGGACATTGACCTGAAGTGGAAGGCTGACAGCCTCACTAATGGGCCTTAGCACCGATGCCTACGAGCTCACTCATGTCCCAAATCTACCCTCAGATATCTCCACTGTAGCTGCCGGCCACTACCACTTTCTTGCTGTCACTTCCGGTGGTGATCTCTGGGCTTGGGGTCGCAACCATGAAGCCCAGCTTGGTTGCAGCTTACTAGCCCTCAGATAACATTGATGCAACAAAAGATTCATTCTTCACCATCAAATTTAGGTTTCAGTTAGTTTCATTGTTCATTACCTGATCAATTAATTAAGATTAGCTTCATATTGCACACTCTTGGATACTCACCATTAGTTCTAACCTTTTGGGAAACTAAGTGAGAAAGAGGAATAGTAATGGCAAAGAGATGTGGAAGTTATGAGGGTAAAGAGAAAACATGAGATTACGAAGAGAAATGTAGGATTGGTGATAGAATTTAAGAATTTTAAATCAGTTTTAAATTAATACTATATCTTAATATAAAAAGAGCTAATTTTTTAAAGGTAAATTTTCTTTTATCAACTGTGAGTGTCTGAGTCAGTCTGCCCAACTAACTACTACCATTCTATAATACAACATAGAAGTATTGATATAGACTGTTCTTATGCCAAGTTCCAATAATACAATATGTTTTTTTTGTGGATAAAATCGCACCAAAGGGGTGCAAACCCAAAAACAAAATCATTTACAAGACAAAAAGTCAATAAACTCTAATAGCTCAATACAATTATGTTGGGAAAAACCCAATTCGGATTAGCACTGCAAACACGATTTTCTTTTGATTTTCCTTTATCACTCATCAGTTAATTAACATACTGTTTGTAACTAGTATTTGCTATCATGTCATAATGTATATGTCATCTATAATTATTTTTGATGTCATTTATCCTGTTAAGGTCGGGAGCACTTCACACGCAGGAGAACACACGAAGACGAGCTTGATATAAATAGATGCGCACGAATATTACTCAAAAGCTTAAGCTCATGAGCCTTGGGTCCAAACTATGTATATAACCCACTCTTATTTTTAATTTCTTTTTGATGTGAGATAACTCACATGTGAAGATCCTAACAATTTTCTTCCTCACATGTGAGTTATATACTAAACTCCCCATTGAATGAAACCAAAGGTCACAAGATCAACAAGAAAAACCAAACCAAACTCAACCATGGGGAGAGACAAGCCACAAGAGTCCTCACGAGGCAGACTGTATCACAAGACACACATGAAAGTTTTCCAAGAAACCTTGGGCACATAAACGTTTCTCATTCACAGATTCATCCACCAGGCAGCATCGTGGGAGTCACACATTATGACCAACTCGAACCAGACTCTGATGCCATTTGTTAAGGTTAGTAGTACTTCACACGCAGGAGAACACACGAACACGAGCTTGATATACATGGATGTGCACCAAAATAACTCAAAAGTTTAAGCTCATGAATTTTGGGCTCACACCATGTATATAATCCACTCATTGTTATTTTTAATTTCTTTTTGATATGGTATAACTCACGTATGAATATCTTAACATAACCTTCTCATTTCAATGGAAAATTGTCATGGTCAAAAGGAATAAATATCTTGTTAATGATTGAGCATTTGTCTGATGAATTCTTTTAGTTACTAGAAGTGATTTTTACGTCAAAATGTAAATTGCATTCTAATTATTTGATCATAAATAAAGACATATTGAATGATCCAAAGAGAGTAAAGGGTTAGATCGAGTAAAAGTTCGTGCCGCTTTTGCATATGGTGTCATCTCTACAGCCATTGGAGATGATGGAGTCTACGCGTGGACATCTTGGTCTTGGAAAAGATATCATAGAAGCGTTGTGATGTAGGACAGATAAGTAAAAAAAAAGCAGATAGAGAAAGGGGAGAAACAACAGAGAATCAGAGAGATTAAAATGAGAAGGAGCAAAAAAGAAGAACAGAGAGAACAAATAGAAATAGACCAGGTAGAAAAGAAAAGAAAAGAGAACAAAGGGAGAATAGACCAAGAACATGGACAAGAGGACAAGAGATATACCAAACTCGAGTTTATTCCATAATCAAAGTTTTCCCTACAATCTTAATATCAATGTTCTTATATAGACACCAAACATTATTTAAATAAGAAAGTAAATCAAATCATAACAACTATTTAATTGCTTAAACCTAATTTTCCTAAAATACATCTCCAAGAATATTGTCATTACAACATAATCTCAACATTCCAAAATAATGAATATTCTCTTTCCTATTCTGCATCATTTTACCCCACTTGCAAAAAACTCAACCTCGAGTTTTGAAGTGACGAAGGATCAAAACTCGTGATTGTTGGAGCGGATTGGTGAAGATTGGAATTTGTCCGAATGTAGTGTCTTAGATTGGGAACAATAATGACATTGGAGGAGCTTCAACCCAAAGCAGTAGAACATCCTTAAGTTCATCTTGTGTTGATTGTGCTGGAATGGAACTATGTGCGGGAGAAACAACAATGAGACTCTCTAAGTGCTGAGAAACCTTGTTGAGTAGTTGTTCTACCTTGAGAAACACACTTTCAATGTGGTGCGCAGATGGTATCGTTGGCGAGAAGTACTCAATTTCTAACTGACAACACCCGTCATATATACAATGACCATGTCATTCTGTTTTAGCCCAACAAGCATCTTGAAGCCAATGATATTGCACAAGAGCTTGGACATCAACAGAAGTTTGATCGAGAACGATTTTCTCTACCAAACCATATGGATAAAAAAATATGATGTAATACATCTTTGGTGACTGGATAGTAAACCTAAAGAACAATCACACAAAGAATACGGGTTAGTTCATCTAAACCCATTGCTCATAACAATTGATTGCAATTTTTTGCTGTTGTTTTTTGTCTTTTTTTTACTGTTTATTTTTTCTTTTCTTTTGTTGCTCGTCTTTTTTTTTTCTCTCTTTTATAGGAAAGTAGAAATGAAAGAAATCAGGAAAAAAAATTAAAACAGAAAGGAAACTGGCAAATGCAAAACACTACCCAGACACAGAAACTTGGCTGGAGAGATGGCTCGGCTCGACTCGGTTCAGTAGTTGGTGACTCAACTCGGCTCAGTAGTGGGTGAAACAGCTTGGCTCAGTAGTGGGTGAAACAACTCGGCTCAACAATATGTGAAATGGCTCGGCTCGGGTGAGATCTGGGTAACCCAAATAAGGGGTATTTCGGAGCCAAGATTGTGGGAGCCGTCGGAAATGGGATGCCGATCAGGATGGTGGCATCGAAGGTGGCTGGAGGCGGTGGATCGAGGTGCAAATGGTGGAACGGACATGTGGTATCGCGATGGATTTCCGGTCGATCCTTGGACTATTTCGGCGCGTGGTTCACGAGGTGGAAAGATCAGTAAGTTCTAATCCAGATGGCGTCTTCATCGTCCGGCGAAGAGGTTCGCGGCGCAGTGCGGCGACGAGGTTCGCGGCGCAGTGCGGCGACGGAGGCTTGTGGGGTTGGAACACTACAAAATTCTGGGGTTTTGGTCGCGTGACACTTCGGACTATGATGGTGGTGGTGGCGGCAAAATTGGAAGTCGATGGAAAGTGGCTGAGGGAGCCTGTTTCAGTTGCTGCTTGTTTTTTTTTTTGTTGAAATAAATGGTGCACTGATGGAGGTAACAGTGGGTCTGGGTATTTATTTTTATACAATATGTGCTTTATGGGATACATAGCGAAAGGGATGCAAAACATTTCAGCTCTGATACCACTTGATTTAGGACAAATTAGTAGAAAGAGAAGCAAATAAAGAAATGGGAGAAACAACAGAGACGTAGGGAGATTAAACTGGATCAAAGAAGAAGAACAAAGAAGAAACAGAGTGAACATACAGAAATAGACTAGGTAGAAAAGAAAAGAGAACAAAGGGAGAATAGACCAAGAACAGGGAGAAGGGGATAAGAAATATACCAAAACTCCAAAATAATAAATATTCTCTTTCCTATTCTGCATCACTTTTTTGTTTCCAAAGTTGAAGCATTATTAGGAGAAAACGTAGTTAAGAAAGGGTTGTATGCTCAAGGTACAATTATATGTACACATTCCGATAAAACTAGAATGCTTGAACTCTTTTTTCTTATGAGATAGGAAGGCTGTTAAGCGCATTTTTCTTCGACATGTATCATTTGTTTGGGAACACGCTCTTGCATAGACTGAGGATGAAAAATTGTTTGGCCGGCGTTATTCAGAGGTCATCTGTAGATTTTTCCGGTTGACATAAGCTTTCATCCCCTTTTTATAGCTGGCAAATCACAGTGACATCTGGGCAGCATGTTGAGGACATGGTGAGAGGATGAGTGGAGTGATGAGAGTTAAGGAAGAATTACTGAATTAGAGAGAAGGAGAAGAAGAGTCTGTTTTTTGAGAAACGGAGGACTTCATGGGTGCTACTGCTGGGAAGGGGAAGGTGTTTTGGGGGAAATTTCCCTCCGTTTTGATGCCAGGTCAGCATCCAGGTAGTAAAAAATGAGTTTAACTGCAGGGGAAGGTAAAAATGCTACGGAAGGACTACATTGAGTGCGTTTTGTAACGTTAGTCACTTGACTAGAAAAATTCAAACAGTAAGGACCACATTGAATATCAGGTATAGCCTCAAGGAGGAATTTCCATAATAAGCCGTATAATAATATTGATTAGACTATATCGAGCACATGTAACGACATAAGATCTCAATTATAAAATTATGATAAAATAGTAACTCAAGCTTTGATAAATGTAATTGTATAAAATGATTACATATTAAAAAAAAGTTCTTAAAGATGATTAATAATTGTACTAGTTCACATATCTCACTACTCATAATGAAACATGCTTACATTTTTATTTTAATAAAATATATTAAAAAAGTAATTAAACGAAAGAAGGCCCAACATGTTGGGCTGCACCAGAAGCAGCCCAACACGCAGGCCTTAATTCTTATATGGGTGGATTTGATTTCAAGCCCATACTTAATTATAAAAAGAATATAATGGTCACTATATAACAATTAAGATGCCCTAATCCTCATTCTTTAGTTTTAGTGTTGCAGCCGCTCTTCTCCATCACCCCGCATTCTCTCCCTCCCTCTCCCATCACACCCACAAATCGATTCTTCCTCTTTTAATTTCTTTCTCTATTTTTTTTTCTTCTTTTCTTCCTCTTCATCATTAGGCTCTCTGCTAATTCCAGCCATTCTTCATGATGGCTCCTAGTAATGATTTTTCTCAATTATCTTGTCTAGCAATGAGTAACAAACTTTCCAAATATCTACTGAAATTGAAAATTGAAACCCCTGAATTGAGAAAGTTTTGGATTTTTTAAAAACACCTTAATTATTGAAGAACTGCAATGAACCGACTGGTTTTATTAGTTCACACTGGTCCACACGGTTCAGAGAAACCCAGCCGGCTTTGACCATTTTAACTGGTTCAACTGCTTGTCCAGTTTTTATCAGAACCAGACCAATCTCGTCTCCGGTTCACAGTCGGTCTGATAACTATGACCTTTTGTAAGATAGTTAGACACATTTTCCCCAATGGAAAATACTAATATTGAATTGTACCTCCCAACTAAACAATGCGTAAAGACTGATAAAACATTACATTGCAAAAGAGAAACATAATGTGGAAAAAGGCAAACAAGACTTGAACAAGATCACATCTACTAAGACAAGACAATAAAAATATGTGAGTAAAAATTAAGTAGTTAGAATAAAGAATCATGGATAACCAATTCAGGCAGAAAGTTCTCCATGAAACCGGGCCTCTTGGCCTAGTGGTTACCTCTAGGATTCTCTATATAAGAGACCTAGGTTCGATCTCCTTCTCCGCCAATGTAGCAAAAAAAAAAAGGTTCTCCATGTTGAATTCAGAAAATGAAGTATAACAAAGTAAAAAAAAAAAATTCTCCATGTCATATTTCAAGATGTCTGAGTATCAATAATAAGAGGGAAGATACCTTCTCTAACACTTCATAGCCAACTTTAAGCCTAACATCTTGGTCTCTTTGAAAGTTAAATATGCTCCAAGAAAATTCAGCAGCTCCCCTTGACTTCATCTGTCATGGTAGTAGTTAGTAAATATTAGAAGCACAGCATAACTAAAACAATTGATTATTAGAATTCTATAACACTCACTGACATTACTTATAAACAAAAAACACTCATTAACATCATTCTAGTGGGGAAAAGAATCCTGAGAATAATATATTTGCAATGAAAAACAATATCAGAAGATACAGAAACAAATATAAAAGTTCATTATGTGTATTAGTAACATAGAGAAACACTCTGTAATTGGCACCAAATGACAGACATTAATTTTATATGCCAATTACAATTATAAGCACCATTCTTGAAGCTCAAAAGAAAACACCAACCTTTTTGAATTCTTTGTCAACATCATATCGTCCCTTGATATTGAAGGTCAACAGGCCATCACTTGTCACAGGAAATGCCTTTTTTCCAAGTACACTATACCGAAGCTTTTCATGTCTATCATATTGCAATCCTACACCAAGGCTTGCCGATAACTACAGATGATTCAGACATATTTATATAGCTTAAAAAGAGAACTTAAGTTTGCCCATGAAATGCTCCTAAATGAATATTGTAACCACAATATGAAACCATACATCTGGGTAGAAATGCCTTATCATTGCACTGAAGTAACTTGGAGCTCCAATTCTTGTATCTAGCTCTGCATGAACCTAGGACAAATGCAGATACAGAGAAACTAAGAAAACAATTTCATAATAATAGTAGTCAAGATTTGTTCAAACCAAATGGGCCAGCCATACGCATGTACTTCTGAGTTAATGAAAGCCAATCGAGCAGGTTAAATAAGACTTGCATTGAGCAACAAGTCAACAACTAGATAGTTGCAAGAATAACTTGCAAGACAACATAGTAACAGTTCATAACAAACATTTTTATTTTGAGAAGTAGCAGTTCATATTGAACATGCAACTAACATAATAGATTAAATCTAATCATGTAATGCCAAAATATAATGGATTTTACATTTCACGCTTTCCATATCTGAACAAATAGAGGACCAAATGGGAGCCTATTCGCCTATGATTCCTTAAGTTACTACATTTCATTTAAATTCCATAAACGTCAAATTAAAGTCAAAATTTGTCTTCAATGATTAAAAGAAAAATGAACTTGTAATCTTAGAAGCCCAACACAAACCCAAACTTCTTACAAGATCATCAAGTTACCATTCCTCTTCATTTGGAGTAAGTAAAACACAAAATTGTTGCAGTCCCGTTATACTCTGTGTAATGTTCTTTAGGATAACAATTTATTTAATTTTTGCTTTCAAGCTTTGAGCTAAGACACAGTTAAGAATCAACAAACAGTATCCCAAAACAGTATCTTTGAGTCGAAACTGTGTAATTTTGAGTCGTATCAATTCAAAATCAATTTCTTTGCAACAAATATCATATTTAATTAATAGAATTGACAAGAACTCTAGCATTTGAGCTAATAATAACTAAGTCTTAAATCTCTTAGAAGACCATAAAAAAAATCATACCCAAACTATAAATTAAACTTTGAAGATCTAATAATTCAATTCCAGTAGAGCCACGATTAGAGCATAAGCTCAAGACACGAAACCGAAATCCAAATGGAGCAATTCGAGCAAGAATGAACGTGAGCCAGTCAGGAATCACACAGTACAAAACTAAAATATCAAAGAGAAACAGAGACGAAACGTTTCCAAAAACTTACGGAAAGCAAAAACATTTAAAGAAAAAAAATTCAAAAGTTTTTTTTTTACCTGCAAGTGGGTTTGGGAGTCAACTAGGATCTTCTCCTTGGCGTGGATTCTCAAAGATTTGGAGTCTAATCCATACCTCAGAGATGTCTCCATTTCCTTTCTTATATTTTCTCAAAAGGAAAATACAAAGCAAACACCAAAAATCGTACCCAGTTTTATAAAACTTAGCAGCTGTTTTATCTTTATAGTTCCAGACGAGGCTCTCAGGAGCAAAGAAAGTAAGAAACCATCACGTGTTTCGCTGTATTTCCCAATTCTAACTTCCAATCACAGGGCGCCACGTTTCCATCAGAAATTACAAGATTGAACTGGCTTTAAAACTGGGCCGCATGATCTCTAAGCCCAAGATATTCGGCTTTTACTATTGTAAATATCAAATTGAGCCCAGATAACACGACCTTGAAAGAATTTGGTCCAACGTAAGCCAGATGCGTAGTGCGCACTGGCGTACTTTAGAACTTAACAGTACCTAGTCTTCTCTTCTTTAGAATAGAACTAACGAGAAGTGTGGATTTTTAGTGACTCTTCCTAGGTTTTGTGCAGCGAGAGAGACACTGACATGAGACATTGCAAAAAGATGGGGCTTTTAAGGTTTGGTTTATTGCTCGTGTTTACGATTTCCTTCCTTGCATCACCTGCACTCTCTGATCTGATACTCTCCAAGGTTGATCGTCGCGTAAGTTTTCTCTTGCGTTCTCGATCTCTCCCCATTTCTCTGCTATTTGCATGTTCTTCGGATTTCGTGGAATTTTTTTATAGTTTTTTAAGGTTTTTATTTAATGGCTTAATGCTTGAATTTTGAGAGATCAAGGTTTTTGTCTAATGCTTCATTTTTGAAGAGATCTTATTTGTCATTTGATCTGCGATGATATCGGATTAGAAGCTTTTGATTTATGACACTCGAGTGTGGCATATTGAAATAGTAGAGTAATTAGTATTAGGTTCAGTTAGAATGTGGATTTTGGACTCTAAGGTTCTAATTAATGAAAAGAATTACAGATTCATGAATACCACCTCTCCCCCTGACATTCCATGAATAAATTTCAATAGAAGGTCTTAGGAACGTTAGGATGATCCGTTCTTCAACTTGTTTATATGTATAAAACTTACGGCCCCTTGCATAAACCTGTAAATTTGTAATCTTTCGTTCTTCGTAGTAACACAAATCCTTGCATTTGTAGTTAATATTTTAGTGTTTCTCTTTGTTACTTGATTTCCGTAGATTCTTCGTAAGTATATTGCACAAAGAGAAGATTATAAGGTTCTTAGAATCATCAACTAAGTTTCCAGATGAGGTATTTTTAATTTGTAAAGGAGACTGGAGAAAAAGTTGGGAAAAAATGAGAACATCTTGCAGAGTTTTCCTTTCTCACTCTGGTCTCTTCTTCGTAGGTTCAGATGCAAAATTAAATCTTTATAACTCTTGCTGTTGGCTTGCTTTGCAATTTCTTAAATTTTAATCAAAGTTCACTGAACATCATATTCCTTTTCCATGTTGTCTAAATTTTTTCCCACTGTTGATTATGTTTGATCTTCTATGGCAGATTGATTTAACGTCTCAAATCGTACGCATCACTTCAACGCTTAAGGTGCTTGACTAATATCCTCACTGTGTTGGTCGTATGTATATATGTATATGGTCTATGATAATATGTTCAATTTCATAGAATCTGTAAGTTCATTTGAATTTATTACATTTTAGTGGAACACTTTTTTGAATTCTGGGAATGTTTCCTTTGCATCTAAGTCCTCTCAATTAAAATTATGCTAGCATATTTTAGTGCCTTATTGAATATGACTTTAAAGTTTTATCCTGCTTAATAGGTAGAGAATGCAGGTTCTGATTTAGTTTCAGAAGTCTTGCTGGCCTTTTCAGAGCTCCAGGCTAAAGACTTGGCATATTTGACGGCAACACGCATTGAAGGGAAGGGAAAGATGAAGACTTCTGGTATTAGTCTTCCTATTAAAGTAGCCAACCCAAAAGGAATGCCCCCAGCCTTGAGATTTTATTCAGTATCACTACCCACGGGACTAGATAAAGGGGACAGCTTGACTTTAGAGGTCTTTGCCTCATTTACCCATTCATTGCAACCATTTCCAGAGAAAATCACTCAGGCTGGTATTCAGCTTGTAGTGTTCCCAGAAAGTGCATATTATCTCTCTCCTTATGCGGTTAACGTTCAGTCGCTCAATGTTAAATTGCCTGATGCTAGAATTGAATCTTACACAAAACTGGAGAATACAAAGAGCCACGGTTCAGAGATCAAATATGGCCCTTATGAAAATCTCCATCCTTTCTCATACTCACCCATAGTAGTTCATTTTGAAAGCAATAAACCCTTCACTGTGGCTCAGGAGTTGGTGCGAGAGATAGAAGTTTCTCACTGGGGCAATGTGCAGGTCACAGAGCATTACAAAATTATCCACGGAGGTGCTCAAAGCAAGGGCGAATTTTCCAGGCTAGTTCGTCTCTTCTAATGGGATTTTGTGGAGTTCGGTTTGCATCTGCTAATTAAAAGCTTGGTTCTGACTTATTGCATTAATGTTACAGGCTTGATTATCAGGCCAGGCCAAACATCCGTGGTGCATCTGCCTTTAGACATCTTGTTGCCAAATTACCACCAAGAGCTCATTCTATTTATTATAGGGATGATATTGGAAATATATCAACATCTCATCTGTGGAGTGATTCAAAAAAGGTTGATATTATGATTTATGTGAAGTAACATATTCAGATTGCTTTATCAAATTTTGACTCGTGTTCTCTTAATTGCAGACAGAACTATTAATTGAACCCAGGTATCCGATGTTTGGTGGTTGGAGAACTGCTTTCACCATTGGCTATGGTTTACCACTTCACGACTTTTTGTTTGCATCTGAGGGGAAACGTTTTCTTAACATATCTTTTGGGTGCCCAATGATTGAGATGGTCATTGATAATCTCATTATGAAGGTTGGTAACAGGAATGAAGTTCTGACATTAGACAGCTGAATCCTTTATTTTTTTTATTTTCATTGGCTCAGGGCTTGTGGGTTTGGGAATGGTATTTGTCCTATGGAACAATCCCCCCTCCCACCAAACCCTGGAATGGTTGGCGATCATTTGGAACCTGGCATGAACATTGGCATGTTAGTTTGCTATCGTTCAGAGCTACATTTGATTTAGGATCAAGGTGAATAAGTGATTCAAGGAAATTGAGTTTGAGACTTAGGTAGATTGGTGTTAGTATTTATGATATTTAAGTCTTGCATGTTGTGGTATATGTACACTTTTCTTGTAAGTATCTTGAAATATAAAAAATAAAGCCACTCCTCATTTTTGGGAAGCTTAGCTCTGCCTTAGACTGAACAATAATTTGTAGTTCAGTATAGGGAAACTTAACACCAGCCTTATTTTTGGATAAGTAAAATTTCGTTTATCCAAAGAAAAGCACATCAACCAACCTGCAGACTGTCAAATAGTCTTAATGCACTGCTATGTAACGTGTGCTTTATTATTTGCATTTTGTGCATGTCTACCATAGAAGTCAAAAGTAAGAGTTGCAGTCTGGTATTCCACAAGAAAGTTGTCTTCCCAGGAATCTTGACTTGCTTCTTTTGGATTGCAGGTAGTGCTGCCTGAGGGATCTAGAGATATATCTGTTTCTGTTCCATTTCCTGTAAAACAATTGCAAGAGGTATTACAAAACTAAAGGGATTTTATGTCATCCAGTTACATTCCTTATGTTCTTGCAGCATTTTAAATTTATTTTTTTCAATCTTGGGTTGGTTTCCATCAAGAGCTTGAAATCTGGACTTTTTCCCTTCTATGTATTGTGCTTGTGGTTTAATGCAGACCAAATTTTCCCACTTGGATATTGTTGGTAGACCAGTGATTGTGCTCGAAAAGACCAATGTTGTGCCAGAGCATAATGAGTATTTCCAGGTATTCTTATCATCTCTTTTCAGTGTGAAATGATACAAATAGCGTGCTTGCATGTCCGTGGAAATCACTGTTGCCATACATTTGACCGAGACTATTGGATTAGGATGTATAGTAATACCATAGTTATTAGAATCTTATGATTCACGATTCACGATTCGATTCAAGACCTAAAAGATTCAAATTGGTATGTCGAATCGGAGTTAATCATGAATTAGTCTTGAATTGTAGTACGATTCGTTTGATTTGTCTGATTCAGTAAAACCTACAATTTTTTCAAAAAACCTTATCGAAAAAAGTTATAAAATGTTTAGGGTTGAAATAAACATAGTTCATTAGTTTTTCTCTTTCGTAATATATTCTAGAAGGTTTGGATTCTAAGGCTTTTTATGATGAAACAAACAAACTAATATAACATTCATATTTTTTATTTCAATCCATAATAGTGTTAAGTATAGTAATACTATTATTGTATTTTATTACTTTATTATATTATTTATTACATTGTGTTATTGTGTTTTTTTGGTTGTTAGCAAATTACTATCATATGACCATAACATATTAATTATTGTAGATCATGGTGAGATTTGGACTAACATCACTTGCTTGGAGACAAGCGTTTACCCAGTTGGTCACATAATCATTCAATATATGTTAAAATATTTCATTTTTAATAAAAAAAATTTGTTTTACATGTCAATTTAAATTGATTATAAGAATTTATATTGAATCTTACTATTCGATCGTCGATTCTCGATTCACAAAATCAAGATTTCGATTCACGATTCGAATATCGATTTGACAACTATGAGTAATACTAATATTCAAAAGATTATGAATTTGTTTATGTCTAAATCTAGTGTATTTTTTCATTTGAATATTCATGTTATAAGATAATTATTTGTTGTTTTTCAGGTCTCATACAAATTCAACAAACTCTCAATGCTTAGAGAGCCACTGATGCTAATTTCAGGATTTTTCTTTCTGTTCATTACTTGCATTGTATACATGCACGCTGACATGTCAATCTCCAAGTCTTCTGCTTCTTATTTGGCAAAACTACAGTGGGACGAGGTACGTAGGATGTGATCATCTTATGTACGTGTGCTTTAGCTCATATTATCAGGTGCAGTTAGAATATGATACATCTACTAGAGATTGTTGCTTCCTGCAATTTCAGGTGCGAGCAACAATTCAGCAACTCCAAAACATCATCAATAAATGCTTAGCAACACACGATAAGCTCGAAGCATCACTGCGTGATCTTTCTAGGACGGGGGATGTTCAAGCTTGTAAAGCAGCTCGCAGAGCAACTGATGGTTTGTTGAAAGAGCTTTCAAAAGAGTTGAAGCCCTTGTTGACAGTCTTGCAGTCTACTCCATCAGCTGCCGTAATACTGCCCAAGGTTCAATTCCCTTTTATTTGTTTCTGTTTTATTCTTTTTTATATTGATATAGATTCTATGCATTTAATTGGGTGACTGGCAACATCTTATTTTGACTGCAATTTGTTACATGGATTTGTTATCCTTGTAAAAAAAATTGACCATGTTGTATTCCCCCTGATACAATGTCAGACATATCTGGAATGTTGTAGTTATTTTGGTTTTTGTAGCATGAATGTTTTAACATTTTTGTTGTGCATATGTTGTCCTGTTAATTTTAGTGATATGTTTTTGGCTGTTTATGCAGGTAGAGGAGTTGGTTGCCAAGGAGAGGGAATTGCAAGAGAAGCTAATGGTGAAACACTCGACAGTTGTGGATGGCTACGAGAAGAAGTCTGGGGCACGAGATATTGAGAACCGAGTTGGTTCCCAACAGCAGAGAATTACAGTTTTGAGGCAAGATATTGATGATATTCTAGAATTTATTGATGAAATATAACATATAGGTATGATCTTTGAGTTTAAAGTGTAAACTTAACTTGATTAACTTTCCACTAGAATTTTGTTAGGAATCTTTTGTGGTAGCACTTAAGTTATACATTGCGATTTTGAGCGTTATTCTTCCTTATCCTTGCAGAAGTGACTTGATTAGATGGTTTGTTAATTTAGGTACCATTTAGGAGAGTTCAAGTAAACAAAACTGAAAAATAGTTTCTGTGATTTTCGTTGTTTTAATAAAAAAAATTGTTTCAAAAGTTGTTTTGGAAGTCATAAACCGAAACCACTGCTAGATTAAAAGGTACTTGTAAAAAAAAAAACTAACTAAAAGGCAGCAGGGAGATTTGGTTATTAGGTGTGGGCTTGTCTTGAGAGTTGTGGCTTGTCCCCTTTCGTTATTGTTTTCTTTTTCCTCCTCTTGTTAATGGAAGAATGGAACTGTGGCTTAAAGGAAAAGAAAACAATTATATGTACAATGTTTGGTCAGTTTTTATAAAATGTTGACAAGGCGGAAAGAAAACATTGGCATTAAAATGTTTTAATATCATAATTTAATATCGGATAAATTATAATTATATCATTTATGATTATAAATATACTTACATATTAAGTTTTTAAAACATGTTATTTTTCCTCTTCGATTTTTTTTATAAAAAATTACAGATACTTTTCATGTTGCATAGAAATATGATAAAATCAAATTAAATAATAACGTGATGTTACATTTTTTTATTTAATTAAAAAAATAATTTATATGCGAGGTTTTTATGTGTTAAAGGTATGAACATCTTAACTAATATTTTTAAAGGTGGGATGCGATTGTTCTTTTTTTTTTTAAACTTAAAATATGATTGTATTTATCACAAAACTTAAAATATGTAATCATAATTTACTCTTTAATATTTACATGTTTGTGAATTTTATAAGTATGTATCTCGATTTTATGCTAATAGAACAAAATTTCCATTTGATAAATGCATGATCTGCAAATCAGGAGAAAACGTGTGGTGAATTTCTTTTAATCCTCACTCTGTGCATGATAAGGGACATCCGAAAACCCACGAAAAAACGCAGCAACAAAAACGTAAGAACTTCTATGTCGAATTTGTTTGGAAATAATTTTTTATTAAATCGAATTTAAAATTAATATTCTATATTATTGTGAAACATTAATAATAATTTTAAAAAAAATCATTGATAATATCAATATAAATGTAAGATTCAAAAAATAATGTTATCAATAATTTTTTTTAAATTATCCCTAAAATTTTGATTTAATCTGAAAATTTTATTTTAGAACCGGACTACTAAAGAATTGCTCCCTCTAAGATAAGGCAAAGGGCGTGTGTCATGGACTGACACACCAGTGCCCAAACGAGTGACTACTCGACTCCAACTAAGCAATGACTTGGTTAGTCTGTATGGTTCTCTGTATTGCTATAAATAGAATTTTTTTACTTTATGTTCGTGTGAGTGGTGATTGGGTTGTGCGGGTTGGCAGGCTTCGGATTAGGAACGGTAATGGATAAGTTATTTGTGAAATTTTATACATGTATCACTATATACGTTTATTTATTATTTTATTGGAATTCGAATAAAATATCATTAAAAACTATGAAATATTATCCATAACTATTAAAAACTCATTTATTTTTATTCATACCCGTTTAAATGAATACGATTTGGATAGGTTAACCACGAAAAACTCTCGAATTTCTATTCCTATTTACTTAGGAATGACAACGAGTAGGTTACTCACGAAATTTTATATATGTATCACCGTATTTATTTAGTTATCCTGCTATTTAAATCCAGACATGAAACTGTTAAAAATTATAAAATACTATCTAAAAATCAATTTATTTTTATCCATACATGCTTAAATAGATACGATTCGGATCAATTAATCGTGAATTGGCGTTCATAATGGGAAATGGAAATAAAACAAAAAGAAAAATACATGCATCTAACCTTATTTTCTGAAAAGATACAAATATCCCTTCATTTTTTCCTTTATTCTTCCCGATGATATTAAAGTTTTGTGATTTTTTTTTTGCAATTTGTAAAAATTTAAATAATTTGTAAGAATTTCTTCTAATGTTAAGTTGCAGCCACACTTGAGGAACAATATCTACCGCATGTTTAAGAGGAGTTTGTATATAAAAGAAATGCGAATTTCATTTTAACTGAGATCAAGAAAAGGTGCAAAGCTATAGTAATTTCAACCTAGGGTGAGAACGATAATGAAAGTGGAAGAGAGAGCACGTAATCATTATTTTTCAGAAAAATACTAAAATTAAGAACATGTCATAAATATATAATAATATACATCACATATACATAAAATTTTATTTTGTTCATTGTTTGACAATTTCATTGCACTTAATCCACCTCAAGAAAACATGGAAACTCAAGTACTTTTTTTTTATAATTCTTTCTTCATCGGTTTCAACATCACCACCAATTACCGTCATCTCTAGTTTAGCCATGGAAGTGGAGCCCATTTGTGGACAAGCTTATGAGCCAAACAATGAAAGCAAAGTGGAACACGGCCAAGAACAACACTTCTCCACAACTAAACGTAATCTAAATTGAGCTCAAAATTATATTTTTATGATTACTTTAGAATCAAACAAATAGCCAACACAGGATACTTCATTGAATGTGTTGTTCAAACCAAAGGGGCTCTAAGACTTGTTCAGAAAATTTTGACCGGCTCGAATCTAAATATATTAGTTTAGATCGACTGAAAACTTTATTGGTAATCTTGAGGAGTTTTATTGATAATATCAATATAGATGTGAGACTAAAAAATTAACGTTATCAATAAAATTTTTAAAATTATTAATAAAATTTTCAACTGATCTAAATCATTAAACTTAGAATCAACTCAAAAATCCTACTAAGTGTTGTTCCTAACTTGTAAGGGGTGCCTGTGGAAAGCCTCAACATTGTGTGTGGCTCATTTAAAATGCTACAACCCACTTTATCTCTGCTGTAGTTTTGATTTATGATGCCAAAGAAATAGAAGTCAGCATTGTCGACATTACCACCACATGTTATCAGGACTGCAGCTGAGACAATTGGGTTGGTCTAATGACTTAAATAAACCATTCTCAATTTAAACTTCCATTGCTGCTTGGTCTAGCAGCAATTTCATTTTTTTTACCGTTAAAATGATTTTCAAAACAGTTTTTGGCAAAACAATCATGAAGCTAAAAGTTGCTAAATCAGCTTCTTACAAACGGATTTTCAACTTCTGATTCTTGCTGAACCATTTTTATGGGTGTTTAAGCTAGCTTTTATTTCTTGTAAACAAAACCGTTTAGAAACTAGGCCAAACGGCTATAAACCAAATTGATTAGAACCATACCTGAACTGCCTTATTACGAGAAAACCTATGGCAATGACACCAAGGCACTGAGACAACCTCCTGTCATAATAGCTAAAGCAAAAATTGGGCATTCTAAGGCATGCCAGATTCTGCAATCTTCATTTCCTTCCGATCAGCAATCCCTCCTTGGAGGAATAAAGGGGAACTATTTGGATGTTAATATCTATGAAAGAACAATATACTGCGCGTAATCTGCAACTGTGAAATACTCATATCACAAAAGGAATTGTAGTTTCATCTTTACATTTTGCTCGTATCTAAATGCCAAATGTGTGGTTTTTGTACATGCGAATTCTCGGGCACATGCATGAGAGAGAGGGGATCCTTTTATTGCCTCATGACAGGTGAATAAATCAAATATGCCAACAATATTTATTAGCTGCCTAAAGCAAATCCTTTATTTAAAAATTGATGCAACATATCGCAGCATATCACGAGGGATTGCAAATCAATCTTACTACTATACTCCTACCTTTTATATTGTAAAAGAAGACAAGCAAAATTTTCATTTACTGTAAGTGAGAGTCTTTTATGATGAATTCGGTTCCTTTTCTTCAGGTGGCATTACTTGCAAAAGCTCAATGTTCAACTCAAATGTAGCTCCTGGCTGCAAAACATATTATTAACTTTAGTTTGAATAAATTTTAATCCAGATGTTCATTCAGGGGTCTACCATGAGTAACGAAGTTCAGATAATAAGTTACAAATAAATAAACAAGGCACTCTAAATTACCCAGCATTTCGGCAGGACTAAGAAGACAATTAAATCTACTCAATTCACAATAAGTGAAATGGTCCTTTTTCTTTTCTAATCTCGTAAGTGCCTAGGTTAAATTTCCTGTTAAAGTGACCATCAACGCTAACCAGCTTATCATCCTCTTTTTTCTTTCTTCATCTTTCTACTGCTAAAGTCTAATTCTTGCTGATTGCTATCGTGTTTGAAGATATACAGTTAAATATTATGAAATCCTGTCAAGCTGTTAATAATGACAAAGAATCAACTTATAAAAAACTGACTTAAGAGAATCTGTAGCTGGGTAAGGCCAGTAATAGTAAAAGCTAACAATGTCAATAAACTGTGCCAGTAGAATAGCGAATGAATTAAGGACAAGGATTTTACCGGTATCTCATTCTTTCCCTTCTGGCCATAGCCAGCCTCTGGAGGAACAATGACGGTTCTCTGCAATGAGAAGAGAAAATGATGAAATAGGAGATTGTAAGACAAAACTTGAGACAAATAAGAGGAAAGGGCCATAGGTTCTAAGAAAGGCAGGAGATTTAAGGTAAGAAACTGAAAGAAAATCTAATGTGTTATTGTGTTACTTGTCATATGAAGATGATAAAAAAGGTAGATGCCATTACCTTCCCCCCTACTTTCATTCCTTCCGTTATCGAGTACATAGCTGGTGGGGGCTTTGGTGCAGCCTGTGCAGAAAATAAACCATTTGGGTTATCTACAAATTCACGCTTTCGTTCTTTGCCTGGGGTAGCTCCAATCTTGAACTCATATGGCTGAATAAAGCATGAGGAAATGAGCATTAGCAAACAGTCTGTTATGTTAGAAATTCATGCCATCTTGGCAAGAAAATGCAATTTGATTATATCAAAGAAGCTGGTCTACAAGGCAGAGACACTAGATTAATTCTGGACACTTGGCCAATTAACAATAGTACTTAGGCAGATGAAAAGATACACCGCTCCTCTCCAAACATGCACTCACTTGCAATGATAAAATTTTATGTGGGTTCGTGGGGAAGGACATAACCTGGGCAATGCTACGATTTCCAGCCAAAAGTTTAGATTCTCGACTTGAAAGAGCTGTAATACCGCGATAGATGCAGTCAAAGTGCACCTAAAAGGAAAGGCCAGCACAAAGGGTAAAGATAAAACCTTTAACATCAAAACATAATATATTCACTTTTAATAACAACGAAACCTGAACAGTTGATCCTTTTTCAGCTACTGGACCCTTTCCCTCAACAACATCATAGTATTTCAATCCATCAGCTGCTGACAGATTGAATAACATAAGCAAAATCAAATTTTTTTTAAAACACTCTACATCTATGATCACCATCTCCTTCTCCGAATTATGCATCAATAATTATATGCTATATGGCACATGAAACAATAATCATATTGCTGGGAGGAGGAGAGAAATAACTAGCATTATAAAAGATGCCCTTTATCGGGTTAATTTTAGTCTTACCACCTTCAGTGTTTTTGAAATAACTACAGATATCATTTCTAAGTTTCGAAGGGAAGTTAAAAAAGAAGTGCTTCGGATTTAGCTTGAGAACTGTTTTATATGGTTCCCTATTGCTGAATCACTGTGTTTATACTAGGACATTTTGATCATGGGGAAAAACACAGGACGTTACTAGAAGGAGAAAGAGCTCATAAGCTATGGGTAGGCATCCCTAATTGAGATTGCAGCCACATATCCTCGCTCTTTATTATCATTGGCTTTTAGTTTGATGCACTAATAAAATTGAGTGGAGATGTAACCTAGAATGAAAGAGATTTTGAGAAATGCTCTTCACAATTAATGTAGTTGACATCATACAAAGCACAGGAACTCAGAGAACAGTCAAGATCATGAATCATGATGAAAAAAAAGTTCAATTCACTCGAAAATTAATTCTACACACAAAATACAAGACATCAATACAAGGCATAATAAACGAATTGGTAACCACACCAATTCTTTATACAGTCCCAAGCTCAAATTCCCAACCCCAATTATCAAAAAAAAAAAAAAAAGTTAAAAAGAGATTTATTTGTCTTATAGTTTGCTTATATGCCCCAAATTTCTATTCCCGAATTTGTTTTTTTTTTCCTTTTTTTTAAGAACTCCCATCCCAAAGAAACTTAAACTCAAGTACCACATTGCTCATCAATACACATTCAAAACTAAAAAGGAAAAAGTTCAATATTAACTAACTCAGGCAAGTATGACATTAGAATTCTTTCATACATCAAAATTTGTTGAAGTAACGCAAAAAAAGAAGAAGAGAAAAACCATCTATTTAGCAGATTAAGAGAAAGAAGGGAAGGAGGTAACTAACGGCTAGTGAAGTATTCTTCAAGGGGGATGGTCTTCCTGTTGCGTCTCTCTCTGGCCTCTGAGAATTGGGGGAGTGAAATGATACTTAAAGGCAGAGAACAAACCAGAATCGCATCTCTTCTCGAAATGGGTATTGAAAGAACAGCTTGCTTTGTGGGCTGCGTTTGGTTTGTACTGGATTTTGAACAGATTTGATAGCGATGATGATGATAACCAACGGTCAATCTCTCTAAGCTCCTTGTTGAAGCCATGCCGTTGTAACACGAAAAAGCCTAAGGTTGTCAAGAAGCCCCAAAAAACCCATATATCTCCCTATCCATTTACATTTTAAATTTACCTTTATATCCCCACCTTTTTCAGTCTGTTACCGATATGCGTCGTCCCTTCAAACTAAACACACCAACCTCCCGCGCGCGTACAGTAACGTGATTAATTTTGAGATAATATCCGTTTTCATCCCTTTACTTAGTTCTTGTATCAAATCTTTCGGTTATTTTTTTTCATTTCCGTTACAATGAGTGGTGATCCTACAGTTCTGTGAGAACCAGTGAAAGTTAGCACGGAACAATTGTTCATTAGTTATTAATGGAGAAATTGAATAATAATTATTTTAAAAATATTAAATATCAAAATTATTATTTAATTTTTTTTATGATTACTATCGAATATCTATGATTTTATGATAACTTCTACGAGTCCGAATCCGTAGAATAACAACTCTTGCAATATCTGGAAGAAGGAATAGTATTTTCCATTGGTATCTATACATCCTACATATAATTGTGATATTATTCTATGTATTTATGCGTTTTCAAAGAGATTCAAAAATAATTTTTTTCATTGAGATTTGAATGAAAATATGACTAAAGAAAGTAATTTAATACACTATTACAATGTAGGATCTCAATTCATCCATAGAGAACTCAGAGTTACAATCTCCAATTTTATTTTTGGGTTTATCTTGATTTTAAATTGTAAAAAAATTAAAAAAATTCAAGTGAAAAAAAGAGACTTTTTTTGGAGTATATATACACAAAATTGACGAATACATGATTAGATTACATAATAGGAAATCATTTAATTGTTTAAGTAGCGTGTATTGGTAGTATTACAACAAAATTATCAAGCATATAGGCTAACAAATACAGCTGACTTTTATGGGTTTGTCAGGCAACAGATTGACCAAAAACTAAGTTATGGATGGAAACTAAGGATACAGAGGCTGCTACAGGCAACATTTCTTTGCAGTTTTGCACCACATGATAAATCAAGGCCCGCTTAACAGGTCACGTTGAACGTATGGATGTGGTTGATCTACGTTTATCTCCACAGTAGCCCTGTTGTTTGCTGTCCGAATGGGAGATGGTGTCTCTAATTCAACATCACCCAATGTTCTAGTGTCAAGGGACTCTCCCATCTTCGTCTTAGCCTTCTTACGCCATTGCATTAAGGCCTTGGAAGTTTGCTCATCAAAAACTGACTGCTTCATGGTTGACCCCATCTGAAAATTTCCATTAAAATAGAAAAAATTTCAGTAGTTAATCCTGACAGATTAATTGTATAATAAAAAACTAAGATAAGATTTACTTGCCAGCATGAGAGCATGATATGATTAAGTAGAAGCAGAAAAGGGCACAAAGGAGCAATGAGTATAATGTGTACCTGAGTAACAAGAGCATAGAGTGGAAGTGTAATGTAGCTGCAAAGAGTTTGGACTCCTACCCTGCCCAGTTTCATATGAGTTAATTAGAGGGTTCAATGTGAATAAATATGAAATCTAGCTAGGTCTGAAATTATACCAAATCTTTTATATTATAGCTGAGTATTTGACAGTTCTGCTAATTTTTGCGCAGGAAATATTTCGAGTACCGTTTAGCTGATCTTTAGATTTCTACCACCTAATGACCATTTTGATGATCTTTAAAACAACTAATGTTTTTACTGGTCAAATACGCAAAAGCAAGTCTTGCTTAGTATTACTTCACCGCCACACAAGTACTGCGCTTAAGAGAAGATGACTTACCCAAGAGTAACTCTTGCAATTATAAGATCAAAATTGTGATGAAAACATGATCTTAGCCCAAACTCATACTGCACATTGAGGAAGCATTAACAAGATTCAGTGACACATTTACAAATAACTATGAGAAAGAGAGAAGGGAGTGGTTTGATTATTACCCATATCCAAAAGAAATATGTGATCTCAAGTGAATTCTGCACATTAGAGATATACACACAGATTGTCAAAAATCTCAAGGAGTAACATAATATGCACACGCACATAATTTATAACTATATAATCTGTTTAATATATCATTTCGTGAAAACAAAATAAAAAGAAGTAATGTTTTGCAAAACATCGGAAGGCTCTTTGAATGCCAGAATGTATGCAAATCTCAAGCTAACCATTACTTGCACAAATCAATTAAAAATGGCTGATATTCAGTACCTGAAACAGAACAAAATGAAGGAGATGAAGGACTAAACGAGGCCAGCTAAACCAAAAATGTTTGTCAGAGACTTGCACAAGAGGCATCCCTTGGATTACTGCATGTCTCTCTTGGATTTCAAGTGCCATTTGTGTTATAATTGCTTGAAGCTTAGTTCCAACTGCTAAGATTACCTTCAATCAATCTAGTGGTTAGTCCTTCACATATATCTATAAACCCCATAACCAGATAATTATTCCGAGGTAAATCACTTACAACTAGAGGAATAAAAGTGATTACAGTCGTAACATGCCATCCTGAAAGGAATTAAACCAGTAACTAATTACAGCATATCTCAGTTTGATTTGTATGTTAAACATGAAAAATGACTAAATTGATGAAAGTATAGAAAACAATAAGGAAGAACAAGACTAACCAGCAACATCCATTAACAGAAAGGTCATCAAAGAGGCCCATAGTATTGGACTGCCAGCACCATGAAAATATTAATTAGAAGAGTACAGAAAGATATGTGGGCATATAGATGCATTTATCTGACACAAATTCACTTTTTAAGGATAGAAAAAAAAACGCTGACTAAATTACAAGTACTAAAACAAACAAATGTCTGAGTTTTACTTGATTCCAACGACTACTTTAAAGTCATCTTCTAATGATCTCTTGATATACTTTTGAAAGTCAAACCTGGTTCCAGGTGCCAAATGAACCTATAAGAATATAACAATTAATTCAACATTCATAGCAGTGCAGAAGGATGGTGAAGAAATTATTGCATTTATAGAACTCACGGCAATGAATCCATGTCGCATAGTCAAATAGTCAGCCTTGCGAACTGACCTAAGAAATTGTCGAAAGAAGCATACCTGAAAGTAACCAAATACTCATCAATATGAAAAGGTAACAATAAACAGATTCCTGACTGCATCAATTAAGGTCCAAGGAATAAACATCTTGCTGGTTCTGCAAATAGGGAAGACGCTTGTTCCACAATTTTCATTGTTTTATAAGCCTTCTGGGTTTTTAACTGCTAGTTTGACTCTCTTTTAAAAATGGTTTTTTTGTACGTATAAAAATGGTGTATTTTAAAAAATTCTGAATTGAATTGATAAATTAAATTCTAATTCCATATTTGGTTATGTGAGCCCCTAAGATTTCCGAAAATGTAAACTCTGAGTTTTAAGTTCAGCATCAAATCTCTTCAGGGTACAGAGTGCATGGATTAATATAAGTGGTGTTGAAACAAAATTTGGAGTTTAAGCTTGACAACTTATATTGAGATCCATACTTTAATAATTGCTACAAGTAGGGTTTTTCTTGTCCCGTACAATGGACAACCCAGATTCATATGTCCTTAAAAAATGATTTCAGGAAACAATCCAAAAATGATATCAAAATGACAAAATCTCTTTTAAAACAGTTTTTGGTAAGAACTCTGGAGCTAGTTTAGTGTTTGGTAAAAAAATGTGTTAAAAAGAGTTGCCAAACTAAAAGTTGGTAAAAATTCAGCTTCTTAGAATTTATTTTTCAGCTTCTGATTTTTCCCATGAACTGTGTTTTTTTTATGTGTGTGGCCTAGCTAGCTTTTGTTTCTTGGAAACTAAAACCCTTTCGGAAGCTAGGCCAAACAGTAAACTAAATTTTCAACATAACAGAAACTATAAAAAGAGAGCTCCATGGCATCTTACTAAATAAAAGGAGAATGCTGTGTTTGTCCAGGGACTGCTGTGGCTTTTAATGAACGAGTTCTCCTTAGTGAGCCTGAATGCTGAAGAATCTGATAATAAGCACGTACCCAGATCAGTGCCAAAAAAAGAAATCAGATGTATAACAACCGGAAACTTCAGGGTAGCAGCAAACGTAATCAGTTGTCATTAGCATCTAAGAACGTACCATTCATTGATTCCTGTGCATTCGCAGCCTCTTTTTCCCAGTTCTTCCATTCACGAATCTGCACATATAAAAAGATTAATAATTCTGTTTATGGATGGTACAATGGCAAAACTTCAAGAATTATAAGGAATTAATTAATAGACAAACTTAGATACAAACTGACCTTTGCTCTTCCAAGCATCATAGTAAAGGCACTGTATAGCACATGAAACACTGCTAAAAAAAAGATGAAAATGTGTAACTGATGCAATCCATGCAAAGATATAAGTGGCACGTACCCCTGTAACAAATTTTGCTGTGTCATGAGTTACAAGCTGGGAAGAAAAGCCCTGCATACTGCCATATCAACTGAATTGAAAACTAAAAGCTAAACAAGAGTAAATTCTGCATAATAATCCAATTTAAGTTGTAATGCGTTCATTAACATCTTCCGCATTAGCCCCCTGCTGTGCCTTTTTACCTCAGTTGTGCTTAATGTATATGCATTACAAGGTTGTATATTTGTAACTTATCATGTACTGCAAATGATCATCAAATTCAATATTCCAAATCAAGTTTCCCCTAAACAAGATGTACTTACTGCTTTGCACCCAACACTTGTCCCTCCAGCAGCTAAAAATCTATGTTCATACCATAGCAGCCTCCGATGATGTCCCCCCACTATAGTTTCTCCTTCCTGGCAGGGCCACATTGTGTCTGCCAAATTTAGAGGAATACATATGCTTGCTATGTAGTTTTGCCCAAATGTCAGGATCAGAGAAATAAATCCCAAAACCATAAGCTCTGGAGGAAGATAAAAGGGAAAACGAATGAAGGATATTGGTAATTATGGAAGTACACGGAGGCAGTATTGACCAACTGAAGAAACCAAAAATCAACAGGTATATATTTTTGTAGGGGAAATGTTTTTTAACTTATTCTTTTAAAAGGAATGGGAGCATTGAGAAAAGGATTAGTGCTTTTACCGCCTTTCACTTTCTGAAGAGCTTCAAATAAAGCTGTCTTACGTTTTTTTTGGAACACCTGAAATAAAAACAACAGAATTATTTATACTTATATATACATTCTACGGTGTTTCCCCTTTTCTTTTCTTGGCCATGCATATTAATTTAATTACACACAAAGAACAGTTATAAAGAAACAAAATTCAAAACCCAAATCAACTCATGTAAAAAGGAGAGAAGACATGCACTTCTATTTAAAAAATAAATAAAATAATATGCTTCTCAGAATCTCAACCATTTAAGCCATGTCACCTTCATTCCTTGAGATTATTCTTTATATCAAAAAAGAAAACAGATGTCCAATTCAATTCCCAATAATGCACATTGTAATCACACCACTAACCCAAATTGGTCATGGTGGAGGATTCACAAACAAACAGTCTTGTGTTCAGAAAATCTCAAGTGTTTAATCTTTAAAATAGCTGAAACAAAGATTCACATCTTGTTACAACAAAATAATAAGGCATCTCTTTGAGAACAGATCACAACTGAGATCATTTCAGAAGGATAAAAAAGAAGATAAAATAAATAGTTTATCTACATTCTCTAATGAAAAGGAAAATTTAAAAAAAAAAAAAAAAAAAAAAGTCCATGTTGAAGTAGAATTTAAATCAAGAAAATCATGCATCTTCTAGCCATTAATTACCTCTCCAATTAAGTGAAGAACCTTCTCCAGAAAGATAGAGATAATGATGATAATCGAGCAAACGGCAGAGACAGCCCATGTTGGGGTCCTATCGAGCTCTCTTGCAGGAATTCCTCCTCCTGCAGCCATCTCTCCTTAAACCTCTATCGAGCATCAATCAATCAATCAATCAATATATACATAAATATAAATGCATGGAAATCATTATATTTCTATTTACCTCTTAAAGTGATAATGGGAGAAAATGAAATAGATACAGATCAGGTGCGAGGCTTTGAGAATTCGTTGGGATACCCAACGAATGTTGTAAGAGAAAACTGAAAAGGGAAGCTTTGATGGTTTTTCCTTTTTTCTTTTTCTGTCACATTTTAACGGTATTGAACCGGAATAAGAAGAGGAACAATTGGTGGTTAGCCTTTGATGATTGGCAAGCTTGTGGTTATAAATATTTTTGAGACATGAATTCAATATATACGTAAGAATTTCTCCTTTTGAACATTAATTAGAGTGTTAATCAAGATCTTCTCCTCTGGCTTTTAATTTTTTTCTTTATTGTTTTCTATTTTCATAAAATGAAAGCCGCTTTCATTTTTTATTTTTATTTTTTAATTTTATATAAAAATCTTTTGTCATTCCTGTTTTCATTTTTTTTTATTGTAAGTAAGTGAAGCAACTTTTTTAATTTGATTTGTTTTCATATTATTTTTTAGGTAACATTTTTTATTTTCAATCGTCGGTGCGTATCCACTCTCGTTTTTTTTTATTTGTGTGAAAATAAAAACAGAATACGGGTTGCAAAAATATGATCTTATTTTGTTTGTTGCAAAAAGAGAAATTCATAATTGGGATGAACCGTACAGTTATAAATATGTCTTAGGAGACATCTCTACGTATAGGGATCCAAGTAAGCCGAGCAACTCCGATAAGTTGGGGTCGAAACTCGATTAAATTGAGCTCAAACAATAATTTTGTTTTGAATAATCAATCGAGTCGAGTTAAGCTCAATTGAATTAATAATTTTAATTTTAATATATTATTTATATTTAAATATTATAAAATAAAATTGTAGTTATAATTAAAACTTTATTTGTTATGAGTGGACTAACTAAATTGGTTTAAATTTAAGTTTAATAATCGAACCAAGTCGATCTCGAACTCAATATTTTCTTTTCAAGTTGAGTTCAAGCTCAATTTGATTAGTTTTTTTTGACTCTTGAGTAGAGTTGGAGCACTCCCAAATTTGAGCTCAGCTCAACTCAAATCCAAACCTAACTATCCACGTAAGTAAAAAAGATAATAGTTTAAAATATCCTGATGTAGTAAATAATTCACTCTCCAACAGTTTGGTAACACATGGATGACTTTCCCTCCAATGATCAGATGTTACGTGACAAAATCAATGACGAGCACGTAACAGAGAAAATGACGAAGCTGTAATCACTCACAAATTTCTCACACGAAAAAATGGAAGCAAGATTTCAGGGACTGTGTCGTCCCTGAACACGTAACAAGATCCCTCGAACGAAAAGAGAGATTTAAGGGATTGCATCGTCATTACGTAATGAACTTGCTCTCAAACCGCTATAAAAAGACTTAAGGTACGAAAATCTCAACACAATTCAATTTCATTACCAACACCATCACTACTGCTATCACAATCATCTTCATTTTCTTTCAAAAATTTCGCACTAACAAAAGTATCGAAAAATCTCTTTAGTTAATTGCTATTTTCCTGTGCATATCTCAATATTTCGAGCTTTCAGCTCAACAACAGATTTTCGTCATCAACCTATCCACGTGAGGATCCAAAAAATAACAAGTGCAATTGTCTCAAAAGTAAAGCCCTAAGGCATGCGCACAACAGTTTTCTTACTGAAAGTGTGATGAATCTCAAACCTGGTGATGGAACGCAGTAACTACCTGCATTCAGCAATGATAAGCCCGTTACGATGCGAAAGAACATATGCTCTTCATAAAAGATCAATAACTACCTTAACATGGCCGGTTCAACACAAAGAAAATGAAATATATACTCCGGTATATAGCTCTTGTCATCACCAAACCATCCCGCAAACCCCAGAGCTTTGCAGTTCCGATACCCCTGGCACATCCTCTAATCCATCTGTCACGCAAAATGCTACCAGCTCCTGCAAACCTAGAGTGACCCTTAGAAGACTTATCTGTGTTGAGCTGAACCAACCCTCATCAGGTGGTTTCCATTTAATTTGCATAAAGTCTTGTTTAGGAGGCCGAGTGCACTGTGAAAAAAACTCCTTTGGTCAGGAAATAATGACATTAATTGGCAAACTATTTTTCCTATCAAATTCCCTTAAAATTCGCTATGCCATAGTGCCCAGCAGCTGGTAGAAGCAAACGAAATATTCCAAGGCAGATTGAACTGGTAGGGGAACAGAACTGGAAGAGTTGGTGTAAAACATTGCAATTAAATTTAGAAGAAAAAGAAGACGTCAATATAGCTCTCTATGAATTTGTCTATTTCTTCTTCTTTTCAGTTAAGAAGAAAATGAAATATGAAATAAAAAGCGAATGAAAGAATTTAGAGTCGAAGCTTTAATGGTCAATTAACATGGTTTAATGCAAAATAAAAAGGAATGATCAAAACCGCTGTTGCTCGAGATCGAACCAGGGTCACCCGGGTGATAGGGAGGAATACTTACCACTATATTACAGTGACTTTGTTTAAAGAAGGGGCAGTTTAAAATTATAGTAAAGAATAATAATTTGATAAGAAGCTGCAATAAAAAATGTGGAAACTAACGCCGTTGCCGGGGATCGAAACCGGGTCACTCGAGTGACAGGCGGGAATACTCACCACTATACTACAACGACTTTGTTGCTGTAAGTTGCAGTTTAAAATTATACTAAAGAATAATAATTTGATAAGAAGCTGCAATAAAAAATGTGGAAACTAACTCCGTTGCAGGGGATCGAACCCGGGTCACCCGGGTGACAGGCGGGAATACTCACCACTATACTACAACGACTCTGTTGATGTAAGTTGCAGTTTAAAATTATAGTAAAGAATAATAATTTGATAAGAAGCTGCACTAAAAAATGTGGAAACTAACGCCGTTGCCGGGGATCGAACCCGGGTCACCCGCGTGACAGGCGGGAATACTCACCACTATACTACAACGACTTTGTTGACGTAAGAGCAGTTTAAAATTATACTAAATAATAATACTTTGATAAGAAGCTGCAATAAAAAACGTGGAAACTAACGCCGTTGCCGGGAATCGAACCCGGGTCACCCGCGTGACAGGCGGGAATACTACAACGACTTTGTTGATTTAAGGCCAGTTTAAAATTATAATAAATAATAATAACTTGATAAGAAGCTGCGATAAAAAGCGTGGAAACTAACCCAGCTGCCGGAGATCGATCACGGGAAAACTCACCACCATACTACAACGACTTACTGCTGACTACTAAAATTAAAAAAGAAATTTAAAATTTCTTGCACACTTTTTTCCTTTCTTATTTTCTTTCATCCTCTCTTTTTTCACAGCCCAAGTGATGCAAACTACTTCAGAAATATCTCAATTAATTCTTCCCTGAAACATTGTTAAAAAAACCATTTTTCATTACAAATTTTCAATCAAAATAATTTCAGATTGACCGAAGAAATAAGTTCCAAAATTTTTAAATGCAATTAGCTTATTAATACCGTAGCTAAGCTAACCATATTTTGATTATGATATTCCCTGCAATTAGTGATACAGTGACCAATCTAAAGCTTTATATTACAATCAGTAAACCATCACTCGGAAAACTGGATTTAGAAGTCCACTGCAGGATGTTAATGGTCAACTACATCAATGAAAGCCCTTTACCCTGCAAGGTTTTGTAGGTAAATGATTCAACGAATGGGTTGGTAGCAAAATGGAGACAAACATAAAAGCTGAACAAAACAACAATGAGAAAGAAAATCCTGGCTCTATTTATCTTTAGGGTAAAAAAAAGTAATCAGTGTCCGCCATGTTAGTTTTCAAGGGAATCTAGAAGAAAATTGCTTTGGCTGGGAATCACTTGGAGCAAACACAGGAAGCTGACCACCCCTCTGTGATCTACCACCCTGCTGATAATGGCTTGGTGTAGAACCTCTGTCAAGTCCGGTGGCCAGCGAACTGCCAGTTCTAGTTCCTCTCATCAGCTCTTCATTCATGAGAGGACCTCCAAAGAATATAGATTCGCTTGTGTGCAAAAGCTCCGTTCCAGGAACCTGAGAAGTGACGGCACTTCTAGAAGAGGATGAGACAAAGCGCCCAGCTTCCGGATCCCAAAAGACTGAACTTCTCGAGCTTTCTGCAGCACCGAAGTTTTTTCTCATAGGGAATCGTGCAGTAATATCACGTGTTGCATTTTCATTCAGTTCGCTTTGTTTAGCTGACCAAGGAGACTGATCTGCTGACATCTGGTAAATTGGGTTGAAGTGATCTCTTTTTGAAGTTTGCTGCACAATTGGGGAGGAGGTAAGGTGGGAAGGATGAGGGCTGCTGAAGTTGCTAAGAGTGTGACCACATGATTCAGTATCATCCCTGCTAGCCCGACTCGGCGGATATGAGCTCTTAGAAGGAGATAACCTCGACATCCCTTGTTTAACATTTCTGCTCGGGAACCCTTGATCAGTACTGATTGGACTGCTTCTTCCACTCACATTACTACTAGATAAATGATCGGCATTATATGGATGATGTTGAGAACCTACTGGACGAAGCACAGACGATGACGCTCTAGCTTTGGCAGCTGCTTTAACTGCCTCGTTAGAATCCAATTTAGCCAGTTTCCATGCACTAATTCGAACTGGACGCTGGGGCAATTTTTTCCCCTTGTCAGGTGGCTGTATTGAATCTGGATCTACAGTGGATGGTAGGCGTCCTGGCTCCAAATGTTGGATAATGTCATCCTGCTTATTAAAAACACAAAATAATATTAAATTTTGGATTGTCAATACACCAAAATGTGTGATGGATTGACTGTGCTTAAGATCAAGATGTTTACTAATAAAAATATTAGAAATCTACTTTTCTCCGTAATGATTTACTGACATATGCCAATATGTATTGTTATCCCCTTCTTTCCGATTTTTACCGATCAAAAGGACAACTTTTAAAATAAATGCGTTTCCAGGGCTATATATTAGGAAACATTTGAATGCAAGACCCAGAAGCACTGGGCAAACCAGGGTATATATTGATATTTCTAGCACAAAAACGATAGTGACACGCTACTTTCTCTACTAATGGAAAATATCATCCTCCCATAATGATCACAAAGGGCAACTGTACTTTGTCTATCATGTGGCTTGTTTTACGCCTCTCTTAAAAGGTTAGCCAAATACATATGTAGCTATAGATGAAATTCATAGTAAAATAGTGCCATGCCTGTACAACAGAATACAAGAAAATTGCAAAAGAACCTATGGGCAAATTTCTTTTTTGAATCAACAATACAAGTATGCCAACCTTCAATATTAACTTTTAATGGCCTACAACATTTTCAGATGGTAGTTACGAAAATAAAGGAATAAATCCCTACTGATACCTGGTGATCCATGAAGATTCTTGGAGGGGTACACCAGGCACCTTTATATTGCAAGCCCATTCCAAGAGAGCTTCTTCCACTTATGGCAGTAACAGCTGAGCTGGTTGGCGAAGATGGCTCACTTTGCTGATCTCCTCCATCTACAGATGGTCCAGGCGGTTCACTTTGTGTTCTCATGGCAACAACATATTCATATGTTGTAATACCCTGTAGCCAAAAACGATAATGGTTCAGCATTCACATATTAAAATCACTATAGGTAGATAATGGTTCAGCATTCATATTAGAGACAGAGTTGTCTGAGTAACAGACCTTTCGAATTAGAATCATATGGAAAAAGAAGAGTTCTCCCAGAGGTACTGTGGCCAGAAAGGAGACAGCTGTGCATAGAGCCTGTGAACATCAATATGTTAAAATAGGTACAGGACCAGTGTGCCAAACGTACATCGATCTTACTCAGAGAGTGCTTAACAGCAGAAACATACTTAAACTGAAACACTGAGAACTTTTATTCCACACAAATCTATAGAGCATTTTAAATAAGAGCCTGATCGGCAGTCAAAAAGGCAGAAGACATACCACCACAGTAGCAAAAGGGGGACGGGAGAATCCAACCCCAAGCCTTTCAGTTATCTGATTTTCCATACCCCTTCTATCGACAAAGCATCGGACAAAAACAGCAACACCAACTCCAAATTCAACAATAAGCTGACACCAACATTCAGAGCCAGACGTGTACGACAAAAAATTTAGTTTAGATTGGGGATTTTAAGTGACTAAAGTGATGCATATTATTCAGTGAAAGCAAAAAAGTGAGATACCATCATAGCATCGTATCTTTGATCTTACCCAAGCAAGGCTTGCTGCCATAAGGCACACAAAGGTAACGTAATTTTTTCTTCCCACACAATTATTCAACCACTGCACCAAAGATGTGGATAATTTTAGCCAAACCTAGTGATACGAAAAGATATTATAACAATTACATAGATAAATTGCTAACTATAAGGTGAATTAGAAGGTGTGCAGCATACTCCTTGTTAAATAGATAGTTGGGTGACTCTTCGGTTGTTTACACTACACTTGGCTCTTTACCTCAAGTAGCTGCAAAAGCTTGTTTTGATAATTGTAATAGAACAAAATTTTACAAACCTCCTTAGAAGGAGTGTCTCTTTTGCCTTTCTTTTCCTTCGATTGGGTTCGTATTGTATATCTCTTTGGAGACCAGTTTTACTAATGTGGGGCAAGGTTTATGTCCCCCCTATGATTGTAATAGCCTATTTTATTTTTAATAAACAGGTAGGGTCAGCCAAACCCCCCACCATAACAGGTGGTGTTTCCAAAAAAAAAAGATACTTAAGTGATCAATTATCCAAAAAGCTTAAGTGATGGGAAAGGACAACTATTTTTTTATACCGTAACACACCCCCTCACATGCATGTGAACTCAAGTGTAAGATGATGGTGCAAGCCAAAGAGGGATTAATGAGTTTTGCACAAAGGCCCAAGTGTGGGCAACACACTGGATGATATATTATTAATGACAAGAGGTTTTCAAGAACTCGTCTGAAACCATGTTAAAAAGATAGTTGGGTAACCAATTATCCCAAAAGCTTGAGCTGATGGGAAAGGGCCCAACTATCTTTTATATTGTAACACTCCTAGACAACCAGAGACCGAGGAACACCCCAAGAGCATTCCTCAAATAGTTCTAAATAACCCAAGGATCCTAGTTGTGTTACACCAGAGAGTAACCAGGAGAATGTTTAAAGCAAACTTACCCGACAGTGATGATCAAATCCATCAACACATTTGTCACAACTTCTGCAGTGCTTGCTGAACTTGCGTACCTACAAAGAGGGGAAAAAAGAATTATAAAATGTGATAGAAGCAACCATTATTCCTAAAACTGCAAAGCATGCGCTCCTAATAAAAATTGTGTGACAATACTTGCCACCTTCTAGAATTGGATAAAACCAGGCTTATTTCCCAAGATCATCCATGGCTGCATCTCAAGGTGTATGTCTAAAGGTCCCTAAGAAAGCCCGTGTTACATCTTTGGATCACCTCATAGGAGAAGAGATCCTTTTTTTATAAGCATAGGAGAAGAGATCCTTTTTTTTATAAGCATAGGAGAAGAGATCCTAAACCGGCTCCTGATCACACACACACATATATTTCAACTAAAAGATGCCCCTCTAATGAAAACTTCTCATGATACTTCTTGCACATAAACCAACTGTGCTTCTCAGTTTGTATGCCTCAAATCTGCTGAAAAGAACTAGGTGGTGGGGGGACTCGTTACATCTTTAAATCACCTGAAAGAAGACGCAAAGGAGAAGAAGAATGGACCAAAAGTCTTTTCTGTTTGTGCGACTGCATGCACAGCTCAAGCTGGCCCATAAATAATATATAGCTTCAAATATGGGCCAAAACTGAACTAGTCCTAAAATTTTGAATCGCTAATGTTAAAGTCAGTCTCTCCCTTTTTTGGTCTTTCCTTAACCTTTTCCTTTTGTCTTTTGGGGAAAATGAGAGAGGGAGAAAAGGGCAATGATCCCTATATAACAAGAAACTGAATGAAATTCTCCAGTACGAATCCTGTACCTCAGCATTGCACAATGTGCAGAATAGAGCGTCCTCTCCGGATTGCTGCTGTTGAAGATCATCATTGCGGCAATCTTCTCTTACAATAAACCCACAAAAGAAACCTCCAAGTATTGAACACCAACTCAAACCATGCCTATCAGTATTTCCTCCATGATTCGATCCCATCTTGCTAGGTTCTTCCATGGACAATGCATTCCCTGATCAAGCACCATGAAGTTTTTATGACATGAAAACATGAAGGCGTACAGAGATGCACATATCACAAATTTTATGCTTTCATATTCCAACATATGAAAAACGTTTTTTCATTCTCACTTCATTCAGAAAGATGACTGAGTGCTAAACAGCCTGTGCTTGCCATTTAAGTGGGAAAAACTGAGAGAGCTCAATTATAAAGGGAACTCTCATGTTAAATGTTCGAACTCATGGAGTGATTTGCAACTTTCAGAACCATTAATCAATAATCTTATTCCAATGGTCCAGGCTCATGCAGGGACCTTACAGTTATCCTAATGCGTACAGTGGACCCTGAGCCAATAAACACTTCAGTGACTAATAAGAGAACCGTATTGCCGCCATTAGAACTCTTACCAGGCACATCTGTGTCATTGTGTGATTTATACGCCGATGTCTTATCAACTTCTATCAAAATTCCAGGGTCAGCAGGATCAATAGCTGTGCATCGAACATAAAGAATGAGAACACAGAGCGCCTGGAGTTTATTAAAGGGAAAAACACTAAGTTAATGACAATAGAAGTTATAAGCAACTGAGCTGTTTTCAAGAGATAATTTAAGAAAAAGAACAAAAAATTATTGTACTTACCAAGAATGAATAAACACCAATAGCCACATATTCATATATGCCCTTCCCAAGAAAGGGAGCAAAGAAGGCATAATATGCAACAGATAGCAAGAAATAAACTGTTATAGCCACAACCTGTGCACCATAAACAAAATTCGTAGTTGAGTGTACAACTATCAAAACAATATAAAGGCAGAAATCAAGTAAACAACCCCATTAATTCTCAAGTGATTCCAAAACATGGAACAAATTAACAGATGATGATTATGTGAACAGCCAAAGGTGGTTTGATCTAATAATTCGTGTTATCATCTACGTCTTAAAGAGTCTTAATTGTTCTACACCTGTTGACTAGCAATTCACTGTCATTACTGTTTTTATTTCTAATCATGGCAGTCTATCAACACGTTCACCCCAACAAGTAGGATCTCTCTTCATGCAGATCAACAAATTGATAGTTAAGTAGGATCTCTCTTCATGCAGATCAACAAATTGATAATTAAGATATCGGGCAATAAAGACTCGTCAATTCAATTGCAAAAATGCGGCACATTCGAGCAATAAGATACACAAAAACAGCACAGTATTCCTCCAAAATTCACACTTTCTAACTTGAACATGAATGATAAAGGAAAACAAAGTCATAGGCATCTCAAGCTAGGAAAAACACTGTAGCCAAAGAACAAAAATCTCCTCACATTCAAAGTGAAATGCAGAACTAAATGAAAAAACAAAGAGCAAAAACACAATAATCCATAAAATGTAAGAATGCAGATCTCATATTATAAATGAGACCCCACTAAAACACCATAATAATCAATGCCTTCAGAGATCAATAAACATATAATCCATAAAATGTAAGAATGCAGATCCCATGTTATAAGTGAGACCCCACTAAAACACCATAATAATCAATGCCTTCAGAGATCAATAAACATAACCTAACAGCCAAAAAAACCAACGTAATTATAAACCTTTTGTAACAATAATTAAGACAGATTAAAATGATTATCACCCAAAAAGGAAAAACAATGAAAACTGTACCTGAAATGTGTGAGCAGGGAGTTGCCATCCATGACGCCTAGCCATATTCAACAACTCAGTTGGCCAAACTCGTAAATCAACACTTTACAGTCAAAACGCTACATTAAAAGAAACAATTTTGAACTGAGCCCGTAATGCAAATCTAAATCAAAATCTCGGAACCAGTTAGTTCAAACTAGCCGTTCTTCTTTCCCTTGTTTTTGGGCTAGTCTCCCCTCCATTAACAACAATAACCGGTTCAATCTCGACCCATGTGTCAAAACCCGGTATTTAAACGACTCATGAAGTTGATTTTGAGTTTTAGGGTTCGTGAGGCTCGATTCCTCGATCAAAGAGCCTTGGAAGAAGGAGAAGAAGCAGTAGAAGTAAAAAAAGGACTGCGTTGGACCATGTTTGATTTTGATAACGAGTTTCTATTTCACCGCAGCGTTTTATCTAATGTTCGTGCCGGCACGATTGTTTTTTTTTTAAATATTCCATTTATTTATTCTGTGTTTTGGTTCACTGAGATAAGGCCATAAAGGTTAGTTAGAAAAGTGAATATTCGTTCTTTATAATGGTAAAAAGGGACAGTGCTAATGTCAGTATCATTAGATGTGTCAAACGAAAATTTCTTTGCCGTTTAAAGTTTTAAACACTGCTAATTTAAAAAGTTTCATGGGTAGTGTGGAGTTTTAAAAATAATATTATTATTACAATTTTTTAAAATAATTAATATAATTTACAACGAATCTAAAATATAAACTTTAAATTTGAACCAACCAAATATTACTCATGTCAAACACATAGATTGTTTTTGATCGAGTCGAATCATCATGAATCATGAATTAAATAAATTCGAATACAAATATTTGTTTTATGTGGATCGTAAAATGAAAGCCTGTAATTTATAATTTTTTTAATACAAGCTTTTGTTTGAACTTAAATACATTTCTATAATCCAAATAAAATTGTAAATAAAGTAAAATCTAAAAAAATTAAAATAACAAGAATAATTTTGTTTTTGTTTTTAAACATGTGGAATGAACATTCTAAGCAACCACAAATATTCAAAGCTCACACAAATTATACAAATAACAAAAGCAGTAGCTTTGGTTAAATTACTATTAATATTATAATCCGATTTGACCAGCTAAAAACCCTTTCTACCCCTCTTTTTTTCTAAGTTCTCTCTACTGCCCCTCCCTGTACTAACCTCTCACTGCTGTTTTTTTTGTTATGTAACAATCACATGCATATTCTTCTTATAGAGTAAGCAATTACACAATGCTACAAGTAGATCTATAGTTAAAAAAACAGGAACGTGCATTGCTTGTAAGTAAAGTAGTGATTAATTTTGATTTTCATAGTATTTGTTGACTTTTTTAACATATTGCTTGAAGTAATTAATTCCATTTCATCTTTGTTTGAAGTAACGATGATTTGAATAGTCATATAAAAAAATAAGAAACGAAAGAGATAAACATTACCGGATGATAGATTGACTCGAAGGTTTTTCGTTAAAACCAACGAATTAGAGATAGTAGTCATTGTTGAGACATAGTCTGAGGATTTTGTGAGAAAAAAAAAAAAGAGATATGAGGTTTTTGGAGGAAGTTGAAATAATAAAATAGTCAGGTGGTAGTTTTGAGTTCGACAATATCTAAAAAGAGAAGACAGGCATGATTGGTTTTTAATCGCTAGTAACTATTTGATAGTTGATAGTGGACTATTTCATTTGATTTTTCACACCAATTTTTTTTTTTGATACATAAAGTTATCATATGGATGAGTAGAGATTAACTATAGATTAGAACATCGTTATAATAAAATAAAAATACAAATAACAAATCAAACCATTTAATCTACACAAAATAATATGAGTTAAACCGGTCAAACCCATTATTTATACAAGTCAAATCCATTAACCCACAGACCAACTTGACTTGACCCATGAATTATTGAGTAGATCGAAAGTATATAATTTTTAACATATTGTGAAAGTTAGACTTGTACTAAATCCACACAAGTGTGGATAGATTTTTTTTAGAATAAACCTCAAATTCATTAACAAGAATTAAAAGTAGCAATACCTACAAAAAAAAAAAAAAAAAACAAAAGGCCTCACATAGTTGGAACCTCTTTCATCCAAAATCTAAGCATTTAGAAAATTATAAACAAAACAATTTAATTCATGTGCAACCCTAATTAGCTTCCAAGTGAACATAACTACAAAAACAGACTCGAAACTACCCGACCATAAGCAAAACCGCTTCAAGAATAAAATTACTAAAGCTAGCATTCGAATCAATCATGGAGTTCACATTTAAGATAACTATTTTTACATCACTCGTCATATCAACTGTCCGAAAACCCGTTCTTCAAAGAAAAGGGAGAGCTTCCACCACCACTTTAACCCAAATGTGAATAGATACTTAAATAAGTTACGGATAAAAATTGTTGACGCATGTAATGTATCACCTACAGAAATTTAGATTGTTGCATGACAACTTATCATGACCATTGGTCTCAAGTGTATTCAAGGTTGGTAATGGTATGGTTGCTTTCTTGCCGGTGACAATTGAGTTTAATCAAATTTATCTTCTATTAAGGTAAATATAAATAGCAATTTGACTTGTGTAGATTTTTAGCTTAACTGAGCTGCATCAAGGTCCTTGCCTATTGTTTTGTTCGACAAGGAGATTTTTGTCCTAAAAGTTGCATTGTTTTATTATAGATGCTTTCATGATAAGTTTTCTAAAATCTTATTCTATCTAAAGAGAACATGAACCTTTGATTATTTTCTTTTAAATATTGATCCACTGTCTCACTACTTTTTGTATTCCCCACCATCCAACCCGAAATCTTTTTTTTTTCCAATAAAATATAAAAAATAGCCTTTAATTATTGATAATTTAATTGACTTCCATGATGTCACCAATGACGCATTGTATGATTTTCTCACTATATTAGTATACATATTTTAGGATGCGTTTGTTTAAAAATAACCTATTAAATCGATTATGGATTACACAATGAAAAGTAATAATTTTTTTTATTTTTTGTGCAAACAGATTTGAAATGTGATCTTTTATGCGACGATAAATAATTTTATTGATTAAAAATTAAAATTAACGAATACCCACAATTTTAATTATACTCTAAACAAATAATTTTACCAACTAAAACTAAAATCCACAACTTCTATTATACTTTAATAAATTTCATTACTATTTTCATTTGTAATTAAGAATTTATATATATTTTTATTATTTTATTAAAGGAATTTACAAATGTTGAATTGTAAAGGAAAAGTTTAGGGAAAAAACGAATTTATACTCTAGATTTCTCGATTAGGTCAATTTGATCTTAAGTTTAGAGAGAGTATCAATTTAATTATGAGTTTTACTTTTTACATCAATTGAACCTCTTATCTAATTGGACCGTCAAAAGACACGTGAAAAGTATATCAAGCCTCCAAAATAATGGTAAATTGACTTAAAAAATAAAACTTAGTAACAAATTGACCTGAAAAATAAAATTCACGAATAAATTGACTTGAAAAACAATGATCTGAAACGTTTTTCACGTGTTTCTTGATGGTTTAATTAGACGAAAGATCAAATTAATTTAAAAAATAAAACACAAAGATAACTGAATATTTTTTTTAAATTTAAGATCAAATTGATCAAACCGAAAAACTTTTCAGATAAATTTATTTTTTTAACCAAAAGTTTTCTGGTCGGCCAAACAATATTTTACGAAGCTAAATATTCTTGTCAATATTGTTTCTATGCTTTTGTCTTTTGATAAATGAAACTTGACTTTTATAATAAACTAATGATAAAGTCATCCTCTCCTCTTGAGTCAATGTGACAACAAGCACTTCAGGGACTGCACTTTGCTTTGTTGCCGAGTACAATGTAGGTGGCCCTGGCCCGTAAAAATGACAAGGAAGATAATAAATTTTATTGCAAAGCTGAGGCAAAAAGCACTTATATTGGCCAAAAGTGAGTATCCACATAGTCAGTTAAGCGCTCGAATTCAGAATGAATTCCATGTAATTAATTTCCTCAGTCAAAGATCAATTCAAGGATCAAAATGCAGTTCTAGTCCGCACTATTGCTAACGAAGATCAATAGTGTTGTCCTCATGTCATGTATACACACATATTATTAATAATATGTATTTAAATTTAATATATATAAACTTAAGGGTAAACCTTTTTATCTCTTTGGAATATGAAGAAATCCGATAAAAATTGAATCATATGTTGAAGAGTAAGTCACTTCACTTCTCTCAACAAAAACAAAACAATTTATTCTTATTATAAAAGGATATTCGTAGTTGAATTTGGTTGGACGTCTTTACAGTTTAGTGCTATTTATGTTAAGAGATTAAGCTACATCATTTAAAAATTAAATTAACAAGTTAGGACTATACATTGAGATCAAATTGCTCTTTGCCATTGGGTACCATTTTGGAAAAATCATAATTTTTCAATTTTTTTAGAAAAAAACAAAATATTGTATTGTTTACTGTAAAAGATTAGGACACATCACTTAAAAATTAAATTAAAGGTTAGGACCACCCATTTTCTTTTTGATCAAAATGATCTCTGTCACATCGGCAATTTGAAAAAATAATAACGTTTGAGGGGTCTAACTCAATAGAACACAGTGTTTTCGAGTTTTATTTTATAAATTTCGATAGGAGTTTTTTAATGGTATTAAAAATGTGCTTTTTTAAACTCTGATAGTCTAATTATTGTCAAACAAACCTGAAGTGAAAAAAATAAATCTATATATTTATTCATTTGCCAAATTGTTTCGGCAAGAGACTTTTTAACACTTTAAGAGTACTTCAATCATCCAAACGTGAACAACATCAACCACATACAGCAGATCCTGATGTTTCATCCTTAAGTCTATATGAAGTCTATACGTAGCAGTAGTCTGAACAAGGGCACAAGGCAACTGCAATCCATGATCCCAACAGAGCATTGCGTAATTGGAACTTCATTTTTTCTTCTCTTTTGGCCTGTAACTGTGATAAAATCAAAGTTCTCCCTTGTGTATGGATAAAAGGAAAATCAAAAGTCCATGAGGTATGAAAGTTTTTTTTTTTGAAAATTATGTAATTAATTATTATACAAAATTGACCATTAATTACTTGGTTTTTCTTTTGTGAAAAGTTATCACTCTAGTATTTTTTTTTTTGTTGGCATAGAAAAGCTATTATAATATAGACTAATACATTTTTTTTATATTTGCAGAAAATAGTCTAATCTATTACCTAATCGTTAGCGGTTACGTAATGAATGGTAATAACATAGATTCGTTTCCGTGAGAGTCACCACGGAATCGAAAAATTTCATTGGTGATCACATGGAAATTAATAGTAACTTTGGTATTTACTTTTTAAAAAATAATCACAATTGAATTTTTTTATAATTACTAAAAAAAAAATTTCGATTTCACGGTTTGTGAGATCATTGCTCCTAGGCAATGTATCTCCTAAAATCTTCCTACATTGGGCCTGAAATCTAGGTGTTCTATGAGGGCCAACTCCGTGTTTCTGAATTCAGTGTCAAACGTTGGGCCCGTCCAGTTATGGACCTATCCATTGATCTTCCTCAATTTGCGTCATATTCTATTTAGTTTCAAGAGTGTACTAATCAGCCTGTTAAAACAAAATGACGGTGAAGATGAACGGCAGCAAATGCGAGAGTCCATTATCAACTATCAAATATTTACTGGCGATTAAAAGCCAATCATGCCTGTCTTCTCTTCTTTGATATCATCGAACTCAAAACTATCCCCTCACTATTTTCTTCTCCCAACTGCCTCCAAAAACCTCATCTCTCTCTCAAAAACCTCATATCTTTCTTTCTCTCTCAAAAACCTCATCTCTCTCTCTCTCAACAATGACTGCTATCTCTAATTCGTTGGTTTTAACGAGAAACCCTCGAGTCCATCTATCATCCAGTAATGTTTCTCTCTCTCTTTCGCATTTCGTATTTTTTTTAATATGATTATTCAAATCATCGTTCAATTTGTTTTCTTTTTTAATCTTGTTAGTAATTTATTGTGATATGTGATTGGTATTTGATATGAGATCTCAATCTCTCGTTTTAGCTGCCTTTGTATTTCTACTTGTTTTAATTATCTGTTTAATGACATTAGCTAAAAGGTTCACCAGAGATCAACTTGAAATATTGATTTGTGTTCTCTGTTTTTTTTTATCCTTTCCAAATCAGAGTGTATATGGACTGCGCTAATCTATAACTCTCTTCTTTTAGTTCTTAGTTCCAATTAGAGACTAATTGAAACTATCCACTAAGATTAGAATTCAAATTTCAAGGGTTTGAGGAAATGTTTGGTTCAGGCGATATTTAATAGAAGGAAATGTTTTTAAATGACTTCTTTCATTGAGCATATTTTACGCATGTTCTTTTTTTTTTGTCCTGTTTCCTTGCATTACTTCTCAGAACCAAATGAGTGTCAGTAAGTTATCATAGAGTTTATACCAAAGAAATGATAAAATTTAAACCGATTAATAATGGGTAAACTTAATGATTTATCTGTCCACTTTCTATAGGTTTCCTAAGAAAGCATCACTGAAAAAATTAGAACCAGAATGAATGAATGAACAGATAAATAGATGATAAAGTTTAACCTGATGAATATTGGGTAAAATTATTGTATTTATTTGTCCACTTTCTATATGTTTTATCACAGAGAGCATCACAGAAGAAATTGGGACGTGTGCAATGAATGCAATAATCTATTACACATTTTACCTCTAATCAGTTTCGATCAACATAACAATTGATCTAGTTATACCAAATTACGAGTAATTCATCATTTTTGGAAAGGCTCTAGAAGGTTGTCAAAATCAGGATCCCACCGATGATATATTGAGGGATCTGCAGGATCATATCATAGAATCAGGGGTTGTAGAATCGGATTAAGGATCAGAAAATCCTACCAAAAATGAGAAATAATGCTTCAAACTCAATAAATAAATGTAAAAACCCTTAAAACCAATATCTTGAATACAAAATATTTATATTTCACATAAACATAAAAGAAATATAGCTCAAAGAGGTAGAACCCTTGTTGTACGAGGAGATCACACCTCAGAGAAAGCTGAAATGGAATTAATTACTTCAAACAATCTATTAAAAAAGTCAACAAAACCACTACTTTACTAACAAACAATGCAGGTTCTTGTTTTTTTAACTATATATCTACTTGTAGCATTGTGTAATTGCTTACTCTATACGAAGAATATGCATTTGATTGCTAGATAACAAAAAAAAAAAAACAGCAGTGAGTGGTTACTATTGAGAGGGGCAGTAGAGAGAACTTAGGAAATAAGAGGGGTAGAAAGGGTTTTTAGTCGGTCAAATCAGATTATAATTTGTGGGCTGATTTGACCCCAGCTTTTTAAAATTCACTTATTTTCACTCTAAAGTATAATCTCTTCAAATTATAATCTTTTCCAAACAAGCAAATAGAGTCTTTGTTCCTCAAACCAACTTATAAGTGCAACCAAACAGGCTCTAAATGGGATCTGTAGGATCAATTCTAAAATGCCAATGCTATTGATCCTACGACTGAGTCCCGACATTAAATGATTTTACCCAAAAGCAATTTTGATTATGAGTTGGATAACTTGTCTTGTCTAGGATAGCAGTACCACGTGATCTTATGATATAGATCGCAATTATGAGACCTTGTCTTGGATTTGCCATAGATGCGTTAGGTTGAATTATCTCTTTATTATGTTAGTAGTTGTGCTAGTTGTTATTATTGAACAACATTGTTATAGACCACTTCAAAAGGGTAGCCTGTGAAGGACATTTATTTTATATCATCACCTTTATAGTGTTTGGATTTGATGTTTTGGTTGGTTGGTTAAATTGCTATGGTGGATTTGTTTTTGGACTTTCAGTACCAAGGAAATCTCCTTGAGGTAAAACATTAGTTTCTTTACTCATAACTTATTCTTTTAGGTCCTGATTATAAATATAAAAAAAAACTTATTCTATTAGATCCTTTTGCCTTGATAGCAGAAGAAAGAAATTCTACAAATCTGCTATAAGTTCAGCTATGCTTTACAATACAGGGTGCTGATAGAGAACACCATGTTCAAAATTTAAGTGTAGCTAAGATGAGGATGTTGAGGTGGACGTGTCGTAACATGAGAAATGGTAGAATAAGAAATGAGTTTATTCGTTAAATGGTGGAAGTGGCAACAATAGAGGATAAATTGAAGGAAAGGGCGTCTAGATGGTTTGGGCATGTGCAATGTTCTCAAAAATTTTAATTGAGGTTATGGTTTTTCAATGAGAAAATTGGAGAAAAATGATCCATTTAGTTGACCCCAATTAGTTTTAGATCAAGGTTTAGTTGATGTAAGTTGCACTTCTAGTAGAGCACGATTGGTAATCATCTTGTGACGCAACTCAAAGAACAAAATGGTTTAGAACAAGTGATTGCTGAGATTCGTGCGGGATTACTATTTTCGATAGAGAAACTGCCGAAGTCATACTTTTTGTGATGGTGGTTGCACAACTTTTGAAACTTATTGCCCATAGATTAACTTTCAATGCTCTGGAAGTTAAAGTAAGGGTAAGAGGGCTTTATTGTATAAGATATGGAGTGAATAAACTAGTAATTTACCTAAAAGAGGTTCCTTTGGTAATTAAAAGTTTAAAAGAAAAGGATGCAGCAGATATAACATATTGATTTAACCACTCAGCCAAGGTTTCTAAACCAAATATGACAATGGTGAAAATGAAATAAATTTCCTTTATAGGCAGCTTTTTTGAGTTACTTACAGCAATTATGTTCTATGATGGCAACTAGGAAAACCATTACAAAATAAGGAGTGATATTCGGTACTGTGCATTTATTGGAAAATGGGAGCAGTACTTTGAATATATTTAACATGCATATCTGTTGCCCATCTTTTTGGTTATCATGCTTGGTATCAAAGACTGTTAACATTCTTCTATGCAAAATTCTTTGGCTAGGCTCTTCTTTGAAGCCACTGAATCAATGTCTTGGGAGTGTCAGCCCTACCAACTTGTCATTTAATCCAAATCTTGCCCGGAAAGTGCGGCTTTGTACCTCTAGAAGGCCATTTGCTGTTCAGGCTTCATACAGGTATCATCTTTGTCAGTACTTCGCAATTCCAATTCGTTGTAATCCGATGTGTGATCATAATCCATATAAAATCCATCTATCTGAGTTGCTTCAACAATCAACGATCAATAATGGAGATTGAGCTTTCACAGCTTTAATAAACTTAAAACTGAGAAACGCGAAAACCCAATTTGTGTTGTGCGGAGGTAGAGACTCTTTTCTGAGGGATGCGTACGTTGCATTAAAAGGTTCATGTGTTTAACCTTGAGGTCAGGGGTTCAAAGGTGGTGAGAAGAAGAGGTATCTGTTCACTGTAACTGTTTAAATTCCACACTTCCTTTTCCCCCTTTCTTATGACTGTATACCTGTTAAATTGAATTGATATCTGCCTCGTCTATGTACGTCTAAGTTTGCATGTTAATTATTCCATAAAGGGAGCAACTACAACTCAGTTTCTTTCGGGCTAGATTTGTGACTTGGGTTCATTTCGTGAGAAAAGTTCTGTCCAACACATTGCAATTAATGCAAGCCTTTAATTGACGTTCGTAGGAAATTCTGCACACGTTTATACTGTCCTCCCGTGAATACCAATCTTCATTTGCAGTTTTTCTTTGGTAAACTAGGAAGATATTTAATTATTTTTCCTTTGACAGTTGAGACATGACTATGCTTTCTATGGTCATCCAGGGCTGCCCACATTGATACATGTCTTGAATTCGGTTTTTCCAGTCTGTCCCCTTTTTTTATTAGCATATGCACATGACTAAAGTTCTGAATCTCAGTCTCCTGCTTATTGTGTTCGTACAGAGATGGTGGAAGGCCAAGCAGTTCAAGCATATTTGTCGGTGGTTTTGTTTTGGGAGGACTCATAGTTGGTGCCCTTGGATGTGTATATGCACCTCAGGTGATATTACCTGTTATAATTGCCTATTTCAAATGGATGAACTGATGAAATTCTGCTTGATGCCACATCTTATCTCATTTTTCCATATTTTCATCAATTAAGATGATCCAATGAATAATTGATGGGTTGTAGATCAATAGTTCTGTTGTTCAAATAGATGATCATTCACAAACTGCTATCTGCAATTCCAAAAGTATCCAGCTTTTGGGCTTTGTGGTTTTGCCTCTGTTGCACTTTATTTGCTGTGGGTATATATCAGTGTAATTAGAATCAAGCTAGTGTGAATCCTTTTTTTTCTGATTTTCTTCTGCAGATCAGCAAAGCACTAGCTGGGACTGACCGAAAGGATCTTATGAGGAAATTGCCTAAATTCATATATGATGAAGAAAAAGCTTTGGAGGTGTGCGATTGTTCTCAACTCTTGACATGATAAAGTTTTTGGAGTGGCTTTTGATTTATTAGAGCTTTCATGCTTTTCTGCGATTCTTCTCTTGCCCTTTACGTGATACTTCTAAAATTTGTAAGGGGGCTTGCGTAAGTCTAGTTCCGCCGTCCCTGATATTGCTGTCTTTCTAGGCCATACACTTTAAGAAGATCATTGGTCATTGTCTAAAACGGCTATGATAAGTTAAACCTGGTTCAATTTCTGGAATTTCATGAACGGTTGCTATCTTTGTTTCAGTTTTGAAATCTAATGTGATGATTAGTTTCGGAGCCACAACAAGCATATGTTGATTTGCTATCTGTGTGCTTTCTGGTTTATCATTAGCCCCATTTTTGACAACAAATTGACATTATTTGACAAATTTCGTCTACAGAAAACACGGAAAATACTAGCCGAGAAAATTGCTCAGCTGAATTCTGCTATTGATGATGTTTCTACTCAGCTCCGAACAGAAGATGCCCCAAATGGAGTTGCTGTGAACGATGACGAAGTTGAAGCAACTACATGAGATTGGTCTCTCAGCAGTATGGTATAATTGGCTTTCAGTAGCAGCAATATCCATGTTAAGAATAACAGTTGAATTTATTGTAATGTGTTACTCTCCTCCACAAATGAGATACCTCTTTCCTTATGGTGGTTCCTAGCGTGGGTACATACAATTTTGCCTTGTATGATCTGGAAGCTGCTATGTGCAGTAATATTTACCTGTTTTCCATATGGTATTAGATGTTATTTTGAGTCTTTGACTACCGTTATAACTGTTAAACTGGTATTTCAGATAAATATCCTTTTTCTATAATTTGAAATTTGAAACCTCACTGCAATGGAGGATTCAAATGGTGCCTGGAGAAAGCGTATCATTACGGTCCATTTGGAACTTGAATGTGGGCCCCTGAATTTGAATTTGCAGGGTCCAAATTCAAATACATCATTTGGGGACAATTTAAAGGGTGCGTATTTTGATTAAAAGCTGTAAATACATGGAATTGAAATTCTTTTTGAACACATGTATTTTTAACTTAAAACACGATCGACAAACCCGACTACCCGCGATACCCTCACCTCTTTCACAGCTCGCCTCTGACCTCTCTCGGCTTTTTCCTGATTCTCGTCCAGCTCCTATTACAGCTCCATGGCTTCCTTTGGAAATAATTAAGAATCAAACACACACAGCTACTCGATATTCATATCTGACTTTTTCCATTCATTACTCCATCTCTCTCCTTGGGAAAAAATCCCCGTTCAACTCACTCCTTTCTCTCCTCTGCTCATCTCTTTTAAAAGACAAAAGAATAACCTCAGATGGAAATCCTCAAGTGGGTGATTCATGATTGTATTTTTTTATTTGGCTATGCTAATGGAAATGACCCCGATTTGGGCATTTGGTTTTTGTGGAGACTGTTTTAAGGATGTGTTCCTCCTCTTTTATCGGGTTATTTTATCTTTATGTTTGTGTATGAAGTGTACGGTTTTTTTTTTTTTTTTTTGGGTGGTTTTGTTTGATGGCTGCAGCATGAGGTGGATTGTCATCTATTTGCGCACATAAGGTGTTTGTAGTTTGTCCACAGAGTTATTTTAATCTTTTCTTTTGAGCTTTTGTATGCTCTTCTTAGTTCTTGCTATAAGTTCCTATCATGATTGTATCATTTGAATAATAAAGTTCCTTTGCTTGTTCTAGAAAAAAATTACTTAAATTGTTGTTTTCTGGCTCAAGTGTAAAATCAAAATGGGATTTCTGGCTTGCTGGGGCTTCGTTTATTGCTGCTATTCTTCATCCGGTAACTAACGCATGTACTTTTTAGTTTTTCTCAATACATTGCTTTTCTAAAAAAGATTATTTTAATGGAACCGTTATCATTAATGCGTATTTATTAAAAATATTTTTTTTATAAAGAGTACCTATTAATAATATTAAAAATTCATTTATTTAATTTTTAGGAAAAAATTAAATTCAAATGCATGAGGCTTATGAAAAATCCAACAATGAATTTTTAAATACATATATTTTAAATTCATGAATTTAAAATACAAATACAAATTCGCCTTCCCAAACACAACCTAAGGTTTCTAATTTCTATATATGTTTGGTTCTGGGGATCAAATACATCCTAGAGAATTGCTTGGAAAACTCTACCTGCACCCCAACCATTTATGGCTGATCTAACGGGTGAAGGATTATTATCCATTTCTGCACCATATAAAAGGATATGACCTTGAGGATGCTAAGAGATTAGACCCGTCTTTTTTATTGATGATTTTAAAAAATTTTCACTGAGAACATTATTATTTGATATTACAATTATATTAATGTTATATGTGAAATTTTTAAAAATTATCAATAAAGTTTCAAATGAATCTAAAATAATTTAACTAATAATCTTTAGCCAAGGGATTTGGTATTTTAAAACAGATTTTGTTTTTAATGATACAGAGCGAATACTGTGACCTCAACATTATGAGATCACAAAATCACAACCTAAAGATATGAGTAACTTAGCCTAACATAACACCATGGTCCCTTCGTCTTTATCAATGTCTCAAAACTCAACTCTTTTTAACGGATGATGGTATTCAGAAACTTCGCTAAAATACTTATTTTATATATTTTAAAAATTTAAATGATAATTATCATTTAAATTTTCAAAAGCCGTACAATTATTATTCCCTTTTGATTTGTTAGCAAATAAGTTGGCATCCCTGTTGGGCTGTGAAATGCATCAAAAATATATATATATATATATATAATTCCTAAAATTTCAGCCCTCATTTTTCCTTTTTTTTTCTATCCCTGGAAATAGATAGCCTAGACAGCATCCCAAAAATTGATTTCCAATCATTTTATGAGCTAGCTTCCATATATTTTTACTTTCCTTTCAAATCTGAATTGACAGAGATATGAAATTCCCCTTGAATGTTCTCCACCCATCCACAATGGTCTCTTATCAGCCAGAAACTAACAAGTAGAAATATATTGGATGGAATCATCCATTCAATTTGGGACCTTTGGCTCATATTACATCTAGTCTAGTTTATAAAACGCATCATATTTCCAAGCAGTGGTTGCAGTTAGAGACTAGTGATTTTATAAAATAAGAGGACATTTTAGGAAAATAAAAAAAAGAAGTGAATAATCTGTGGCTCAAATAATATGTTGCATGCCCAGGGCTCCCAAACATAATCTTATCCATGCACAGACATGTTCACCACACGTTCTTTTACTTCACTTGCAACCATAGTTTATAATTAATAAAAAAAAAATTAAAAAACAAAGGAAAACATGAACACACATGCATGTCACTAAACTGAATTTAACTGTATAAATAATATTGGGGGGAAACTTAGTCTGTTAGCTTTAGTTGCAGCCATGGCTACCACCCATGCAGCTCTTGCCTCTACAAGAATCCCCACCAAAAACCCCAGCTTTCAATCAAGAAGCAGAAGCTCTTTCCTTACTCAATGCTCCTTTAAGGTCTCTCTCTCTTTCATGCATATATTGCCATATGGGTATATGTGTAATTATCTAGTTACTTTTACTGCTTTATTTATAGGCTTTAGAATATGTGATATTTATTAATTATTAAAATTCGTTTTGGTTTTACAGAGACTGGAAGTGGCTGAGTTCTCTGGGCTTCGATCCAGTACATCTGTAACATATGCCAAGAATGCTACGGATGCCTCGTTCTTTGATGTTGTAGCTGCCCAACTTACTCCCAGGGTGATTATTACAAAATTCCACCTTTTCTTTTTAGTCTAAAGTACTTATAATATTTTTTTTTATGAGTGATTATAGTTTCGTGAGAATTATCAAGAAATCATAAAAGTTCATTACTAATCACGGAAAAATTGATCAATAGTAACTATTTAAAAAAATTAAAAAAAAATTAAATACCAAAATTACTACTCAATTTTCTTGTAATTACTAATAAACTTTACCGATTCCATGGTAACTCCCACGAAAACGAGTTAATGAGATCATCACTTATTTTTTTATTTATACTAAATTGGGAGTAAATTGATTGTTCAGTTCAACCTTTGGTTTCCAATCCATTCTCAAAATTCAAGCCAATTTCGATTTACATAATTATCATCCTTTATTATGATTTATTTTAATAATTTTGACATGAATTTGTATATCTATGATCAATAATCCAAATTCATTTCTAAATATGAAATTCATTTCATTTGTAAATTATATTAATTTTTATTGGACTTGTTACAAATATATACTTAATTCTTTAATAAACCCAATTACGAATGAATTTCAAATCTTATTAGCTTTTCAAAATAAGCTATAGAATTACAAATAAATTTTATTAAATTTGTGAAATTCATTTATTTTACATAGACCCTAAATCATATGTAAATATAAGTTTCATAGTTTCATGAATTGAAGGGTTATGAGTTAGATATTTTACTTTTTATTTTTCAAAATAATTATAACGTGAGTGATGATACTATTTGAATCATAAAAATATTAGTTTACTTTCCAATTTTGTCCACGTTTTTTTTGTCGGTCGTAGTGCGTGGTTCAAATATCTCTACCATTCGAACACGTAAATCTTTGTTAACCCAACCCAAGAAGATTGATTTTATTATGGCACTGATAAGTTGGATTTTATTATTGAAATAAGGCTGCAGCTGTATCAACTCCAGTCAGGGGAGAAACAGTGGCCAAATTGAAGGTTGCAATCAATGGATTTGGACGCATTGGCAGGAACTTCCTCCGATGCTGGCACGGACGCAAGGACTCACCCCTTGATGTAATTGTTGTCAATGACAGTGGTGGTGTCAAGAATGTAAGCAAAATTATCGATTCGAAGATTTACCTTGCTTATAATTACTACTAATTGACTATGTTAATTAAATTAAATTGTGTAATACTTATAACAGGCTTCCCACCTGCTAAAATACGACTCAATGTTGGGAACTTTCAAGGCAGATGTGAAAATAGTAAACAATGAAACCATCAGCGTTGACGGTAAACCTATCAAGGTTGTGTCTAACAGAGACCCTCTCCAGCTTCCTTGGGCTGATCTTGGCATCGACATTGTTATTGAGGTAAATCATTGAGAGTGTTATGAACCAGTTTGGGAGGGTTTACGAAATGATTTTCGTTTTCTAATCTAAGATGGTTGTGTATGTAATTTGATATACAGGGAACAGGAGTTTTCGTTGATGGCCCTGGAGCTGGGAAGCACATTCAAGCTGGTGCTAAGAAAGTTATTATTACTGCTCCGGCTAAAGGTGCAGATATTCCAACTTATGTTGTTGGAGTTAATGAGAAGGATTACGACCATGAGGTTGCAAACATTGTAAGGTCAGGATCTTCCCCATAGTATTAACAAAACAGAAGTATGGCAAATCATTTTCCAGTTAATGATACAAAAGATTATATATGAAGTATAAATGGGCTTATTTGATCTTTTCGGAATATGCAGCAATGCTTCTTGCACGACGAACTGTCTGGCTCCCTTTGTCAAAATTCTGGATGAAGAATTCGGTGAGCATTTATTCACATTCACTACTCGAGCTAAAAAGAAAAACTAATTTACAACATGAACGATCATCAGGGAGAATGTGCTCGTAATTAATCGATCAAAGCTAGATACTATAGTAGATTTTTTGTTATTTGATTTTACCTTGATTGATTTGCAGGAATTGTCAAGGGAACAATGACAACCACTCATTCATACACTGGAGACCAGGTAATTAATCAAACATGCCAATGGTTCTGCTCTACTGAATTATAAGAGAGCCTATTCAAACTACTAAATGGTTAAATTACATAACAAATACTAGTAATAGTCAATGGAAACATTTAGGTTATGATTGGTAGAAAGGAATGTGTGAGGAAAGAAAAATAAAAGGAAGAAGAGATCGAAAGAGTAAAAAAAAAATGAGGAAAAAAGAAAACAGTAGTGTGGAGAGGATGGGAAAGTGAAAAAGAAAGACAAAAAAAAAAGATGGGAAAAGAAAAGAAAAGAAAATTAGATTATTTTAGTTTCAATTTCCCCAGTACTATCAAATTGGAGGATTGTGATTTATACACGTGAGAAAAAAATATCAATCTTCTCATTTTTTTTTCAACCAAACAATAAAAAAATGCTTTCTACTCATTTTTCTTTCTTATACATCTTCCTCCCTCTCAACCGATCATAGATATAGAGTTAATTTACTCTATTGATTGCTTGAAGCCTTCAGTAGAAACAAAATTCAAAGTCTTGTTTGTGTGTTTTGGCAGAGGCTTTTGGATGCTTCACACAGGGACTTGAGGAGAGCCAGGGCAGCAGCATTGAACATAGTCCCAACAAGCACTGGTGCAGCCAAGGCTGTGTCCCTTGTGCTGCCCCAGCTGAAGGGCAAGCTCAACGGCATTGCCCTCCGTGTCCCAACACCTAACGTCTCAGTTGTCGACCTTGTTGTGAATGTCGCGAAGAAGGGTATTACAGCCGAAGATGTCAACGCAGCCTTCAGAAAGGCAGCTGGGGGGCCATTGAAAGGCGTCTTGGATGTCTGTGATGTTCCTCTTGTTTCTGTTGACTTCAGGTGCTCCGATGTTTCTTCCACCATTGACTCTTCACTAACTATGGTCATGGGAGACGATATGGTGAAGGTGGTTGCTTGGTATGATAATGAATGGGGATATAGGTGAGGACACGTTAAATTTTGAAGAAGAGAGGTTCACCAAGTAGATAAACACGAAAAAGTGGAATCTATAAGTACATGATTTATGGTTTGCATTGAGCAAATTACATTAACGTTGTGTTTGGTAGTATGAAATTGAAATTTGGAATTGAAGTGAAATCATTCATTCTTCAAAGTAAAATAGATTTGGAATTTGAATTGAAATGGAATCATCATTTCTTCTAAGTAAAATTATTGAAAAAAACTATGATTGCATGTCAATTCTAAACTTCAATTCTATACCACTAAAGTTAAATTCAATTTGATCGCATATTGTTCATAAGCTAGCTTTTAAGGCAATTTTGTCATACTAATAGTTGTGTGATTTTCAATTGCAGCCAAAGAGTTGTTGATTTGGCACATCTAGTGGCTAACAAGTGGCCAGGAGCGGCTGCAGCAGGAAGTGGAGACCCATTGGAGGATTTCTGCAAGACAAACCCGGCTGATAAGGAGTGCAAAGTTTATGAAGCTTAATTAATTTATTGCGTAGTTTTTTGGGTTGGCTAATCTTATAGGGAGGCCAAAGTTTTTCACTGTCTTTTTTAGCAAATGCTTATTTTTAATGACATCTGAGGGAGATGATAAGAATTTTTCAATAATATTGTCTCAGGGCTATGCTTTAAGAGTTTGCTTCAAGCATGGCTTCTTATTTTCTGTTTTGGAAGCTAAAGTCCCGTTGACTCAACTCAGAAAATGGGAGCACAAGGGTTCTTGAATGAGACTATATATTGCCAGCTGGTTCAGGCAAACACTAAGAGGAATGATTGGTGAGAGAGAAATGTGAGAGTGAAAAAAAATGAAAGGACAGAAGAGAAAAGAGAAAAGAAAAATTTGAGAAAAAAAAAAAGATTGATCTTTCTTCTGTATTGGTAGAGGTTGAAAAGTAAAAAGAAAGACAAAAAAAAAATTGCTCATTTCACAATTATATTCTGAAGAGAAAAGCAAAAAATAAAAGTGGATCAAAAGAGTCCGCTACGTCACAAATTGAGTCACCCTGTAGCGATGTGGCCCAGCGAGAACAAGTAGTTCTTTCCATACGAAACGCAAACCCATATATACAAAAAAAAAAAAAGGAAAAAGAAAAATAAATCTAAATCAAACGGAACGAAATGCACACAGAAAATCCATCCAAGGAAGAAAATTGAAGGGCCAGCGTACTTCGACGTATCAGCTCCAAAAAGAAAATCCCTAATTCCCGTTCTGGATATCTTTACCGTCTTCAAATTTCGAAAACCCCATTTCCCATTGGCAAAACATCAAATTTGGGTATTTTGGGATTAGTGCATGGTTTCTGTGTCCAATTTCAGAGATGAGAGGATCCGTTGTATTCATTTTGCTGTTAAAGTTGATATTGTCTCCATTAATACGCGGTTTCTCAGGCCCAGAGACCTCAGAGTTGTCACAGAGCCCCGTCACCAATCAAATCTACAAGTCTTATTTGCCGCCAACTCCGTGAGTATCTTTATCTTTTTTATGCAACTTTATAATATAAAGAATATGATTCTATTGAATTTTGTTAAGATATGTTCAATATCAAGATTGATTGAGATGTTTATTGATTCTTATTTGCTAATAGTTGTATGGGCCATATCTATTGTCAATTTGTCAAAAGCATATCAATTTCAAAATGGCTTGAGGATACGATCATATGTTATTATGTGATTAATTTCCTAACACCTTTTACTTTATTCTCCCTATACAACATGTTAACCGTTACTTCTTTTTCTTTTCTTTTCTTTGTTGTGGGGTTTGGATTTTGGTGTTTGATTTAGTGAACGTCGTTTTATACTGGTTTCTACTTTGGATGGAACAATGCACTTAGTGGACACTTGGTTAAACACAGGCCTCTGGTCATTCTATTCAGGCAGACCGATTTATTCTTCTTACCAGGCTTCCCATTACCGTGATGGTGTGCATTATGCTTCTGAACTGAGTGACGACTTCTATATAGATTGTGGAAATGATTGGAAACTCTATGAACATTACAAGCACGGAGGAAAAAAGGTAAGCTAATTGACCCTTCAACTCAATGTTGTTTTTCCCTAGGACCTTTGCAGATTTATCAGGTCCTGTTAAGGATTTAAGCTGTCATAACCAATTCTCTAGATTGGACTATTTGCTTTGCCAAATGCAGACATGCAGTGCCTCTAGGACTTCCAGATGTTCTGCTTGTTTCTTTGTTTCACCATAATAACTGTTTTTGCACTGCAGAGATTGAACGTTACAGAATTTTTTAAAGAATTACCTAAACGATGGAAGGGTGGAGTGATATTGAGAAGAGAGGATGACAGTGCATTCCTGCTTGATGGAAAGACTGGAAGAGTAGTTTGGACATATACGTTGGATGATTTTAATTCTACATCGGGTGTTCAGAGAGCTGAAGAAAAGTCCATCATGTTGGCTAAGGATGCTGAAGGGTTGGTGGGGTCCAGTCCTATGGACTCAGAAATGGTTCAGAATCTGGTCTACGTCAAGAGGAGAGATTATGTGGTGCAGTATAAATCAGAATCTGGGGATGTTTTGTGGAATGTTGCTTACGCAGAGATTGAGGCTGAATTTCAATGTCAAGGGATTCAGAAATTGGTTGGGTCATCTTCTTCTTCTTCTGGAAACGAGCTTAGTACAGGCTACATCGGTGGTAACAAATTCCGTTTGCCTTGTCAGATGAGGGCCGATGTCGTCCGACTTCGTAGCGTGGATGAATTCGCTTCAGTATTTGATAGCCTAGGTTCTTTGCCTGCTCCAGATTACAAGCCTTCCTTAGGCCCTGCAGATGGATTTCCGCTGGCTCTTCCCAACGATGTAGACAGTCATATACTTTTTTTGCCCCCTTCTGAGGCTGAAAACCCTGGTACCTTGATTATGCTCGGTGGAAATGTTACTAAAATGGAATTTACAAGCACATTTGCTGAAGTTATTGCAAAATTTCATCTACAATCTTTTATTCCATTATTTGCTGCCCTTTTATCCATTTTGGGCTTTTCCCTGTACCATTCAAAACAGGGTAGGTTGAGGAAGCAGACCGAGGAATTTAAAGTTCCAGTAGGAGCACCCAAAAAGAAAAAACCTAAGAAATCGGGAAACAGTAAGAACAGTATTAATAATGAGAAAAGGAAGAAGTTTATCTCACATGAGAATGGGTTTGGAGACATCAATGGACTTCCATATATTGAAGGAAATGAAAGGAAATCATGTGTGACCTTCACCAATCTGGTTGATGATCGTGTAAATGGGCGTAGGATTGGTAAGTTACTTGTTTCTAACAGAGAAATTGCTAAAGGGAGCAATGGCACCGTTGTACTTGAGGGAATTTATGATGGTCGTCCAGTAGCTGTTAAACGCCTTGTGCAGACACATCATGATGTAGCTCTGAAAGAGATTCAGAATCTTATTGCTTCTGATCAACATCCAAATATTGTTCGATGGTATGGGGTAGAATATGATCAAGATTTTGTTTATCTATCTCTGGAGCGTTGTACTTCTAGCTTAAACGACTTGATTTATATATGTTCTGGATCTTTTCAAAGTCAAGTAACTATCATCGATCAAAGTTCGAGCTACATTGATGAGTATACTGTTCGATTAAATTCAAAAATGGAAGATAACAAGGATGTTGCACTGTGGAACTCAAATGGGTATCCTTCTCCCCAGTTGTTGAAGCTGATGAGGTTAGTTTAATTTCTTTCCACACCTTTTCTTTGGTTGCTAAATTGAATAATTTTCAGTGCCACTCATTTATTACAAAGACAATGACATTAAGAGAGGTAAAAAGGTCCTTCTTTGTGCAGGGATGTGGTCTCTGGACTAGCCCATTTACATGAACTTGGAATAATACACCGGGATCTAAAGCCTCAGAATGTTTTGATCATCAAGGACAGATCTCTATGTGCCAAGCTTTCAGATATGGGTATTAGCAAGCGCTTGCCTGTGGACATGACTTCCTTAACCCAAAATGCTACTGGTAAGCAGTTTCAATCGGTTAATCTGTTAATGGTTGTCAATACTTGTATAATACAAATGCCTTGTAGTGGTAGTGTTATTTGGGTCTAGATTAGATGACCGAGCAAGGAAATATTGTTTGTTCGGAAACTCTGAATGATCCAGTTACTTAGCTAGATAGTGATAATGTTCTCTAGGCAAGCCTGTCAGTAACCCGTATGTGTTTGCAGCATGAGTGCATGACTAATAGTGCTTGCTTGGACTGTCATTGTAAATTTGTTGCTTGCTTGGAGACTGTCATTGTAAATTTGTTGTCTTAGTTCTTCCTATTGCTGTTAATTGTAGGTTATGGGAGTTCAGGTTGGCAAGCACCTGAACAACTTCGCAATGGACGCCAAACACGTGCTGTAGATTTATTTAGCTTGGGCTGTGTTCTCTTTTTCTGTATGACTGGTGGCAAACACCCTTACGGTGACAGTATTGAACGTGATGTAAATATTGTGAATGATCGCAAAGACCTTTTCTTAGTAGATGGTATACCAGAAGCTGTGGATCTTTTTTCCAGTCTCTTGGATCCCTGTCCAGAAATGAGGTAAGATGATATCTTTGCTCTTACTAGTCTGAGAGAAGTTTCTATAATCCCATTGGTATCTGATATCCATAATTTCGAGAACTCATGAGCTTGATGTACTAGCACTGCCCTTCTTATCCACACATGCATACACAGAGACACATGAAATTGTAGTTTTATAAACCTTACTGCTATAAAAGATTTGACTTGTTTGGTCAACCAATTACTTGGATGGATAGGATCTGCAAGTCTTATGTTTCTGTATAGTCGGCTAGGAGGTAGTTTATTGATTAGCTTTTCATACTTAGAAGAATGGGTAGTGAAGGACCCCCACAACTTACTTACAGTTACTAAATACAAGTTCCTTGGCGGACTGTTAAAAGTCCTATTCCTATATTGACATGGTTGCAACATGTGCAGGCCAAAGGCCAGTGATGTTTTGCATCATCCTTTGTTTTGGACTTCTGAGGTGAGACTCTCATTTCTCCGTGATGCTAGCGATCGGGTTGAATTGGAAGATAGGGAGAATGAATCAGAACTCTTAAAAGCATTAGAAGTTGTTGCAACTGTGGCTTTGAATGGGAAATGGGATGAAAAGATGGAAAGTGCATTCATCAATAACATTGGCCGCTACAGGCGTTATAAGTTTGACAGTGTTCGTGACTTACTGCGGGTCATAAGGAACAAGTTAAATCACTACAGGGAGCTTCCTCAAGAAATCCAAGAATTGTTAGGGAATGTTCCAGAAGGATTTGATGGTTATTTTTCAAGCCGATTTCCAAAACTCTTGATTGAGGTTTATAAAGTGTTTTATAGGCACTGTAAAGATGAGGAGTTCTTTCAAAAATATATAAAGAGTAATTTAATCTAATCTACCCCTTCCCCGTTGTTCTTCTGTTGTACCGAACTCTTGTTTCCTCTGCAAAAACTGTGTAAATAGAAAGTACATGATATTGCAGAGGGCTATATTTATTTCAGTTGGGTAATTAGTTTGTATAGCCCTTAATAGTTAACATACTTTTCCTTGCTGTTTCTTTAGCAGTATCTTATTATGATTAACCTCCTCCTCCTCCTCTCTCTCTCTCTCTCTCTCTCTCTCTCTCTCTTCATATTGTTGATCATGAATTTTTCATGTTCTTGGTTTTGAGGATTTGGAACTAATTACAGCCTGGTTGGGTTCGATATATCTTTATTTAATCTCCAGTATGATCAACAGGCGTGCCTTCTGTTATTTAGTGAGAAAGCAAAACAATGAAATCGAGAAGACTTCGTTTGCATATTATCGTATATCAGAGATTTTTCAGTTTTGAATTTTCTCTGTGCTGGGTACTGAGGAGGACAGAAACAGAGATGGGACCTCAATGTCAAAATTGGCATATGATTATGTCTGCATTATGAGCATTGCCCATCTCGCCCATGTGGCTGTTTACGTCTTTTCTTTAAAACGCCAAAAAAGATCACAAAAGATAAAAGAAAGATAAAAATCGTTAGTTAAAAAGGGGAATATAATGTGTGAAAGGAAAAGAGTCATGCGTGAAATAGTCAAAATTACACATTTGGTGGAGACTGGAGAGCCCGTACCAGAGAATTTTTCTGACCATCTAACCTTATTTCTTATCTGTTTTCTTCATGTGCTATGGTCGAGATCTTGGACCTTTGTGATTTGACTTGGATAACCCAGCTAGCTGGGGGTAAAAGTGAGTGAGCCAAACAGTTTAAGATTCTATTAGAAAAATTCCTTTTAAAGTTCGATTAAATTGAGCTTGAGTAATAATTTTGGTTTGAATAGACAATCGAGAATTGCTCGAGCAATATTAAACTCGATTCGATGAGCTCACGAACCAATTCGAATAAACTAATAATTTTAATTTTAATAAATTATATTTTTTATATTTAAATATTATAAAAAAGATTTAAAACTATAATTATTACTTCATTAATTATGGCTTTTTAAGATAAATTAAATTAGTTTAAATTTTAAATTTAAAAATCGAGCTAAACCTTTTGAGCTGAGTTCTAGCTCAACTCAAAAGTTGACTTGATTAGTCTTTTGACTCAAGAGTCGAGCTCAAGTACCTCGGCTCGATTTCACCTCTAAACTCAGCTCTGATTTGTTAAAATTATGAATATGCCACCCTTTTTAATAATCAAATTTGATCTCCAATATGTTTCATAGGTTTTACTCCAAATCTAATTTATGTTTTTTTAATCATCAAATCCAGCTACGGTAATTGGAAAAAAAAAAATCATCATTCCTCTTTTGGTTAGTTTTATTTTTATTTTTAATTGAAATAATGCTATATACAAATAGTATTATTTGATTACAATATAGGCGTGTATTATTTTATTATTCATACAAAACTTATAATATTATCACAACCCACATAAATTGAAAGAAATAAACAAAATATGACTAATTTAAAATGAGATAAATAACTAATATGTAAATCGAATGAATAATTTACCCATCATAAAAACTTCCGAGAATTTGCAATCCAAAAGCCTCTTGACAACTAGTTCAAAACCATTATCAACATCTCCTTTTAGTAAATGGACAGGTTTCAAGTGTTAGAAGCCTTCTTAGAAGGAGGGACTAAGATTAGGCAAGGATTTCTCCGGATAAAATGTTCATGAACACAATGTTTGTGTAGTTGTACGTGTTTCCATTGAAATGATATTATTTAAGATTATATTTCATTTTTAAAGATCAAGTTGTTAAATTTTCTAAAACTTGGTGCATAGCCCTAGATTCCTCTAAGTGTAGCGAATATACTTTTGTTAAGAATCCCACAGGTTATATGTCTCTTCTCTTTAGAATAGTACCGCACTGCTATTATGGATAAGTGGATTTATAAACCCTCAAATGTGTTTTTACTTAAACTAACATTAACATTTCATGGGAGAACTAAACGCTGCTGCTAGCCTGAATTTCCAACATAAAAGTATATATATTATGCCTTAGGTACTATTTCGTTTAGCAGTCAAGAGAGTTTTTAAAACAATTTTGAGTAAAATAATTGTACAAAATTTGGCAAAACAGCAACCAAACTAGTTTTTAAGTTAAATTTTGTTTTTTTGAAAACTGCTTTTCAATCTGTTTTTACTTTTAACTTCTGCTTTTAGAAACCTAAACCGTTTTTCAAGTCCAATTATAGTTGGATCCAAATGTACTCCCGCAAATCAAGTCCATCATAGGCATCTCTACTTTGGCCCACTAGGTACTTTTTCATCTGTAATGTTTTATATTTTCAAACTATAGTACTATTTTATCTGTTGGATCATGATCCGATTAACATAGGGAGTATTTGATCCGATTAACATAGGGAGTATTTAGGAAAGGGCAGGATTGTCGATTCCATTCAATAAAAGGGGTAATTCTTAAGAACCATTTGAGCAAAAATTCTTGGTTAGATTTATCAGTCATTTTGATAAATTGTGAAATTAAAAAAATAACACTATTAATAAAATTTTTTAAAATTATCAAAAAAAATTTAAACTAATTTAAAATATTGATTTTAGGTCTTATTTAACAAAAAAAAACCATTGAAAAAGTTCAAATACCATTTTTTCTTGAAATTTTTTTTGGCTGCACTGGAACTAATTGAAAAATTAACTAATAATTTTTTAAAATTTCATTAATAATAATAACTTATATATACAATTATCATTATTAATAAAAATTTTAAAAATTACCGAACAAATTTCTATTACTACACCGTATAGCCAAGATTTTTTTCAGAAATTGTGCTTGTGATAATAAGATAACCACTTGAGTCTTCACAAGCAAAAATCTCTCACAAGTTCAATACTCTCCACTGTCACTGAGCTCCAAAAACCACCATGGCATTGGCTTCTCTTAAGCTCCATGTCCTCCTCTTTCTCCTCCTCCTCTTCCTTCTCAGCTCAAAACGTACCGTTTCAGGTGTCGGCGTAAACTACGGCACCCTAGGTAACAACCTCCCATCACCAAAGAAAGTAGCTCAACTCCTCCAGTCCACACTCATCGACAAGGTCAAAATCTACGACACAAACCCCGAAATCCTCCAAGCCTTCGCCAACACCGGCATCGACCTGATCGTGGCCGTCGAAAATAACCACGTAGCAAACATCAGCGCTGACACATCCGTCGCCGACGAGTGGCTCGTCACGCGTGTGGTCCCCTTCCTTCCCGCCACCTCCATTGTGGCCATCGCCGTAGGCAACGAGTACCTAACGACGAATCCACAAAATGACGGTTTTAACCCGGACGCTTTGGTCCAAGCCATGCAAAATATCCACGCGGTGCTGACCGCGCGTGGGCTTGACCGTAAAATCAAGGTCACCACACCACACAGCATGGCTATTCTAGCTTCCTCTTTCCCTCCTTCATCTTCCACTTTTGCCTCTAAACTTATCCCAACTATGAGCTCCATGGTTGGGTTTTTATCTGATACCGGTGCACCCTTCATGATCAACGCGTATCCGTATTTCGCGTACCGATACAACACGGAAACGGTCAACTTACAGTACGCCTTACTGGATAATTCCACCACAGGGGTACATGATCCTAAAGGGTACGTGTACCACAACATGTTGGATGCACAAATTGACGCCGTTAGATCAGCCATCAGCGCGTTAGGATTCGGTAATCAGACGGTGGAGATCACGGTTTCGGAATCCGGTTGGCCGTCAAAGGGTGAACCTGGTGAAGACGTGGCGGCTACACCGGACAATGCAAAGACTTACAACACCAGATTGATCGAACGTGGGCAGTCAAATAGAGGGACACCCATGAAGCCAAACGACAAGATAGAGATATTTGTGTTTGCTCTGTTCAATGAGAACAAGAAAGAAGGCGGTGTTAGTGAGAGGAATTTCGGGCTTTTTAACGGGGATGGTTCAAAGGTTTATGCCGTGGATTTGAGCTGTCAATTTTGCAGTATTAATAATGCAGGGGAGACGTTTGAGAAAATGTCGAGTAATAATTTAAACAGGGGTCCGTCGGTTTGGTGCGTGGCTAAGCCGCACGCAAATGAGAAGGTGTTGCAAGCTGTGTTGGATTTTTGCTGTGGGCCAGGTGGTGTGGATTGCAGGGAGGTGTATGAGAGTGGTGAGTGTTTTGAGCCTGAAAAGCTGCTTGCTCATGCATCGTTTGCCATGAATGCTTACTATCAGATGCATGGGAGGAATTATTGGAACTGTGATTTCAAGGGCACTGGGCTTGTTACCTTCAGTGATCCAAGTAAGTTCATCAAGATACATTTTTTAATATGAAGTGGGTACTTGTTAATTTCTCTAATTGGTACGTATTAATTGCTAATTTTTTTTTTTTTTAATGTTGCTGACTCAGGTTATGGGAAATGCCGGTATCCTCAACAGTGACCCGTTCAGGAATATTGAGAGAGATCTGATGATTGTGTTAATTAATTGATACTCTTTGTAATATTTTTCAATTGTCAGTGTTGTTAGCTTTGAGAGTAATTAATTAATATGATAATATATGTTGGGATTAAGAAATGGGATTTTTGATCACTGCCAAATTTTGTTAAAATTGATTGGTTTGTCCCAAAAGTGAATCTGAAAAGAGTCCTTTCTTTTTTATTCAAAAAAGAGAGTCCTTTCTTTGTGAGGTGAGATGAGATAAAAGATGGAGATGGGCACATGATAAAAGCGTTTTTATGTGTCCACAATTAGAGACTTTTATGTTTCAAAAAGAGGAGAAAGTTGTTCCTCTTTACCTTGGGTTGGAATCTTTAGCTAGGCCTGTGGACCCGGTTTGGGGACTTTCAGCTACCTACCAATTCAAATGGGCACCTGAGTATTTATTGTTTTTTTAGTAAAGAGTTTATCGTAGAAGTAAGTTAAACCACGGTGGGAAAAGTAGGCTAATAATTGAATTAGCAAAGCAAGTTTATCTCTCTAAGGAAGTCCAGTCTCCTTCAAAATAAATCATTACTTAGAAATGAGATTTTTATGGATTTAAGGTTCTTTACGTTTTTAGATAGAGATAACAAAAAAACAATTCTTGAAAAATATTTTTAATCTAAAAAAATTTCATAAACTTACTTAAATTTGACTAGTAAGTTTTCCTCCATGAGCCGAGTGGAACAAAAGGTCTGGTCCACTCAAGCTCCTGAGAATAAGTAGAACAGCCATGAATGGGAGAAAACAAGTATGACAATTGAAATGTGAAACGAATCCAAAACATATTTTAATTACAGTTATATCTTTCTTTAATGTGTATTTAATTGTTGAGGAGTTGCACTCTTTTAACATGAGCTGCAATGTTGGCTATACATTACTGTTGTCTGAATAGGTTTGATGGATGTATAGAACAAAATTTTAGCAAATATTTCTCTAAATAAAAGAGAAAATTTGATTCAACACATAAAAGGCTTCAAAATATATTTATATATAGTTTTCTCATCAAGAAAAAAAATAGTTTAATTGCTTGAGTTGATGCTAATCTCGGTGGTTAATTCCTTTTGTTTCCTTACGGGATTCATCACTGATTCATCGTCCCCGCCACTGTCAAATGCTGATTTTTCTATCTTTCTTCTCTTGCTCCCATGCTTTGACGGCCCCTCCTTCTCGTCCATAAGTGATAAGAACCTCTGAAGAGATCCAGAAAGCGGACCAGTAGAAACAGAATCACTAGGGACGACACTACGCAATTGGCGTATTATGTTCACAAAATATATGAATAGAGCAATAAGGCAAGCTATCCCACATATAAGAAAGAGGCCCCAGAAGCTTTTCAGGTGAAGCCGGTCTGATTCGAGCTCAGCACTCTCTAAACTGCAAGTGCTTTTCATCAGCCACTTCTCATGGATTCGCTGGAGATCACCATTCTCGGCTAGTTCAAGAATTGCAGTCGACAAATCAACAGCTAAGGGAGAGTCCCGTGGGAATGCCTGGAAGGAAAAAATATGAAAACAAATAAAACGAGTCAAAATGAAATACAACAAATTCCTCCAAGGAATGCTTGTCATGAAAATGAAATTTTTCATGAGATACAAAGAAATTTTCTGTAACAGCACTGATTTTAATGATGCAATCTTGCCTTCAAATGCCATGGAACATAAGAAGGGTGATTGTTAACGAGAGAAGCATAGATTCTATCTTAATCAAATGCTTGTGCTTTCGGAACGGGAAATATGGAGAAAGTAGAAACCAAGAAGTAGATACTCACAAAACCCCAGCCGCTTTTGGTGAACTCTTGACCGACAATCCTAAATGTGCACTGGCTTAAGAGGAAATTTTCTACGTACAAACGTTCATCAACAATAGCAGTAACACCTCCTTTTTCAGGACCATCTTTGAGTGCCTGAGCATATGCTTCAGGTGATCCAAGGGCCTTAAGCCTAGATTTAGATATGTTCAGTTCCTCACTTAAATAACGTTCAGCAAAAGAACCTACTTGGAATCCAATAGGCTCATCACTTTCTCTCAAGCTTTCAATTCCTTTAATAGGAGAAGATAGCCGCTGAACTGTAAGGATTGATGTCAGACTGGCAGTGTAGCTCGAATTGATTATCAATACCACAAAGAGCCATATAATTAGCACTGAACGACCAAGGGTGCTCACGGTGTTTTCTCCTGCGAAAGGTAACAGAATTATTCAAGTCAATCAAATTAACGATGCTGCTTCATACCTTGTCTTAAGCATAAAATTTATGTGAGAACCTGACTTTCCACTTACTATGGGCAAAAAACAGAGTTGAGAAGCTAAACCTGCATAATTAGCAAATAAGAAATGGATCAGAGACAGATTATTTTGAATACTTGAAGATGCTATTTTGGCATAGGTGACTGACTCAGTAAAAATGTAAAATTCATGGAATGTGCCACAGAAGACAAACTCAAACAACATTATATGTGAAGTAGAACAAGAAATAAGAAAGAAATAGAAACCAAACCAGGGTACTATAGAGGTTGAGTGATTTTCACTGATACTCGATATGCTAATTGAAAATTAACATAGGATCTCTCTATATATATATAGAAATCTTAGATGTCCTAGTCCTACTCCAATACTTGAATTTAAATACAAATCAAATACTATATCCTAGTCCTACTAGAGATCTTAGGAATCCTAATCTTACACTTTAAAGAAATTAAATACTAATCAAATACTATGTCTTAAAAATCCAACTAAAATATAATAATTCCTAAAAACCATAATTTTTCATGATTACAAATTTGCCCTCGTATCCTAAATTAAAATCTTTATCTCTATTCTTCCTTATGTACTCATCATTCTCTACCATTTAGAAAAAACTCGACCTCAAGTTTCGAAGTGATAAAGCATCAATATTTGTGATACTTGTAGAAACAAAACATATTCATGAAATTATTGAAAAACGAGATCTCTACCGGATGAAAAAAATTTGCTGAGAATGTTTGCTGTGGAGGTGCTTCAAACCAAATAAGCAAGAAAATCAACAATAAGATCATACATATCAACCATTGTCTCAATCATGTCTTCCTTCTTATCTTAGGCGTCCTAGTCCTACTCCAATACTTGAATTTAAATACAAATCAAATACTATATCCTAACCTTACTAGAGATCCTAGGAATCTTAATCTTACTCTAACACTTTAAAGAAATTAAATACTAATAAAATACTATGTCTTAAAAACCCTACTAAAATATAATAATTCCTAAAAACCATAATTTTTCATGATTACAAATTTGTCCTCGTATCCTAAATTAAAACTTTATATCTATTATTCCTTATGTACCTATCATTCTCCACCATTTAGAAAAAACTCGACCTGATAAAGCATTCAATATTTGTGACACCTGTAGAAACAAAACATATTCATGAAATTCTTGAAAAACGAGATCTCTACCAAATGAAAAAAATTTGCTGAGAATGTTTGTTGTGGAGGCACTTCAAACCAAATAAGCAAGAAAATCAACAGGATCATACATATCAACCATTGTCTCAATCATGTCTTCATTCTTGTTTTAAGCGTGTTTGCAATCCGTGATCTCAACTTGCTCGACAAAGACTTCCAGCTTGTCTTGGGGTGTCTCAAAGTCAATGATCTTGGATACTTCCTTTTCTTGGTTCTCATGTTGTAGTTAAGCATCATTAATCCATCAGCTTTGATGGATATGGAATAGAACAATTTTTTGGGCAGAGTTGGTTCTCTTAGCGAGTAATCTGACATCAATAATCATAAATACAACGACCATTTAACTTTGTTTTAGCTCAAAAATCATCTTGGCGCCAATGATAATGCACAAAGGCTTGAAAATCAATGTCAGTTTAGCATTAGAGCTTAAACAAACCCTAGACTCAAATCACCATACATCCACTAAACAAACCCTAGTCTAAATCAATGAAAAAAACACCATCTTAAAAAAAATTGCTTTTTGTGCCGTGAATAGTGTCGCTACAGTTCGTGAACAGTTCCACTATAGTGCTGTGAATAGTGTTCTGTAATTTTTTTTAGGATTAGTTACAAAAAAATACCTTGTGGTTGTCAACATTTTAAAAAAATACCTTGAGGTTTTTTGTGGCAAAAAATACCATGTGGTTAACTCTATTTTCAAAAAATACCCTGAGGTTTTTTTTTGGTAAAAAATACCATGTGTTATGTTTTTATTAGCAAAAAATACACCGTGGTATGTTTTTGTTAGCCAAAAATACCATGTGATATGTTTCTTTTAGTCAACCATAAGGTGTTTTTTGTTAACAGAAATATACTACAAGTTATTTTTTGCTACAAAAAAATCCTAAGGCTATTTTTTTAAAATAGAGTCAAACACAAAATATTTTTTGCCACAAAAAAAACCTCAGGGCGTTTTTAAAAATGCAATCAACACACGGAAATTTTTGTAATTAAGACTTTTTTTATTTTGCTTTCTGTGGTTTCTGATTTCTTGGAAAAAAAAAAAAAAAAAAGAGAGAGAGAGAAAAAGGAGAAAATTGACAATAATTGCTAATTGAAAATTAACACAAGAATCTCTATATATATAGACCTTAGATATCCTAATCCTGTTCCAATACTTGAATTTAAATACAAATCAAATACTGTGTCCTAGTCCTATTAGAGATCTTCTAAATCCTAATCTTACTCCAACACTTTAAAGAAATTAAATACTAATCAAATACTATGTCCTAAAAACTCTACTAAAATATATCCTAAATTAAAATCCTTATCTCTATTATTCCCCCTGTACCCCATCACTATGTCTCAACATTGTAAAACAAGAAGGATATGTGCATTACATTACATGCGACATCTTACAATGCCTAAACATAACCAAAATCATGAAACTCAGTTATAAAATGATATAATTAACACATGGAGGAAGTTGCTAAGCAATATTAGGAAATGTTTCAGCTCCAAAATATTTCGAAAATACCGAGGGCTTGGAGACAGTAGCATGGCTCTATAAACAGACCAGGCACAATGACTCCCCTGTAATTTGAAGCATAATTAGATTTTTATAATATAGTGTTTGCCTCCTCTCCTCCGTTTTATTTAGTCTTTTTATGGAAAACCTCAGCTGAGATTTGCATGATAATTTACACAGAAACATGATAATTTAAAAAGAAAAAAAAAGCATTTTAGTCAGATTTTTTTTCCAATTCTCTAAGATTCATGGGTGTCTGTGGCAGAAATGCACCCAAAGTCCCCACCCGACCAATCTCTCTGCATCTTGTCAAGCAGAAATATATACCAGAGTGATCTTCCCTAACCAATACAAACATAAACAAACTCTCTACTACCCACAATTTTCACTGTTCTTCCATGAAATAAGCCTATTTACATTCTTCCTTTAAACATATAATGGACACAAAGTAATGACCACAAATATACAGATAACGCAAGTATCATAACAAGTTATTCAACTCACCACAGAATGGTAATAATTTGTCTTTTCGGCGGGCCCCTGAAATCATCATTGATCCTATGCTCCAGAATCCACACTACTATTCCAACAACAAGGAAAAAGCCACCAGTGACAACCCACATAGACCGAGTGAACGGCTGCAGAAAAGCCCAAGCACCAGAGTTCAGTTTCTTAAATGGGACCACGACAACCAGCCCAGATGCAGCATATGGTTGTGTAAAATCCACTATCCTGGTCCGATTTGTGACAATGGCAACGTCACCAACAACACCATCAAAGCGCTATGATGAGAAAATAAGATAATTAGCCAGTGGACAAGATATAAACATTATAAAATTTGAATATGTAATGAAGTACTCACACCCGTTGTTATCATGGTCACAAGCTCTGTGTAGCTTGGGTTTTTAAGGCCATCCCCAAAGGGAATGAACCGATATGGGACAGCATATGGCAACAAATTTACAGCAGCTGTGAATACGTCTATGCAGAATCCTTTGAACATATCAGTCCCTCGCACCTGTGAAACAAATTCACGGAAACCTACCCGAATGGGTACACCAATTTGCAATTGCTTTCCATTATTAGGAAAAACCCATCCACGAGGTATCGACAATGTCTCCCCCGGCCAAATAACACTGTATAATTGCTGGCTTGCAGTAGACAGATTTGGTGGCCTCATATACAGTCTCTCAGGGGGCACAGTTGACAAACCAGAATAATTGGACCAATAACCAATCCGTCGAAAACCAGTACCAATCACATTAATGATATCATATGCAGGAAGTATAAGTGACCTGTCTGAATCAAACTTAAGAGGACCTGTCAACCCAACAATATTACTCTGTAGTATGTTCTTCAGCAGAAGTGTTCCATTATCAAAAATGCTCATTGCTTCAAGGTGAAGATTACCACTTCCCATAGAATTTAACCTAGAATCATTAGAGAACGAGATAATCCCACCCTGGTTAAAGAAAGCATCCATAGCATGAGCAAAGAGAAAAACAGAATCATACGCATAAAGCCCATAGGAATTCAGTCCCGGAAAACCACCAGTTATCTTATTCCACCTAGAGAAAAAGGCTCTCTTTCTATCTGAATCTGGTGTGTGTTGGCGCAAGACAAGGACTCCTTGCATTGCATCCATGGTCTGAGAAGGGAGAGGAGAAGCAGAATCCAAGATAGAGGAGAGCCAATCCGTAGCTATCCAGACATAGCCATTACCCATCATTCCAAGATAGTTTGCCACAGAGAAAATCTTGAAACCCAAACCAGGATTTACATGCAAAACAACAACTCGGGATTGCATTAACACAAGCTTAACAAGGAGATCCATGATCTCACCCCGATTAACTTCAGCATCCGGTTGAATACCCTCCTTATAAGAGATTCTACAGCGCCTCGCCGCAAGTTTGTCATTAAGTACAGCTACACCATTTCGTCCATAATCATCATCTATGAAGATGGAAATCACCTCCTTCCAACCATAATGATCAACAATAGCAGCTACAGCAGCCATTTGGTACGAATCACTTTGAGTCGTCCTGACAAAAAAGGGGAACTGAAGGGAAGAGAGAGTGGGGTCTGTAGCTGCAAATGACAATAGAGGAACCTGGAGTTCATTTGCAACATGAGATATAATATGGGAAACTACAGAACATTGTGGGCCTATAATGGCAACGATATCAGCCTCCATGAATTTCAAAGCTGCAAATACAACAATCAATGCTCTAGTTAGGGTCTGTAGAATCTACTTTAAATCAGAATCTTTTATCCATGATAACCAAGCAAGCCAACCAGCCAAGTAAGCAACAATCATTAAATTGATTGAAAGAAACCATTAGACTGTAAAGTACCTTCAACCATGCCAAGAAACCCACTGCAATTGGAATTTTCCATATGTACAACGAGTTTGGTACCATGGAGAATGCTGGAATCGGAGTTCACATCTTTCACTGCCTCCTCAATGGCAATCTCGGCAACTCTTCCAATGGTAGAGTTAAATGAGAATATAGCACCAATATTCACAACAGCCGGTCTTGAGGAAACACTCCTACTGTACCCAGTTCGAAGCAATCCAAAATAGGGCCACAGTAACAAAAGAAGGTAAATCGGATTCATTTAAATCAAGCACAGAATTATCTTTGCGTGCCCAAAATTAATAGCCCAGAGCCTCTGCTTCAGAAATTGTGCAAAATCTATGCATAGGCTCTAAATATGATACAAAACCAGTAATTTCTTAGAAAACATAGTAACAAAAGAGTGAAAAAGACTATGTTACAGATAAAATACCTAAAGAATCAATTCTACCAGAAACAAGAAAACAAATTTTCAACTTAAAATGACTAATCAAGCATCAATGGAATGTTTAATACCTGAATGAGGAGGGAATAAAGTAAAGGAAGAGAGAAAAGGAGTAAAAAAAACAACAACAACTGCTGATTAATATTTAAATCATTTGTTTTTATTTATCGGGTAACTAAGAACAAAATCATCAATTTAGCCATACCTGTTGCATTTATTTGCCAGTTAACAAAGAGGGTTTACCATTGATCTTCAAAATTTCCATTATGTTTCTCTCCAGTTTTCTTAGATAGAACATTAAGGAAATCAATACCATATAACAAGTAGGAAAAAACAGAATCAGATTCTTCTACTAAATCAAACCAAAATCCCACATGGCCACATCAACATTGAACCTAATAAAAGAGTATATATGAAACTAAATCACAAAGAAAAGAAGCTAACTACAGTAACAGAAACCCACTTGCTCTCCAGATTACAACAAAGCCCATTTTGTCTCCAAAACAAAGATATAATAATAATAATAAATAAATAAATGATTAAAAGGCGGGAGCTACAAAGTCCAATATGAGCAGAACTCACCAGCTAAAAGTGAAACCTAACATGATAATTAAAGTACAGGACCAATCTCAGACCCTTTTGCTTGTGTGAAAAAAGAGAGATGCTTCTACCCTATAAAAACAAGAATGAGAAATTCACATGGGACAGAGAAGTAGGAATTTTCGTGGTTTATAGACACACCCTTTCTTCTTTTCTTTTCCATATTTTTTTAATTAAATCATTGATGTTCAAATGGTACAGACGCCATTCAACATCGGCGCACGAGTTACATGAGCTTTCAAGCATGGAGTTTTTTGTTTTTGGGGTTTAAGGAACTTCATTAAAAAAAATTTAAAAAGAGCTTTCAAGTAAGTCTTGTTTAGCGTGAGGTGCTGGAGAAAATAAAAAAAATAATCAATTAATTTTCCCCTAAAATCTAATCATTATATGAATTGAGATATGATTGAGACTTGTATGGGGTAATTCAGTTGTTAGAACCATCAAATCCAACATGGGTAGATAGTTACAAAAAATCATGGCTGTATTTGGTACAAAACTTGAAAACTTGATTGCTAATTTTTATAACTTTATTAGTAATATATGATTATATAGTTGTTATTATTAGTAAAACCCTTAAAAATTATCAATCAAGTTTTTACTCTTGATTTGCATCCGGTCAATAATTTTTCTAAGTAGTTATGGTGTAATCAAATTTATAAAATTTATATTTGTTAAAGAATAAATTCTTCTAAATTTATTTATAAAAAAGAAAAAAAAACTATGTTCTAGCACTTGAGGTTTGTCAAATGTTCAAATTAAGAGTTTTTAATTTGTTTAGATCGATCCTTCACGTTTTGAGATTGCATCAATTAAGATTTCTGTCAACTCACTAACCCGTATATCCAAGGGATTGATTGATGCAATGTCAAGACGTGAAAGGTCGATCTAAGTAATTAAAAACTTAAGAGTTAATTGGAACATTGAGCAAACCTTATGGACTATAATATAATTTTCTAAAAAAAATATAATAAACATCCAACCAGGTTTACATTTGGTTTTTCTTTCACAATTCATAAATTGCAATTATTCATAGGATGTTAATATCCTCATTTAATTAACACATTTTCGTTAACAAATTAAACATAATAACTTGTTCGGATTTTGACGTGACATCATCATTTAGTCACATGATCTCACGTGATTTCATCAACTTCTTAAATCCCTCTTTCTAAATCAATTACATTTGGATTTAAGATAACATTTCTCTCTTTGTTATAGCTTGCATCTCTCTAAATATGTATTTCAATAAGTGACAATCTTGAAGGTTATAAAAGAAGCTTGTGGGTTAGGCGAGATGATTATTATCAATTTTTATAAGGTGGATCCGAATAAATCATTTCATTAAGTTTATTGACAAAAGTATGTTAATTGAATGAAAATGTTAATGTTTAGAGTCCATTGCGATTTTAGAACACGAAAAAAAATATAACTGAAATCAAATGTAAATCTCAAAGATGTTAAGTGTAACTTATTCACATAAAAAGATAGATCAACACACGCTACGCTTGTTGAGATGCTTAGACTTCATTATTATAAAGTGAGATATTGGAAGTTGACACTATTGTTTGAAACTTTTCATAGGTAGATATATATAAATATCAGTTGAAGGAAGTAAAGCGTGTTTTTCATATACATCAAGCAACAGTTAAATACAAAGATGAGATAACAAACTCTTGTTTGAGATCCTAAAATTTAGATCAGTTAGACACTGATTCTTAAATCCAATGAACAAAAATGTTAAATGAATTCAAACATGGAGAAATATATGGTCTGTTACAATCCTCTAATATGTCCCCTCAAGATGGAGCTCGAGAGAGAAGTTTAATCTTGTATTTGAGATCAAGAAAATGAGCACGGGGAAGAGGCTTGGTGAGGGCATCAGCAAGTTGATCTTCTGAGGACTCATGAGCACCACGAAGGACACCATTTTGGACTTGGTCCCTAATGAAGTGAAAATCAATGGCGACATGTTTCATTCTGGAGTGAAACACGGGATTTGAACAGAGTTGGGTAGCACCAACATTGTCACAGTAGACGACGAGACAAATAGCGTCACAATGAGCACTGGTGGACGAAAAACCATCCTTGTCACTTGCCCAATCTACGTCAGAATAGGCTTGTAAGTTTAATGGTAAGTCACGATGAAGATGATTCGAAAAGGCATGTAGATTCAATGGGGATTGACGATGTATTTGTAGGCCTACATTAATAGTGCCACACAAATAGCGTAGTAGACGTTTAACAAAGATCCAATGGTCGGTTGTTGGTGTGTGCCTATACTGAGAGAGTTTGTTAACCGTAAAGGCAAGGTCAGGTCTTGTAATCAAGAGATATTGAAGGCTGCCAACAACTATTCGGTATTCTGTGGGATCAGACAAATGAGAACCCAATTTTAACATCAGAGGTGGACTTGTTGGAATAGGAGTGAGCACTGGTTTGACATTAGTCATATGAGTTCGAGTTAGAATATCCAGAATGTAACACCTTTGAGAAAGTAAAATACCATGTTGATTTGGTACTACTTCCACACCCAAGAAATAAGATAGTTGTCCAAGATCCTTAATTGAAAACCGATGAGCAAGAACATTAACAAAAGAGTCGACCATCCTAGCATTGTCACCAGTGATTATTAAATCATCCACATATACAAATAGATACATAATATATCCAACAACAGTGAGAATAAACAGAGAGGTATCAGCATGGGAATTCTTGAATCCAGAGTGAAGAAGGAAGGTACGAAGTTCATGATGCCAGGCTCGAGGTGCTTGCTTAAGGCCATAGATTGCCTTTCGAAGTTTGCAGACATAGGATGGATGATCTTGATTAACAAAACCTGGTGGTTGTTGCATGTAAACATTCTCGGAGAGGTGTCCTTGGAGAAAATCATTGTTGACATCAAGTTGTCGTAAGGACCAATCCCGAGAGACAGCAAGGCTAAGGATTGAAAGTGTCGAGGTAATCGACTCCTGGTCTTTGATGAAAGCCTTTGGCGACCAAACGTGCTTTGAACCTGTCAATAGAGCCATCAGAGTTACGTTTAATGTGAAAAATCCATTTACATCCAACTATATTCTGATTAGAATCAAGTGCTACAAGTTCTCATGTTCCATTGCGAACTAAAGCATCACACTCATTAGACATGGCTTGACGCCACGTAGGATCTGTAAGGGCTTTACAATGGCTGGAAAATGTGGTTACTCGGGTGGGATTGCTTGAAGAGAGGCTTCAAAATTGAGAAGTTTTTCGTGAAGTTCTTCAAAGGTGATAGAGGTATCTCGTGCTTGGATAGCGCAGACTAATTCCTTGTAATCATCACTGAGACCATCTAGGATTTTGTCTGTGATTTTTTCTTCATCAATTGAGGCTCCAAGAAAAGTAAGATCATTTACTCGAGTTTTTATTGTTTACATAAACTCAGTGATGCCAAGTGAGCCTTTGGTGGTGTTCTTGAGTTGGTTTTTGATTTGTTTGATGCGGCCACGAGAGGGCTTAGCATAGGTGTTGGCTAGGATTATCCAGGCATGTCAAGAGGTCTTGGCTTGAACGATGGAGGGAATAAAAGTTGGTGAGATGGAGCCAAGGACAGTATTGAGGATTAGCTGGTCCTATCTGGTCAATAGAATGTAGTCGGGATTGGGTCTAGTTGAATTGATTTGGGTCAAGGTGGCTGGCGGACATGGTTTGGAGCCATCGATATAGCCAAGAAGATCATAGCCGATGAAGAGTGTTTAAAACTGTAGTTTCCAGGAGAGGTAATTGGTAGAGGTGAGTTTAAGAGGGCCTTGAGCTGCAACGTTAATGCTGATAATAGTTTGGTGTGGTTCATTGGTGTTGTGAATGATTGGCCTTGAGCTGCAACGTTAATGCTGATAATATGATAGAATTAAAGAATTATTTTAACAACGTAGTTGTAGATTTTTTATTCTTTTTTTTTTATCCTGTTGTGGACTTTCCACAATGATCTCCCCATGATTTTGTTCTCTTTCACATGGTGTTACTGTAATTGTTTCTTCTTTCTTACTAAAATTTTATTTTATCTTTAAAAAATTAATTCTCTTAGTTAAAAAGTTTCAAACCATGAAAAGAAAAAAAAAATCATTCAAAAAACTATTAATACAAAATTATGAAGTGTTTCACAATTTTTTTAACCAAAAATTAATTTATATCAACTTTCATTTCTTATATTCATTTAGATATTTTATATAACAACAACATGTAATTTTACCTAACAAATAACCAAAGAACAAAGTGGAATTTGAAATAAAATGACCATTCAACCCATCATATGCTTTTTTGGTTGTGCGCCCACCCTTCGTAGTCAAGCTAGATTACTCCATTAATTTACGCAGTCACTATCCTTTACGAATCTTTGTCAAATTTACAATAACAAACCCTATTAAAACTAAAGAATTTTGTGATTCATCGAAGAAATGTAAATAAATACTATATATTTAAAAAGAAATTTTCGGTAATCTTAGTTTCATTTTCTTATTCCAAATTTGCTGACCATCCCTTATACACAAATAAATAAATATTAATGAAAAAATTATTGTAAATATTTAATTTTACTTTTTCTTTGTTGTCTCGAGGGCATTTTCACTTGTTGTATAGGTAGTTTTTTTTTCCCTCCAAACTTCAATAATTTCTCATTTTGTGATAAAACAAAAAGGCTGAATTAAGAATTAAGAATTTTTTGGAAATTGCTATATGTTATGTTATTAGTATGGTATAAATATCTTAAATAAAAAATCCTTATTTTATCTAATATGAAAAAACATTATCAAAATATGAAAACATTCCAAGAATATATATATATATATATATATATATATATTTATCTCACTCGTTTTTAAGAGCAATTCTTAGTTAAGTCGGATCTAAAACCAATATTTTAAACTTGTTTAAAACTTCATTAGTAATTATGAAAAATTTTATTGACAATATTATTTTTTGAGTCTCACGTTACCAGTAAAAATTTTCAAAATTCTTTGTATAGTTTTCAATGGTTCTACAACATTAATTTTAAACCCGAATTAATTAATTTTTATTTTTATTTTTAATATAAATAAAATTTGATCACGGTTATATTGTCTAATGAAAAATGAGTATTACAACTAAATTACTTGCAACACATCATGATTGTTCTTATCCAACCAAATAGAAACATGAGCATGTTAGATGTCACTTGTAATCTTGTTTCTAGTTGAGCTCGTGATATCCTTTGACCTACACAACTAGCACTATTAGCACCCGATATCTAGTGCTAATCAATTTCAACTAAAATACCGGGTTTGTACCTAATTTGTCCACTGATCGATCATAATCATTTACTGGCGTTCGCCAATCCAAGTGGGGGTGCATGGTAAACAAATCTGGAAGCCTCCACGTTAAATTTACCAACCTTTTTAAATTATTTTTATTCCCGCGTGGCTAAACGATGGGAGAAAAGCGGAGGCGACTCATAAAACTGTTCTATCTTAGCTAAAATAGCAAGTTTTCCAATGAGAACTCGACACGTGTACCGCGGGAATCCTAGGCCATGCGTTTTTAACGGCCGTTAATAACAAACCTAACCTCTCGGCAAAATAAGGGGCAAAAACAGAAAGGAGGAATTTGGACCGTCCATTCATAGGGCAGTGATCCAACGGCTGGGAAGCACTAGCGACACCAATCCACGAATTAACAAAAGCTCCATCCGGTCAACGAGAGCGCTCACAAACAATGTATCGCCACGTGTCAGTACACTATCTCCAGAACGACCACTAGAAGATCCACTGGATTACCTGGAATTGCCGGTGGCCAACCACATAGACTTAGTAGTACCAAACAAGTTGGTTCTCTCCCCTCCTCTCTCTCTCTCTCTCTCATTCGTCCGTTTCTCTCTCTTGGAGCTTTTTGCTTTTGATTATCGCTCTGTTCTCTCTGTCTTTCAGACTACTATTGGGTTTTAGGGTTTCTTCGATTATCTGACTATAAAGAAAGAGAAAAGCAAAGCAAAAAAGAATCATCGTTGTCAGCTGTGAGAAAATCCTCTGCTTTTTTGAAGGCCTTGGGTTGTGTAATTAATTGTCGAAGTCTATTCTTTATATTATATCTTTGAATGATGTTTTGATAGATTTTCGGGTTTATTAGTTCAGTTGCTCTCGTTCCTGTAGGCTGTGCTGCTGAATTGTTTTATTGAGCACAATTTCTTATTTGATTTGATGAAATTTTTGTAAATTATGATCTGGATTTTGGAGAATTTGGGTGTTTAAGCTTGATTATGCAATGAGTGCTTGACTTAATTGTAGAATTTGGTTCTATATTTTTTGGTGATTGCTTGATCAGAAGTAATTGAAGGGTTTAATTGTTATGGAGGGTTGTGATTTGTGATGATCTTTATGTAGTTTGATCTGAGAGTTGCTTTGGGTTCTGTGTTTAAATTTTAGGGAATCCGTGGGCCGTGAAGATTTGTTTGAGGGGATGCCTGGTTTTCTCCTTTTGCACACAGATGTTTGAATTGTCAAGTAACTGTTTGTTGATTTGGGTATTTCTTGAAGCATATGGTTGGCTTGGTGATTATTCTTTGGACATTTTCCTTCACATCTAAAGGAATTCTATGCTTCAAAGACTGAGGTTGGTATATTTGAGCTATTTGTGAATCTTCTAGCTTGGAACATATAATTTTACAAGTTAACGCATTTTGCTCTGGGATTTTGTTGGGCGACAATTTTAAAAGGTGAGAGGTTACAGTATATTAGAAGAAAAGGGGTTGTTTGTATTAAGGGTTTGTGTTAAGGTAATTAGTTTATGGTTAGGAGGAGAATATGGCAGCAGGTATGGATTTTTCACCTCCAATCACTGTAATAGAAGAGGGTTTCAACAAGGACAATGTATCAGCCACAGAAAACGAGAATTCTGAGAATTTGGATAATATTAAACAAATGACAAATGGGAAACCTCCACTGCACCTCTCAGTCGTGAGGCATTGTGTGAGCTCAGTGAGGTTATTGGCTGCTGCTGATTTGGTGAGTTCATATTTTATCAATTGTATAAAGTTGCTGGTCCTAGTTTGTCATGTTTTTATTGAGTGATTGGCTTCTATTAGATGGGATATCTTTAGAAAGTTCTTTGTCTTAAATTTCTATTTATTGTTACAACTTTTATCTTGAATTTCTTTGTGTACTTTTAAGTCCGAAGTTCAAACATTGCACACCCATGCTCGTGGTTTGGCCTTCCTTACTTGGAAGCAAAATTTAGCCCAAAGGTGAAGTTTTTATGAACTTGTATCCGCTTGAATTCAAACTTTTCTCGACTTTCTCAAGTTTGGTCTGATTCTACCAGGATTTAAAGCCTATCACAAAGGAAAAAAGCTGACTCATCTGCAAAACAGCTGTGTGTCTTTGATTAAAAGACTGCAATTGTCATCTTGAATCTGTTCTTAATTGTTTTCAGTAAGCTCCATTCTGTTGTAAGTGATTAGAAAATAGAGTCAAATTTGGAACATTTAAAAAAAAAAAAGTCCAGTTTGGTTGCTAATTATACCAAGACTCCATGTAGTCTAATTTTCTTCTTATTTGGAAACTAAAATGAGATTTATTAGTTGTTCTGCTTTTTCCCATTGATCTTTGTGTATTTTTTTTTTGTTTTTCTTTGTCACACAGCATTTTGGGAAATGGACTTCAACTAACTTCTCCTTTATACTCTCATCCAGGAATTGGATGTTGGTGTTGTGGTCAGCAAGTTGCCTTCGGATGAGAAATCTGAGTTTTTGCCTGTATTCCGATCAGGAAGCTGCGCCGAAAGAGGACCTAAACAGTACATGGAAGACGAACACATTTGTATAGACAATCTTATTGAGCATCTAGGTACAACTGTGGAATTCCCTTCTCCAGGAGCTTTCTATGGGGTGAGTATTGATTCTAAGTGTACATATTGTGCGCGTTCTGGCTACTAAGTATTCAATTCTTTGGACAACTTCTTTCATGAGAGGCTTCTTGGATTGGGGACTTGGTTGTTAGTCACCGTGTAAAACCATGGATTCCCTTAGATCATTTTCACCTGAAGCATTTGAATTTTATCTGGTTTTTCTTTTTATT